>OW386289.2:22206264-22806264 GCA_936432065.2 Rutpela maculata
CGAAAAACAAAATATTTATTTAAAGTTTAGTAAATATGTGTAAATGCCGCAACAGTTGAGGACTACGCTTTGTGTACACACACCAATTATTATGGCAGAGGGGGCGTGGTAGTACAGTGGCGACCTCAGCGTAGAATTTATGCAACAATAGCGCCGTTGCTGCAATAAAACGTACTTTATGTTTTCAAAAGTGTTTGTGTGTGTAACTGTGAAGCTGGTGTCAGAATATTTGTGGTACATCATCTAGTTAGTGTTATTTATTGAGAAATTTGGTACTTAGATAAGTACAATTTATAGTACTACTAATTCATAGTTCAATTCGATTTTAAATAAGCAGACAAATCTTTGTATTTAACCTCAAATTAATTAATTACACAGCCGCACAAAAAAAATTTGGTCTGGCCTGCGGACCAGACCAGTGTATCCTTATGTATTTGGACTCGCTGTAACCGAATCCGAAGTCAGAATTTTCAGATTGGCTCGATTTTCACCCTTAACCTCCAAAAAACACCCGCCCAAAAAAGTGGTCTGGTTTGCGGACCATACCAGACTATCCTCATGTATTTGAACCCTCTGAAACCGAATCCGAAGTCTAAATTGTCAGATTCGCCTGTTTTTCATCCTTAGCCCCAAAAACACCCCCAAAACACAAACAAAAGAAAACGGTCTGACCTACGGACCAGATCAGTGTATCCTTATGTATTTGGACCCTCTGAAACCGAATCCGGAGTCAGAATTGTCAGATCGACTCGCCCCCCCCCAGAAAAAAAACACAAAGTGGTCTTCTGGCCTGCAGACCATATCAGTGTATTCTTATATATTTGGACCCTGTGAAACCGAATCCGAAGTCAGAATTGTCAGATTAGCTCGATTTTCACCCCCAATCACAACCCCCACCCCCCAAAAAAAAGTGGTCTGGTTTGCGGACCATACCAGAGTATCCTCATATATTTGAACCCTTTAAAACCGAATCCGAAGTCAGAATTGTCAAACTGGCCCGTTTTTCTACTCCCGCCCCCCAAAAAAAAACACAAAGTGGTCTGGCCTGCAGACTGTATCCGTGTATCCTAATGTATTTGGACCCTCTGAAACCGAATTCGAAGTCAGAGTTGTCAGATTCGCTCGCTTTTCACCCCCAACCCCAAAAAACAACCTCAACAAACAAAAAAGTGGTCTGACCTACGGACCGTATCAGTGGATCCTTATGTATTTGGATCCGCTGAAACCGAATCCGAAGTCTGAATTATCAGATCGGCTCGTTTTCACAAACACCCCCCACCCCCCAAAAAAACCAAAGTGGTCTGGCCTGCAGACCATATCAATGTATTCTTATGTATTTGAACCCTGTGAAACCGAATCCGAAGTCAGAATTGTCAGATTAGCTCGATTTTCACCCCCAATCCCCAAAAAACATCCCCAAAACAAAAAAGAAGTGATCTGACCTGCGGACCAGATCAGTGTATTCTTATGTATTTGGACCCGCTGAAACCGAATCCGAAGTCAGAATTATCAGATTGGCTCGTTTTTCGCCCTCATACCCCCACCCCCAATAATGAAGTGCCACGAAAACAACGAAAATCAGCTGGAAAGCAGCATACCCCCGTTTTCGAGGGCGAGGAATACGATGGTGATAATATTTAGTGCTCTACCCTTCACCCACTACCCCTAATCTGAAAAAAAACCCTTTTCCGGTGCTGGGCTTGCGAGAGCTCGTCGGATCGGTTTTTTTTGGTCAATTTGAATAAAATAAGTAAGTATTGACCAGTAGTGATCTAACTCACCCCCGGGGGTTGAAACTACCACCACCCCCATAACGAAATGCCACTAAAATAACGAAAATCAGCATTCCTCGCCCTTGTTTTCGAGGACGAGGAATGCGATGGTGATAGTGTTTTTTGATCTACCCTTCACCCGTTGCCACTAGACATGAGAACCACTCCCTTTTCCGATTTTTCCGTACTCTGCTTGCGAGGGTTTGTTCTATCGGTGTATACCTTTCCAAATTATTTCCATTGTCTTCGTGGCACTTCGTTATTGGGGGTGTGGGTTTCGACCCCCGGGGGCGGGTTAGATCATCTGTGGTCAATATTTATATATTTCATTCAAATTGACCCAAAAAAAGACCGATCCGACGAGCTCTCGCAATCCTAGCACCGGAAAATCGGAAAAGGGGGTTGGGTTTTGTCGTCTTGGAATAGTGGGAATAGTTTCAACCCCCGTGAATGGGTTAGGTCACCTGGGTGGCTATTCTTGAACTTGAGGGAGTAGAATGTGTAAGAGAAAACAATCGTTTTCTACTCCCTCGTGTAAAGTTTGTATTCTTGAATTTATTTCCCCTAGCCAGGTAGACGAAAACACTCCCTACTTATTCCCTTACTTTTAGCAAGAGAAAGTCGAGGGAAAGCAGAAAAGTATCATTTTTTAAGTACTTTGTAGGTTATGATCGTGCGTGTGGAGACTTGTCATATTAATTCGGTTTTATTTAAATAATGGATATCGAAGATTTAGTGGCTAGACAAGTTTTGGATGATTTAGAAGATGCGAAGGAACAGTTTGAAAATGCGAAAAATATTCGAATTTTAGGAAAAACGGATCAAACTTTTGTTCGTTTATTTTTATATCCGCAATTTTGTTCATCAGGATGAGGGTTAGTTCGTATTTTGCAAAATTGTCGCATGATGTAGAGGTTAGGTTACTGCTGCCATCGAATTAAATCCTAATATTTTGAGAAAAAAATGCTTTAGTATAAATATTGATGTATTTCCAAATATTACACATATGGAAACTGCGAATTACTTGGTTTGCATAGGCGGAAGGATGACTGAAGGATGAGTTCAAATGCTTTATAAACAATTAGGCAATCCAACGACCTGTCAAAATTATTTTTCAATATGGCGCTGAGGGCAAACATGGGGTTTATTTTAATTAACTCGCGGAAACGTAGCCAAGGCAATCGAAAAAAAACTCTTTTAACGAATGAAAACAAACGTTTGCCCTCAACGCCATGTTAAAAGTCACGTGGTTTGGATTGCTTAATTTCTAACGTACGAATTAATTTTTCAGGTTATAAACTCGTAGCATCGTGAACAAAAGCAATTGACTCCTTGAACTATTGCAGATTCAGATGGTTCCTTAGTACTTACTGTGAATATGTTGCTAGTCTAGACAAAACATGTTCACTACTTAGCGACAAGAAGTATTTCCTTTTAGTTTTTTAACAGTAAATATGGCTATGGTCGAGGTATTAACCGCTGTAATTTTTTTTAAGAAGACACCATATAAATTAAGCAATGAAGATTGAGGTGCTATAAACTATTTGAGGTACCTATGTAATAAGACGTACATAATTTCTTCCATCAGTTAACCTTTCGTCTATAATGTATCTATAGTTTGGACTATATAATCCATTGTAATTTCCGTAAGTATTTTATTTTTCATATGTTGTTTATTTTATTAAATATTCCCTTTTTATTATGTTTTATTTATCACTCTACTACTATATATTGTTATAGTAAATCGGAATAGTTAATTATGTCGAATTTGTACTAGGTATGTGCATGTAACTGAAAGCAAAACAAAATATCTTTACTAATTAAATAATTTATTATCCAAGGTCTATTAGTACTTCTAAGGATAATCGAGAAGAAAGTTATAATTTATATTGTAAGAAAAAAATAAATGATTGTAGCATAACGTGTATACTTTATATTAATATCTATCTAAGCAATAAAAGTAACATTCATAGTTTATATATTATAACAAAGAGATTTTATAGCTACAATTCAACACTCCTAGCCCATGCAGACTTTGTTTATATGTTCACTGAATTTAGATCACTTCAAAGTTTTAATTTTATACTTCTTCAATGTTCAATAGTCCAACATTCAGTTTTCAAACACTACACGATATACTTTAAAAGGGCACATTGCATCACTTGTTGACAGCGGGTAGGTACTCTGGAATTTCCTTTCTTAATTTATGTACTTCATCAAATATATTTATGAAGCCTGCAAATTTTCTTCTTTAAAACAATTTCTGCCATTTCCCTTTTCTCTCTCTTGGTACACCTCAGCTCCACACAGCTCCACACCTTCGCTCAACTAAAATTTAAACAATAATTATTAAAAATACTGACAAACCAATATAAAATGTTAATTTTCTTTACCATGAATTGTTTATTGCTTGTTTGAGCAGCAGTAATTATTATCAAAAGCAGTTTCAGTTTCACATATGGGTTTTAAATTATATCCCTTATTGAGAAAGGATGCTCAATTGGATATATCATCATGGTCTTGTAATACGGCTGTTTTTCCTACAACATACACCCACGTTAAAAATCAAATTCTTCTTACATTAATATGCAACATACCACTAATAAAATCCTTAGAAGACTCTTGTAAAATAATTTCTTTTAATTGTTTGAAATCAGTTGCAGTCTTTTAACCCCCAACTTCTGATTGTAAATGGAGGTTATTTTATAAAAATTGGCATAGATTTGGATTGTCACACTTCCACAATTAATAATAAACCAAAAGCTTGTCATTTTGTATGTAAAATATACATATAAACAATAATATTACGAAAAGTTCAGTCAGTTGCCATTTGACAGTTATAGAATTTCACTAGAATAAATACGTTTTTGATCTGTCAACTGTCACGCCACCACCAAACAATTTTTGGCCACTACAGCTGATAAATATCAGATAAAGGAGAGTTCTGATTGGTTATATTGTGAAGAACAATATGACAACATTGTAGACTTCTCCCTCAAACTTTCACCGGTCCCTCGTTATTCCTTTCGTTCAAGAATACATGTTTTTCGAGTAGGGGAATTTCAAGTGAAAGGCGAGGGAATAAATTCGCCGGGGAGTAACAATTTCTCTCGCGCTCAAGAATAGCCACACAGTAGTCAATATTTTCTTATTTTGTTTAAATTGACCAAAAAAAATCCGATCCGACAAGCCCTCGCAAATCTAGCATCGAAAAATCGGAAGAGGGGGCGGTATTCTTCGATTTAAGGGTAGCAGTTGGACGGTAGGACGGAAAATATTACCACCAACGTGTTCCCCGCCCTCGAAAACGGGGGAGTACATGTCCTGCGGTGCGGTCGCAGAACTTTTGGGCTTTTTGCCTTTTTCTGGTTTACCTCAAGGGACACCTTCAGATGCGACTGGTGAAAAATCTGCCCATTTTTTAAAATTTTTTATGTCAAATCTGTATTCTGGAACCTCAAATCTTTCATTTTTATCGACTCATTTCAATTTTGGCTGAGTCCGGATTTCAATGTAATTAGTGTATGGTCCTTTTACAAGCGAGCCACCACCAGATAACATTTATAAATTGCTGAAAACACATAAATAAAGACTAAATAAAATCTGACAAATTCAAAATCAATCTCTAGAAATTTAAAAAAATATCTATATATAGCAATATTAAAACTGCTGGCCAAGAAATCACTACTTCAAGATCCAGATTTTCTATCCAAGTCTCTCATAACGAAAAAGAATTGTATGTGAAAATAATTGTTTATGGAACTTTAAAAATATAATATTTAAAACTGTCTACCCCGAAAACCCATAAACCGATATGCCACATCGGTAGTGGGGGTGGTAGTTGGGGGTGAATGAAGTAAATTACGCAATGAAGTACTGGGGACACGTCCAAAGAAGGGAACCAACACATCTACTGAAGAAAGCACTAACACTGAACAGCAGCAAACTAAAAATAGGAGCCCATGTTACACGTAGAAAACAACAATCGAGAGAATCATAAACAAACCGGGAAAGAAACATACTGAGAAAGAAAAACGAAGGGAAAAAATGAATTCCACAAAGAAAATCGCAGTGATATATACTCTACCAGAATCAGAAACGGAGGAATCAGAAGACTCAGAAGAAGATTTGTAGAAGCAGAAATACAAAAAGAGGAGCGCAAACGGCAGCGACACAACGCGGCAACATATCTCACAAGATAACCCAGAAGAGGCAGAAGTCCAGAACCAAAAATACAAAAAAGGGAAGTGAAACGCTCCCTCACGACACAATGCGGTAACGCATCTCACAAATACCTACACCTCCCATCCCACATTCCTTTACCATGCGCCATGTGGCTCTCGCCGCTGGCAACAAGCATGACCCTAATAATGGTGCTAATGATTTACACTTCTACGTACTTACCTACAATAATTTTGAACTCTGAACTTGATTCCACACAAAAACAAAGACGATATTTAACATGTTAAAACGCACTCTAGAAGTCACGTTGCACCTCCTTCTCGGTCACTTGTGTTAGGTTAGAATATTAGAATTAGGTTATTTTATTAGGTATAGTTAGGGATATTTGAGTTAATTTGGTATCCTTTTCTAGCACGAACTATGCAGTACACAGTGCGAAAGAGATGTCCTATAATAATTTTACAACCACCCAGCAAACACGGGGGATCGGCCCATCGGCGGGCCATCACTGGGCCAGAAATGAAACTTCTGGCCCTGTGATGGCCCACTGGAGGGCCGACCTTTTGTGTTTGTAGGGCAGATTTACCGGGAAATTTAAAATATCACAATATCAAAATGTTATCCAACTGTATGAAGATACGGGATTATCAAACTAGTTTTTGATCGGCGAGTTTTATTTTTTGTTACATAAAGAAAAATAAAACGGCCGGTAACACTAATCACTATTTTAATAACTTTATAGAGTAATTAAATGAATAAGTCATCACGTATTATAGGCACAATTACATTTTCATTACCACTTAATGGCAATTGAAGACACATTGAAGACAATATCACAAGCGTTAATTGGTAAAAGAGCTTCTTATTTTCATTGGGTATGATATTATTATGTTTATTAAACTACACTGATCACTGATGTTATAATCTAACTATCAGCACACTCATACTATACCAAAACAATATACATAACGAAACTTTTTTAACATTCCATTGTAAGCTAGCTTTTTTCACGTTTATAGTTTACCAAATTAGGTGCATGATTAAATATATAAGTGTAATGTAATTGTAGAAAAACTTAAAATGTCCAAGCTGATCATAAAGTATATAAATGCAGTAAATCATGCATCATGCATGCATCATGCATGCATCTGGTGTAAACAAATAAGATGGGTTGATGTGTAATATGTAGCAATTATCTAAATATCACATATTTTAATGTTATTATTTAACACACAAACAATATAACTTTAAATGTACATACTGATTACAGAAATACATAATTGTTATATAGCGGATAAATAAACATAATACTTGTTATTGTAATGTAGCAGTTACGTAAAAATCACATATTTTAATGTTATTATTTAATAAACAGGCAACATATCTTAAAATCTACATGGTGATAACAGATATACATAGATATTATATGGCATGTAAATATACAAAATACTTGTTATTGTAATGCAGCAGTTATGTAAAAATCACATATTATAATGTTTTTATTTAACAAACAGGCATGTTTGTTCATAACTTAAGTGTATATAGCATTTGAAGATGGTTTATATAATGGACACATATTTGGTAATTGTGTGTTACCTTGACAATCTCTCTTTGGTACGTAACAGCCATATGTGTGTTCACTGGGTTCCCATCTACCCTGTCGTCTATCATTGTTTTGATTGTCATACTGCTCCCTATTTTCATTTGTCCTATAATTAAAGTTACCCCTCTGATCGTTATTACTCCTAATTTGATCCCTTTCTGCATATTGATTATAATAGTTACCTTGATTTCTATAATGCCGCTCGTTATTATTATAATTTCCCCCGTTTTCATTAAAAGTTCTATTATTATAATTTCTATATTTATCTCGGTTGTCGTTATCAAATTTCCGGTACCTATCATTTATTTGCCCACTGTTCCTATATTTTTCATCTGGATGTTTCCATCCTATTCTGTGGTCATCAATACTTCTCAAATATTCAATCAAGCCGTCCAGCGTTATAATTCGCTGTGTAATGATGACGTTACGAATGTCATCTGAAAAATGCCTAGCTAAATAACTGACCATTTTCCCCTCGGTGAATGCAGGTTCTAAATGTTTTATGTTACCTATTTTCCTCATGACATAGTTTTCACGACTTATCCCGGAGTTTTCAAAATATTTACCGTTAAAAAGATTAAATCGTACCTTCTGCTGCGTATACTTACTCCAATATTCTTTCAGTAACAAACTTTCAAATTCCTCGATCGTTTCAAAGGTATCGCAAATAACATTATACCAGACTTCAGCTTCTGACCTTACCATATTCTGGATGTTCTGTTTCAGGATGGCATCCGGGTGTAATGAATTCATGTATTGTTTTAAGCGGGTAATAAATACTTTGGGATGTGTGCGATTGTCACCGTAAAAATATGTCTGATTTTTAGTACATGGTTGTGTATAGTGGGTTTGTGTATTAGTTGTGTGTCCTCCATTCTTTAACAGCCTCGTGTTTAATTCTAAAGTAAACTTGCACTCCTGTTCTTTTAACCTTTTACCAATTGCTTCTTCTTATTTTTTCATCTTGTTATCAAGCTCATTGACAACATTTACTATTAAACCTTCTACATTATGTGACATCGACTCTTCTATTTTTTCTGTGGCTGATTTAACTTTAGTATTTATGTCTTCTATGACATCATCGGCCATGGTGTCTCTTCTATTTTCGACTCTTTCTATTATTCCTTTTATCTTTTCCGTACTTGTGTTTGTTTCCTTTGGCTTCTTATTTATTTCTTCTATTTTCACCGTGTTCTCTTCGAGCCTTTTATTCATTTCTTCTATTTTTGCTGATGTTTCTTCTAGCTTCTTATTTATATTATCATTTATTTCTTGTTTCGTTTCTTGGATTTCTTGTTTTGTCTGTAGCACATTTTGATTTGTTTGTTTCATCATCTCCATAAGTTGATGTAGTATGTTCGCATCTGTCTATGGTGTGCGTATAGTGTCGCCTGGTTGTTGTGTTTGTTCTTGTGTTTGTTCCTGTGAGGTTGATGGTGTTTATTGTTGTGTTTGTTCTCGTGTTGCGATTATAGTTTGGTCAGCCATACCTACTGCCTTACCTGATCTTAATCTCATATGAATTTATAAGCTAAATATAGTGAACTTTCACACAGTAAAGCGATATTACCTTTAATATTATTGATTGCTTATTTATTTTCTTGTCAAAATTGTTTTAATAAATTATCAAAATTCTCTTTTTCTGGTTTGCTAGTATATAAAAGTCTATAAATGGTTACAATTTTTAATTACAAATGTTTCACGTTGTTAAGCGTTAAAAATGTCGTTTAACAACGTCGCTTACCACGTTGGGAGCCAAAATGTTCTGTATTTTATATTTAATAAAATTTGCACCACATTGGGCCGTCAAAATGTTCTGTATTTTATATTTAATTTTGTTGCAAAGTAGAAATTTATAATTATTATTTTATTTTTATTTATTATTTACTTAATATTATTATTATTATTGTTGAGCGCCAGAGAGAGAGCATGAGATACCCTTTCTCAGTTAGTCGGTTCCTGGAACCAAATATTCAACACACTAGCAAAACCAAGAAAACAATGCATTCAAATTTATAACAAAATTTAATGTTCTGGGCTTTAAGAAATTGAAAATTTTAATACACAAAGAAATAGTTACTTATACTTAAAAGAAATAATATAATTGTTGACAATTGGCCTTTTACTTTTACCTTTATTACTTTATTACTGATCAGTAACCTTATATCTTATGTCTATGATACCTTTTAAACTTGTCCACTGACGTCGCCCCTGAGCTCAATTCGCGCACGACACCATTTAGCGATCCGTGGGTTGATGGTGGAACAGTGCTGCCTGAACAGTGGATCTTCTGCAAACTGCAAACCACCCTAGATATCAGCTGTTTCTGGAAGTTTTGTTTATGACGAGAAATTCTTTATTTGAAGATGAATCACTTTATTTAAATAAACTTTCGAAGCACTATTGGTTTAAATTCTTGTTTTATAAAGGTAGGTACCTTGATTGTGACAATATTTGAGTTACAACAATTTTACTTTAGTAATAAAGTGTGAGCTACTTTTATCGCCTCTAATTTCATATAATGTTGCAAAATTAACATAGAATATTCATTAATTTTCGGTTTTCCACCTATTTACTTGATTTCAATTCCGTATACACACGGTTATTTGTTTTAATAACATCAATTTTGAAAATTTATAGGTTATGTTAATTTCTTATCAAAATTCGAGCGTCTTGTTCTTACGGCGGTCTGAGAGTAACTAACTTGCCAGATTCTGCGATTTGATTTGTTGAATTTGACAGGTTTGACATGATAAGATAATGCGATTTTACAAAATTAAATATGGATTTCTTACTTATTTTAGCCTTTATGCCAATTATAGCCTTGGAATATGCTTCCTCATATCATACAGATCAATTTGATACCCTCCTTGTGCATATTAGTTGTATTTTAAGAAAATTTAATAAATATTCTATTTTATCACATTGTAACCTTATTACTAGCTAAAAGTACATAAAATTTACCCAGAACTTAACGTATACACTAATAATTAATAAACCATTAACATTTATTGCCTACATTTGATTTAAACATTATTACATGTAAATTGAACTTTTAGGTCTCGCCCTTTCGAGTTGTCATGTGCATGGGGCCTATCCAGGGAAGCATTGCCCTTAGATATGTTACACAAAATGAAATTAGCATTCTTAACTTACACCAGGTTGAGAAAATTTGGATCTATGAAAGTTTCTGATCAAGTTACACAAAGTTTTTCTTGGAGGTATCGCAACATACAAAGTTTTTTTACACAAGAAACCCCCCCCCCCCCAAGGTGCTCTAGATTTGAAATTTCACGCTGTTCTTTATGCATAGGTAAGATTACATGTATACTGTAAATTTCAGTATATTACGAGCTGTTTTTTTCACATAATCTACATATTTAGTTTCTCTGCGAGAGAGTTCATGTCACTTTTTATAAATACAGTTTTAAAGCTAGTTTCCCTACTTATGTTATCTTACAATGTTTTCTTGTACGTAATAAGCACTTGTTTTTAACCTTTAAACACATTTTTCATAGTTTAGTTCATAATTTTAATAATTTATTTCCTTATTTCAGTTAGACGAGACGTCCAAAAGAATATAGGATGGTTTCATTCCTACCAAAACTGGGCATGGTTTTACATTTATGAGTCCTCGTTATGGTTCCCTAACATATTTACAATAAATTCTTAATGAGGTTTGTTTATTTTACATTATTATTTGTTATACAGAGTGTATTCTTATGGCCTAAAATTATAGAAAAGTAAAATTTTAAACTACGTATGTTGACTTATTGAATACAATGTGTTTTCCTGAAATTGCCTTGCTAAAATATGAACTTTATTTAACGTCATTAATCTTAGCCAATATCGAGAGAGTTCAGTAGGTGTAATATTTTTTTATTTTGCAATGAGTGTGAACTTTCCTCTGCTATATTAATACAATTATTATATATATATATATATATAAGGTATTCGTTGGCATCCCACAATGTAAAATTTTAGGTTCAGTTGGCATCCACGAGTCAGATGGCATCCGGTATTCGGATGCTATCTGACCTGCTAGAGATATTAACGCAGGGGCATCGTAGATGTCGTATTATGCCATTAAAACTTATTTTAAATTGGAGGTCAAGTGACCCATTCTAACACGCTAGTGAATATTTTAGTTCAGCGGTTTGTTACTAGCTGCCGTGACTGTCGCTCGAAAAATATTCATTTTGAATACCTGCTGACCACAGAAGCGGTTTAGATGGCATCTAGTCAGCTGGCAACACCGTGGAAGTAGGTTATTATATACCACATGTTGATCCAGATGTTTTAGTTTGCTCGAATATATTACTACTAGGAAAAGTAAACTTAGTGGAGACAATTCGTGTAACTGTTAAAATGAGGACGGAATTTGTACCTACCTCTTGATTGTAAACAACTTTTGTTAAGGATGGTTCAGCAAGGCTATAAGTAAAATAGTGTTCTGTAGTTTAATTAAACTACAGAAGTAAGAGAAAAGTTATTAGCAAAAATATTTTAGATACGTGATAAACTACAAAATTATGTTAATGTAAAAGAATCTTATTTAGTCTAATTCACAAGTTCAAACACGTGTTAATTCTTGATAAAGCTTGTAAAAATATAAGTGAGGGCTCATTGGATTCGGAACGACGTCTAGAAAAATGTGAAAAAGTTATAAACAAATTAAGATTGAAAAAAATGACGAGTTTCGTTTTTTGCAAATAACTCGAAAACTATTAATAATTGAGAAATTAAAAAAAAGGTTCTTAAAGAGGAAGAAATTTCCAATAAAAAAGTCTGGACTTCTGGAACTCTATCTCTACTATTAGTAACTTTAATTTAATGTTGAAAATGGGGCTTCGCACGTCGAACGCTAAACGTTACGATACTCTGAAACCGGTCGTAAGAAGCAAAACAATTTTTTTATATTGTCAAGTATTAATATAATTTTTTTTTCATTCCGTTATTATTTAGACACTTAAAGGAACAATATCCCGTTGGAAAAAATTTTTTTACCGATTTTTCATAAAATGAGCTCGTTGTTAATTAACAATTTTTTTTTTGAGTTTACGTTTATGTTTCAAGTCGGCAAATTGTTAAACAAAAGCCACTAAAATTATTTCGCTTCGTGAGGACCTTATGTCAACTATATTTTATGAGATTATGATATTGCGATGTTTCTCATTGTTACAGTCTATTAGTTATTAATTATTTAAGCTAACAAGAAACTAAGAAATAAAATAGAGGTTGAAAATTTTTTTTTATTAATTTTAAAATTATTATTATTACTGTTTTTATATTCAAACATACTATAAAATTATATAAACTTAAAATTTTTAGTGCTAATTGTTTAAACAAATTTTATCAAGAAATAGATAAATTACGTATTCTTGAAAAAAAACATTTCTTAAAACATTTTTTTAATTGTTTATAATTATTTTTACCCGTTTTTCTTCATTTGAACAAATTATTAAGAAAAAAAATATTCTTAAAATATTTTATTTGCAATTCTCTACAAGGTGGAATTTTTGTTATTAATTAATTTGTTTATTTAATAAACAATTTCTAATTAACAATCGCCGAATGTGTTTATATTTTTTTAGATAGAAAAAAATAACCAGAACAACCGTATACATAAATATGTCAAAAAACATTTTTAATATTTAAAATTTAAAATTCTATAAGAAATATTAACATTTTTTCTTTTTTATGTGTTTATGTATACGGTTGTTTTTTTTTAATTTTTTTTCTATCTAAAAAAATATAAACACATTCGGAGGTTGTTAATAACAAATTATTTATTAAATAAACAAATAAATTAACAACAAAAAAAAATCCACCTTGTAGAGAATTGCAAATAATAGGTTTTAAGACTAAAATTTTCACTTAATAACTTGTTTAAATAATGAAGAAAGGAAAAAAATGATTATAAACAATTAAAAAATATTTTTAAGAAAAAAAATTTTTTTTAATTCATAATATTTTATAACAAATAAAATGGCAAAAAATGTTTTTCAAAAATAAGTAATTTATCTATTTGTTTATAAAATTTGTTTAAACAAATAACACTAAAAATTTAAAGTTTATGTAATCTTATGTTATTTTTGAATATAAAACCAGTAATAATAATTAAAATTAATAAAAAAATGTCAACCTTTTTTTTAAATTTTTTAGTTTTTTGTTATCTTAAATAATTAATAACTAATAGACTATCAATTATTTTTATTTATTTGCTTTTATCATGATTAGAGAATATTATTTAGGTATTATGCAAATCACAACTTACACACTTTTTTATTTATTATAAAAATACCTACTTTGTGTATATTGTTGCCCTAATCTGGGCACGCTAATATACTAGTTAGGTAAATACTTTAAAACACTCATTATTGGAGAACCAATCAAAACAACTACTCTTCTAGCTAATAATGACGAAGTATTGAATTACATGATAGGATTCTTAGCATTTTAAAGAAAAAAAATATTGAAAATACTTAAATCATTCATTTACATTTAGTCATTCACACTTTTTTTATTTAATATGAAATTATCTACTTTCTGTATATTGGTACCTTAATCGGGTCACGCTAATATACTACTTAGGAAAACACTTTAAAACACTCATTATTGGAAAACCAATCAAAACAACTACTCTTCTAGCTAATACTGACGAAGTATTGAATTACATGAATCCCATCATGTAATTCAATACTTCGTCAGTATTAGCTAGAAGAGTAGTTGTTTTGATTGGTTTTCCAATAATGAGTGTTTTAAAGTGTTTTCCTAAGTAGTATATTAGCGTGACCCGATTAAGGTACCAATATACAGAAAGTAGATAATTTCATATTAAATAAAAAAGTGTGAATGACTAAATGTAAATGAATGATTTAAGTATTTTCAATATTTTTTTTCTTTAAAATGCTAAGAATCCTATCATATAATTCAATACTTCGTCATTATTAGCTAGAAGAGTAGTTGTTTTGATTGGTTCTCCAATAATGAGTGTTTTAAAGTATTTACCTAACTAGTATATTAGCGTGCCCAGATTAGGGCAACAATATACACAAAGTAGGTATTTTTATAATAAATAAAAAAGTGTGTAAGTTGTGATTTGCATAATACCTAAATAATATTCTCTAATCATAATAGACTATAACAATTAAAAATATCGCAATGTCATAATCTCGTACAGTATAGTTGATATAAGGTCTAAAGGAAACGTAATAATTTTAGTGGCTTTTGCTTAACAATTACCCGACTTGAAATATAAACGTAAGCTCTAAAAAAATTGTTAATTAACAATAGGCTCATTTTATGAAAAATCTGGATTTTTTTTTCTTTAAATGTCTGAATAATACCATAGTTTTTTAAAATTTTTAAATTAATATTTAATACATAAAAAAATATTTTTACTTATTACGGCCGGTTTCGTAACGGCTTAGCGTTTGCCGCACGAAGCCTTATTTTCAACATTAAATTAAAATTATTAATAATAGAGAGAATACCGAAAGTTCTGACTTTTCTATTGGAAATTTCTTCCTCTTCAAGAATCTTTTTTTTAAATTTCCTAAATATTAATGGTTTTCGAGTTATTTTCAAAAAACGAAGCTCGTTATTTCTTCAATCTCAATTTGTTTATAACTTTTGTAATTGTTTATATGCGGGTTTGAAAGTTTTGCACATTTTTCTAGACGTCATTCCGAATCCAATGTGCCCTCACTCACAATTTTACAAGCTTTATCAAGAATTAACACGTCTTTGAACTTGTGAACTAGTGTATGTTGGAGATTATTTTAATCCGTTTTGTTTAAATTTTTGGATTTCTTATTGGATTCTATTTAAGAAAAGTATAGTAGGTGACCCAAGAACAACCTCTTGTAGAGAAATGCATGGTTGAAAGAGTTGTAGAGTGACTAAGATACCGTTAAAGATAAAGCTGTCGAATTGAAACTAACAAGATGGAAAAAATTATACGATAAAGTTTGATAGCTTAAATTATAATATATTTTTTACTTTACACTTGCCACTGTGCTTCAAAATTAATCAGTTTGGAGCATCTACACCTCGTGATTTTAAATGTAAGTTCATAGATATCTGTAAAACTATAATTCATCTAAACTAACAAAGTTTTTTCCAAAGTATATATTTATATAAATAAAATTAAAATTTAATTGCAGTTTACTTTAAGTAAACATATTGTACATATTGCACGTAAAGTATATTTTAGTTTTAATTCGAGCTAGTTTTTTCGTTGATAGTGTTTAAGTAATTCAACAATTTTTACTTCTATTTCTCTCATGATATTAATTATTATAGGTCACTCAAACAACATGTTATAATTAGAATAATAAAGTTGATATAAAAGTCACACAATTTTGTTAATATCCCCGCGCAATTTGTATAGTTTGAATGTAAATGACCGTTATTTTTGATTCGTTGTATCTAGCAATTCGTTAAAAAATGGGTTTCTGGAAATATCTTGAAAATTACGAATTATGTCAAAAACTGTTATTTGTACGACTTGAAACATAAGAAATTAACTTTACCTTAAATTTTAGATTAGTCCCGTTCAAAGATTGTTAGAGATATTATTTTTTTAAGGTTTTGTGTTTTTTCGTCCCTTTCTAAATGTCAAATTTCAACACGTATTTTTCGTGAATAACTTAAAAACCGAAGGGTCTGAAATTGGTTATTACAACGTTGAAAAGTAATTCAATTTAATACATTTCGGTTCTTCTACAATAAAAATTGTTAAAAGATTACTTTTTTTATGAAAATCGAAATTGGAGTATTACTCTCAGTTGAGTTGTGATAAAATAAATCATTCAAAATTTGTTGTAGCTTTTGGAATAAAACCGCTGCCTAAGGAATCAATATTTCCACATCCAGATTTCCCATCCAAGTCTCTTTAAAGGAAAACATCTTGACCATATTTGCACTCTAGTATGTGGAAATAATTGGTCACAGAATTTTAATAAAAGGGCGTTGCCGAATGCTAGCCAAACCTCCAGAACTTCCGGACGCTGCCGAATACGAAGGCAAATTCCGGGCGTTTCCGTATCCATATTAAGATAGTGCCAAATCCATATCCGGGCGCGCATGAATACCAAGGTAATTTCTGGGCGCTGCCGAATCGATATTAGGATGCCGCTGAATCCATTTTTGGGCGCTGCCGAATTCCAAAGTAACTTCCGGGCGCTGCCAAATCCAAATTAGAACGCCGCTGAATCTATATTCGAGCGCTGCATAATCCATATTCGGGAACGGCTAAACACCAAGGTGACTTCCGGACCATGTCGAATACCATGGCAATTTTCAGGCGCTGCCGAATCCATATTTGAATCTTTCCGGGCGCCGCCGAATCCACTATTAAACAATACCTCCAGGATCCATTTTGGTTGCACGATTTGACCCAAACATACTAACTACCGTACAAAGCTTTTAAAATGAAGTTAAATAGAAGATTTTAAAAATTAAGTTTCTGGACTGTTATTATCTTGCTTTATTGTTTTTCCCTATTTACCCTATTTAACTCACAACCCTTCACCGGAATTAGCGCAAGACATATTCTAGTACCAGATCTCGTCATGGAATATATGTGTGCCAAATTTGAAGACAGTATCTTAGACGACCGTTGCGAAGAAAACGTGCGCACAAAAAAGTTACAGACCGACACACTGACAGAATTTTTTTTTCTCTTAAATTTAAAATTCGACGTTTTATGACATTTATTATTTCAGCAAAAAACATTTTGAAATTTTTTTTAAGATTACTATACAGGGTGCGCCACTTAAAACTCCCCAGGCTTGCAACTTTCTTATTTTTTAAACTACGACCATGTTGGGCATATCAAATTGTAGATAATTTTAAGACATTTAACATGTGTACAGAGTGATTTAAAAAAATTAAAATAATTGTTAAGAAAGAAAACTTAATTTCCTTGAATAATTGTTTACCTCATCCTCTACATGAACTGCGTCAATGTTTTCTTATAAAAGTTTTAATTAGCTTCAATTTATGTTATGTTTATTACGTCATATCCGAAATTATTTTTGGTTTTAGAGAAAGAAATTAAAAACACTCCTTCCGACTCCTGATTTTTTTAAAATAACTAAAAAAATGTAAATAATAATTTTATGCTTTATTTGTAAAAGACATATCACAAAAAATCCTCAACGTAACAAAACAGGCAACAAGTAACAAAAGAAATACATATTTTTAAAAACAAACTCTATTAAAATGTACTAAATAATAGGAATTTTTATTCTTAAAACTTTTTTTTAACATAAATTGAAGCTAATTAAAACCTTTATAAGAAAACATTAACACATTTCATGTACAAGTTGAGGTAAAAAAATATTCAAAGAAATTAAGTTTCCTTCCTTAACAATTTTTTCAATTTTTTTTTAAATCACTCTGTATGCGTGTTTAAGGCTTTAAAAATGTCTACAATTTGATATGCCTAACAAGGTCATCGCTTTAAAAATAAAAAAGTTACAAGTATGGGCAGTTTTAAGTGGCGCACCCTGTACATCTTTCCACTCCACTACGTGGATGTGGAAGTAATAAATCAATTGGCATATATTTCCATTAAAAATAATGTATGTTTTTATTCGAATTTGTTATAAATAAGAAACAAGAAATGAAATGTTTCATATTTCTATTGTGAAATATAATTCATTTAGTTATCCTTAAATCATGGAAAAAAACATTTTATATTTATTACAAAAAATGTTTTGTAAGACATACAAAGAAAAATGTTAGTGTAGTTTTGGTGAATAAGTATACCTACTAGAAGCCAAGGCCTCAGATTTTTTATAATATTTTACACTACTATAAAGAAAACTACCTGTTGTTAAACTTGAGGCATGTTCAATTTTATTAACATTTAACATTACAAATTGTGTTTTTATAATAAGAAATGTTTCTTTTTATTTAAAATACACTTTCAGATGTATCAATAAACCTTCATGTCATAATATTTTAGCTTCATTAAATTAGTATTTATAATTACTTAATAATTTTCGCACAATTTGTATCCCAA
This sequence comes from Rutpela maculata, assembly GCA_936432065.2. NCBI lineage: Eukaryota > Metazoa > Arthropoda > Insecta > Coleoptera > Cerambycidae > Rutpela > Rutpela maculata. The sequence goes on from OW386289.2 coordinate 22,224,857, forward strand.
TTTGGGACATTGGATGATTTGAGTCGTAAATTTTACTTCCACATCCAAATAGTGGATTGGAAGTATAGTAATCGTAAAAAAAACTTCAATTTTTTTTTTGTTGAAATCGATTTAGAATGTCATGAAATATCGAGATTTTAAATTTGAGGGCAAAAAAAAAATTGTATCTATCGGTCTGTCTGTATTTTTTGTACGCACGTTTCCTGTGGGACGGTTTAAGATATTAACTTAATAGTTGTTACGTGTATGTATTATAAATAGATCTGGAACACATTACTATAAAATTACACAAAAAATAATCGTTTTAGAGATTCTAGCATTTTACTTAAATGCCAGAATGTATTACAATAACGGTGTAAAAGCCGCTCGAAAAGTGGCTTATATTTGGTAATTTTTTACAGTTTCGGAGTCTGTTATTCTAGTTTCGGTTAAACAGGCAATAATGGGTTGTATCTGAAACTAATTGACTTGTCTTTTTGAAATGAAGGATTGCTATTTCTGAAAGACAGTTTTATTGCGTCTTATTATGGACGCTTGTGGGGTAAGGCCTCTATTGTAAGAAACCCTTTCCGAAATATATTAATTTCAACCATATGTTTGGTTTTTTAAATTCATATACATTTTCTCTAAAGATATTTTAAGGTATGTGTATTGTGTAATTTTCTATTGTTCAAAATAAGTAGACTTCATCGACTTACAGTCCAATTTACGTCTTTCTATTTGAAAGGGTAAAGGTGGTTTAATATTTGCTTACGAGACAGCAGTAGAAATTTTTTCGTTCTTTCTTTTCTTCACAAATTAGATATTTTTCTATTGAATATATATAAATTAATTACAATTTTAGAGATTACATGCATTTTGTGTCATGAAAAAATTTAGATACATTTTGATAGTGAAAAACTGTTGAAAATTCGGAAAATATGTACGTTACAAAAAAATTAGAAGAGAGCAAAATTTTAAAGAATGTATTAACCTATACGTTTGAATTTTTGAAGATTTTTAAATTTCATAGTTTACGATATTTTCCGTTTTCCGATAAGGGCCTTTTTTTCGGTTTTTCCAGGAAACTTGGACAGAGTGCACTTTAGGAAAAAGTCATAAAGGAAAAAAAGTCTTGTAGTTTAATAATATATTCACTCGATTTTTCTCGTCACTTTTTATTCCACCTTCAACCCTTTTTGGAAAAATTCAACCGCTATATCTCGGAAAATATGCATTTCTCGAAAATTTTACGAGAATAAAAAGTTGTTATTTTTCATAAAATTATCTAAAAAGACATTTTGTTTTTTTAATTTACCTCAATTTTACTAGTTAACAAATTAGCAACAAGATCATTGTTTATAACAATTGCGAGGCAATATTAGTGGCCATTTTTTTTTGGAGTTTGATCTAGACTTCAAAACGAACAGAATCCACAAAGTTTCGAGAAAATCCATTCATTCGATAAACTATTTAGTCAGAATGCTAATTTGCCTACACTATAATGTGTTAGAACTACAATGAACACATAACATAATCCTGGGATTATATAGACAGAGAAAATAAATTTCCTTTTAAGAGTTGATGTTCGGTTTTTGTTTCATTTTACCATTATTGTATTATTTTGGTTTGAAATACGTATGTTTACATTTTCATAAATGCTAAATATTTGTGTTGTATTCATTTTTTTAAAAGCTTTTATTTAACTTGCAATGTGCTATGTATGAATGTATGTTTGTTTAGTGAAATCTTGCAAGCTGAATTTCGACTAGTTCTTATTATACTAGAGCTTTGAAATTTGGCAAACGTGTATAAGTCCAGTGACAATGTAACATAGTATAGCCATTATCGGTCTAAATCCAATATGGCGGGGTTTTACGAGTAAAATACGATAAACAATGTGACGTTATTCTAAATTCAATATGGCGGACGTCCCAAGCTGACAGATCGCCTTTTTCTTCACAACCCCCTTGATACGGAATCAAATGAAAGGGTTTGACGAGTAAAATACGATAAACTATGTAACGCCATTATAAATCCAATATGGCGGACGCCCTAGGATGGCAAATTATCTTTCTTCACGACTCCCTTGCCATTTGTATCAAATGAAAGGGTTTTGTCTGTCTGTCTGTAAAATAAGTAGACTAAAAAGTAAAAAATAAAATTATATAAAAAAAAATGTTTTTAAGAAAAAGCCTTCATTAAAAAAACTGTACTAAAAAGTTTAAATAATTTTTTAAAATTCATACACCTGGAAATCAAAAGCTTTGGGGGCGGTCAATTGAGCAAAGTAACTATGCAATAGTGCTATATGACCGTCCGCAAAGTTTTTGGTTTCCAGGTGTATGAATTTTAAAAAATTATTTTTACTTTTTAGTACAGTTTTTTCAAATAAAAGCTTTTTCTTAAAAATAATTTTTTTTATATAATTTTATTTTCAATAAAAACGTTTTCAAGTAAAGCTTGTCCTGTTACTTCCTTTTTAGATTTTAAAACTTAGTCATTTATATTTTTTTAAATTGGGATGTGGTTTAGGTTTTTGACTTTTTAAAAGTTTTTATGTAGAAATGAAACACCGTGGTCTCTTTGCCGGTTTTCATTTTTTTTACGAAGTTGTTACTGGTCTATAAAATTGGGAGGTCTAGTTATATAGCAGGCAGTATGGGCGTATGAGTATCGAATACATTTCGGACGCAGTTTATTTGTTGGAATCAGTTCTGTAGACACTACTGATTATGAGCATCTATGTTACCAGACGGTAACCCGGTCTGATATTGTTTAAAACAATTTTGTTTACAACAAAAGGAAATATTACATTTTTTCAATGAAACAATGTTTTTAAATATTTTTTTATCGATTTCCAACAAGAAATGTTCGATAATTTTTTTCATAAAGTTGATATTTTCAATGTTATTGTTTTAAAAATTAAAAAATCTCCAATTTCTCGTTTCAGTAAGAGCCTTACATTTTCTAAGAAAGCATATACAGTGTGCCAGGGAGCGACGCATGATTAAATGAGCAATTCATGTCTTGGAAATTTACCAAAAAAAAGTAATTCCTCTCATTTATAAAGAACTTTCTCTGAAATCGATCGGCAATGTCTACATTTTCGGCGCGATTTCAGATCGAAAAATGCACAATTCCAGTATTTTAGTCCGGCATAGGCCGGGAAAGTAACATTCCCGTATGGTTTTTTATGTATATTTTTGACAGTAAATAAATACATGCAGACAAACAATCAAACTTACATTTACACTTACACATACATCAAAATTACATTTATTAGTAAGCAGTTAGATTGTAATGAAGAAATGTAATGAAGAAATGTTAGATTATAATGAAGAAATGTTATTCATTAATGAAGAAATTTTATGCATTAATACAAATTCCTTAATTTATAATAATATTGATTGTGATTTCAGAAAAAATAGTATGCGTATTTCGGTGTGAAAGCACATTCCCGAACTTCGATGCATCGTCGTCCGGGAATGTACTGCTTTCACACCTAAATACACAATATACTATTTTCTGTAATAGATAGGACAAAATCTTAGAAATAATTATTCAGAATGAGTATTGTTTATTTGAGATTTTTTTATAGAAATAGTTTTGAATTAGTCAGATTTCAGTTTGTCTTAATATTTTAAGGTTTTTCAAATTGTTTAAACAATTTTAATTTACTTAAATAATTATAATTTATTTAAGCAATTACAAATTTGTAGCATTTCCATCTTTTTTTAGTTTCACAATTTTATTTATTAAGAGTTTGCTAATGAAACCTGCAAATTATTTAAGCAACTTATTCCTGTTTATTGCCAACTTTCTTCAGAATAGAGCTAGAGTTGTGCAGGTTTTAAGAAATTTTGAACTTTTCATCGACTTTCTGCTCATACTTAAAATAAAGAACATTTTTGAGACTAATTAAAAATAATTTCTGCAAAAAGAGTCGCAAATAAATAACAATAAATGCTAGAAATACATGATACTCTACTTTTGTCCTTATGGGGTCATTTTGAGGCCCAATAGTTCTCATGGGGGGGTGTAATTGAAAAAATAATTATTAATTCGTATTCTTTGAACTACTGTGAAATTTAAAAAAGTTGGAAATGTTACAAATTTATAGCAAAATATAATTTTTTGAATAAATTATAATTGTCAAATACATTTGAAAAGCATTAAAATATTAACACAATCTAGAAGGTGATTAATTAATAATAATTTGTGTAAAAGAGAACTCAAATAAATAATAATAAAACGTTAAAAATACGTTATACTCCAACTTTACCCTTATAGGGTCACTTTGCAAGTGAGCAAAATTTTAACAAATTCAGTTTTACAGTTCTGAATAATATTTCTTTACAGCACCCTGTCCTATCTCGTACAGAAAATTTGATAAATTGACAAATAGCAGAAAAAAACTATCTGTGAGAACTAAAAAGAAAAACTATCTACAAAATTAATTTCCAATCTTTGCTGATAGACTTTCTTTTTAGTTCGTACAGATTGTTTTTTCTACTGTTTGCCAAATCTCATAAAGAATATGTTTTATAAAAATTATAAGCAAATAAAAAGTAATTAACTTTTACGCGAACTTCATGTTTCGAAACTTAAATTGTGAAATAAATTAGTATTCTCACAGGATGAGATTTCCTTATTTACTTATACGTCGACAGACTGCAGATTGTAATAATATTCTTCTAGGCAAATACGATAAAGCAGCATAGCATACATCTAACAACGCCGCCGGAAGTCGGTTAAACCTGTAATTTTTATATTCGGGTGTCATTTTACGTATCGATTAAAATATTCATAAGGACACCAATTAAACCGTAAAATAGGTAGGATGCTAACTTGGCCTTTAAATCAATTTTGTGTATATCAGCGTGTATATTAGTGGATGCCAAGTGAGAACGTTATTAGGTAGGATGCCAACGGATACCTTATATAAATAAATATATATATATATATATATATATATATATATATATATATATATATATATATATATATATATATATATATATATATAAGGTATCCGTTGGCATCCTACCTAATAACGTTCTCACTTGGCATCCACTAATATACACACTGATATACACAAAATTTATTTAAAGGCTAAGTTAGCATCCTACCTACTTTACGGTTTAATTGGTGTCCTTATGAATATTTTAATCGATGCGTAAAATGACACCCGAAATATAAAAATTACAGGTTTAACTGACTTCCAGCGGCGTTGTCAGATGTATGCTATGCTGCTTTATCGTATTTGCCTAGAAGAATATTATTACAATCTGCAGTCTGTAGACGTATAAGTAAATAAGGAAATCTCATCCTGTGAGAATACTAATTTATGTCACAATTTAAGTTTCGAAACATGAAGTTCGTGGAAAAGTGAATTACTTTTTATTTGCTTATAATTGTTATAAAACATATTCTTTATGGGATTTGGCAAACAGTAGAAAAAACAATCTGTATGAACTAAAAAGAAAATCTATCTGCAAAGATTGGAAATTAATTTTGTAGATAGTTTCTCTTTTTAGTTCTCACAGATAGTTTTTTTCTGCTATTTGTCAATTTATCAAATTTTCTGTACGAGATAGGACAGGGCGCTGTTAAGAAATATTATTCAGAAAAATTTTGCTCACTTGCAAAGTGACCCTATAAGGGTAAAGTTGGAGTATCACGTATTTTTAACGTTTATTATTATTTATATTGAGTTCTCTTTTACACTAATTATTATTAATTAATCACCTTCTAGATTGTGTTAATATTTTAATGCTTCTCAAATGTATTAGACAATTATAATTTATTCAAAAAATTATAGTTTGCTATAAATTTGTAACATTTCCAACTTTTTTTAAATTTTACAATAGTTCAAAGAATACGAATTAATAATTATTTTTTCAATTACACCCCCCATGAGAACTATTGGGCCTCAAAATGACCCCATAAGGACAAAAGTAGAGTATCATGTATTTCTAGCATTTATTGTTATTTATTTGCGACTCTTTTTGCAGAAATTATTTTTAATTAGTCTCAAGAATGTTCTTTATTTTAAATATGAGCAGAAAGTCGATGAAAAGTTCAAAATTTCTTAAAACCTGCACAACTCTAGCTCTATTCTGAAGAAAGTTGGCAATGAACAGGAATAAGTTGCTTAAATAATTTGCAGGTTTCATTAGCAAACTCTTAATAAACAAAATTGTGAAACTAAAAAAAGATGGAAATGCTACAAATTTGTAACAAAACGTAATTGCTTAAATAAATTATAATTATTTAAGTAAATTAAAATTGTTTAAACAATTTGAAAAACCTTAAAATATTAAGACAAACTGAAATCTGACTAATTCAAAACTATTTCTATAAAAAAATCTCAAATAAACAATACTCATTCTGAATAATTCTTTCTAAGATTTTGTCCTATCTCTTACAGAAAATAGTATATTGTGTATTTAGGTGTGAAAGCAGTACATTCCCGGACGACGATGCATCGAAGTTCGGGAATGTGCTTTCACACCGAAATGCGCATACTATTTTTTCTGAAATCACAATCAATATTATTATAAATTAAGGAATTTGTATTAATGCATAAAATTTCTTCATTAATGAATAACATTTCATCATTATAATCTAACATTTCTTCATTACATTTCTTCATTACAATCTAACTGCTTACTAATAAATGTAATTTTGATGTATGTGTAAGTGTAAATGTAAGTTTGATTGTTTGTCGGCGTGTATTTATTTACTGTCAAAAATATACATAAAAAACCATACGGGAATGTTACTTTCCCGGCCTATGCCGGGAAAGTAACATTCCCGTACGGTTTTGTTGATCGTTGCTTGGCAACGGATCTTTTCCGGTCTGTTTTCTGATAGTTTCTTAGCAACGGACTAAAATACTGGAATTGTGCATTTTTCGATCTGAAATCGCGCAGAAAATGTAGACATTACCGATCGATTTCAGAAAAAGTACTTTATAAATGAGAGCAATTACTTTTTTTGGTAAATTTCCCAGACATATGAATTGCTCATTTAATCATGCGTCGCTCCCTGGCACACTGTATATGCTTTCTTAGAAAATGTAAGGCTCTTACTGAAACGAGAAATTGGAGATTTTTTAATTTTTAAAACATAATAACATTGAAAATATCAACTTTATGAAAAAAATTATCGAACATTTCTTGGAAATCGATAAAAAAATATTTAAAAACATAGTTTCATTGAAAAAATGTAATATTTCCTTTTGTTGTAAACAAAATTGTTTTAAACAATATCAGACCGGGTTACCGTCTGGTAACATGGATGCTCATAATCAGTAGTGTCTCCAGAACTGATTCCAACAAATAAAATGCGTCCGAAATGTATTCGAAACTCATACGCCCATACTGCCTGCTATATAACTAGACCTCCCAATTTTATAGACCAGTAACAACTTCGTAAAAAAAATGAAAATCGGCAAAGAGACCACGGTGTTTCATTTCTACATAAAAACTTTTAAAAAGTCAAAAACCTAAACCACATTTCAATTTAAAAAAATATAAATGATTAAGTTTTAAAATCTAAAAAGGAAGTAACAGGACAAGCTTTATTTGAAAACGTTTTTATTGAAAATAAAATTATATAAAAAAAAATATTTTTAAGAAAAAGCTTTTATTTGATAAAACTGTACTAAAAAGTAAAAATAATTTTTTAAAATTCATACACCTGGAAACCAAAAACTTTGCGGACGGTCATATAGCACTATTGCATAGTTACTTTGCTCAATTGACCGCCCCCAAAGCTTTTGGTTTCCAGGTGTATGAATTTTAAAAAATTATTTAAACTTTTTAGTACAGTTTTTTCAAATGAAGGCTTTTTCTTAAAAATATTTTTTTTTTATAATTTTATTTTTTACTTTTTAGTCTACTTATTTTACAGACAGACAGACAAAACCCTTTCATTTGATACAAATGGCAAGGGAGTCGTGAAGAAAGATAATTTGCCATCCTAGGGCGTCCGCCATATTGGTTTTATAATGGCGTTACATAGTTTATCGTATTTTACTTTCATTTGATTCCATATCAAGGGGGTTGTGAAGAAAAAGGCGATCTGCCAGCTTGGGACGTCCGCCATATTGAATTTAGAATGACGTCACATTGTCTATCGTATTTTACTCGTAAAACCCCTTCATTTGATACCTATATCAACAAGGTTGTGACTAAAAAGCCGATCCGCCATCTTGGGACGTCCGCCATCTTGGATTTAGACCGATAATGGCTATACTAAGTTACATTGTCACCGGACTTATACACGTGTGCCAAATTTCAAAGCTCTAGTATAATAAGAACTAGTCAAAATTCAGCTTGCAAGATTTCACCAAACAAACATACATTCATACATAACACATTGCAAGTTAAATAAAAGCTTTTAAAAAAATGAATACAACACAAATATTTAGCATTTATGAAAATGTAAACATACGTATTTCAAACCAAAATAATACAATAATGGTAAAATGAAACAAAAACCGAACATCAACTCTTAAAAGGAAATTTATTTTCTCTGTCTATATAATCCCAGGAATACGTTATGTGTACTTTGTAGTTTTAACACATTATAGTGTAAGGCAAATTAGCATTCTGACTAAATAGTTTATCGAATGAATGGATTTTCACAAAACTTTGTGGATTCTGTTCGTTTTGATGTCTAGATCAAACTCCAAAAAAAAAATGGCCGCTAATATTGCCTCGCAATTATTATAAACAATGATCTTGTTGCTAATTTGTTAACTAGTAAAATTGAGGTAAATTAAAAAAATGAAATGTCTTTTTAAATAATTTTATGAAAAATAACAACTTTTTACTCTCGTAAAATTTTCGAAAAATGCATATTTTCCGAGATATAGCGGTTGAATTTTTCCAAAAAAGGCTGAAGGTGGAATAGAAAGTGACGAGAAAAATCCATAAATTCGAGTGAATATATTATTAAACTACAAGACGTTTTTTCCTTTATGACTTTTCCCTAAAGAGCACTCTGTCCAAGTTTCCTGGAAAAAACCGAAAAAAAGGCCCTTATCGGAAAACGGAAAATATCGTAAACTATGAAATTTAAAAATCTGGAAAAATTCAAACGTATAGGTTAATACATTCTTTAAAATTTTGCTCTGTTCTAATTTTTTTGTGACGTACATATTTTCCGAGTTTTCAACAGTTTTTCACTATCAAAATGTATCTAAATTTTTTCATGACACAAAATGCATGTAATCTCTAAAATTGTAATTAATTTATATATATTTAATAGAAAAATATCTAATTTGTGAAGAAAAGAAAGAACGAAAAAATTTCTACTGCAGTCTCGTAAGCAAATATTAAACCACCTTTACCCTTTCAAATAGAAAGACGTAAATTGGACTGTAAGTCGATGAAGTCTACTTATTTTGAACAATAGATAATTACACAATACACATCCTTTAAAATATCTGTAGAGAAAATGTTTATGAATTTAAAAACAAAACATATGGTTGAAATAAATATATTTCGGAAATGGTTTCTTACAATAGAGGCCTTACCCCACAAGCGTTCATAATAAGACGCAATAAAACTGTCTTTCAGAACTAGCAATCCTTCATTTCAAAAAGACAAGTCAATTAGTTTCAGATACAACCCATTATTGTCTGTTTAACCGAAACTAGAATAACAGACTCCGAAACTAAAAAATTACCAAATATAAGCCACTTTTCGAGCGGCTTTTACATCGTTATTGTAATACATTCTGGCGATTAAGTAAAATGCTAGAATCTCTAAAACGATTATTTTTTGTGTAATTTTATAGCAATGTGTTCCAGATCTTTTTATAATACATACACGTAACAACTATTAAGTTAATATCTTAAACCGTCCCACAGGAAACGTGCGTACAAAAAATACAGACAGACCGATAGATACAATTTTTTTTGCCCTCAAATTTAAAATCTCGATATTTCATGACATTCTAAACCGATTTCAACAAAAAAAAAATTGAAGTTTTTTTTTACGATTACTATACTTCCAATCCACTATTTGGATGTGGAAGTAAAATTTATGAATCAAATCATCCAATGTCCCAAATTGGAATACAAATTGTGCGAAAATTATTAAGTAATTATAAATACTGATTTAATGAAGCTAAAATATTATGACATGAGGGTTTATTGATACATCTGAAAGTGTATTTTAAATAAAAAGAAACATTTCTTATTATAAAAACACAATTTGTAATGTTAAATGATAATAAAATTGAACATGCCTCAAGTTTAACAACAGGTAGTTTTCTTTATAGTAGTGTAAAATATTATAAAAAATCTGAGGCCTTGGCTTCTAGTAGGTATACTTATTCACCAAAACTACACTGACATTTTTCTTTGTATGTCTTACAAAACATTTTTTGTAATAAATATAAAATGTTTTTTTCCATGATTTTATTTTAAGGATAACTAAATGAACTTTTCACAATAGAAATATGAAACATTTCATTTCTTGTTTTTATTTATAACAAATTCGGATAAAAACATACATTATTTTTAATGAAAATATATGCCATTTGATTTATTACTTCCACATCCACGTAGTGGGAGTGGAAAGATGTACAGGGTGCGACACTTAAAGCTGCCCATACTTGTAACTTTTTTATTTTTAAAGCGATGACCTTGTTGGGCACATCTAATTGTAGACATTTTTAAAGCCTTAAACACGCATACAGAGTGATTTAAAAAAAAAAATTGAAAAAATTGTTAAGAAAGGAAATTTAATTTCTTTATATATTTTTTTACCTCAACTTGTACATGAAATGTGTTAATGTTTTCTTATAAAGGTTTTAATTAGCTTCAATTTATTTAAAAAAAAGTTTTAAGAATAAAAATTCCTATTATTTAGTACATTTTAATAGAGTTTGTTTTTAAAAATATTTATTTCTTTTGTTTCTTGTTGCTGTTTTGTTACGTTGAGGATTTTTTGTGATATGTATTTTACAAATAAAGCATAAAATTATTATTTACATTTTTTCAGTTATTTTAAAAAAATCAGGAGCCGGAAGGAGTGTTTTTAATTTCTTTCTCTAAAACCAAAAAGAATTTCGGATATGACGTAATAAACATAACATAAATTGAAGCTAATTAAAACTTTTATATGAAAACATTGACGCAGTTCATGTACAGGATGAGGTAAACAAATATTCAAGGAAATTAAGTTTTCTTTCTTAACAATTATTTTAATTTTTTTTTAAATCACTCTGTACACATGTTTAAATGCCTTTAAATTATCTACAATTTGATATGCCCAGCATGGTCGTAGTTTAAAAAATAAGAAAGTTGCAAGCCTGGAGAGTTTTAAGTGGCGCACCCTGTTTAGTAATCTTAAAAAAAATTTCAAAATGTTTTTTGCTGAAATAATAAATGTCATAAAACGTCGAGATTTTAAATTTAAGAGAGAAAAAAATTCTGTCTGTGTCGGTCTGTAACTTTTTTGTGCGCACGTTTTCTTCGCAACGGTCGTCTAAGATACTGTCCTCAAATTTGGCACACATATGTTCCATGACGAGATCTGGTACTAGATTATGTCTTGCGCTAATTCCGGTGAACGGTTGTGAGTTAAATAGGGTAAATAGGGAAAAACAATAAAGCAAGCTAACAGTCCAGAAACTCAATTTTTAAAATCTTCTATTTAACTTCATTTTAAAAGCTTTGTACGGTAGTTAGTATGTTTGGGTCAAATCGTGCAAGAAAAATGGATCCTGGAGGTATTGTTTAATAGTGGATTCGGCGGTGCCCAGAAAGATTCGAATATGGATTCGGCAGCGCCTGAAAATTGCCTTGGTATTCGACATGGTCCGGAAGTCACCTTGGTGTTTAGCTGTTCCCGAATATGGATTATGCAGAGCTCGAATATAGATTCGGCGGCGTCCTAATTCGGATTTGGCAGCGCCCGGAATTTACTTTGGAATTCGGCAGCGCCCAAAATGGATTCAGCGGCATCCTGATATCGATTCGGCAGTGCCCAGAAATTACCTTGATATTCATGTGCGCCCGGATATGGATTTGGCACTATCTTAATATGGATATGGAAACGCCCGGAATTTGCCTTCGTATTCGGCAGCGTCCGGAAGTTCTGGACGTTTTGCTAGCATTCGGCAACGCCCTTTTATTAAAATTCTGTGACCAATTATTTCCACATACTAGAGTGCAAATATGGTCAAGATGTTTTCCTTTAAAGAGACTTGGATGGGAAATCTGGATGTGGAAATATTGATTCCTTAGGCAGCGGTTTTATTCCAAAATCTACAACAAATTTTGAACGATTTATTTTATCACAACTCAATTGAGAGTAATATTCCAATTTCGATTTTCATAAAAAAAGTAATCTTTTAACAAATAGCCATAACTTTGACAATTTTTATTGTAGAAGAACCGGAATGTATTAAATTGAATTACCTTTCAACGTTGTAATAACCAATTTCAGACCCTTCGGTTTTTAAGTTATTCACGAAAACTACGTGTTGAAATTTGACATGTAGAAAGGGACGAAAAAACACAAAACCTTAAAAAAATAATATCTCGAACAATCTTTGAACGGGACTAATCTGAAATTTAAGGTAAAGTTAATTTCTTATGTTTCAAGTCGTACAAATAACAGTTTTTGACATAATTTGTAATTTTCAAGATATTTCCAGAAACCCATTTTTTAACGAATTGCTAGATACAACGAATCAAAAATCACGGTCATTTACATTCAAACTATACAAATTGCGCGGAAATATTAACAAAATTGTATGACTTTTATATCAACTTTATTATTCTAATTATAACATGTTGTTTGAGTGACCTATAATAATTAATATCATGAGAGAAACAGAAGTAAAAATTGTTGAATTACTTAAACACTATCAACGAAAAAACTAGCTCGAATTAAAACTAAAATATACTTTACGTGCAATATGTACAATATGTAAAAGTAAATTGCAATTAAATTTTAATTTTATTTATATAAATATATACTTTGGAAAAAACTTTGTTAGTTTAGATGAATTATAGTTTTACAGATATCTATGAACTTACATTTAAAATCACGAGGTGTAGATGCTCCAAGCTGATTAATTTTGAAGCACAGTGGCAAGTGTAAAGTAAAAAATATATTATAATTTAAGCTATCAAACTTTATCGTATAATTTTTTCCATCTTGTTAGTTTCAATTCGACAGCTTTATCTTTAACGGTGTCTTAGTAACTCTACAACTCTTTCAACCATGCATTTCTCTACAAGAGGTTGTTCTTGGGTCACCTACTATACTTTTCTTAAATAGAATCCAATAAGAAATCCAAAAATTTAAACAAAACGAATTAAAATAATCTCCAACATACACTAGTTCACAAGTTCAAAGACGTGTTAATTCTTGATAAAGCTTGTGAAATGTGGATTCGGAATGACGTCTAGAAAAATGTGCAAAACTTTCAAACCCGCATATAAACAATTGCAAAAGTTATAAACAAATTAAGATTGAAGAAATATCGAGCTTCGTTTTTTGAAAATAACTCGAAAACCATTAATATTTAAGAAATTTAAAAAAAAAGATTCTTGAAGAGGAAGAAATTTCCAATAGAAAAGTCAGAACTCCCGGTATTCTATCTCTATTATTAATAATTTTAATTTAATGTTGAAAATAAGGCTTCGTGCGGCAAACGCTAAGCCGTTACGAAACAGGCCGTAAGAAGTAAAAATATTTTTTTATGTATTAAATATTAATTTAAAAATTTTAAAAAACTGGTATTATTCAGACATTTAAAGAAAAAAAAATCCAGATTTTTCATAAAATGAGCCTATTGTTAATTAACAATTTTTTTTAGAGCTTACGTTTATATTTCAAGTCGGATAATTGTTAAGCAAAAGCCACTAAAATTATTACGTTTCCTTTAGACCTTATATCAACTATACTGTACGAGATTATGACATTGCGATATTTTTAATTGTTATAGTCTATTAGTTATTAATTATTTAAGATAACAAAAAAATAAAAAATTAAAAAAAAAGGTTAACATTTTTTTTATTAATTTTAATTATTAGTACTGGTTTTATATTCAAAAATAACATAAGATTACATAAACTTTAAATTTTTAGTGTTATTTGTTTAAACAAATTTTATAAACAAATAGATAAATTACTTATTTTTGAAAAACATTTTATTTGTTATAAAATATTATGAATTAAAAAAAAATTTTTCTTAAAAACATTTTTTAATTGTTTATAATCATTTTTTTCCTTTCTTCATTATTTAAACAAGTTATTAAGTAAAAATTTTAGTCTTAAAACCTATTATTTGCAATTCTCTACAAGGTGGAATTTTTTTTTGGTGTTAATTTATTTGTTTATTTAATAAATAATTCGTTATTAACAACCTCCGAATGTGTTTATATTCTTTTAGATAGAAAAAAAATTTAAAAAAAAACAACCGTATACATAAACACATAAAAAAAAATGTTAATATTTCTTATAGAATTTTAAATTTTAAATATTAAAAATGTTTTTTGACATATTTATGTATACGGTTGTTCTGGTTATTTTTTTCTATCTAAAAAATATAAACACATTCGGCGATTGTTAATTAGAAATTGTTTATTAAATAAACAAATTAATTAATAACAAAAATTCCACCTTGTAGAGAATTGCAAATAAAAAATTTTTAGAATATTTTTGTTTTTAATAATTTGTTCAAATGAAGAAAAACGGGAAAAAATAATTATAAACAATTAAAAAAATGTTTTAAGAAAAAATTTTTTTTCAAAAATACGTAATTTATCTATTTCTTTATAAAATTTGTTTAAACAAATAGCACTAAAAATTTAAAGTTTATATAATTTTATAGTATTTTTGAATATAAAAACAGTAATAGTAATAATTTTAAAATTAATAAAAAAAAATTTTCAACCTCTATTTAATTTCTTAGTTTCTTGTTAGCTTAAATAATTAATAACTAATAGACTGTAACAATTAAAAACATCGCAATATCATAATCTCATAAAATATAGTTGACATAAGGTCCTCACGAAGCGAAATAATTTTAGTGGCTTTTGTTTAACAATTTTCCGACTTGAAACATAAACGTAAACTCAAAAAAAAAAATGTTAATTAACAACGAGCTCATTTTATGAAAAATCGGTAAAAAAAATTTTTCCAACGGGATATTGTTCCTTTAAGTGTTTAAATAATAATGCAATTTAAAAAAAATTATATTATTACTTGACAATATAAAAAAATTGTTTTGCTTCTTACGATCGGTTTCAGAGTATCGTAACGGTTTAGCGTTCGCCGTGCGAAGCCCCATTTTCAACATTAAATTAAAGTTATTAATAGTAGAGATAGAGTTCCAGAAGTCTAGACTTTTTTATTGGAAATTTCTTGCTTTTTGCTAATAACTTCCTTAACAAAAGTTGTTTACAATCAAGAGGTACAAATTCCCTCCTCATTTTAACAGTTACACGAATTGTCTCCACTAAGTTTACTTTTCCTAGTAGTAATATATTCGAGCAAACTAAAACATCTGGATCAACATGTGGTATATAATAACCTACTTCCACGGTGTTGCCAGCTGACTAGATGCCATCTAAACCGCTTCTGTGGTCAGCAGGTATTCAAAATGAATATTTTTCGAGCGACAGGCACGGCAGCTAGTAACAAACCGCTGAACTAAAATATTCACTAGGGTGTTAAAATGGGTCACTTGACCTCCAACTTAAAATAAGTTTTAATGGCATAATACGACATCTACGATGCCCCTGCGTTAATATCTCTAGCAGGTCAGATGGCATCCGAATACCGGATATATATATATATATATATATATATATATATATATATATATATATAAATGTATATATATATATATATATATATATATATATATATATATATATATATATATATATATATATATATATATATATATATATATATATATACATTTATATAAGGTATTAGTTGGCATTCCACAATGTAAAACTTTAGGTTCAGATGGCATCCACGAGTCAGATGGCATCCGGTATTCGGATGCCATCTGACCTGCCAGAGATATTAACGCAGGGGCATCGTAGGTATTATGCCATTAAAACTTATTTTAAGTTGGAGGTCAAGTGACCCATTTTAACACCCTAGTGAATATTTGAGTTCAGTGGTTTGTTACTAGCTGCCGTGCCTGTCGCTCGAAAAATATTCATTTTGAATACTTGCTGACCACAGAAGCGGTTTAGATGGCATCTAGTCAGCTGGCAACACCGTGGAAGTAGGTTATTATATACCACATGTTGATCCAGATGTTTTAATTTGCTCGAATATATTACTACTAGGAAAAGTAAACTTAGTGGAGACAATTCGTGTAACTGTTAAAATGAGGACGGAATTTGTACCTACCTCTTGATTGTAAACAACTTTTGTTAAGGATGGTTCAGCAAGGCTATAAGTAAAATAGTGTTCTGTAGTTTAATTAAACTACAGAAGTAAGAGAAAAGTTATTAGCAAAAATATTTTAGATACGTGATAAACTACAAAATTATGTTAATGTAAAAGAATCTTATTTAGTCTAATTCACAAGTTCAAACACGTGTTAATTCTTGATATAGCTTGTAAAAATATAAGTGAGGGCTCATTGGATTCGGAATGACGTCTAGAAAAATGTGCAAAAGTTATAAACAAATTAAGATTGAAAAAAATGACGAGTTTCGTTTTTTGCAAATAACTCGAAAACTATTAATAATTGAGAAATTAAAAAAAAGAGGTTCTTAAAGAGGAAGAAATTTCCAATAAAAAAGTCTGGACTTCTGGAACTCTATCTCTACTATTAATAACTTTAATTTAATGTTGAAAATGGGGCTTCGCACGGCGAACGCTAAACAGTTACGATACTCTGAAACCGATCGTAAGAAGCAAAACAATTTTTTTATATTGTCAAGTATTAATATAATTTTTTTTAAATTGCGTTATTATTTAGACATTTAAAGGAACAATATCCCATTGGAAAAAATTTTTTTACCGATTTTTCATAAAATGAGCTCGTTGTTAATTAACAATTTGTTTTTTTTTTGAGTTTACGTTTATGTTTCAAGTCGGAAAATTGTTAAACAAAAGCCACTAAAATTATTTCGCTTCGTGAGGACCTTATGTCAACTATATTTTATGAGATTATGACATTGCGATGTTTTTAATTGTTACAGTCTATTAGTTATTAATTATTTAAGCTAACAAGAAACTAAGAAATTAAATAGAGGTTGAAAATTTTTTATTATTACTGTTTTTATATTCAAAAATACTATAAAATTATATAAACTTTAAATTTTTAGTGGTATTTGTTTAAACAAATTTTATAAAGAAATAGATAAATTAAGTATTTTTGAAAAAAAAAATTTTTCTTAAAACATTTTTTTAATTATTTTTTCCCGTTTTTCTTCATTTGAACAAATTATTAAGAAAAAAATATTCTTAAAATTTTTTATTTGCAATTCTCTACAAGGTGGAATTTTTGTTATTAATTAATTTGTTTATTTAATAAACAATTTCTAATTAACAATCGCCGAATGTGTTTATATTTTTTTAGATAGAAAAAAATAACCAGAGCAACCGTATACATAAATATGTCAATTCATTTTTAATATTTAAAATTTAAAATTCTATAAGAAATATTAACATTTTTTTTTGTGTTTATGTATACGGTTGTTTTTTTTTAATTTTTTTTCTATCTAAAAAAATATAAACACATTCGGAGGTTGTTAATAACAAATTATTTATTAAATAAACAAATAAATTAACAACAAAAAAAAATCCACCTTGTAGAGAATTGCAAATAATAGGTTATAAGACTAAAATTTTTACTTAATAACTTGTTTAAATAATGAAGAAACCAAAAAAATGATTATAAACAATTAAAAAATATTTTTAAGAAAAAAATTTTTTTTTAATTTATAATATTTTATAACAAATAAAATGGCAAAAAATGTTTTTCAAAAATAAGTAATTTATCTATTTGTTTATAAAATTTGTTTAAACAAATAACACTAAAAATTTAAAGTTTATGTAATCTTATGTTATTTTTGAATATAAAACCAGTAATAATAATTAAAATTAATAAAAAAATGTCAACCTTTTTTTTTAAATTTTTTAGTTTTTTGTTATCTTAAATAATTAATAACTAATAGACTATAACAATTAAAAATATCGCAATGTCATAATCTCGTACAGTATAGTTGATATAAGGTCTAAAGGAAACGTAATAATTTTAGTGGCTTTTGCTTAACAATTACCCGACTTGAAATATAAACGTAAGCTCTAAAAAAATTGTTAATTAACAATAGGCTCATTTTATGAAAAATCTGGATTTTTTTTCTTTAAATGTCTGAATAATACCATAGTTTTTTAAAATTTTTAAATTAATATTTAATACATAAAAAAATATTTTTACTTATTACGGCCGGTTTCGTAACGGCTTAGCGTTTGCCGCACGAAGCCTTATTTTCAACATTAAATTAAAATTATTAATAATAGAGATAGAATACCGAGAGTTCTGACTTTTCTATTGGAAATTTCTTCCTCTTCAAGAATCTTTTTTTTTAAATTTCTTAAATATTTTTTGTTTGTTTTCGAGTTATTTTCAAAAAACGAAGCTCGTTATTTCTTCAATCTTAATTTGTTTATAACTTTTGCAATTGTTTATATGAGGGTTTGAAAGTTTTGCACATTTTTCTAGACGTCATTCCGAATCCAATGTGCCCTCACTCACATTTTTACAAGCTTTATCAAGAATTAACACGTCTTTGAACTTGTGAACTAGTGTATGTTGGAGATTATTTTAATTCGTTTTGTTTAAATTTTTGGATTTCTTATTGGATTCTATTTAAGAAAAGTATAGTAGGTGACCCAAGAACAACCTCTTGTAGAGAAATGCATGGTTGAAAGAGTTGTAGAGTTACTAAGATACCGTTAAAGATAAAGCTGTCGAATTGAAACTAACAAGATGGAAAAAATTATACGATAAAGTTTGATAGCTTAAATTATAATATATTTTTTACTTTACACTTGCCACTGTGCTTCAAAATTAATCAGTTTGGAGCATCTACACCTCGTGATTTTAAATGTAAGTTCATAGATATCTGTAAAACTATAATTCATCTAAACTAACAAAGTTTTTTCCAAAGTATATATTTATATAAATAAAATTAAAATTTAATTGCAGTTTACTTTAAGTAAACATATTGTACATATTGCACGTAAAGTATATTTTAGTTTTAATTCGAGCTAGTTTTTTCGTTGATAGTGTTTAAGTAATTCAACAATTTTTACTTCTATTTCTCTCATGATATTAATTATTATAGGTCACTCAAACAACATGTTATAATTAGAATAATAATGTTGATATAAAAGTCATACAATTTTGTTAATATCTCCGCGCAATTTGTATAGTTTGAATGTAAATGACCGTTATTTTTGATTCGTTGTATCTAGCAATTCGTTAAAAAATGGGTTTCTGGAAATATCTTGAAAATTACGAATTATGTCAAAAACTGTTATTTGTACGACTTGAAACATAAGAAATTAACATTACCTTAAATTTCAGATTAGTCCCGTTCAAAGATTGTTAGAGATATTATTTTTTTAAGGTTTTGTGTGTTTTCGTCCCTTTCTAAATGTCAAATTTCAACACGTATTTTTCGTGAATAACTTAAAAACCGAAGGGTCTGAAGTTGGTTATTACAACGTTGAAAGGTAATTCAATTTAATACATTTCGGTTCTTCTACAATAAAAATTGTTAAAAGATTACTTTTTTTATGAAAATCGAAATTGGAGTATTACTCTCAATTGAGTTGTGATAAAATAAATCATTCAAAATTTGTTGTAGATTTTGGAATAAAACCGCTGCCTAAGGAATCAATATTTCCACATCCAGATTTCCCATCCAAGTCTCTTTAAAGGAAAACATCTTGACCATATTTGCACTCTAGTATGTGGAAATATTTGGTCACAGAATTTTAATAAAAGGGCGTTGCCGAATGCTAGCCAAACCTCCAGAACTTCCGGACGCTGCCGAATACGAAGGCAAATTCCGGGCGTTTCCGTATCCATATTAAGATAGTGCCAAATCCATATCCGGGCGCGCATGAATACCAAGGTAATTTCTGGGCGCTGCCGAATCGATATTAGGATGCCGCTGAATCCATTTTTGGGCGCTGCCGAATTCCAAAGTAACTTCCGGGCGCTGCCAAATCCAAATTAGAACGCCGCCGAATCTATATTCGAGCGCTGCATAATCCATATTCGGGAACGGCTAAACACCAAGGTGACTTCCGGACCATGTCGAATACCAAGGCAATTTTCAGGAGCTGCCGAATCCATATTTGAATCTTTCCGGGCGCCGCCGAATCCACTATTAAACAGTACCTCCAGGATCCATTTCGGTTGCACGATTTGACCCAAACATACTAACTACCGTACAAAGCTTTTAAAATGAAGTTAAATAGAAGATTTTAAAAATTAAGTTTCTGGACTGTTATTAGCTTGCTTTATTGTTTTTCCCTATTTACCCTATTTAACTCATAACCCTTCACCGGAATTAGCGCAAGACATAATCTAGTACCAGATCTCGTCATGGAATATATGTGTGCCAAATTTGAAGACAGTATCTTAGACGACCGTTGCGAAGAAAACGTGCGCACAAAAAAGTTACAGACCGACACACTGACAGAATTTTTTTTTCTCTTAAATTTAAAATCTCGACGTTTTATGACATTTATTATTTCAGCAAAAAACATTTTGAAATTTTTTTTAAGATTACTATACAGGGTGCGCCACTTAAAACTCCCCAGGCTTGCAACTTTCTTATTTTTTAAACTACGACCATGTTGGGCATATCAAATTGTAGATAATTTTAAGGCATTTAAACATGTGTACAGAGTGATTTAAAAAAAATTAAAATAATTGTTAAGAAAGAAAACTTAATTTCCTTGAATAATTGTTTACCTCATCCTGTACATGAACTGCGTCAATGTTTTCTTATAAAAGTTTTAATTAGCTTCAATTTATGTTATGTTTATTACGTCATATCCGAAATTCTTTTTGGTTTTAGAGAAAGAAATTAAAAACACTCCTTCCGACTCCTGATTTTTTTAAAATAACTGAAAAAATGTAAATAATAATTTTATGCTTTATTTGTAAAAGACATATCACAAAAAATCCTCAACGTAACAAAACAGCAACAAGAAACAAAAGAAATAAATATTTTTAAAAACAAACTCTAAAATGTACTAAATAATAGGAATTTTTATTCTTAAAACTTTTTTTTTAACATAAATTGAAGCTAATTAAAACCTTTATAAGAAAACATTAACACATTTCATGTACAAGTTGAGGTAAAAAAATATTCAAAGAAATTAAGTTTCCTTTCTTAACAATTTTTTCAATTTTTTTTTAAATCACTCTGTATGCGTGTTTAAGGTTTTAAAAATGTCTACAATTTGATATGCCTAACAAGGTCATCGCTTTAAAAATAAAAAAGTTACAAGTATGGGCAGTTTTAAGTGGCGCACCCTGTACATCTTTCCACTCCACTACGTGGATGTGGAAGTAATAAATCAAATGGCATATATTTCCATTAAAAATAATGTATGTTTTTATCCGAATTTGTTATAAATAAGAAACAAGTAATGAAATGTTTCATATTTCTATTGTGAAATATAGTTCATTTAGTTATCCTTAAATCATGGAAAAAAACATTTTATATTTATTACAAAAAATGTTTTGTAAGACATACAAAGAAAAATGTTAGTGTAGTTTTGGTGAATAAGTATACCTACTAGAAGCCAAGGCCTCAGATTTTTTATAATATTTTACAATACTATAAAGAAAACTACCTGTTGTTAAACTTGAGGCATGTTCAATTTCATTAACATTTAACATTAAAAATTGTGTTTTTATAATAAGAAATGTTTCTTTTTATTTAAAATACACTTTCAGATGTATCAATAAACCCTCATGTCATAATATTTTAGCTTCATTAAATCAGTATTTATAATTACTTAATAATTTTCGCACAATTTGTATCCCAATTTGGGACATTGGATGATTTGAGTCGTAAATTTTACTTCCACATCCAAATAGTGGATTGGAAGTATAGTAATCGTAAAAAAAAATTCAATTTTTTTTTTGTTGAAATCGGTTTAGAATGTCATGAAATATCGAGATTTTAAATTTGAGGGCAAAAAAAAATTGTATCTATCGGTCTGTCTGTATTTTATGTACGCACGTTTCCTGTTTGACGGTTTAAGATATTAACTTAATAGTTGTTACGTGTATGTATTATAAAAAGATCAGGAACACATTACTATAAAATTACACAAAAAATAATCGTTTTAGAGATTCTAGCATTTTACTTAATCGCCAGAATGTATTACAATAACGGTGTAAAAGCCGCTCGAAAAGTGGCTTATATTTGGTAATTTTTTACAGTTTCGGAGTCTGTTATTCTAGTTTCGGTTAAACAGACAATAATGGGTTGTATCTGAAACTAATTGACTTGTCTTTTTGAAATGAAGGATTGCTATTTCTGAAAGACAGTTTTATTGCGTCTTATTATGGACGCTTGTGGGGTAAGGCCTCTATTGTAAGAAACCCTTTCCGAAATATATTAATTTCAACCATATGTTTGGTTTTTTAAATTCATAAACATTTTCTCTACAGATATTTTAAAGTATGTGTATTGTGTAATTTTCTATTGTTCAAAATAAGTAGACTTCATCGACTTACAGTCCAATTTACGTCTTTCTATTTGAAAGGGTAAAGGTGGTTTAATATTTGCATACGAGGCAGCAGTAGAAATTTTTTCGTTCTTTCTTTTCTTCACAAATTAGATATTTTTCTATTAAATATATATAAATTAATTACAATTTTAGAGATTACATGCATTTTGTGTCATGAAAAAATTTAGATACATTTTGATAGTGAAAAACTGTTGAAAACTCGGAAAATATGTACGTTACAAAAAAATTAGAAGAGAGCAAAATTTTAAAGAATGTATTAACCTATACGTTTGAATTTTTGAAGATTTTTAAATTTCATAGTTTACGATATTTTCCGTTTTCTGATAAGGGCCTTTTTTTCGGTTTTTCCAGGAAACTTGGACAGAGTGCACTTTAGGAAAAAGTCATAAAGGAAAAAAAGTCTTGTAGTTTAATAATATATTCACTCGAATTTATGGATTTTTCTCGTCACTTTTTATTCTACCTTCAACCCTTTTTGGAAAAATTCAACCGCTATATCTCGGAAAATATGCATTTTTCGAAAATTTTACGAGAATAAAAAGTTGTTATTTTTCATAAAATTATCTAAAAAGACATTTTGTTTTTTTAATTTACCTCAATTTTACTAGTTAACAAATTAGCAACAAGATCATTGTTTATAACAATTGCGAGGCAATATTAGCGGCCATTTTTTTGGAGTTTGATCTAGACTTCAAAACGAACAGAATCCACAAAGTTTCGAGAAAATCCATTCATTCGATAAACTATTTAGTCAGAATGCTAATTTGCCTACACTATAATGCGTTGGAACTACAAAGTACACATAACATAATCCTGGGATTATATAGACAGAGAAAATAAATTTCCTTTTAAGAGTTGATGTTCGGTTTTTGTTTCATTTTACCATTATTGTATTATTTTGGTTTGAAATACGTATGTTTACATTTTCATAAATGCTAAATATTTGTGTTGTATTCATTTTTTTAAAAGCTTTTATTTAACTTACAATGTGTTATGTATGAATGTATGTTTGTTTGGTGAAATTTTGCAAGCTGAATTTCGACTAGTTCTTATTATACTAGAGCTTTGAAATTTGGCACACGTGTATAAGTCCGGTGACAATGTAACATAGTATAGCCATTATCGATCTAAATCCAATATGGCGGATGTCCCAAGATGGCGGATCGGCTTTTTAGTCACAACCCTATTGATGTGGGTATCAAATGAAGGGGTTTTACGAGTAAAATACGATAGACAATGTGACGTCATTCTAAATTCAATATGGCGGACGTCCCAAGCTGGCAGATCGTCTTTTTCTTCACAACCCCCTTGATATGGAATCAAATGAAAGGTTTGACGAGTAAAATACGATAAACTATGTAACGCCATTATAAATCCAATATGGCGGACGCCCTAGGATGGCAAATTATCTTTCTTCACGACTCCCTTGCCATTTGTATCAAATGAAAGGGTTTTGTCTCTCTGTCTGAAAAATAAGTAGACTAAAAAGTAAAAAATAAAATTATATAAAAAAAAATATTTTTAAGAAACAGCCTTCATTTGAAAAAACTGTACTAAAAAGTTTAAATAATTTTTTAAAATTCATACACCTGGAAATCAAAAGCTTTGAGGGCGGTCAATTGAGCAAAGTAACTATGCAATAGTGCTATATGACCGCCCGCAAAGTTTTTGGTTTCTAGGTGTATGAATTTTAAAACATTATTTTTACTTTTTAGTACAGTTTTTTCAAATAAAAGCTTTTTCTTAAAAATAATTTTTTTTATATAATTTTATTTTCAATAAAAACGTTTTTAGATTTTAAAACTTAGTCATTTATATTTTTTTAAATTGGAATGTGGTTTAGGTTTTTGACTTTTTAAAAGTTTTTATGTAGAAATGAAACACCGTGGTCTCTTTGCCGGTTTTCATTTTTTTTACGAAGTTGTTACTGGTCTATAAAATTGGGAGGTCTAGTTATATAGCAGGCAGTATGGGCGTATGAGTTTCGAATACATTTCGGACGCAGTTTATTTGTTGGAATCAGTTCTGTAGACACTACTGATTATGAGCATCCATGTTACCAGACGGTAACCCGGTCTGATATTGTTTAAAACAATTTTGTTTACAACAAAAGGAAATATTACATTTTTTCAATGAAACAATGTTTTTAAATATTTTTTTATGGATTTCCAACAAGAAATGTTCGATAATTTTTTTCATAAAGTGGATATTTTCAATGTTATTGTTTTAAAAATTAAAAAATCTCCAATTTCTCGTTTCAGTAAGAGCCTTACATTTTCTAAGAAAGCATATACAGTGTGCCAGGGAGCGACGCATGATTAAATGAGCAATTCATGTCTTGGAAATTTACCAAAAAAAAGTAATTTCTCTCATTTATAAAGAACTTTTTCTGAAATCGATCGGCAATGTCTACATTTTCGGCGCGATTTCAGATCGAAAAATGCACAATTCCAGTATTTTAGTCCGGCATAGGCCGGGAAAGTAACATTCCCGTATGGTTTTTTATGTATATTTTTGACAGTAAATAAATACACGCAGACAAACAATCAAACTTACATTTACACTTACACATACATCAAAATTACATTTATTAGTAAGCAGTTAGATTGTAATGAAGAAATGTAATGAAGAAATGTTAGATTATAATGAAGAAATGTTATTCATTAATGAAGAAATTTTATGCATTAATACAAATTCCTTAATTTATAATAATATTGATTGTGATTTCAGAAAAAATAGTATGCGTATTTCGGTGTGAAAGCACATTCCCGAACTTCGATGCATCGTCGTCCGGGAATGTACTGCTTTCACACCTAAATACACAATATACTATTTTCTGTAATAGATAGGACAAAATCTTAGAAATAATTATGCAGAATGAGTATTGTTTATTTGAGATTTTTTTATAGAAATAGTTTTGAATTAGTCAAATTTCAGTTTGTCTTAATATTTTAAGGTTTTTCAAATTGTTTAAACAATTTTAATTTACTTAAATAATTATAATTTATTTAAGCAATTACAAATTTGTAGCATTTCCATCTTTTTTTAGTTTCACAATTTTATTAATTAAGAGTTTGCTAATGAAACCTGCAAATTATTTAAGCAACTTATTCCTGTTTATTGCAAACTTTCTTCAGAATAGAGCTAGAGTTGTGCAGGTTTTAAGAAATTTTGAACTTTTCATCGACTTTCTGCTCATATTTAAAATAAAGAACATTTTTGAGACTAATTAAAAATAATTTCTGCAAAAAGAGTCGCAAATAAATAACAATAAATGCTAGAAATACATGATACTCTACTTTTGTCCTTTGTCACTTTGAGGCCCAATAGTTCTCATGGGGGGTGTAATTGAAAAAATAATTATTAATTCGTATTCTTTGAACTATTGTGAAATTTAAAAAAAGTTGGAAATGTTACAAATTTATAGCAAAATAAAATTTTTTGAATAAATTATAATTGTCCAATACATTTGAAAAGCATTAAAATATTAACACAATCTAGAAGGTGATTAATTAATAATAATTTGTGTAAAAGAGAACTCAAATAAATAATAATAAAACGTTAAAAATACGTGATACTCCAACTTTACCCTTATAGGGTCACTTTGCAAGTGAGCAAAATTTTAACAAATTCAGTTTTACAGTTCTGAATAATATTTCTTTACAGCACCCTGTCCTATCTCCCATATATATCTCCCTGTGTTTATTTAAAAATGTTAATTTAAAAATAACTTATTGGAATATATACATATATATATAAAAATTTTATTATTGAATTTTAACCCTGCTATAAATTGGTGACCCCGACAGGAATACGAATTCGGTACAAGAAATATGCAGACATTATTACTTTTCTAACAATTGGAACTTAAAGTACGACGAGGACAACAAAGCAGCGAAATTAAAAGGAAATCTTAATAATTATAAAGCAGAAGTTAAACGACAGCACAAAATAAAGAATCAAGCAAGAAATCTCTCTTAAAATCCTGGAAGATTAAAACTACAACTAGACCTGAGTCCAGATTCAGATTCGTAGACTTGGAACAATATTCTCCTAAATCAAAACTAGACGGCGAAGATGCAAAACTTTATTTGTCCGGTAAGTGAATTGTTTTGCCATTGATCATTTATTCTTCGTTATTAAAGGGAATCATGTCAGTCATTCAACGTTGACTTCTCAAAAAATCTCATTCAAAAACATCACAAATAGCATATTATATTCAATTAATTCTTCAATCAATCAATTAGTCATCGATTTATTATTTCACCACTTTTAAAAATAGCACCTCCTACGGAGAATATTTTAACCTACATTGCTGATCATATATGGAAGTCGTTTATAATTCTATGACTTCCCTTACCTCAAATTCAATTTTTAACGTTAATCCAACATTTTCTACATCAAATTTTATTACAACTTTTCAAGATACGCTGAATCAAGTATTGCACGAACAAGAAATCTTTACATCTCAATTACTTGCTATTAAATCTAGTTTCTTCAATAACTTCCGCTACTCCTACAGTTTCTGGAACTTATTGCGATAGTTGTAGAAATCGACTCGGCTCAAGAAATCGCAGAGGCTCAAGGCCCCGTTCTAACAGTCGAAGTGGTACCAGCGTTAGATATAATCCTTCTAATGCCAAAGTTTGCTATTACCATCAACTTTATGGTCGTAAAGCATTTGAATGTCGAGGAGATTGGTGCACTTTCACCAAAGATGTCGAAACCGACAATCAAAAATTACTAAATGTCAATAATATTTTGACAACTGACGTTAAAATTTCGAATAGTAAACCTCGTCTCTTTATATTTGATAATGCTAATAAAACTGAATTCCTCATTGACACGGGCGCTGATTTATCAATTATACCTTGGAATCTATTAACGAATACTAGGAGAAACCCTGATGTAGTACTAACAGCAGCTAATGGTTCAGTTATATATACCTTCGGGAAGAAATTTTTGAAAATCGATTTAAACTTACGTAGGTTATTTCCTTTCGTTTTTAATATAGCAGATATAAATATCGCCATTATCGGAGCAGACTTTTTAGCTCATTTTGGTTTAGTTGTTGATTTGAAACATAAATGTTTAATCGACAATATGACTAGTTTACCAACATATTTATTTTCAAACAATGGTCCGTTACATTCTCCTAAGTTATTTAGCGTATCAAATGAATTCACTGCATTACTTTTACAATTTCCTACTTTAATTAGCTCCCCAAATTACAATTTTTTCAGTTAAACATTAAGTTGAGCATCACATTGTTACAGAAGGTCATTTACCTTTCTCACGCCCACGTAGGTTGGATAGCGGTTTCGCATACTCTCCCCGCATACAGGGAGAAGGCAGGAAGGAGGAAATGTTGAGGGGCGAGTCTCGGGAGCAGCGAACTCCGATCGCAACACCCGGGGGGACGTACGAGAGGAAGACAAGGAAAGAGAGGGATGTCTTATTCCTTAAAGAAGAGGGAGTAACCTATAAAGACCTACTTAAGAAGGTCAAGGAAGTGGATATTAAAGATCTGGGGATCGATGTCACAGCCCTGAGAAAGACGAGGAGTGGCGAGATGCTGATCGAGGTTAAAGGCGGAAGAGGTGCCGCTGATTCACTGAGAGACGCCATCACCAAGGTCGGAGGAGTCGCGGTCAGGTCAAAGAAGCAGGGAAGGGTGGTAACGGTCAGAGACCTAGATGCGACCACCACAAAAGAGGAGTTGCGCAAAGCGATTGCGGAAGACTTAAATGTGAGCGAGGAGGAGATTGCGGTCGAAAGCCTGAGGCCGGCATTTGGCGAAAGTCAGATAGCGTGGGTACGACTGCCGGATAAAGTCGCGACAGCGTTGATTGAGAAACGGGACCTGAGGGTCGGGTGGCTGAGATGTAGGGTAAGGGAGAGGGCGGAGGTCCAAATGTGTTATAGATGCTGGGGATACGGGCACACCAAGGTAACCTGCAGGGGCCCCGACAGGTCAAAGATCTGCCTGAGATGTGCCAAGGAAGGACATAAGGCTAAATAATGTAGAGAGGAGACATATTGCCCTAGGTGTGATGAAGGGGGCCACCGAGCTGACTCGGTGGACTGTCCACTGTACAGGAAAGCGCTTGGGGGAGGTACGGCGCGAGGAAGAGAACAGTCGCCGTCTTCAAAGTCCTACAAGTAAATGCGAACAGGTGCCGTGCCGCCCAGGACTTATTATGGGCAACGGCGAGACGAAGGGGGGCCGACGTCCTCATTGTAAGCGAGCCAAATAAGGCGATGATAGGAAATAATAGACCTGGGTGGTATATAGACGATAATGTTGATGCTGCCATAGGAGTTGTGAACAGTAATCTGAGTATATATAGGAGTGGGAGGGGATCCGGATTTGTGTGGGTGGAGCTAAAGGAAGAGGTAGTATTCAGCTGCTACTATTCTCCAAACACAACGGTAGGAGAATTTGATGAAGCCCTTGGAGCACTGAGGGTTGTGGCCAGAGAAGCGGCCAGACGGACGAATAAGGAATTAATAATAGCCGGCGACTTTAACGCTAGCGCCCCGGAGTGGGGGATGCAGAATACCAATGCAAGAGGAAACTTGGTACTCGAGTGGATTGCCCACATGGATATGGTAGTGGCAAACGAAGGAACGGCCTTTACCTTCGTTAGAGGCGAAAGCGGATCCATACCCGATTTAACACTGGCTTCCATAGGAGCGGTGAATAAGATAAGCGGGTGGAGGGTGCTGGAAGAGGAGGAATCCCTGAGCGACCACCGATACATAGAATATCAGGTGAAGCAACAACAGAGGGCACCGGAGGTTAGGAGCAAGGGATGGAAATTGGGGAGATTGGATAAGGGACTCTTCCAGAGGAAAATGGAGGAGCAGGTAAGAGGCGAGGAGATCGCAGATCATGAAGGACTGGCTGAGGCCATAACCAGAGCCTGCGACACGGCAATGCCGAAGAAGGGTCAGAGGAAGGGTAGGGGGGGCGTGTACTGGCGGACGGACCAGATCGCTAATCTCAAGAGAGAATGCGTGGAGGCCAGACGCCGCTGTGTAAGAGGAAATCGAAGGCAACGGGAGGAGGAGGAAAATGGCCTTCTACAGGGATACAGGGAAGCCAGGAAGAAGCTCAGGGACGCGATCAAAGCAGCCAAGAGAGACAAATGGAGGGAACTGTGCGAGGACATAGATAGAAATGTATGGGGCGACGGATATAAAATCGCTACAAAGCGCATGAGGACTACCCCCCAGGCGACATCAATGGAGAGAGTGCAAACGATCGTAGACGCCCTATTCCCGGAAAGAGAGGACGTTAGATGGAGGAGGGCAGAGGTGGCAGGGATTCCTCACTTCTCGGCGGAGGAACTGAAGATTGCCTGTAGTAGGCTTAAGAGCGGTAAGGCCCCGGGACCAGATGCAATTCCCCCGGAGATAGTTAAAATAGTGGCAGAGGACCATCCTGGGGTGGTGCTACGGGTGATGAACGCCGCAATGGAAAGGTCAGATTTCCCCAGGAGATGGAGGAAGGCGCGTCTTGTGCTCCTAAGGAAAGGGGATAGGCCACCGGAGGAACCTTCTTCTTATAGGCCGGTGTGCCTGCTGAACGCAATGGGTAAACTGTTGGAATACCTGATAATGGGCCGATTGGAGCAGGAGATAGAGGAAAAAGGAGGATTGTCAGACAGCCAGTTCGGCTTCAGAAAAGGAAGGTCGACGGTGGGAGCAATTGGGCGGCTGACGGAAGTAGCAAGGGAAGTAGCTCGGAGGAGAAAGAAGATCTGTGCGGTGGTCACGTTGGACATAAGAAACGCCTTTAATACTGCAGGCTGGAGGGAGATCATCCGTAAATTAATGAAGATGGGGGTGGCTCCATACTTGGTGAACCTTTTAAAATCCTACTTTGAGGACAGATGGATCGAGGTAGAAGTGGAAGGGGAGAGTCATTGGAGAAAGGCTACATGCGGGGTCCCGCAGGGTTCGGTTCTAGGACCGACCTTGTGGAACCTGATGTTTGATGATGTGTTCCGAATCCGGCTACCGAGAAACGTTCAAATGATTGGGTACGCGGATGATTTAGCGGTGCTGGTAACGGCAGATACGGCGGCAGAAATTATGGAGGGTGCCGAAACGGCGATAAGACGAGTGGAGAGATGGCTGAGAGGTAAAATCTTGGAGCTAGCCCCTGAGAAGACGGACAGGGAAAAGGAACCTTCCCCTAGTGACAGTGAGGGTGGGCCAGGTAGAGGTAAGACCCAGTAAGACAATAAAATACCTGGGGGTATGGTTAGACCCGAGACTCACATTCGGGGTCCACGTGACAAAAACCGCGGAGAAGGCAGGTAAAGCGGCCACCGCCATTAGCAAGGTTATGGCCAATACATACGGCCCAAGTGCAAGTAAGAGGAGGGTACTGTGCAGTGTTGTGCACTCCATCCTGCTATACGCGTCCCCAGTATGGGGAAGTGCGTTAGAAAAGGAGAATACACGAAGAAGGATGGTCAGGGTGCAACGCTGCGCAGCGTTAAGAGTTTGCAGAGCTTATAGAACCGTGTCGTACGAGGCGGTCATGGTGGTGGCAGGAATACCACCCATCGATCTGCTCGTTAAAGAGAGGCGAGAAGTTTACGAAGGAGTGGACGGAGGAGAAGCGAGGGAAAGGCTATGGGGAAGGTGGCAGGACTCATGGGACTTAGCCACGAAGGGAAGGTGGACGAGGACCCTCATTATAGACATAAGAACATGGGTCGAGAGACGGCATGGGGAGGTGGGATATCATCTCACCCAGGCGCTGACCGGGCACGGAAGCTTCCGAGAGTATCTATATGATATAGGAAAGGTGGAGAGCCGGGAGTGTATGTACTGCGGCGAGGTAGATGACGCGGCGCATACATTATTTGTTTGCAACAGATGGCGCGCTTTAAGAACGGCAGCGGAGGACAGACTGGGTAGCCGCCTGAGACAAGATAATTTGGTCCCAACAATGATGCAATCAGAGGCCAAATGGGGCATCATAGAGAGCATGATCAGACAGGTCATGACACAAAAAGGAGAAGAGGAAAGTGAGCTGCACCTGAACCCCTGACCACTAAAACGGAAGGGTGATCAGAGGAGATGACGAACAACTATAATATACCGAGTGACCTGGTACTTTGAAGTTAAGCGCGAGCAGTCCCAAAGTAGCAGCAACACAGAAGAGGGTGGTTTTTTAGTGGGGTATGCCTGCGGGAGAGTCCTCACACTACCAGTGGGGCTGTTTGGCGAAACAGTCTCACTGGTGTCCATAAAGATTTCCCACCTCGAGGAAAAAAAAAAAAAAAGGTTGGATAGCGTTAAATTCAAGATAGCACAGGACGAATTCAATAATATGGTAGAATTAGGTATTTGTGCACCTTCTTCTTCTTCCGTTTCCTCACCATTGCATATGGTTGAAAAAAAAGAAAGTTCCGACTGGAGACCTTGTGGGGACTATCGTCGTCTAAATTCAATTACTGTTCCTGACAGATACCCGTTGCCCCACCTCCATGATTTTAACTCGCAGTTGTATAATTGTGTTTTTTTTTTCAAAAATAGATTTGGTACGTGCTTATCACCAGATTCCTGTCGCAAAATGCGACATTTTTAAAACAGCGATTACTACTCCTTTCGGTTTGTTTGAATTTGGTCGTATGCCTTTCGGTTTACGTAACGCCGGTCAAACTTTCCAATGTTTCATGAACGAAGTTTTAGTAGGTTTGCCCTTTATTTTCGTCTATTTAGATGACATCCTGATTGCAAGTAAATCTAGTTCGGAACATTTAGAGCACTTAAAACTTGTTTTTCAGAGGTTAGAATTGTACGGCATAAATATTAAACCGTCAAAATGCATATTAGGTGTCAGTCATTTGACATTTTTAGGACACAATATTTCTTCAGCCGGCATTTTACCTTCTTCTGAACGTATTGATGTCATAAATAATTTTCCCTTACCTACTACAGTCAAACAACTTCAGCGTTTCATAGGTATGGTTAACTTTTATCATCGTTTCATACCTTCTTTCGCTGAAATATTAATTCCTTTACATGCATTTTGTACTAAATTACTGCATGATAAAGTTAAAATAATAAACGATTGGCCTACCGACTGTCTTGACAGTTTTTCCAAAGCCAAAGCTGCTCTAGCTGGTGCAACCTTTTTAGCACATCCACGTTGTGATGATAGCTCGTTTTTATCGCTGACTGTTGATTGTTCTAATGTCTCTATGGGGGCAGTTCTTGAACAGCACGATGACGAAGGTATTCTTGCCCCATTAGCATTCTTTTCACGAAAGCTTACCTTGGCACAGACCAAATATAGTTCCTTTGACAAGGAACGTCTTTCTTTATTTTCAGCGATGAAACATTTCAGATTTTTACTTGAAGGTCGCACATTTATTTGCTTTACTGACCATAAACCTTTGGCCAAAGCATTATTCACTAAAACTGAAAGATCTCCCAGGCAAACTAGACATTTAGAATTCATTGCTCAATTTGCCTGCGAAATCAGACATATCAAAGGGAAAAATAACATTGTTGCAGACACTTTATCACGCGAACATGATACGTCTTCTTTGCAACAATTCATTTCCCCAATCGTTACTCAAAAGTCTAACCTAGTTGATACTAACTTTGACTTAAATTTATTGAGCGAAACTCAAAAAGATGATTCTGACCTTAAATTTTTATTATCAGATACTTCATCGAACACAAAGAAAACTTTTCATTTAAAGAAAATTAAAATTCCATATTCTGACAAGTTTATTTGGTGTGACGTTTCTCGCCCTAAACTTCGTCCTTATGTTCCTATCGTTTATAGACGAACAATTTTTGATATATTTCATGGTTTATCTCACCCTGGTATCAAAGCGACTAGAACATTAGTTTCTACACATTATTTTTGGCCTAAAATGACTTCAGATTGTAATCTCTGGGCAAAAACTTGTATTAGTTGTCAAACTAATAAAGTGACAAGACATACGAGGAGCCCGATTACTGACTTCGATATAACTAAAGGATGATTCGATCACATACATATAGATTTAATAGGACCATTACCTCCTTCTAAAGGTTGTTCTTATATTCTCACTGTGATCGAATGTTTTACTAGATGGCCCGAGGCTTATCCACTTCAGGATATTACTGCGGAAACTGTAGCGCGTACGTTATTTCAGAATTATGTTTGTCGATTCGGTGTCCCTGTCTCAGTGACAACCGACCAAGGCGTTCAATTTGAATCAAAACTGTTCAAAGAATTTTCAAAATTTTTGGGATTTCATAGGATTCGTACGACGCCATATCATCCTTCCTCGAATGGAATGATTAAACGGTTTAATAAATCTCTTAAAACTGCTCTGACTTCTACACCACATTGGGTAGATGAACTTCCTATCATACTATTGCTCTCAGAACTATCCCTAAAGACGATTTGCAATGTTCTTCCGCAGAACTCGTTTTTGGTCAAACATTACGAATACCTGGTGAATTTTTTATTAAATCATATACTTGTCCGGATATTCCTTATTTTATTGCTAAACTACGTACTTCATTTAATAATTTAACGTTCATTCCACCAGTTCACCACGTTAATTACAAATCATTTGTCAGCCCAGACATCTCGAATTGTACTTTTGTTTTCGTTCGGAAAGAACGTTTTAAAAAATATTTTACTCCGCTGTACGATGGACCTTTTAAAGTGTTGTCCCGTACAGATAAATTGGTTACTTTTGTTAAAGGAACTAAAGCCGTCACGGTAAACGTTGATAGGATTAAACCAGCATATTTATTATCTGACAAATGTGATGTCACTCCACCTTTGATTAAGAAAGTTCGTTTTGCTATTGACGAATTGAATGACTGACTGATCTTTTTCTTAGCGGGGGAGTAGTGTGGCGATCAGTTCACTTGCTGGATAAATATAAGTCACACACCAGAAGCTTAAGTAACCAAGGAGGGGAATGAAAAACAAAATACAAAAATAACAATTTTTATCAAAAAATATAACATGTTTATTTAGAAATGTTAATTTAAAAATAACTCATTGGAATATATACATATATATATATATATATATATAAAAAGTTGTCCCAAATCATTTCCGAGATAATTAGTACACCTATTTTTGTGCCATCCTTAGAGGGCCGTAGCTCCCTTAGGAAGCATTTCCGGACACATGTTTATAGGAACTTTTCTTACTATTTTTGCATGGAGAATTAGCACCTAAAGGGAAAGGCGGGAGCTTCGGGACACACACATATATATATATATATATGTATATATATATATATATATATATATATATATATATATATATATATATATATATATATATATATATATATATATATATATATATATATATATATATATATATATATATATATATATATATATATATATATATATATATATATATATATATATATATATATATATATATATATATATATATATATATATATATATATATATATATATATATATATATATATATACATTAATCACTACTATTGGGTGACAATTTTTCAGCTACATCTAGACTATGTGGTACATTTTGAGACCATGTGGATCAGACCCCCATTGTACTTCTGATGCATCCGTACCTTGGAGGTACAAAGTTAGTTCTATAGTTGTGGCGCTGCATACCAAGTTAGTTCCATGGATGGCCGCTAACCGCTTCGTAACGACATTGCACATTCTTGCCTTCAATTCTTGCCTTTTTTGCCGTGTATTGTGGGCTGTATAAACTAAAGGGAATGAATGACTATAAAATTCTAGTATGTCTTGGCTGTTATATGGGTTGCATATCGGAGATCCTCATGGAGTTTAATATCTTTCGCCTTGGTTTTAACGTGACATTAGATATGGAGAGGGTATTTTGTTGAGAGCAAACTAGGTTAGTTAACACTTATTAGTCAGTTCGCTATGTACAACCCAGTAATTAAGAGGATTGATTGTCTAATTATTTTGATTGTTACAAGTTATAGTGATTACTGTAAGAAAATAAAGAGGAGCACGATTTCAACACAATATTTTATAAAAAACGTTAATAGTCATAATTACACAGGAGCTCGTTGATTTACGGGGTTACAATAAATAAAAAAGTTAGTGAATTTGAGTGATAAGGGCCGAAGACCTCTATCGAACGTGCAACAATTACCTATAAACAAATTGAGTCATCTAAAATGTCATCCTGAATTTGGTCAATCATAGTTCATAATGTTCCCGAAGTGTTTTCTTAGTTATAATTACGCAGTGGCTCGTTGATTTAGAGGGTTACAATAAATTAAAAAATTGAGTGATAATATTTTTTTTTTTCGGTTATTGATAAGCAAGTGTTATTTAATATTTAAAAACATTAATGCAGTGGCTCGTCGATTTAGGGGGTTAAAAAAGATAATAAAAAATATAACTAAAATTAATATTGTCGATTAGCAAATCGATTAAAGTAACAAAAATTGAAAAAGGAATGATCAGTAAAAAAAATAAAAAGTTAAGAGGCATTTTAATTTTTTTTAAATGAACCTGAGAAGGGTTATAACTTCTAATAATCTATGTAATGAAGGCAAAAATAGTGTAAATATTTCGTGCAAAGACGAGATTACCTTTCCTCCCGTTTTCGAGGGAGCTGAACAGGATGGAAGTGGTGGGAGAAGTTTTTGACAGCCGCAACCCCCTGAAACGGCTAAAAACCACCCCTATTATGGGAATCTCTTTATGTTTTCATATATAAACGGGTCTGAGGAGTGATTTATCGAGGGTTTTATATATTTGAAATAACATGGAAGGGGGTTATAGAGTAAGTGGAATCCAGACAGCAGGCCTAGGGGGGTGATTAAACCCTCTCGAGGGGTGGAAAATCTTTTTTTCAAATGATTCGGTTCAAACGCTTATCTCCCGTTTTCGGTGTCGCTGATCACGGGAAAAATATTCATTTTTAGCTCCAACCCCTCCTCATCCCTCAAACGGGCAGAAACCACTCACCAGAAAGCATGCTATCCAGGATTTACAGGTTTTTCGACACATGACGTTATTCTTGTGCATATCCCTTCATGTTTCATGGAAGAGAAGGTGGTAGCGACCTTGGGGGGTTGTTTCAACCCTTCCAAGGGGTGTAAAATTCATTCATTCATTACCCGAACAATTACCTTCATTAAGAGTGCAATAAACAGACGAGGGATTATTGTTTACTCCAATTTTTATGTCTAGAATTTCGGATTAGGTAGTGAATAATTTATTTTCTCACAACAAATTAAATATGGAAAGTTATTGCGTGTATATAAATCCACCCAGCTTTTATTAATAAGTAGACCTGAGTAGGGTTACAAACCTTTGAGAATATTAAACAAACACCAAAATGCTGCATAATGTACCATAACGGCGTTTCGCCAACCAAGTCGGCATCATCGGAAATCTAATAATTATATATTGTCAAAAACTAGATTTTTTCGAAAACTGCAAAGACCAAAGGGCCAAAAACCTCTATAGAACGTGCAATGATTACCTACATAAATATATAACTTGA
The DNA here is from genome assembly GCA_936432065.2 of Rutpela maculata. Taxonomy (NCBI): domain Eukaryota; kingdom Metazoa; phylum Arthropoda; class Insecta; order Coleoptera; family Cerambycidae; genus Rutpela; species Rutpela maculata. Next base: position 22,262,161 of record OW386289.2, read on the forward strand.
GTAATCTAAAATGTCATCTCTAATTTGCTTGACTATAGCTTATAATGTTTCCGGAGTGTTTTTTTAACCATAATTAGGTACGCAGTGGCTCGTTGATTTAGGCCTTAGGGGGTTACAATAGTTTAAAAATTGAATATTTTTTTTCAATTATTGATATGCGAGTGTTATTTAATATTTATAAACATAGACGCAGTGGCTCGTAAACTTAGGGGGTTAAAATAGTAATAAAAAATATAGCTAAAATTCATATTGTCGATTGGTGAATCGATTAAGGTGGCAAAAATTGAAAAAAATGATCAGTAAATAAAATAGTTATGAAGGATTTGAACTTAAAAAATGAATCTGACGAGGGTTATAAGTTATTATAACTTTCCTGCAAAAGTTAAAATTGGAACAACTATGCACCAAGAAATAGGTACAGCGTTTTTTTCCAAGAATATCTAATTAGGAAAAAAAGTACTTTTAAAATTTCTTTAAAGGTGATTTTTGCCGTTATAAGCGCACTGCTGCACTAAGTATTTTAAAACTGTGTTTGAAATTCTATTTTAATTATTTGGAATGAGTGAAATAATATATAATAGTTCAAATTCTCAAAATAGGACACAAATAAAAAAGTACAGGTAATAGAACCAGGTTTTTTTTGGAGGGGAGGTTAATATAATTCCCAACTCCTCAAAAAAATGTTCTCCAAACTGAAAATTGATGAGCGGGGCGAATTTTTTTTCGAATTCTCCCAACTTTCTTGAATTTTCAACTCGAACCACAAGAAAAAAAATTCCTTCGAAAATAAAAATTAATGAGCGGGGGGGGGAGCGTCCCCTGAATAGAAAATGCACCTTTATCCCTGAGGTTTAAAGTGGCTTTGTGCAAAAGACATGCACTTGGTATCCGGGTATACAATTAGGATTAACTAGAGAAATGACAATATTTAGTAGTAATTACAGGTGATAAACATACTTGAAGTTTTTCATTAGAGTCCTCGATAACATATAACCTCATAACCTCAAACTGAATAATTTGGCAGTAGCTATATATAGATATTTTACACTTCACTTCGCACTTTTTTCTTCAACTCTAAAAATTTTTATAAGTAAACATCTCCCTGTTTAAATAGGTGTGTTCGAAAACCTTGCACTAACTGCACTAGTGTAAACAATAGAAGAAGATACAATGAGACTCTGCATAAGCTGAAGAGAGATACATTTGCACTGGTGCAAATAGTGGAGAATTTTTGAACTAAGCTAATGTCATGAAAGAAAGTCGAAAGAGAAGCGCGTGCGCACAACACGGTTTAAGTTAAAATAATAATAATAATAATAATAATAATAACAATAATAATAACTCTATTCGTCCAAAGGATCATGAACATGATATAGGCATGTCAAGAAATTATCTGAAATATCAGATATAAAATAATAATAGAACAATTTTAAAAGTAAGTAACAAAATACAAGACAAAATATAAGAAATATAACTAGGACAAACAATATAAAAATATTAAAAGTACACACAATGAAAATGACAAATAGTGATTATAATAAGAATGTTTATTAAAATTAAATCAAATAATATATATTATTGTTAATCAACAGATGAAGATAATAATTCCTCGGTGCTATAAAAACATCTATTGACCAATAAGACTTTTACATGTTTTTTAAATATATCAAAACTTGCAATATTTTACTTCCACATCCAGTGGAAGTATAGTAACGCAAAAAAATTTTGAAAATTTTTATTGTTCAAATAGGCTTAGAATGTCATGAAACGTCGAGATTTTAAGTTTGAGAAAAAAAAATACTGTCTAACTTTTTTTGTGCGCACCATTACTCTGAAACCGTTTAAGATATTGACTTGAAACTTGGTACACATATGTATCTTAACGAGATCTGGAACTAGATTTTATTTTGATGGTATTTCGTTGAAGGGTTGGGGGTAAATTGGGATAAATGGGGGTAAATAAGTAAATCGAGCAAGTAAGAGTCCATAAAATTGGCATTTAGTATATGTAAGAGAGAAGCTAAGGGCTCAAATAATTTTTTGGCATTAACCGCCGCCATTACCACCCCCACCTCACTATTCTGCCGTCCTAACTTAAAAAGCAGTAACTCCAGATTTTGTCAATTTCGAGTTGCTGCGTTTTTAGTATGTTTCGGACATTTTTACACCTTTTTGACTAAGTTAGAAAGTAGTATTGACCATATATTGCAACATTTAAAACAAATTTCAAAAATTTTCATTAAGTTTTTTGTGGTGGCCCAGCTAAATAAACTAAAAAAGACGTTTTCTCAAAACCAGCAAAGATGGAGATACTGCTTTCTAAGTTAGGAGGGCAGTATTACAGGAGGTGAAAAAAAGAAAATTGTGAGTTAGAGTGTGTACAAGAACCAAAGCCATTGATGCTCAGTAGGTTACCACAAATAGTAAAATAGTATGGATGCGCAGTGGATTTCCTCGAGTAAAACAGATGAACAATAGGTTACCTCGAGTAATATGGATGCGCAATGAGTTTTCTCTAGTGTTATGGTTGCGCAGTGACTTTCCTCGAATAGTTTTGATGTGCAGTAGGTTACATCAAGTAGTATGGATGAGCAGAGGGTTTCCTCGAGTGAAATGGATGCGCAGTGATTTTTCTCAAGTAGTATTGAACTTGCAGCCACAACTTTCAAATATATTTATAAAATTTATTCTGCCACAAAATTTCAGCTGTATTTTTATTTCTTTCAAGTTTGCTGAAACTTTCCAGCAAATGAACAATTTAAAAGTACAAAAATAAATAGTAGGAAACTTTTGCAAGTTTCAATGTCCAGTGGGATATCCCTTATTGAATTTTCTTGATTATCTATCCATTACAGCTTCTGAAAAAATGTATAGAAAATAATTAGCAAGTACGAGCATTTCGCTTCCTTCAAGACACCGGGGGCGTGTTACATGATTATAGTTTTAAAAAAAATTAATTGAAAGAAAGGAAATTCAAGTATTTTAAATTTTTGATATATTGAAAAGAACGAGATACGTTGAATTAATAGAAAACGATATAAATTAAAATATATTTATTTATTATAATAAAGGAATAAATATTTAGTATTTACTTTATTTCAGTGTGGTGGCACAAGGCAAATAGGTATTGAAATATAAGCAGATTCTTGAGAACGATTTCTAATTCTAATAAGTTAGCAAAGAGCAAGACTAAACTGTGAAAAAAATCATGAGTACGTAATTCGATGTGAAAAAACGAATGGCACAAGCGGCAGGCCGAAATCTCGTTTCTTTCTCAATATACGGGGCTCCGAAGCGGTGGAAAACAGTGATTTTCCCTCGCCGAACTTGATATGTCGTATCTCGGAAACGAATCGAGATAGGAGGTTCCGGTTTACGCTATTCGATTTTTCGTTCAATTTTCAATATCAGGAAGTTTTTTGCACTCCCTACCTCAGCTGGTTTGGGAGCAGGCACGATCTAAACGGGGGCGTGTCGTGAAAAGAGCGAAATCCTCGTACTTTTAACTCGGAAACGAATCGACATAGGAGATACTGGTTTTCGCCATTCCATTTTTCGTTCCATTTTCTATGTTTGGCTAGTCTTTCAGCTCCCTACCTTGGTTGGTTTGGGAGTAGGAGCGTTTCCAAACGGGGGCGTGCCGATTTTCAATATTCTCTCAGGTGCTCGGCTAATATCTCAATCATCTATCCACATATCGATTAGGCACCTACGCCATTCTCATTTTCTCATCATTTTACGTACCAGTGAATTTTTTCAGATTTTCGTAAAAATGATTACGGATTTTCATTTTTTACTTTGAGAAAATAAGTGATATAATGTTCTATAAGTACAAATGGACATTAAAGCATTAAAGTTCTATTACAAGTCGAAACGAATTGGGAAAACAATCGATTCCTACATATTTCGATGTGAAAAAACGAATGACACAAGCGGCAGGCCGATATCTCGTTTCTTTCTCGATATACGATATTCCAAAGCGGTAGAAAATAGTGATTTTTATCTCGCTGAATTTGATATGTCGTATCTCGGGAACGAATCGAGATAGGAGGTTCCGGTTTACGCTATTCGATTTTTCGTTCAATTTTCTATAACAAGAAGTTTTTTGCACTCCCTGCCACAGCTGGTTTGGGAGCAGGCACGATCTAAATGGGGGCGTGTCGTGAAAAGAGCGAAATCCTCGTACTTTTATCTCAGAAACGAATCGAGATAGGAGATTCTGGTTTTCGCCATTGGATTATTCGTTCCATTTTCTATGTTTGGCTAGTCTTTCAGCTCCCTACCTTGGCTGGTTTGGGAGTAGGAGCGTTCTAAACGGGGGCGTGCCGATATTCAATATTATCTCATGTCTTCGGCCAACATCTCGATCATCTATCCACATAACGATTAGCCATTCTCATTTTCTCATCATTTTACGTACCCATCAGATTTTCGAAAGAACGATTACGGATTTTCATTTTTTACTTTGAGAAAATAAGTGACATAATATTCTATAAGTACAAATGGATATTGAAGTTCTATTTCAAGTCGAAACGAATGGAAAAAACGATCGATTCCTACGTATTTCGATGTGAAAAAACGAATGGCACAAGCGGCAGGCCGACATCTCGTTTCTTTCTCGATATACGGGTCTCTGAAGCAGTGAAAAAGTGATTTTTCCCTCCGCCGATTTTGATATATCGTATCTCGGAAACGAATCGAGATAGGAGGATCCGGTTTACGCCATTCGATTCCTCGATAGTTTTTCTATATTCGGTTTGTGTTTCAGCTCCATACCTCGGCTGGTTTATAAGCATTCGCGATTTGAACAGGGGCGTGTCAAAATTCGGCGTACTTTTGAAATTTCTTCGGCCAATATCTCAACACCTATCCACATATCGATTCGGCACATACGTCATTCTCATCTTCCCATCATTTTACGTGCCCACGAATTTTTACAGATTTTCAATCGAACGATTACGGATTTTCATTTTTTACTTTGAGAAAATAAGTGACATAATTTTCTATAAGTACAAATGCACATTGAAGTTCTATTTCAAGTCAAAACGACTGGGAAAAACAATCCATTCCTAAGTATTTCAATGTGAAAAAACGAATGGCATAAGCGGTAGGCCGATATTTCTTTTCTTTCTCGATATACGGGCCTCCGAAGGGGTGGAAAACAGTGATTTTTCCCTCGCCGAATTTGATATGTCATATCTCGGAAACGAATAGAGATAGGAGGTTCCGGTTTACGCTATTAGATTTTTCGTTCAATTTTCTATAACAAGAAGTTTTTTGCACTCCCTACCTCAGCTCGTTTGGGAGCAGGCACGATCTAAACGGGGGCGTGTCGTGAAAAGAGCGTAATCTTCGTACTTTTAACTCGGAAACGAATCGACATAGGAGTTTCTGGTTTACGCCATTTGATTTTTCGTTCCATTTTCTATGTTTGGCTAGGATTTCAGCTCCCTACCTTGGCTGGTTTGGGAGTAGGAGCTTTCTAAACTGGGACGTACCGATTTCCAATATTTTCTCATGTCTTCGGTCAATATCTCGATCATCATTCCACATATCGATTGGGCACCTACGCCATTCTCATTTTCTCATAATTTTACGTACCCACGAATTTTTTCAGATTTTCAAACGAACGATTACGGATTTTAATTTTTTACTTTGAGAAAATAAGTGACATAATATTCCATAAGAACAAATGGACATTGAAGTTCTATTTCAAGTCGAAACGAATGGGAGAAACGATCGATTCCTACGTATTTCGATGTGAAAAAACGAATGGCACAAGCGGCAGGCCGACATCTCGTTTCTTTCTCGATATACGGGACTCCTAAGCGGTGGAAAACAGTGATTTTTCCCTCGCCGAACTTGATATGTCGTATCTCGGAAACGAATCGAGATAGGAGGTTCCGGTTTACGCTACTCGATTTTTCGTTCAATTTTCTATAACAAGAAGTTTTTTGCACTCCCTACCTCAGCTCGTTTGTGATCAGGCACGATCTAATCGGGGGCGTGTCGTGAAAAGAGCGAAATCCTCGTACTTTTAACTCGAAAACGAATCAAGATAGGAGGTTCCGGTTTACGCCATTCGATTTTTCGTTCCATTTTCTATGTTTGGCTAGGATTTCAGCTCCCTACCTTGGCTGGTTTGGGAGTAGGAGCGTTCTAAACTGGGGCGTACCGATTTCCAATATTTTCTCATGTCTTCGGTCAATATCTCGATCATCTATCCACATATCGATTAGGCACCTACGCCATTCCCATTTCCTCATCATTTTACGTACCCACGAATTTTTTCAGATTTTCAAACCAACGATTACGGATTTTTATTGTTTACTTTGAGAAAGTAAGTGACATAATACTCCATAAGAACAAATGGACATTGAAGTTCTATTTCAAGTCGAAACGAATGGGAAAAACGATCGATTCCTACGTATTTCGATGTGAAGAAACGAATGGCACAAGCGGCAGGCCGACATCTCGTTTCTTTCTCAATATACGGGGCTCCGAAGCGGTGGATAACAATGATTTTTCCCTCGCCGAACTTGATATGTCGTATCTCGGAAACGAATCGAGATAGGAGGTTCCGGTTTACGCTATTCGATTTTTCGTTCAATTTTCTATATCAGGAAGTTTTTTGCACTCCCTACCTCAGCTGGTTTGGGAGCAGGCACGATCTAAACGGGGGCGTGTCGTGAAAAGAGCAAAATCCTCGTACTTTTAACTCGGAAACGAATCGAGATAGGAGCGTCTGGTTTACGCCATTCGATTTTTCGTTCCATTTTCTATGTTTGGCTAGGATTTCAGCTCCCTACCTTGGTTGGTTTGGGAGTAGGAGCTTTCTATACTGGGACGTACCGATTTCCAATATTTTCTCATGTCTTCGGTCAATATCTCGATCATCATTCCACATATCGATTTTGCACCTACGCCATTCTCATTTTCTCATAATTTTACGTACCCACGAATTTCTTCAGATTTTCGAAACAACGATTACGGATTTTCATTTTTTACTTTGAGAAAATAAGTGACATAATATTCTATAAGTACAAATGGACATTGAAGTTCTATTTCAAGTCGAAACGAATGGGAAAAACGATCGATTCCTACGTATTTCGATGTGAAAAAACGAATGGCATAAGCGGCAGGCCGATATCTCTTTTCTTTCTCGATATACGGGACTCCGAAGGGGTGGAAAACAGTGATTTTTCCCTCGCCGATTTTGATATGTCGTATCTCGGAAACGAATCGAGATAGGAGGTACCGGTTTACGCTACTCAATTTTTCGTTCAATTTTCTATAATAAGAAGTTTTTTGCACTCCCTACCTCAGCTCGTTTGTGATCAGGCACGATCTAAACGGGGGCGTGTCGTGAAAAGAGCAAAATCCTCTTACTTTTAACTCGAAAACGAATCAAGATAGGAGGTTCCGGTTTACGCCATTCGATTTTTCGTTCCATTTTCTATGTTCGGCTAGGATTGCAGCTCCCTACCTTGGCTGGTTTGAGAGTAGGAGCGTTCTAAACTGGGGCATAACGATTTCCAATATTTTCTCATGTCTTCGGTCAATATCTCGATCATCTATCCACATATCGATTAGGCACCTACGCCATTCTCATTTTCTCATCATTTTACGTACCCACGATTTTTTTCAGATTTTCAAACGAACGATTACGGATTTTCATTTTTTACTTTGAGAAAATAAGTGACATAATATTCCATAAGAACAAATGGACATTGAAGTTCTATTTCAAGTCGAAACGAATGGGAAAAACGATCGATTCCTACGTATTTCGATGTGATAAAACGAATGGCACAAGCGGCAGGCCGACATCTCGTTTCTTTCTCAATATACGGGGCTCCGAAGCGGTGGATAACAATGATTTTTCCCTCGCCGAACTTGATATGTCGTATCTCGGAAACGAATCGAGATAGGAGGTTCCGGTTTACGCTATTCGATTTTTCGTTCAATTTTCTATATCAGGAAGTTTTTTGCACTCCCTACCTCAGCTGGTTTGGGAGCAGGCACGATCTAAACGGGGGCGTGTCGTGAAAAGAGCAAAATCCTCGTACTTTTAACTCGGAAACGAATCGAGATAGGAGCGTCTGGTTTACGCCATTCGATTTTTCGGTCCATTTTCTATGTTTGGCTAGGATTTCAGCTCCCTACCTTGACTGCTTTGGGAGTAGGAGCGTTCTAAACGGGGGCGTGCCGATTTTCAATATTTTCTCATGTCTTCGGCCAATATCTCGATCATCTATCCACATATCGATTAGGCACCAGGCACCTACGAAATTCTCATTTTCTCATAATTTTACGTACCCATGAATTTCTTCAGATTTTCGAAACAACGATTACGGATTTTCATTTTTTACTTTAAGAAAATAAGTGACATAATATTCTATAAGTACAAATGGACATTGAAGTTCTATTTCAAGTCGAAACGAATGGAAAAAACGATCGATTCCTACGTATTTCGATGTGAAAAAACGAATGGCATAAGCGGCAGGCCGATATCTCTTTTCTTTCTCGATATACGGGACTCCGACGGGGTGGAAAACAGTGATTTTTCCCTCGCCGATTTTGATATGTCGTATCTCGGAAACGAATCGAGATAGGAGGTACCGGTTTACGCTACTCGATTTTTCGTTCAATTTTCTATAACAAGAAGTTTTTTGCACTCCCTACTTCAGCTGGTTTGTGATCAGGCACGATCTAAACGGGGGCGTGTCGTGAAAAGAGCGAAATCCTCGTACTTTTAACTAGAAAACGAATCAAGATAGGAGGTTCCGGTTTACGCCATTCGATTTTTCGTTCCATTTGCTATGTTTGGCTAGGATTTCAGCTCCCTACCTTGGCTGGTTTGGGAGTAGGAGCGTTCTAAACTGGGACATAACGATTTCCAATATTTTCTCATGTCTTCGGTCAATATCTCGATCATCTATCCACATATCGATTAGGCACCTACGCCATTCTCATTTTCCCATCATTTTACGTACCCACGATTTTTTTCAGATTTTCAGACGAACGATTACGGATTTTCATTTTTACTTTGAGAAAATAAGTGACATAATATTCCATAAGAACGAATGGACATTGAAGTTCTATTTCAAGTCGAAACGAATGGGAAAAACTATCGATTCCTACGCATTTCGATGTAAAAAACGAATGGCACAAGCGGCAGGCCGACATCTCGTTTCTTTCTCGATATACTTGACTCCGAAGCGGTGGAAAACAGTGATTTTTCCCTCGCCGAATTTGATATGTCGTATCTCGGAAACGAATCGAGATAGGAGGTTCCGGTTTACGCTATTCGATTTTTCGTTCAATTTTCTATATCAAGAAGTTTTTTGCACTCCCTACCTCAGCTGGTTTGGGAGCAGGCACGATCTAAATGGGGGCGTGTCGTGAAAAGAGCAAAATCCTCGTAGTTTTAACTCGGAAACGAATCGAGATAGGAGCTTCTGGTTTACGCCATTCGATTTTTCGTTCCATTTTCTATGTTTGGCTAGGATTTCAGCTCCCTACCTTGGTTGGTTTGGGAGTAGGAGCATTCTAAACGGGGGCGTGCCGATTTTCAATATTTTCTCATGTCTTCGGCCAATATCTCGATCATCTATCCACATATCGATTAGGCACCTACGCCATTCTCATTTTCTCATAATTTTACGTACCCATGAATTTCTTCAGATTTTCGAAACAACGATTACGGATTTTCATTTTTTACTTTGAGAAAATAAGTGACATAATATTCTATAAGTACAAATGGACATTGAAGTTCTATTTCAAGTCGAAACGAATGGGAAAAACGATCGATTCCTACGTATTTCGATGTGAAAAAACGAATGGCAAAGGCGGCAGGCCGACATCTATTTTCTTTCTTGATATACGTGACTCTGAAGCAGTGAAAACAGTGATTTTTCAGTCCGCCAATATTGATATATCGTATCTCGGAAACGAATCGAGATAGGAGGATCCGATTTACGCCATTCGATTCTTCGGTCGTTTTTCTATAACTGGTTTGTGTTTCAGCTCCCTACCATGGCTGGTTTATGAGCATTGGCGATTTGAACAGGGGCGTGTCAAAATTCGGCGTACTTTTGAAATTTCTTCGACCAATATCTCGATCACCTATCCACATATCGATTCGGCACTTACGCCATTCTCATCTTCCCATCATTTTACGTACCCACGATTTTTTTCAGATTTTCAGACGAACGATTACGGATTTTCATTTTTACTTTGAGAAAATAAGTGACATAATATTCTATAAGTAGAAATGGACATTGAAGTTCTATTTCAAGTCGAAACGAATGGGACAAACGATCGATTCCTACGCATTTCGATGTAAAAAAACGAATGGCACAAGCGGCAGGCCGACATCTCGTTTCTTTCTCGATATACGGGACTCCGAAGCGGTGGAAAACAGTGATTTTTCCCTCGCCGAATTTGATGTCGTATCTCGGAAACGAATCGAGATAGGAGGTTCCGGTTTACGCTATTCGATTTTTCGTTCAATTTTCTATATCAAGAAGTTTTTTTGCACTCCCTACCTCAGCTGGTTTCGGAGCAGGCACGATCTAAACGGGGGCGTGTCGTGAAAAGAGCGAAATCCTCGTAGTTTTAACTCGGAAACGAATCGAGATAGGAGCTTCTGGTTTACGCCATTCGATTTTTCGTTCCATTTTCTATGTTTGGCTAGGATTTCAGCTCCCTACCTTGGCTGGATTGGGAGTAGGAGCATTCTAAACGGGAGCGTGCCGATTTTCAATATTTTCTCATGTCTTCGGCCAATATCTCGATCATCTATCCACATATCGATTAGGCACCTACGCTATTCTCATTTTCTCATAATTTTACGTACCCATGAATTTCTTCAGATTTTCGAAACAACGATTACGGATTTTCATTTTTTACTTTGAGAAAATAAGTGACATAATATTCTATAAGTACAAATGGACATTGAAGTTCTATTTCAAGTCGAAACGAATGGGAAAAACGATCGATTCCTACGTATTTCGATGTGAAAAAACGAATGGCACAGGCGGCAGGCCGACATCTCTTTTCTTTCTTGATATACGTGACTCTGAAGCAGTGAAAACAGTGATTTTTCAGTCCGCCAATATTGATATATCGTATCTCGGAAACGAATCGAGATAGGAGGATCCGGTTTGCTCTATTCGATTCTTCGGTCGTTCTTCTATACCTGGTTTGTGTTTCAGCTCCCTACCATTTCTGGTTTATGAGCATTGGCGATTTGAACAGGGGCGTGTCAAAATTCGGCGTACTTTTGAAATTTCTTCGACCAATATCTCGATCACCTATCCACATATCGATTCGGCACTTACGCCATTCTCATCTTCCCATCATATTACGTACCCACGAATTTTTTCAGATTTTCAGACGAACGATTACGGATTTTCATTTTTTACTTTGAGAAAATAAGTGACATAATATTCTATAAGTAGAAATGGACATTGAAGTTCTATTTCAAGTCGAAACGAATGGGACAAACGATCGATTCCTACGCATTTCGATGTAAAAAAACGAATGGCACAAGCGGCAGGCCGACATCTCGTTTCTTTCTCGATATACGGGACTCCGAAGCGGTGGAAAACAGTGATTTTTCCCTCGCCGAATTTGATATGTCGTATCTCGGAAACGAATCGAGATAGGAGGTTCCGGTTTACGCTATTCGATTTTTCGTTCAATTTTCTATATCAAGAAGTTTTTTGCACTCCCTACCTCAGCTAGTTTGGGAGCAGGCACGATCTAAACGGGGGCGTGTCGTGAAAAGAGCGAAATCCTCGTAGTTTTAACTCGGAAACGAATCGAGATAGGAGCTTCTGGTTTACGCCATTCGATTTTTCGTTCCATTTTCTATGTTTGGCTAGGATTTCAGCTCCCTACCTTGGCTGGTTTGGGAGTAGGAGCATTCTAAACGGGGGCGTGCCGATTTTCAATATTTTCTCATGTCTTCGGCCAATATCTCGATCATCTATCCACATATCGATTAGGCACCTAAGCCATTCTCATTTTCTTATAATTTTACGTACTCATGAATTTCTTCAGATTTTCGAAACAACGATTACGGATTTTCATTTTTTACTTTGAGAAAATAAGTGACATAATATTCTATAAGTACAAATGGACATTGAAGTTCTATTTCAAGTCGAAACGAATGGGAAAAACGATCGATTCCTACGTATTTCGATGTGAAAAAACGAATGGCACAGGCGGCAGGCCGACATCTCTTTTCTTTCTTGATATACGTGACTCTGAAGCAGTGAAAACAGTGATTTTTCAGTCCGCCAATATTGATATATCGTATCTCGGAAACGAATCGAGATAGGAGGATCCGGTTTACTCCATTCCATTCTTCGGTCGTTTTTCTATACCTGGTTTGTGTTTCAGCTCCCTACCATGGCTGGTTTATGAGCATTGGCGATTTGAACAGGGGCGTGTCAAAATTCGGCGTACTTTTGAAATTTCTTCGACCAATATCACGATCACCTATCCACATATCGATTCGGCACCTACGCCATTCTCATCTTCCCATCATTTTACGTACCCACGAATTTTTTCAGATTTTCAAACGAAGGATTACGGATTTTCATTTTTTACTTTGAGAAAATAAGTGACATAATATTCTATAAGTACAAATGGACATTGAAGTTCTATTTCAAGTCAAAACGAATGGGAAAAACAATCGATTCCTACGTATTTCAATGTGAAAAAACGAATGGCATAAGCGGCAGGCCGATATCTCTTTTCTTTCTCGATATACGGGACTCAGAAGGGGTGGAAAACAGTGATTTTTCCATCGCCGACTTTGGTATGTCGTATCTCGGAAACGAATCGAGGTAGGAGGTTCCGGTTTACGCTATTCGATTTTCGTTCAATTTTCTATAACAAGAAGTTTTTTGCACTCCCTGCCTCAGCTAGTTTGGGAGCAGGCACGATCTAAACGGGGGCGTGTCGTGAAAAGAGTGAAATCCTCGTACTTTTAACTCGGAAACGAATCGAGATAGGAGGTTCCGGTTTACTCCATTCGATTTTTCGTTCCATTTTCTATATTTGGCTAGGATTTCAGCTCCCTACCTTGGCTGGTTTGGGAGTAGGAGCTTTCTAAATTGTGGCGTACCGATTTCCAATATTTTCTCATGTCTTCGGTCAATATCTCGATCATCTATCCACATATCGACAAGGCACCTACGCCATTCTCATTTTCTCATCATTTTACATACCCACGAATTTTTTCAGATTTTCAAACGAACGATTACGGATTTTCATTTCTTACTTTGAGAAAATAAGTGACATAATATTCTATAAGTACAAATGGACATTGAAGTTCTATTTCAAGTCGAAATGAATGGGAAAAACGATCGATTCCTACGTATTTCGATGTGAAAAAACGAATGGCACAAGCGGAAGGCCGACATCTCGTTTCTTTCTCGATATACAGGACTCCGAAGCGGTGAAAACAGTGATTTTTCCCTCCGCCGACTTTGATATGTTGTATCTCGGAAACGAATCGAGATAGGAGGTTCCGGTTTACGCTATTCGATTTTTCGTTCAATTTTCTATAACAGGAAGTTTTTGCACTCCCTACCTCAGCTGGTTTGGGAGCAGGCACGATCTAAACGGAGGCGTGTCGTGAACAGAAAGAAATCCTCGTACTTGTAACTTTCGAGATCTTGATATATCATATCTCGGCAAAGAATTAAGATAGGTGGTTTCAGTTTACGCCACTCGATTTTTCGTTCAATTTTCTATGTTTGGTTGGTTTTTCAGCTTCCTACCTCGGTTGGTTTGGGAGCAGGCGCGATCGAAACGGGGGCGGGCCGATTTCCAACATTTTCCCACTTCTTCGACAAGACCATAATATTTTAAGATCTACTATAGCTCACGCATGATTAACATATTCGAACGGCTTTGATGTAATTCGGTAAATTAGTAAATTGTATGGTAATTTACTTGGTACCATTAAAAGTTTTATTGGTCTTAGATCGTTAAAACACGTAGGGCAATTTTTTTAATAGAATATATTAATAAAAAACATAACAGCCAAAACGAAATATGGAATTTGCGAGCACGAAAATCCGCACGCCAATGGATCTACTGCCAAGACTACGATTCTAGTATCCCTACCTAGGTAATTTATTTGCAGAAAATTCTGCAATTTTTTATAAATCTGCAATTATTTATAAATCAAATGATGATTTCTTACTATATTTATTTATGAATGCGCAGTAGGCATTTGGTATTACATTTTTGCATTCTTTCATCTCGCAGTCCTTTTCGAAACGGACAGTGTAATTTCGATTTGGAACGGCCAATAACGTTTTACCAAGGTTCCCTCATAAACGTATTAACCCTGACCTGCTCAATGTAGAGTTCAATAAACTTGCGATGAAGTCATAGACATGCGACCAGCGATACATAGGAACTGCGCGTACCGACACGGAAAATGACGCTGACATTGGAAGGCATGCGCATTTCTTATTTACCGGAACAGCTGATCTGTGTTTCTCACCTGCAGATATGCAGATCATATTGTAAATGTAAACAAGCAAAAGCATTCCAATAGCCTAAGATGTTAAAGCGTTGTGCTTGTAATCCAAATGCATCGTATATAATATTAGGTATCATTAACAAACAACGTTGAATCAGCAAATTGAGGTCCTGTTAAGAGACACCTAGACAAAAATTCTGAGGTCCTAACGTCCTAACAACAAAATTCATTCAAAATAATAAATTTATATTTTAAGATTTCAGTACAATAACTAGAGATTTTAATTTCGGAATAATGTCATATGAAACGGATTCGTTCATTTTTGGCAACATAATAGCAAATGCATCAAAGAAAAGTTTCTATATTATGCGGCGGCTTGCTAACTTATAGTATAGGGGGGATGCCTTTTCAGGAAGTGGCATTTAAAAAAAAACTAAAACATTGGATCTGAAAGAGAATCAAATTTTAAGAAGAAAAGGTTCTATGAAACTTTTCATATAAATTGATAGTCTTTAAGTTATAACGACTTGAAAATTGGATTACTGCTTAATAAAGAAGTACCTATTTCAAATAGGTTTTCGTCAAATAACTCAAACGGTATCATATTGAGCGAAAACATACTAGAGACAAATAAGAAAGCTATTAAATTGAGGACAAATTTCGTTTTTTTCTAGTTTCTGTAGAGTTGACGGTTTCGGAGATCTGGTAGTATAAAGATGGCGTCCGAACGTTCGTAAGACGAAGTATTTAGTTTAACTGTTAAATATTATCTAAGAAACTATGACACTTACGCCAAAAGCGCTAACAATAAGGTGACCATTCGTCCCCCATTAGGGGGATAGTCTCCCTTTTGATGGGGCTGTCCCGCAATGGGAGTGTTCCCCAAAATGTCTCCCATTCCCGTGGTTTCACCTCCCCCCCGCTCATCAATTATGAGACCTGGACGAAAAATGTTTTCCCATTCTATCCCCCCGCTCTTCAATTATTAAACCTAAAAATCTTTTTCCATTATATCCCCCATTAGCAAGATTCAAATATGGTGACTTTAGCTAACAACCAAAATGAAAGACTAATTAGGTTTTCAAATGATTGGATATTTCTATAGCATAAAAGGTAAAGAAGTTATGACAGAAACAATGTACTTTTTCAAAATTTTTAATAACAATGTCGCCATTTTGTTAATGTAAGTAGCCCGTAATTAAAAAAAATATATTACCAACTCGATGACTAGTTAGCGTAGACTTTAACAGTAACATGACAGTAATGACCATATAGTTTTGATTTAATAATTTTACAATGTTAATGTTTTCATAAAATTTGTGTGACTGACAGATGAGTCCAATTTACTTTATCATTATGGACTAGTGCGATAAAATAGCTCTTTATGGCCGCTAAAAAAGTCATAAATCAAGTCCGTACGTACAATCGAACATAAAATATTTTCCTGTCAAAGTTCGGCGCACTTTTGAAATTTCAATTTTGGTATTTTACGCCTCTGCGAACATGTTAAGTCTTCTATAATCAGAGGTTTTTTCAGCTCCCTACATCGGCTGGTTTAGGAGCAGGCGCGATCTAAACGGGGGCGTGTCGTGAAAAGAGCGAAACCTTCGTATTTGTAACTTGCGAGAATTTTATATATCATATCTCGGAATAGGATCAAGATAGGAGGTTCTAGTTTACGATATTCGATTTTTCTTTCGATTTTCTATCTTCGGTTGGTCTTTCAGCTCCCTACCTCGGCTGGTTTGGGAGCAGGCGCAATCTAAACCTGGGCGAGTCGTGAAAAGGGCGAAATCCTCTACTTGTAACTTTCGAGATTTTGATATATCATATCTCGGAAACGATTCGAAATAGGAGGTTCCGGTTTACGCCAGTCGATTTTTAGTTCAATTTTCTATATAGCTCCCTACCTCTGGGCTGGTTTGGGAGCAGGCGCAATCTAAACAGGGGCGTGCCGATTTCTAATATTTTCCCATTTCTTCGGCCAATATCTCGATCACCTATCCACATATCGATTCGGCACCTACACCATTCTCATTTTCTCATCATTTTACGTACCCTTGAATTTTTTCAGATTTTTAAACTAACGATTACGGATTTTCATTTTCCACTTTGAGAAAATAAATGACATAATATTCTATCAGTATAAATAGATATTGAAGTTTTTTTCAAGTCGAAACGAAAGGTGAAAACAATCGATTCCTACGTATTTCGATGTAAAAAACAAATGGCACAAGCGGCATGCCGATATTTCGTTTCTTTCTCGATATACGGGACTCCGAAGCGGTGAAAAACAGTGATTATCATATCTCGAAAACGATTCGTGAGAGAAGGTGCCGATTTACGCCATTCGATTTTTAGTTTGATTACTCGTTGATGCATGTTCTACTCCTGCTGTGTGTTTCCAATCAGTGATTTGGGAGATGAAGGTTCCATTATCAAGGATGCGTGGAACCAAATCTTTGATGATGGTATGTCGCAAGGTGCAGAAGGTAATTTTTGTTTAAGTTTATATATTGAAATAGTTGAACTAAAATATATGTTTTTGCAGATTTTGATGAGGTAGCTAAATCTTTTTAGACGCTACATCCTGATTATGCCATTGCGCATGGTTTGGTTTTTTGAAAGAAGGAAAAAAATTAAAAATTTAGCGTATGTTCTTTTGCAGTTTCCGGTGGTTTCGGAAGAATTGACTGAGGGTTTCTTTTTGTAAATGGTATGTACTTTGTTTTTTTTTAATCATTTTAACGCATATGACTTTTCCTCATAGCTCCGTTGCATTTTATAAAAGGAATGTCATATGCATTTATTTTATTGATGATTTGATTGACGAACAAACTGTTTTAAAGTTGAAATATTAATGTAATAATGGTAGTAATTAATTTATCATAGGTTCTTAATTTCAGCTAATGTACTATCATTACTTATACCAACATTATTACTTATGTATTTTCATACCGCCGCATCGATGACATCCTGTATAGTATTGCGACTTATAAAGCGAAAGCGCAACGGAGCTATGAGGACAAGTGAAATGCAACATGCGTTGTTGGAGCGGGGTCGCATTTCATTTTGTTGTATATCTTATTTATTATTCGCCGTAAAATTATAAATCATATGCCATTACTTTCGGAAAGGATAAAGCAAATGTGTCTTAAGCGAACAAAATTTTGATTTGAGCTCTTGTTTCGGAGATAATACTATGGAGACGCAAGATAAATAAACAAATCGATATTTCTTCTTGAAATTTGGGCTATTTATTCTCCAGTGCCTATTATTTTGTTTCTGTTATTTGAAGATAATCCAAAGCTTGTTAAAATAACATCGAATAAAGCGGTTTTGAGAACATAATGCACATTTTTAGTTTTTCTTTTTTTAAATTTTTGTCACGAAAATGGTAAACCCATCTAACTTGAATAACTATGTTCATGTATACCTACAGCTTTGTAAAACTTTTATTATTACTGATACAATAAAAAAATATATATTTCGCGAACAGGATTTGAACCCGAGACGTCCGCATCCTGAATAAAAATGTGCTAGTCGCCTTAACCATTGGGCTATCTAGCGACTAAAGTCCGATTTATAAAAACATAATATAACATTTAGACATATTTGGTGATATTCGGATCTCTAACAAAATCGCCAAAGACCCCACTTTCGGGCCTCTATATAGTATCTTTTAGCAATTGTAGCTTTGGATTATTTTCAAGTGGCAGAGACAAAAAATAATGAACATTGGAGAATTACCAGTCCAAATTTCAATAAGAAACGTCGATTTGTTTATTTAAAAGTGACATAAACGTAAAAACTAACGTATATCAGCTCCAAATGCAAGTAGAGCATTATTTTTTTTCTTTTAAGTTGACTTTTTTTAATCTACTTTTATTACTCCTTTGTTGTTTTTGATGTCATAAAAAAAACGGAGTTATTTGAATTTGTTTATAACTACAATTTCGAAAATTATAAACAACTGCAATAAAATAAGGGTTTAAATTTTCAAAAAAAAATCTCTCCGTGATCTTAAAGTACATATAAAAAGCTACAATTTGAGCCATCGTACACATGGTTTTGATGGCAGGATTTCACTTTCACAAGGGTGCAAAGTTTTAGCAAAAATTGTATATTTGAGCAGTTTTAATAATCATTTTGATTTGAAATTTTAAGTGGTGATTGTACTTTATAAGAGCTATATTTCTCCATCCATTGAATATTATCCATTATTTTTGAAAGAACCGTGATTTGTTTAGAAACGCATAAAGCAATGAATTTACAAGTAAAATTGAAAACTTTTAAAAACCGCAGATCAATGTATCTAATCGTACCAGTTTCATGTGACCGAATCAAAATGAAGCCTAAATCATGTTCGGCTACCATAATTGTCTGCACATTTTCAATTTTACTTCAATCGGACAATTTCTAGAGAAGTTCAACATGGCGAATTCAAGATGGCGACCAAACATCAAAATCTAATATGGCCTATAACCTTCTCGACAAAATACTCTTTCAAATAAAAAAAACTGCATCAAAATCGGATCACCCATTAAAGAGATATGAAGCCACAGACAGACAGACAGACATACAAACATACGCGTTAAACTTATAACTCTGTTGGCGTCGGGGGTTAATAAGTATTTAATTTTTTTAATTAATAGTTACAATTGGAATGAATTATAGTTTATGTAGGTACTTTTATTGTACAGCTGTTGTAAAATTTTCGTTGTTATTTTATGTTATAAAATATTTGTTCATCTCGGGATTTTATTTTCATTCTTATAATATATCAAACTTTTCTGCTTCTATGTAACCCATTTTGATCAAATAATAATACGAAATGTCAAACAGTAACAATGTGTCATAGTAAGAGCGTAAGAGTACAAATTACTGCGCTTCCTTCAATAACCATATAAAACCGCTGCCCAAGAAATCACTACTTCCACATCCAGATGTGCTACCCAAATCTCTCACAACGAAAAAATTTTGTATGTGGAAATAATTGTTTATGGAACTTTAATAATATAATCGAAATCGTCTACTCCAAAAACCCATAAAACGATATCCCACATCGGTAGTGGGGTGGGAGTGGTGATAGGAAGGTGAGAGTGGGAATGGATGAAGTAAAAAAAATATTTTGAGGCCTTTGGTTCTTGTACACACACTAAATCACAATTCAATATCTTAAACAGTTCCAGAGTAATCGTCCGCACAAGAAAAGTTACAGACCGACAGACACAGAACGACAGACATAATTTTCTTCTCAAATTTAAAATCTCGACGTTTCATGACATTCTAAGCCTATTTGACCAATAAAAATCTTTTAAATTTTTCTTTGCGTTACTCTATACTTCCACTGGATGTTAGTACAGGAAAACTTTCCCACATAACACACTATGTACTTAGTATGTACTTGTACATACTAAATACAAACAGTTTGTGCTTAGTATGTACAAGTACATACTAAGTACATAGTGTGTTATGTGGGTTACCATAACTCGAAAGAAATTTGTGCAGACCTTAAACTTTGGTTATAGGTTCAAAATAGACAAAAGTTCACGAAACAAAAAAGTTTAGGAGTTTTACGGATCTGCGGGAATCTATAGGGGAGTGAAAAGGGGTATTTTTAATTAAAAAATCGATTTTTCTCTATTTTCTCGGGAAACATGGCATTTAAAAAAAATAGTTCGAATAGAAGTTGTTTCTGACAAAATTATCTATAATTTGGTGTTTTTAAATGTAATTTAATAGCAATAATTAAAATAATTAAAATTTGGGATTTTAGCTTGAAAAACCGCTGCCCAAGGAATCACTACTTCCACATTCAGATTTTCTATCCAAGTCACTCACAGCGAAAAAATTTTGTATGTGGAAATAATTGCTTATGGAACTTTAATAATATACATATATCTACCTAATATTTGAAATCCTCTACCTCAATACCTATAAAACGATACCCCACATCGGTAGTGGGGTGGGGGTGGTGATAGGGGGTGGTAGTGGGGGTGAATGAAGTAAAAAAATATTTTGAGGTTTCTGGTTCTTGTACACACACTAAATCACAATTTTTTTCATCCCCTTTAATAATGGGGCGAGGGTGGTAATGGGGGTGGCTAATGCCAAAAATTTTTTTGAGACCTAAGCTTCTCTTTTGTATATACTAAATACCAATTTTCTGGACTCTTACCTGCTTGATTTACCTATTTACCCCAATTTACCCCCCAACCCTTCGACGGAATAAGATGAAAAAATAATCTAGTTCCAGATCTCGTTAAAGTACATATGTGTACCAAATTTCAAGTCAATATCTTAAACGGTTCCAGAGTAAACGTGCGCACAAAAAAAGTTACATAGATAGACCGACAGACAGACAGACAAATTTTTTTTTCGCTCAAACTTAAAATCTCGACGTTTCATGACATTCTAAGCCTATTTGAACAACAAAAATTTAAAAAAAATTTTTTGTCGTACGATACTTCCTCTGGATGTGGAAGTAAGTATAGAAATAATAATTGAAACTTAATAGTTTCATGAAAGGCGCAACGTTATATTTCATTTAAAGTAATATAAATTATTGAAATACGTAAAGCCCGTGTTTTTACAATTTAACTACAACACCACACAAAAATTTCAATGAGCGGGTGGCAGGCAAAAGGGACTCGGATTCCTTCAACGCACAACCAATCAACGTCTCGGAACTTGTTGCTAGGCTATAGTTGTAGTAGCTTCTTTGTCTCGTCTCTAAAAAGTTGATGATGATGAATACCTATAATAATATAAACCTTAGGTTCTTAGGTATTTCTATTTCAGTATTTCAGTCCTTTAGTGTTTGCCAGTGGTCAAAGTTGTGTTTGTAATATTGCGCTTTTTACTCATTTTGTGGTTTTAGTAGCTATTATTTTTTGGTGAATTTCTTATTTTTTAATTATTTCGTCATGTAGTACTTACAGGAAAAAATTGAAAAAAATCACCGTAACTCGAAAAAAAAATTGTGCAGGCTTTAAACTTTGGTTATAAGTTTAAAATACGCCAAAGTTCACGAAAAAAAAAGTTTAGGAGTTTTACGGATCCGCGGGAACCTATAGGGGGTAAAAACAGGTATTTTTAATAAAAAAAATCGATTTTTCTCTATTTTCTCGGGAAATAGGTATGGCATTTACAAAAAAATAGTTCAAATAAAAGTTGTTTCTGGCAAAATTATCTTTAATTTAGTGTTTTTAAATTAATTTCATAGCAATACCTAATTAACCGAAATACTTACGGCCATTTTTCGATGGGAGTGTTTTAAAAGAACAGAATAAATTGAGCATCTAGGTGATGCTAAATATTAACCAGAAACAGCATTTTTGAAAGAAAAATTAATTACTGAGCATTTACAATAACAAAATGCCGACATTTTGTTAAGAAAAATGTGAAAACGCACATTGAATCGGCCATAACTTTTTTATTTTTTGTGATGTAGAAACAAATAAAAAATCATTTTAAAGATTGATTAATTACTTTTAATTTTGTTTCTTAGAACTTTTGATGGAAGTGTCACAGTTTCTAAGTAATTCAACATTTTAAACTAAATATAGGTACCTACTTCATCCTAAAAACGGTCGGATACCTACCATATATGAAATTAAATATCTCCGAAACAATCAACCCTACACAAATACCTATATAAACATAATAAATTTCTTCTCAGTTTCTAAGCTTCATTTTTGATGTCCACCATATTTTCTCTTAAACTAATGTTTATTGAAATATTTGCAGAGAAACAAGAATGTTACGTTTTTTCTAAAATCCCTTTAGTTTAAAATGATTTTTTTTTCTAAAGCAAGCGCTGTAAGCTGATGAAAAAGCGTCTAGGTCGCACTATATATTAACGAAAAACAGTATATGAAACAAATGTGAAAAGTACATTGTTTCTGTCATATCATAACTTCTGTTTAGATCAAACAAGAACTATTATTTATTTTCTATGTACCTAGCTGTAGCAGTGTAGCGGCAACACCGACAGTCTAGCCGACTGCGCAATACAGCGGGTCGAGCCTATGTTTTCATATTATTATGAGTTAGTTACACATATCCATTACACAGTAGTGTGAAGTCGTATTGTCATGCTTGAATTATTATTCTTTTAATACATTTTAATGTACATGTGTGCACATAATGTTGTAGTACTGTTCATGTATAAGTGCAATAACTCAAGTCATTAAAATTCATACTAAATTAAGTGGTGTTATTTATACTTATCATCGAAGGTGACCAGTGTAAATCACCGTGCCGCCAGAAAATTACAATTTCAGCAGGGGAACAGGTAACAGGTGAGAATCATCACATCAGGGAGATTCAGGGAAAACTTCTTTGTTTTTTATGCTATTAAAATAAGAAAAAAATAAACATTTAACAGCCTATAATTAATAGTTTTTCATTTTGTTTATTAGCGTTTTTGGCCATAGTTTCTGAGATATTTAACATTTAAGTAAATCGCCTTATAAACGTTCGGATGTCACCTTTAGACGTCCAGATCTCCGAAACCATTTATTCTATAAAAATTAGAAAAAAACGAAATTCTTTAATTCATCTGAACGTCTATAAGAAGTATTTAGTTTAAATGTTAAATATCTCAGAAACTATGGCACTTACATCAAAAGCGTTTACAATCAAAATAAAAGAATATTAATTCGGCTTTCAAACGATTTTTTTTTCCATTTCTATAGCATAGAAAACAAAGAAGTTATGACGAAAAAAATGTACCTAGTTTTTCAATTTTTTTTAATAAAAAAGTCGCCATTTTGCGAGCCATTTTGTTAATGTAAGTAGTCGGTAATTAAAAAAATATATTCGAATAACTGTTCTTCGTTAAAATATAGTACCTACCCAGCAAACACTCATAATTGGCACATAAATGGTCACACGCACCGTCGCCAGCTTTATCATAATTGGCACTTTTATGGGGAGCCACAAGCGGACCATTGGCGAAATGTCCCACCGGCCAGCAGCTGGCCATCCTTCAATTTGCCAGCAGTGTACAATAATACTGGGCCATCAAAGGACCACTGATGATACCACCACCCTTTTGCTAGCATATTTTTGGCCGTAATCTCACACATTTTTCAATAAGTTGGATTATAGGTACACTTTCAAACAGTAATATATTTTGCATAACCTACTAGATTCTGGTACATAATTCTCTTATGTGAAATTTACATAGGAGAACCCAAAGTTAGCAAAATATATACTTACGTTATAAAAGGATTATAATCCAATATTGAAAAATATGTTATAGATATACCAGACCAAACAAATAATGCCGTAAATATTGATATTTTGTGAATTGAGAAGAGGAAATGCCAGGTATCAATAAAAGCAAAATAAGTTGTAAGCTAACAATAAAATATTTATTAAATAAGAAAGTTAAAACAATAAAAGTTATACGACAACAGAAACAAAAGTCCTTTCCTTAATATTAGGCTTGATGTTGAGATGCAGGATTTTGTACAAACTTCCATATAAAACACTTATTTGAAAGCGATGTGATGAAAACTGGATGGCTGACGAAGAACTTTAGCTAACTGTTTTTCAATTATTACACTATAATTATATAATGAACAATATAAGATCACAACACACTTTCTTACGCAAAATAAGTACTTAAAAGACTTAACAAACTGTCCAAACCACAAAGTCAGCTTACACAAATTTTAACGCAAAGGCCAAGTTTAGAACGAAAATGCAAATGGCAGATACTGCTCGGTGACGCCCTTGAGAGATTTTCCACAATGCGCATGCGCGTAATCATTTACGTTTTAGCCTGCATATTACCATAAAAGTACCATCAACGTATAAACTGAAGCAGCATTTTTTATGGTTGCACAATAATGGACCATTTCTGGTTATTATGTGGCAATTCATAACAACATGAAGTTATGGTACACCTGCATATAATTTATTATGGGCCACAAAAGGCTCGCCTATGCCATAAGAAAACCATTGATCGCTACAATGGCCCATTTAAGGGTCGCAATTTTTGTGTTTGCTGGGTATACCTAAACGCTCAAATTTTTTCGTCCGCTTACAGCGCTTGCTTTAGAAAAAAAATGCATTTTAAATTGTAAACGAATTTTAGAAAAAATGTAGCATTTTTGTCCCTCTGCAAATATCTCAATAAATATAAGTTTTAGTCAAAAATGAAGCTCATAAACTGAGAATGAATTTGTTTTCTTTGATATACCTATTTGTGTAGGGTTGATAGTTTCAGAGATATTTAATTTTATAGATGACCGTTTTTAGGATGAAGTATTTAGTTTAAAATGTTAAATATCTTAGAAACTGTGATGCTTCCATAAAAAATTCAAAGGAATAAAATTAAAGATAATTAATCAATCTTTAAAATGATTTTTTGTTTGTTTCTACATCACAAAAAATAAAGACATTATGGCCGATTTAATTTCACATTTCACATTTTTTTGAACAAAATGTCATTTTGTTATTGTAATTGCTCATATAGTAATTAATTTTTTTGTGGGATGGTTTTACCCCTTGAGGGCAAAAGCAAGTATTCAGATCATATAGAAAATGAAGACAATAACTTTTACTACAATAATAACCCATAATGAAAAATTATTATATATGAGATTATTCCAAAATTTTACGTTTTTTTTACCTCTAGATACTGTACTACTGTTAATTAACAAATTTTTTTAGAGTTTGCGTTTATATTTCAAGTCGGATAATTGTTAAACAAAAGCCACTAGAGACCTTATGTCAACTATACTTTATGAGATTATGACATTGCGATCTTATAGTCTATTAGTTATTAATTATTTAAGCTAACAATAAACTAAAAAATGAAAAAGAGAGGTTGAAATTTTTTTTATTAATTTTAATTATTATTACTGTTTTTATATTAAAAAATACTATAAGATTACATAAAGTGTAAATTTTTAGTGCTATTTGTTTAAACAAATTTTATAAAGAAATAGATAAATTACGTATTTTTATTGTTTATAATAATCGTTTTCTTTTTTTCATTATTTAAACAAATTATTAAGAAAAAAATTCTTAAAATTTATTATTTGCAATTCTCGAGGCAATTCTTTACAAGGTGAAAAAAAAAGATTTTTTGTTGTGACCTAATTTGTTTGTTTATTTAAAAAACAATTTATTATTAACAATCGCCGAATATGTTTATATTTTTTTTGACAACAAAAAAAATAACAAAAACAACCGTATACCTACTTAAATGTAAAAAAAAAATTTCTATATTTAAAATTTAAAATTCTATAAAAAATATTAAAAAATTTTTTTTGACATGTTCAGGTGTACGGTTGTTTTTGTTATTTTTTTTCTGTCTAAAAAAAATATAAACACATTCGGCGACTGCTAATATCGTTTATTAAATAAACAAATAAATTAACAAAAAAAAAAACAAATCCAAAAAGTCTTCATGGGTGTAATTTAAACGCGGTGGCATTTTTTGACATAAGAGAATGACTGACATTACTGATTGTTTCTGATCATATGGCTAATGTGACAAAATTTTTACTACAGTATGTCCCCGGATTGAGTTTGCGAAAGGTGTAAAATACTAAAAAAAAATTAGTACGGATTTCATTTTCTGCAGTCTCGGTCTGCTTGACGTAAAATGGATTTTTACCAAATTTCAGTTAAAATGGGATCTAACTCGCGGAATTAATCTAAGAAGAAAATAAATCATTCTATTCTAATTATTGCGTCATGTAGTACAGGAAAAGATTGAAAAAAATCACCGTAACTCGAAAAAAAAATTGTGCAGGCTTTAAACTTTGGTTATAAGTTTAAAATAGGCCAAAGTTCACGAAACAAAAAAGTTTAGGAATTTTACGGATCCGCGGGAATCTATAGGGGGTAAAAAGGGATATTTTTAATAAAAAAAAAATCGATTTTTCTCTATTTCTTCGGGAAATAGGTATGGCATGAACGGTAATTAAATTCCCTACATCTGTCGAGGCAGATTTTTAAATGACTCGGTCAACTTTTATTAATGGCATAATAATAAACTGCCAATTAACTGTAAAAAAAAATATTAAAAATTTAAATAATGAAGCAATATCGCTATATTCATATGAAAATTAAATTTTTTAGTCTACACATAGTACATAAACTATATAGTAATAAAATCAAACTGCGAAATATATAATTTGACAACTAACAGCTGTCAAAAAGATAAAATTAACACAAAATAATATTTAAAAAAAATAAAATATTTAAAAATTTGGCTCGACAGGTGTGTAGGGGATTTAATTACCTTTAATTTAAAAAAAAAATTATCTCGATCCGATGGATATTAAGGTCTAGAGGTTTTTGAACAGTAAAATCCGGAATTTCCCCACTGTGGCTGGTTACATTCTACAACTTATCCTGTTTACCGCCATACAAAACGGTGACTCAAAATTCGAGGACAATTACCCCCTACCTCAAGCGGGTCATTGCGAGCTCGTTCCTTGCTCAATTATTAACATTACGCAAATTCTCAGCGTTGTCACATTTTTTCGTGCGAATCTATTTTTTTTTTTTTAATCTACTACAAATCTACTAAAGCAATTTTTAAGAAGTTGTTATTGATCTTTTTTTATGTAATGATAGTTTGATTTAATTTTAAATAGATAACAAAAACATAAGAAATTAAGGGAAAACAAAAAACGACACATTAAGGGAAAAATACACTTCGGGAATCCGGGATAAAGTCAGAATTGATTTGATTTATTCAGGTCAAAACTTAACATATATTACAAAACATAATTATTGCCTATATATGTATCTTAAAACTAGCAAAGAAAAAAAAACAACCGATTCTGATATTAAAAACTTATAGTGGAGTCGAATTGATTTAATTTAATTTTTTTCGGCGACAACATTCCACCTGAAATTTTATTGATGATTCTTATGTATTATGACTTGATTACGAAAAAAATATTTGTGCGTCAAAAGTTATATGCACTTTTTGACGAGTTTTCACGGATTTTCAACTTATCTGCTTAATATATCTTGTATTAGTAATCGGATGGGAATTTTAAAAATACTGGCTTATTTGAAATAAATTTCTTAAAAAATATAGACCTATCCGATATGTATTGGCCATTTTAAGAAATTTATTTTAACTTCGGCCAATTAAGAACGAACAATAACTATTTTTGTTTACTAGTGAAATATTTTGTCGAACTCCTCTATATGTTTCCTTAAAAATATAAGGAATAAGAAACCAGACTGCAACCAACAGCTATTCTCCGGACTAATGCCCCGCCGAGCGCTGAATTACGAGTTACAAGCCTGGCCGCGTTAAGTACAATAACTATGTATTGCCACAAAACGCTAAGTTTCGATTGTAATTCAGCGCTCGGCGGGGCATTAGTCCGGAGAATAGCTGTTGGTTGCAGTCTGGTTTCTTATTCCTTATATATTTAAGGAAATATATAGAGGAGTTCGACAAAATATTTCACTAGTAAATATTCTGCCCTCTAGAAGCATATCTACTAACTATTTTTGTGTTTGCTGTGATTGTGGCAACACTATTTACATTAGTTCTTATTGAAAAGATATTCAATTTCAATTTTATTTTTTTTTGACCATTTTGGTGTTTTCGATTATTTTCCAAGATGGCGAATTTACCAATACGTATCGGACAGGTCTGTATTTTTTAAAAAAAATTTTCCAAATAAACCAGTATTTTAAAAATTTTCATCCAATTACTAGTACAAGATATATGTATATTAGGCAGATAAGTTGAAAATCCGCTAAGGTGCGTCAAAAAGTGCATATAACTTTTGACGCACAAGGAATTTTTGGGCACAAATATTTTTGTCGTAATCAGGAAGTCATAATACATAAGAAATTTCAGGTTGAATGTTGTCGCCAAAAAACATTTTTAACAAAACATTTTAATGGTAAACAAAACTCTTAATCATAATAATATACCAAAAATTTATCAGAAATCTATCAGCAAATTTTATTTACCAAACTTTACAAAAAAATCCTTAAAATTCTACTAAAAAAGTAGAAATCCAAAATGTAGCAACGTTGCAAATTCTTACAATATTTTCAATCAGGCCCTACATCTGGTGTGGTTTCACACCAGCTGCTCATTGGCTAATGATATTTTAGGTGGGGATCAGTTACTAGGCAACCTTGATGACTTGGTTTGCTATTGCTAGCTAGCAGCGTTGCCAGGTGTACGATAATTATCGTTTTGTACGATAATTTTAGCTTCTGCACAATGTACGATAGTACATGTACGATAATCGTAAAAAATACGATAATTTTAGTATAACAGCAAAAAAAATTGTTTTGTTAAATTCCAAATCAAAGCGACTTTTTAAAGCATGACGCAACTATAATCAAGAATAATAGTACAATGTGCCAACTGCTTGAAACCTCTGTTGATCCGTCCAGTGAGCTCGAACAATGGCGGAAAGGTTCTCTGTCTCCCTCGCACTTGTAAACTATGTACTATTAGGGAACAGAGACAGGGGAATTATGCATTCCTCGCAATCGGTTCAACTTCAAAACGGCTGCTTTAATTTCAAACCTTCAAAGACAATGATCGAGACGATGACGACGGATAATTTATATAAAACACATGCTGGTGATGAAACCGAATAAATTAAGTTTACCTTAGTTGACAAGTGAGTATTTTTATTTTATTCACTTTTTTTAAGTTTTCTCGTTTTATAAAGATCGCCTTTTATTTCATTGTTTTGTAACAGAAAAATAAAACATTGTAGAATATATTTTTAAATTTGGCGCTTCTTTTATTTTGGTATTTAAGTTGATGAAAACGAAATGTTACTAGACGGGTTTGAAAGGAAAAACCATCTGGGGGAAAACTTGAGGGGAAAACAGTAGAAAATGGTGTCTGTAGAAAAAAGGTGGATTCTTACCCACTAAACAATGCATTATTACTTTAATATAACATCAACGTTGTCAGAAAGTAATTTGTCATACTATTAAATGTTACGTAATGTAACCAACATTACGTAAATATTTGTTTAATATTTCGAAATGTAACATTTCTCTGTTACGTTGTTGTAATATAAATATCATATTGCAAGAGAACATTACAAATGTTACTTCCATTTAACATTGCATAACATTACGGATACATTCTTTGTTTGCTGGGTATGATAAATAAAATAAGTTGAAAAAAATCAATGTATTTATAGTTTTCTATGGCTATCCTACTACATTTCAATTTTATGATTAGTAATTTCTTTTTCCAATAAAAAATAAGTAGGATAATATGTACGATAAAATACGATAATTTTCACAACACTGTACGATTTTTAGATTTTAACGACCTGGCAACGCTGCTAGCTAGGCTATTTGCTAGTAGAAGCATAGATTTGTTTTAGTCTGTGGTAGAAGTTGAGATTTGAAGCTAGCGGTATAGCGGTAATATATTTTCGAATGAAAAGCTTATGCTCAAGCAATTTTCATTTTAATATTAAAAGGTTCAAATTGTGTATCATTAAGCATAAAAGGAGAGTGTGTAGTCATACAGTTGACAGATATAACAGAAAAACCGAGAAAGAAAGTCTCTTAAAGTAAAAAGAGCTAGCCGAAACATTTGGTTATTGAACCGATTCATATGGTCCCTCCAGCCAATGAAGAATAGTCCAAGTATTAATTATTAATTGCACTCAATTGTTACAAGAAGTAAGAAGAATCGCGAGCGGTATTAAATTGTACAAATGAGTAAAGTTAAAAGTGCCAGAAGTTGGAATGTGAAAACTTGTTTGCATCCAGGCAACCTTGAAACTTGAGGTAGTGGTACGATTGCGAGCGCTAATAAGCTGCGTCTACAGCAGCACTTCGAGTAAGTAAGTGTTCTTCCATTTCACATCTCTTTCGATCCTAGACTTTCCTAATTAAAATGTCCCTGTTTATTAGGTATCAGTTTTTAGATTGTTTTTTATCACGATCATTAAACCATAACGGTTACCTCATCCAGTAGCTTCTCGACGAAGGAGCGCGCAGGGGGGGAACTTTGGTCTAGCGCCTACGTCATGTAGCCACCGATATCTTTATCTCTATCTTTTGCATGGGAATAGGATATCTGTCTCTCTTGCACGCTTTATTTGTTTAATTATTCAGATCAAGGTCAAAGTCTAGGTAGATCCAGAGCTGGCACTAGTAGCCGCGTGTCGTGTATTCAATTTGTCTGGCATACTACAACGACAGTGTGTTTATTTTTATATTGTTTGTCGCACGTCGCATTGTCACTGTCTGGTGTAATAAACTAGTTTGCTGTCGTCCCAGTTAGTCCAGGGAAATGAGTAAAAAAACTACCATGTTCGGGACTGTGACTCATCCAGGCAGAGACCACGATTTTTAGATAGTATAGGTGTCAATAAATGAAACCTATATAAAATCTGCGGTCGATTTTCTGCATATGTTTATTTACAGCCATTTTAATGCAAAAAAAATGGAAAAAACGTGTTTTTTCACACTTTTCCACCTGCCAGTAAAAAGTAAACTATCTTACAGATAAATCAAACAAATCACCTTGTAGGAAATTAAAAAAGCTTTAAAATGGCGGTTGTTAAATGTCGATATAGTTAATTGTTGCTAAGATAATTGCAAAATGCGGAATTTTATTCAATAAACAATATCTTGTGTAAAAAACAATCTACTGTTTTGTCCTTGCGTAAATAGTTGACTCTCATAGTGCTTAATATCTGGTAAAAATTTCAAATCGATTCGTCAAATAGTTTTTGCAAAATTGCATTAATTTATCCCAGAGACCTTTTCTTTCCAACCCCACCACGTCCAGAGAAATCAAAATACAATGATTCTACGGCCTCCACCTGAAAGGGAAAGACTTGATTTACCAAAATGCTTTGTTAGATATCGAAAAAATTAATTTTCAGACCTGCAAAATGACGTTGCAAAAGAACTCAGATTTTTACCTTATAAACAAATAGAATAATTTTTTAACAATTGATTGTAGAGCATCGGTTTTTCGATATTTGAAAAGCTGATATTTTTACACGAATTTTGAAAAAAAAAAGAAGGTCCTAGGTCAATTTGGGGCAAAGTTAGCAATTTTTTTTCAAAAATTCATAGCTCCTTTGTTTATAATAATTAAGAAACGTAACAAGCGCCATTTTAAAGGGGAAGAGTTCAACTTTTAGTGTAAAAAATTTGAAAATGATTGCACTTTCTCAAAACTGTTGGCAAAGCTTCTAAAATGAGGCTCGAATCAACTTAGCTCGGAGGTTGTAGAGGGGGAACCCTCAAATCCGCGCATTCAAAAATTGAAACAGCATCTTCAAACTGACCACATAAGTCATAACTTTGGTGTTTGTTAACCGATTTTGATGTTTCTTTTTTCAATTTGGGGTACCTTTTTGCGTACGTTAATAATATTCAATCTGTTAAACTATTAACATTAATATTAACAATGTAATTTGTTTAAACATTTAAAAACAAATTTTTTTTTTGCAAAATATCAAAATTTTTTGTTTTGTTCTTGTTGAAAGTTGTAGAAAAGGCTTATGTACACGTAAATATATATCTTATTTTTATAAACAATTGAATTTTTCAAATTTATAAAATAAAAACACTCTATTCGATATAATTTACATTTTTAAGATATTTTTCAAATGCAAAATTACCATACAATTTATGAAAAGTGCTCTTATTAATTTGCGTATTATTAATTATTAATGGTTTGTATGATACAGTAGAAACTTTCTATGGTTCAACACATCTGCTCCAAAATAATAAGAGAGTAATAATTACCTGTAATTTGTTTAAACGTTTTACAAAAAAACATTTTTATACATTATCAAAATTTTTGTATTATTCTTATTGAAAATTATAGGAAAGGTTTGTGTACAATTATAGTTATTAAGGTACCGAGGGTGTTATAAGGATAATAACGCACCGAGGTCGGCAGTGTACAATCCCGAGGGCCTCTGGCCCGAGGGAGTGTACGTCGACCGAGGGCGTCATTATCCTATAACACCCGTGGTGCCTTCAACGTTTAATGTCCTGCAAGTCTGTTATTTAATTCGAATTTTTTTTTTGACATTTACGGTTTATTAATTTGACATCTATTATGTTCAGAACGATTTGATTTAAAAGAGAGTAAAAATCAAAATTGTTTGTAAACGCCGCCGTTACATAGCAACGCATTTTGTTTGTCAATAACGCTATCATAATTTGCTTGTTTTGGGTTGTATTATAATTTTATAATGCCCTAGGGCGTTATAGATATTCATAACGCCCTAGGGCGTTATTTTTCAGTTAATGTATCTCAAAATAGGGTGGTTATTGTAAAATAACAGACTTGTAGGACATTAAATATATAAATTACTGTTATATTAAGTTATAAACAATAGAATTTGTAAAGTGTGAAAAGAAACACATTGTTCGATATAAATAACGCTGTAATTTATAATAATACAGAATATTTGTCGATTCACATATAAATTTACTTAATAATATACCTATACACATTCTAATAAGGTAAAATCAATCAACTCGTACGCAAAAAGGTACCCCAAATTGAAAAAAGAAACATCAAAATCGGTTAACAAACACCAAAGTTATGACTTATGTGGTCAGTTTTGAGAAAGTGCAATCATTTTCAAATTTTTTACACTAAAAGTTGAACTCTTTCCCTTTAAAATGGCGCTTGTTACGTTTCTTAATTATTATAAACAAAGGAGCTATGAATTTTTGAAAAAAAATTGCTAACTTTGCCCCAAATTGACCTAGGACCTTCTTTTTTTTTTCAAAATTCGTGTAAAAATATCAGCTTT
This sequence comes from Rutpela maculata, assembly GCA_936432065.2. Lineage (NCBI taxonomy): Eukaryota > Metazoa > Arthropoda > Insecta > Coleoptera > Cerambycidae > Rutpela > Rutpela maculata. The sequence continues at coordinate 22,295,458 of OW386289.2, forward strand.
TCAAATATCGAAAAACCGATGCTCTACAATCAATTGTTAAAAAATTATTCTATTTGTTTATAAGGTAAAAATCTGAGTTCTTTTGCAACGTCATTTTGCAGGTCTGAAAATTAATTTTTTCGATATCTAACAAAGCATTTTGGTAAATCAAGTCTTTCCCTTTCAGGTGGAGGCCATAGAATCATTGTATTTTGATTTCTCTGGACGTGGTGGGATTGCAAAAAAAAGGTCTCTGGGATAAATTAATGCAATTTTGCAAAAACTATTTGACGAATCGATTTGAAATTTTTACCAGATATTAAGCACTATGAGAGTCAACTATTTACGCAAGGACAAAACAGTAGATTGTTTTTTACACAAGATATTGTTTATTGAATAAAATTCCGCATTTTGCAATTATCTTAGCAACAATTAACTATATCGACATTTAACAACCGCCATTTTAAAGCTTTTTTAATTTCCTACAAGGTGATTTATTTGATTTATCTGTAAGATAGTTTACTTTTTACTGGCAGGTGAAAAAGTGTGAAAAAACACGTTTTTTCCATTTTTTTGCATTAAAATGGCTGTAAATAAACATATGCAGAAAATCGACCGCAGATTTTATATAGGTTTCATTTATTGACACCTATACTACCTAAAAATCGTGGTCTCTGCCTGGATGCGTCACAGTCCCGGCCAAAACCTCATTTCCCTGGATTAAGTGTATACTATTCGTTTATATCAGTGTTTATTAATTGAGTGAGTAGCAAAATGTCTAGTGCCGACCCTGGCTGGGTCTAGAGGCTACGTCATTTTCAGTTACCCTCCGCGCGCTCCTTCGTCTAAAAGCTGCTGGATGATGCAACCGTATAGCAGTGTTGCCAATGTGAGCGAAAACGCTCACATTGTGAGCATTTGATTTATAGGCGTAGCGAAATTTATTCGGGGAGCAATCGGGAGGATTTTAAGCTTAAAGTACTTAGTTCCTATAAAATTTAAAATTTTTATTATACAAATTATCCGCAATGTTAAGTAAACTTATAATTATTACAATCTTTAATAGATTTATAAATAATCTTTGGCAACAATGTTACACATGTAATGTGTTACTGAAAATGCGCAGATCTCCTAGGCAGTTTGAATTTTTAACGAAAAGTAAGGTAAGGAAAAAATATGCTGTTTGTTGAGTTTTTAATAGCTCTCATAATATTCTATAGAGTTTTTTCTAAAAGCCTGTAAAAAAATTGTTTGAATTCATTTAAGGATTTAGGAGAAAAAGATACAATGCGAAGTCATGTTTTTAAGCAAATCTAACCAAGAATTCCGGCCACCTTAAACTAAATGCGGATCGGAACGGCTATACCTTTTTGAAAAGCGCCCATTACCTCATAAAAAAGGTTGAAGATCATAATTAAGTTGCGTTTTATAAAAACTTGGTGTTTTATTTGTGAGGATTATTGAGAGGATTTTGAACGTATGTGGGAGCGAAACGGAGCATTTTGAATTGGATTACGGGTAATTTAAAACATTTGTATTGGCAACACTGCCGTATAGTTTACTGACCGTGGTTTTTTATTACCTACCCAACCCAACTGGGCCTCTATTCTTGACAGCGCCGCGGTAGAACAATCGAAAGCGGGCGTGTCTCTATTGAAATTCACAAAACGGTACGAATGTTACTCCCTGATGTTTCTCTTGGTTATTTTCGAAGGATCAGTCGGGGAATGCCGCCATTTTCTGTTTTTTTTTTAACCTAGAGAAGTGAATTAGTGAATGTTGTCAAAATCTAAATATTTTATTTTATTTTTGGTTACCTGATATTTTTGTGATTTATGCATCAAAACTCAAAAGTACAGAAAATAGAAGCAATTTTTAAAAAGTTTTTATCTATGGCAATTGGGAGAGCAGAGCTGTTTGTTTACATGAAAAAAAAATACATTGCTTAAAGCAGAAGTTGAAAGAAATTCCAAGAAAATTGCTGTAAATATTAAAAAACATTAATACCACTGAAAAGTACATGAAAAAAAAAGTATTCTAAGATTTGATGTAGGTACTTAAACAATTGATAATTCTCATTCAGACTAGTTACCCTATTAATCTTTTAGGCGTTTTGTTATAAACATTTTGACTAGAAATTATGCATGAACATTTAACTCTATTAGAATAAGTACCTATATTTTCGTTAAGTTTAGTTAAAATATATTAATCCAGTCAATGGAGCGCTAAAATGACCAAAATCTGCAATTTGAGTGCTAATGAATGGATTTTGATGAAACCTTGTGCAATGTGTTTGTAATGACGTTAATAAAAAAGTTGAAAAAAGATTAGCGTAGGAAATGATTGGAATGGGTAGAAAACACTTTTATCACGGGTTCCGTAACTTGTAGAATTAGGTCACAAAAAATATATATACCTACAGTGGTCCAGTGTAATTTTTTTTATTTATGAACCGATTTTTTTTTTTTTTTTTTAATATGTAGATCTCGCAACAAGGCATTAGAAACATGTTCTATTAATTCCGGAACTCAAAACCACGACCAACTACAACCATTGTTTAAGTGCGAAATATTGAGAAGTACTATTAGCGATTTTTTTTTAGAATATTGGAACGGATTCTTACTCAGGACCATCTATGTTGTACCAATTTTTGTCGTTTGATAGTAATACAGGGTGGCCCAAAACAAAATAAGTTTTTAAAATAACGAAATTTAAATTAAAAAAACACATTACTTTTGTACTATTTAAATTATTTATTGATAAAATTCGAGATAAAATTATTATTTAAATTTTTATTTATTTCGAAACTTTATAAACAATTACCATAAACGTGTAAAACATTTTTAGATTTTTTTACAGGTTTATTGTAATTGTTCATAAAGTTTCGAAATAAATAAAAATTTAAATAATAACAATAATTTTATCGATAAATAATTTAAATAATACAAAAGTAATGTGTTCTTTTACTTTAAATTTCGTTATTTTAAAAACTTATTTTTAATGTTTTGGGCGAGGGTTTGGGCCACTCTGTATTACTATCACGACAAAAATTGGTGCAATAGGTATACAGATGATCCGTTCCAATATTCTAAAAAAAAATCGCCAATAGTACTTCTCAATATTTCGCACTTAAACAATGGTCGTAGTTGGCCGTGGTTTTGAGTTCCGGAATTAATAGAACATGTTTCTAATGCCTTTTTGCGAGATCTACATATTAAAAAGAAACATAAGAATGGCTTCATAAATAAAAATTTTACGGGGGTGGGACACACTGTATATATTTACCTTTTTTGTCCCAAAATAAGAAGTTTTTACTCTTGTGAATTTTTTCGAAAAATGCCTATTTTTCGATATATGGCCACTCGAAAATTCGTAAAAGTGGCGGAGGGGAAATGTAAAAGTTGAAAAAAAAAATCTGAAAAAATATAAGACTTATTTGTATCTTTTGTGTAAAGTGCGTTTTGACCGTGTTTTTCCGCAAAAACATGAAAGCGCTTTTAAAATATGTAATTTAAAAATTTGAAAAAAATCGGACGTATGTATTGAGGCCTTCTAAACATTTTTTTGTCTCTTGGAATTTTTTTGTAACCTGCCAACTTTCCGAGTTACAAGCAGTTTTTCACGATAAATAATGTACTAGGTACCGAGTGTACTACATATTTTGCACATTAAAAAATACATGAAAATTCTAAAAATGAGCGTGATTTACATATATTATTATAAAAAAATATGAAACCTAGTTATACCGTCGATTGCATAAAAAGTTTTTAATTATTTAATGTTAACATATCGTTTATCATTCACGGTGCATTGTTATTAATTAATAATTAATTTATCAACGTAGTTTGTAATTAATATAATTATGTTGACGAGAGCCTCGACGAGAGCTAAATTCAATAAACGACAATGTTGTAGCTGTGGCAAATATTTAAATAAAATTAAAAGAAAGAAGAAAATCATACTATATCGTCCGGTGACATAACGTTTTATTCTATTTCTTTGGCAAAATCTCTCGCCATCGGAGATGTAATCTTCCCTCGTGCCAAACAAAAATGTACCGTAAAAGCTGTGGCTTAAGTGATACTGAACAAGGACCTAGTATCAGCTCAGGTGTTGGGGTTGAGCAATTATTAGTGATACATGGTACTACCATGTATCACTAATAATTGCTCAACCCCAACACCTGAGCTGATACTAGGTCCTTGTTCAGTATCACTTAAGCCACAGCTTTTACGGTACATTTTTGTTGATACTTCACTACGTTGATAAATTAACTACGTTGATAAATTAATTATTAATTAATAATAATGCACCGTGAATGATAGTGCCAGATGCTTGTAATTATTTTAGTTGGATTGGCCACGCTGCCATTAGCAGCCCCCTAAATTTTCAAAATTTCTGGCACGTACTTTTCCCTATATCGATCGATGCAGTTCCTGGGGAGACAGCCTGTATATGTTTGTATATAGAGCAATTAATTCTAAATACAAGTTAAGTTACAATATATCTTAATATTATTTCAAAAACAACTTAAAATTATAAAGTAAACTATTTTGCAACAAAAGCAAACAGATAATTGAAATAATTTCGTCCCCCTAGAAATATAAAATTTTTCGCCTCAAAAACCATCCCTTAAGAGCTTACATTTATTTCACTACATTTACTTTAGATTTTCACTTTGGACTAGGTGGTGAGCGGGGGGGAGGGGGGCACTTCAAAGGTCCCATTTCTTGGTTTTTCGCTTATATCGGAAACTATGCATCGTAGCGGCTTGACCATTTTCGAGAAAATTGAAGCTGACAAAATTTGCTACAAGAAACACTACTTACATTTGTCGATATGCTGTTCTGTTCTCGAGATATCCGCCCTCGAAATTCGGAAATTGTGGAAAACAATTTTTTCGCCTCACGTTAAAAAATTTAAAAATTTAAGGCTCTACAACTTCCTTTCTCACGACTTTTTCGTGGGAACAACATTTGAAGAGTTATCTTAACAAATAGAGCAAAAAACGTGAGGCGAAAAAATTTTTTTCCGCAATTTGCGAATTTCGAGGGCGGATATCTCGAGAACAGAACAACATATCGACAAATGTAAGTAATGGATTCTTGTAGCAAATTTTGTCAGCTTCAATTGTATAGTCAAGCCGCTACGACGCATAGTTTCCGAGATATAAGCGAAAAAACAAAAAAATGGGACCTTTAAAGTGCCCCCCCCCCCCTCCCCACCTAGGAGTGGGGACTTTTGATATGTTCATCTCCAGGCTAGTCCAAACAAAGTTCTGAAGTCAATTTCTGTCCCTAAAATTTCCCTATATAATCATTCGTTGCCTGGCCTATCAATATTATCTTATCTACAAAGTTTCAGAATTTTAAAACTACATTTATTTTGATTAGAGAATATTATTTAGGTATTAAGCAAATCACAACTTACACACTTTATATTTTTTACGAAATTACCTACTTTCTGTATATTGTTGCCCTCAAAAACTACTCCCTTAGTTCCTAAAATTTTTTCAATATTTTTCCGCTTTTCTAATGAATATTTTCTGTTCATTTGCATATTTGTAGAATTTTATCCACCTAGAACTTGAAAATTTCCCACTGTGCGTCATTGTAATATTCTTGCTGTAAACTCAAAACCAAATATAATTTTAACAGTACCTACATTAGCGAACAAATTTTCTAGGACTTAATTAGTCGTAGTTGCATATCCACCTTCAAATTAACGTGAAATTTAGTGCAGTAATTAGAACTCCCCAAGAGATATAATGTAAGTAGTGACTTCGAATACATGCCACTAGTCTCTCAGAACTTCACGAACAAAATTTACGACTAAGCATCAATTAATAATGTTTTTATATTATTAGGTGATATCCATAAGCCAGATCAATCAGGAAGAGATATCGTGAGGAAGACAAATTTCACTGTTATGATGATAGCGTTGTTGATGAAGACTATCAACCCGATATATCTGATTTTACATCGGATGACTATTCCTTTGGTAAGTTGATTATAAAATTAATTTCTCCATTTATGTTTTTTATGAAATACAGAATATAATAAATTGTGAATGGGACTCGGAATGGGAAGACAAAAAAAAGTGAACGGCTGATTACTTACTATTTTGTAGTAGGTATATGTTCTAAATGTACACCGTTCACAACAGAGTAGTAAAACAAAAGAAAATGGCAGCCTACTAGATATTTCTTAGTTAAGATGTGCAAGTCGTGGTACTGCTCACGACAGGGCGGCCTGCTTACCGATTTATAAGATGCACAAAAGTCGTGATACTGTTCATGACAGAAAAACACTGAAAAACCATGAAAAACCATGAAAAATGTGAAAGGCCTATTATTTTTCATATTTTTAAGTATAATAAATGTCTTGATACCGTCCACAACTAAATAGTAAAACATACACGAAAACTGCAGCCTACCAGATATTTTCCAGTGACAATGTACAAGTCGTGGTACTATTCACGACAGGAGAAGACGAAGTGGCTGATTAATGTTTTCAAGTAATATTAAGTCGTGGTACTGTTCACGACGGGGCGGCCTACTTGCCGATTTACAAGATGCACATAAGTCATCATACTGTTGATGACAGGAAAAAATTTGAAAAGGTGAGAAACCTACTATTTTTGATATTTTTAAGTATAATATGTAAGTTGTTACACCGTTCACGACAGAGTAGTAAAACAAAAGAAAACGACAGCATATCAGATATTACTTCCACATCCAGTGAAAGTATAGTAACGACAAATAAATTTTAAAAAATTTTTATTGTTCAAATTAGGCTTAGAATGTCACGAAACGTCGAGATTTTAAGTTTGAGCGAAAAAAAATTTTCTGTCTGTCGGTCTGTCTGTAACTTTTTTTGTGCGCACGTTTACTCTGGAACCGTTTGAGATATTGACTTGAAATTTGGTACACATATGTACTTTAACGAGATCTAGAACTAGATTATATTTTCATCTTGTTCCGTCGAAGGGTTGGGGGGTAAATTTGGGGAAAATAGGCAAATCAAGCGGGTAAGAGTCCATAAAATTGGTATTTAGTATATACAAGAGAAGCTGAGGTCTCAAAAAAAATTTTGGCATTAGCCACCCCCATTACCACCCCCACCCCATTATTAAAGGGGATGCAAAAAAATTGTGATTTAGGGTGTGTACAAGAACTAGAAACCTCAAAATGTTTTTTTACTTCATCCACCCCCACTACCACCCCCCATCACCACCCCCACCCCGCTACCGATGTGGGGTATCGTTTTATGGGTTTTTGGGGTAGAGGATTTTAAATATTATATTATTAAAGTTCCATAAACAATTATTTCCACATACAAAATTTTTTCGTTGTGACTTAAATAAAAAATCTGGATGTGGAAGTAGTGATTCCTTGGGCAGCGGTTTTTTTAGTTAAGACGTACAAGTCGTGGTACTGTTCACGGCAGAGGAAAATAAAAAAAAAAAGGTGAGCGGCTGATTACTATTTTTAAGTATATGTGCTAGTAATGGTACAGTTCACGATATGGAAAAAACGTAATGGAAAACGGCAGCCTACTAGATATTTCTCAGTTAAGATGTGCAAGCCGTGGTACTGCTCACGACAGGGCGGCCTGCTTACCGATTTATAAGATGCACATAAGTCGTGATACTGTTCATGACAGGAAAAACATGAAAAATGTGAAAGGCCTATTATTTTTTGTATTTTTAAGTATAATAAATGTCTTGATACCTTCCACAACTGGATAGTAAAACAAGACGAAAAGGTGAGCGGCTGATTAATGTTTACAAGTATAACATATACTAAGTTGTGGTACTGTCCACGATGTGGTGAAAAGTAAAAGAAAACGATCTGCTCAGCAGATATTTTCCAATTCTATGTATAACTCGAGGTGTTGGTAGCACCAAGGAAGACAAAAAATGGTTTGCAGCTGATTAATATTTGAAGTATAGTAAGTATTAAGTCGTGGTCCTACTATGAGGGTGAAAAACGTAAAAGAAAACCTGTCTCTATTTTTAATATTCATTACGTATATGATTGAAGGTGACGGCATTTACGATAGGAGAAAACATAAAATACCTGAGCGGCCTATGTATTATTTATAAGTATAAGATGTGTACGTCATAGTACCACTGGCAAAGACCATTTTATCTTAATATTTTTGAATATAAGATGTGAGCCCGTTCTTGACAGGAAAAACATGAAATAGGTATTAAGATTAAACTTGTAACTTGCGTGGTGCTTGCTTGAGACAGAAAAAGTCTAAAAAAACCTAATGACCTGAAGCTGTATAGAGCTCACCTTCGATTCTCAAAAACGCCTGTGAAACACCCTTTTGTAAAAAGGCTTCTTTGCAGTTATTACATTCCACTGACATATTTTTTTTTTAGACCAAGAAAGCGATGCTTGTAATTATAATTGAGAAGTATATCATTAGAGAAAAATGTCTCACCAAGTAAACCTGTAAGATCCAATTCTATAACCTGAATCAACAGTACTTCAAGTACCTGAACTTCCGCAATGTGAAATGACTAATGAAGATACATCAGATTTTGAAATGGGTAAGTGAATCACGTCGTACCTATATTTTAGTAAATATTGGTCATTTACTTACTTAAACTAAACCGTTCACATTAACTTTTGTCGATGTGTTGAAAAATTGGTTAAGAGTAATGAACATCGACAGGGGTTCAAGTATAGAGTCTGTATCAGCGTTTATGGCGTGTGCGTCACGAGAAGCGTACGGTCTAAGATTATTTGAAGCGAGGGACGAACAGTGTCGGATCAACCATTTTACACTGAGGTTGAAATGAATGAAATAAATAAAATCAATGTCGCAAATAAAATTTAAAGTTTTAAATAAAATATATTCAAAATTAAACAAAATAATTCTCCTTTGAAAAATCAAATTAAATAAAGAAAAATACCAAAAAAAAAATAAAGAATTAAGATTAATAAATAGTTGTAAATATATATTATTGAAATAAAAAACAACAACATTCAGTCTTCCTCTCCTTCATTTTGAAAACATTTTAGTATTTTACAATATTTAATTAAATATGATTAAAAGTCTTCACAATATTATCAAAGTATTTTGTGGGTGAACGAATGGACATTTTCAAAATATTTAGTTCTATTAAAGCAATTTCGAAAATATTTTGAAAAATGTTTTTAAAACATTTTGTTATCTTTATTTTCTTAAACGTTGATATCAAATTAACTTAATGTAGGTATATCCTGGGATTATCGGTCTTTATAATAAAATTAATATTTTCTTACGTTTCGGTTCATTTAACCATCGTCAGAGAAGTATAATTAAGTGAAGACATTTTTTTTTAAATGCCATCTTTTATACACATGGATATAAATTACTTACATTAGTTAATATTATTAAATTGCACACTACAACTATTTACATTTTAGGTGTTATATTTGTTTAAAAGCAACTAAAAACTGAAATTAAATATTGCCTGTCTGCATTGAATATAGTGCTTTGTTTATGTTATTGTAGATAAGACTTATTTGATGTGTACTAGATTTGAAGTTTTTGTTAAAGGGTGGTGTGAAATTGTATGGTTTAAAAATACTATATTTAGTAAACTTGGTGGAAAGATGTAAACATATTTAAGTTATATAATAATATTATATTTTTATATTTAATTTAATAAATTGAAATATATGTAAGAAAAGACTAATTTTATTATAAAGACCGATAATCCCAGGATACACCTACATCAAGTTAATTAAAACATTTTGAATATATTAAAAACATTTAATTACACTCACGCTTCATTTAATTTAATACAACAATATTTAATACACATATAGCTTGAATATTAAAAAATAATCCGTTATTCAAGAGTTTATTATTTAGTTACCTATAACTTATTTAAAATCCAAAATATTGTCGCACGGCTATGTCGAAAATAACTGAATGCGCACAAACGTTGCCCCATTATCAGTATTAACTGCATGAAAGAAAAAGAGATGAACGTATAAATGTAAATGTTTTATAGAGTGGAAAGTCGTAGGTAGCTTTACAATTACCACTTAATATGTGTATGAGTGAGAACAAATCTTAAAGGAAGGCGTAGCTCGAGCCGTACACACGCCATAAACACTGATCCCGACTATATCAATTCATTCATCACTCATATATACAATAATAATAATAATAATAATAACATTTATTCAAGTAAACGAACATTACATGAAATGTCAAAATTTGTGTACAGACAGTTGTAATACATAACAAATAACAGTTATAGGCCATTCATATTAGCTTAAAAATAGCCCAATAGAAAAAAAAATTATAAAGTTTTGCCACTTGGGGATTAAACTTGTCAAGGGATGTACTTTCAAAATAGAAAAAGTTCTCAAGCAACAAGTGGGAGCTTCATCCCTAAAACCCACCCTTAAAGTGCAATTCGGTAGTTTTTTGAGTTTTTCTGGAAAACCTTTTGTCCTACAAAAAAATTATACTTACAAATGTAAGTAAAATTCTACATAAAAAATGTTTATTACTTAAATTGTTTAGAACAGAGGTTTTCGAGAAATTAGCCATTGAAGTTAGGGGTTGCATTAACAGAGATTCACGAACATGGTATATAATGTATCACTTATTCTAGGCGGCCGGTATCAAACAAGGCAAACAACAGTTTGTGCATCTATTTAATCACAGAAAGAACCTTGACAGTGTAATTCAGATTTTTAATAATGCTACTAAGTCAACTCTAACAGAAATTGAGCAAGCTGGGGAAAGGTTTATATTGGAGCTCTATAAAGCTAAATCATTAGAGGGCAGTCTCAGTGAGCCAAGATATGCTTATTTTAATAAATTTGTTGGCCAAGCGGGAAGTGCCGTGGTTTTTTCAAAATTACCTCCCACGTCAGCAGCAGTACAACAGCATTCCCGTCATAGTTACCTTCAAGTGCAAATATGGTGTGGACAACATTTGCATCCTGAGCTTTGGGACTGGAAAAAAAATTATGCTGCCCTGTCACCTGTCCATACCACTGAGCCACCCGGCGGCTTCTATTGTAAAATTAATAACCCGCAGTTGTAAACAAGGTTGTGGAAAGAGATGCAGCTGTACTAAGGCAGACTTACATTGCACAATTATGTGCAGAAATTGGCATGGCCGAAGCTGTACCAATACAGATACCACAGATGATGTAGATACTACCGAAGATGTATTATTTTATTTTGACTTAGTGGATTAGGTCTCAAGGAGAAACCACTTAAAAAAAAACGCGCCGATAACTCTACGTCAATGGTGGTGTGGAAACGAGTGCTCTTGTATAAATCGCAAAACTTTTTTTATAAACCCCTTTTCCACTATAATACAACCTTTTTTTTTTTTTTTTTTTTTTTTTGGCGAGGGGGGGAAACCCACACGGGCTGCCTATCCCAACTAGGAATAGGTCTGAGTGTCAGGCTCTAACTGACTAAAAGCCCTCCTCTTAGGGCTCGTCTGTATGGAATACTCCGAATGCACTGCAGCCTCCTGGGCTTATTGTGCTTACCCTGTTTTTTAGTTTTTTAGTTTGCACTTGTCCATTTTAATATTCCTGTGCCACTGACAAGGTGATACAGGTCTGAAAATGGATGAGTCTTGATGGTTTCCGGGTCTGTTTGTGTTTGCCCGTAGATATTATAATACAACCTTACATTAAATCACAGAGTTCCAAAATTATACCTAAAATACATGATTGTACCATGTTCGTGAATCTCTGTTAATGCAACCCCTAACTTCAATACCTAGCTGATTCTTGAAAACCTCTTTTCTAAACAATTTAGCTAATACACACTTTTTTATGCAGAATTTTACTGGGAACATTTTTTGTAAGTATAATTTTTTTTGTAGGACAAACGGTTTTCCAGAAAAACGCAAAAAACTACCGAATTGCACTTTGGGGGTGAGTTTTAGGGATGAAGCTCCACTTGTTGCTTGAGAACTTTTTTTATTTTGAAAGTACATCCCTTGACAAGTTTAATCCCCAAGTGGCAAAACTTTATACTTTTTTTTTCTATTTATGCTAATATAAATGGTCTATTAGTACATAATAAATAACAAGTAATAGATAGTAATACTATAAATAAATAGTAATTATAAATAAATAAATATACTATAAATAATATATGGTCAAGATAAGAATATAAACTTTAAAAAAATATATATATGTATATTCTTTTGATGAAATACGTCATTTCATGAAAAGCCTAGGCAGTACATGGGACTGCTGGCATATCATGTAAATTTTTGAGGTTGCACAATCTGCCTAGGCATTTCGTGAAACGCCGTGGTCGTCTCGGCACAGGATGTTTAAAGTCGTTCTACACGATCTGCCGCAAATTACATGTTGACTGTTCATGAAGGGACTGATGCCCGGCAGATTGTGTTGTGCGTTTGAGGTTAGGTTATTTGCTGTTTCGATCGATTTGTTTGCCCGGAAGCCATGTTGAGCTGTTTGTTTTCTTTTATTATGTAAATTAAGAGTGAAAAAGACTTGTTCAGTGATTATTACAAAGAGAGAGAGAGAGAGAGAGAGAGAGAGAGAGAGAGATGGAGATTTAATAAATTTTGAGGTTAAGTTCAGATTTATTTGGGTTTCAGGTCTTAGATTGCTAACAAAATTACGAATTACGAATATAACATCTTAGCCTAACCTGATCTCAAAATTAATTAAATATTTTTCACACTTCGTTTAATTTTCTGATGGTATACGATCATTTATTCGGCTTTGCTTCAAAGTACTCTTTGTAATGATCATTGAACAACTTTTTTTCACTCTTACTTTCTATAATAAACAAAACAAATAGGCAGCAGGTAATAAAATACAATTTACCGGTCTAATTTGCGGCAGATCGTGTAGAATGACTTTAAACGTCAAATGCCGAAGCGACCATGGCGTTTCACGAAATGCCTAGACAGATTATGCAACCTCAAGAATTTGCATGACATGCCGGCAGTTCATGTACTGCCTAGGCTTTTCACTAATGACGTAGGTATTTCATTAGTCCCTCAATAGTGATAATTAAAATAACAAATAAATTTTAATAAACGATTTTGTCATTTTTAGAGGCTGAATCCACTGCAAAAAAAAAGAAATATTACACGAAATATAATTTTTGTACTTTCTGTAAAAAGAACAGCAAAATAGTGACATTTTACAACTGTCCATGCCAACGAAGAGGAAGTTAAGAAATTTATGGTTTTACCAAAAGATAACAATATTTTTATGTAATTAACAATTCTTCATTTTGTCATGTATGCATTTAGTTATATAGAAAATGTACATAGTAATTAGAAAAAAATTAATTGCAGTTTTCACTGAATCGATGTATTAATATTTTGGCTGCCTAATAAAGTACTATGGGCAGACTCGTAAATGCATGTTTACGATTTAATTAAAATTTCGATTTGAACTATATCTAATGGGGAACTTGCCCATTTTTTTTTTAATTTCATTAAAGCGTGTATTTATGTATAAAAACACGCCACACTGAATATCAGCTCTTAAATCGCAGTACTTACTTTGCAATAAATAATTAAAGTTGAAATCCTCGCCACTCCTCACGAAAAGCACTGTGACGTCACCAGGTGAAAACTGGTCTCGTGTGGTGTCCAACAGATGGCGTACTTTAGCCATTCACCCTAATTAATAGACTGGGTGGCGGTTGGCTTTGAGACGTCCGCATATTCGGTCAATAAGTCTTTTGTTTTTTATGTTAGAGAAAAAATAAAAAAAAGTGTCGGAAAGCTCAATTAATTCTCTTTACATAAGATATCTACAAATTTTTCGAAAAAAACGATAATTATCGAGATATTCGAGAAAATGTAGGGAATTACACATTTTCCTATAGAGTGTATGTAAATCTTAAAAAAATATTTTTTCTCAGAAACCTTTGTTTCGAAGGGCCGAGATTAATGGAGCGTCAAAATAGTACATGATATTAAGTGAACATCGTAAATGAGATCGATTTCAGTTAATTACCGATTAATTACGGTGAGAAAATGGAGAAATTTTACCGAAAAAAAAAAGTCCCAAATCCCGCCTTCTCTAATTCCTTCATTTTTGTCAGAATTCAAAAAATAAAAAAAAAGGTTTTAGCAAATTTAATTATATTTAAATTAGGTAGAGTAGTGTTTTGGCGTAGGAGCAAAGATTAAAAAGTTGCCGACTGTAGAAGCTCAAAATTTGCGATTTTTTGCCGTACGTGGCCGACATTTCTGTAGTTATCTTCGAAACGAAAAAAAAAATCAAAAGTTTGGTGATAGCAAAAGATTCGTAGTGGAAAATACTCGTTTGACTTTATTTTTTATTTCGAGCTAACTCCCACCGTTTTGGAGATATCTGCGAAAAATAGCAAAAAACAGCTTACATTTTGGAGCCGAAAAAATTGCAAAAACATGCAATCTTGACATGTTCATATTTTTCGAAAAACACCATTGGGACGGCCATACGATGTCACGACGTAAAGAGGAAGTCTTCCAGATAAACCTAATTGTAAATTGCACGGCGAAATTTGAAAATTCGACTCGGCAGGAACGAATCAAAAGTAGCATTTTGTGACATTTCAGAATATTGAAGATGTTTTTCCAACGAATTTTAGGTTAGGTTGTGTCCACTGCTAGTTATTTCTGACAAATGAGCATGCGAAAGCAGAATCGGTGTCGCTTGACGTCGTCATCCGACTTTCACCCTCTGACGTCACGTTTCAGGAATGGGTAAAATCCGGCAGATTTTAATCGCTTATATTTCTGGAGGAATTTTTATTTTTTATTTTTTGTTTGTGGGGTTTTTAATGATGTTAGTTTACGATTTTGAGTATTTTAATTCAATTTTATTTTTTGGGCAAGTTCCCTATTGCCATTTAACCCTTTCACTGCTCAAGACGAGTATACTCGCCAACGGAATAACTGCTCCAGACGAGATAACTCACGGTTCAAAATTAAATAGGATCTGACTGCTCTAGCCGGATTTCCTCGCGGTGCTCAGGTTTATGGGTGGGAATCGGCCGATTGCAATCGCGCTGCAAATTTTTTTTTTTTTGGTTTTTTTTTTACCATAGTACCATATCAAAATTATTCTTTTTTTAGTTTGTATACGTTATGATTTATGATTTTTTTCAAAATTACATGCTTTATTGTGACAATTTTTTTTTTAACTGAAAAAAAGAGAAAAAAAAATACTCCTTCGAACCATACTGCTCCAGACGACTATACTCGCTAGCAGCAAATTAATCGCGCACAGCAACAGCCACGGCATTTGGGCAGTGCGCAGTGAAACGGTTAACGGTTGATAATTTACAAAGAGAATTGCTTGTAACAGGAATGTCTTAGATTGTCTAGAAACATGCCAACGTAGCGCTTATTTTACCATAAAGTACACTCATAACAGTCACAGAATGAAAAAAATTGAAAACGTGAAAAAATTCATATCCAAATTGTCATCGACTAAACTCCAATTTACCTGGTTGAAGAATCCTCATTATCGCTGGATTCCTTATAACTGCAATTATTGTTTCTGAGTACTGTGTAAAAGTAAATATTTATTTTCCATTTTAAACTACATTTATTATTTTCTTCAGGAAGTGTCAAGAAGTGTCAATCTACTTTACCTGGCTTGTTGATTGAATTTCCAATATTTGTCCAGTTTCTTGGTGCGTAATTGAAAGTCCTTGTCCATTTCCGGGTGAACGTTCATTCGGTAATCCATGGATTGTTTCGATGTCCCCCGGATAAAATCGTCTTGTTCATTCGAATCATCGATGGAAGAGCCCCGGGCAATTTCCAATAATCTGGACATTTTTGTTAAGTCGTCTACAAGGATAGGTTGTCGATAATAATTCTTATGGATTTTATCTGCATGCCCGAGGAAATTTTGTAAAGTGCTTACATCGTTATTGTCGAAATTTAGTGACACCGACTTGGTAGCCACGTATTTCCTCAGCTGGGTTGCTCTTACAACCTGTGAATTTGACACTCTTGGCCGAGTACAAGCGCATCAGAGCATTGGCACGAAGATGTCTAAATGTGGGAACATCTTTCTCATTTGGAGCTTGTCGTTGCGCAAAAAATAAACATTATTTGGATGTATTCCAGCTTCTTTACGATACTTTTTTATCATATCGATACATTTCCTCATTTGGGCATGTAATAGAACTGGTACTCCTCTAGTTAACTTTCCTCGTATAGTGAACCGAACGTATTCACCTATTGCTTTCTTAGCTTGTGAGGATAACCAATTAAATACCTCATCAGTTTTTTCATCAATGCCCTGTAAGTTCTCAAAGTCGGTCAGGAGAGTCCTTTCCAGGTCTCCTGTTAAATATCAAAATTGATATAAAGGTAAACTTGGAGAGTTGCAGTCAACGATCATAAGAGAAACCTTTTTCTTCCATTTCCTTGTAGTACCTATTTCTATTTTCTAGAACGTAGATGTTAAGGTTTTTTATGTCTTCTGTTGTTGGAAGAACAACCGGTTTTTGTTTCTTGTGGTGCAGGAGGCTCTCGCTGGAAGTTTTGTTAATTGTGCTGCGTAAATTCGTTTTGAGGAGAAGTTGGAGATTTTGTGCATCCTTTTTTGCATCTCGGTCATTCCTTTTTATACAATCGGAGATGTAAAGCTCCGATATATCCTTCAATGCAGTTTTATCGTAATATTGACTTAGTTGATTAGATTGCCCTAACTTATCAAGGCATACAGTAATTGCATCGAAATACATTGGTTTTTATTATAACTGTGCACCAAGAAACGGAGCAAACCCTGGCCCAATACAAGACTAAGAAAAGACGCTCTTAGGTAATCTAAACAATTTATTTACAGAACATTGTTTCATCGTACACAAAAACAAATCGTACTTTTGCTGTTAATGAGAATCGAATGATAAATTATTAATATAGTAGTACTAAAAGTGTGATTTTTTTTTTTGTACAGAGGAGCTTGAATACACCATTTAAAATAAGAATTCATATCTTGGCTATTAGACTTCCAAACCGAAGAATTCGTGAAACTATCCCAACGTGAAACATCAAACTTCATGATTTTGCACGATAACAGAAAAAAAATACTTTCTATCAAATGGAGTATTGTTGGAAGTCGTAGCAATTTACGCTCTTTTATATAACTCTCTATAGAAACTTTATTAGTAGATTAATTAAGATTTATATCAACTCAAGGAACACTTAAAATGGGTCACTGCAATTAAAAATTTCATTTTAAATTCAAAAGAAATTTTCCACCACGGGATACATAATAGGTTTGTTTCTAAAGCAGTCACAAACCGTTTGAAAACTGATAATAATAATCATCCAGTTGTTTTTAATATTCACCCTTTACTCACTGAATTGTTATACACTGGATGGCGACTTTCTGACAGTTTTCAAACGGTTTGTGACTGCTGTCGAAACAAAGGTGATCTTTGCTCATTTTAAGTTGTAACTATGAGGAATATAACTTTTAAGCCGAGACAATTAGTTAATTCTACTGTTTCTATTGCAGACATCAAACTTGCATATACAAGAAAAAGAACCTGGTCCACTCCAGAGAAACATTCCGCCAGAAAATTATTTAGTCATTATATAGAGACGAATTCGTTACCAACCATCGATGAATGCTGTGAACTCAAACAGAATAACGTTTGTTTACAACAGAGGTCACGGCCACAAATAATTTCCTGGATCCAACATCAAATTAAAAAGAAACATAACTTAAGTAAGTTCAAATATTATTCCGCCCCAGTACTGAAAACGAGTAGTCCTTAGGTTCCCTCCTCACAATGTCATAGAATTTGTATGAATGTGATGTTATCGTATTTACTAACTTAATTTGGACAAAAATTCAAATATTCCTTTGACATATTTGACATTATAGTTTTTACTAATGCATTTCAAACATTAAATGCTTTCTTCCTACTGACAATCTTAGCTTACCTAAATTTAAGATTCTTGTCTTTACTAACTTGCACAAAGAACGATCAAAACTAGACTAAAAAATATAGGCATGCGCATTGTTAAGATTCAGGTATTTTGACCAATCCCCGCCTTTGACGATAGTATTCGTCCAAACAAGCAAACTTGTCTCTTGTGAATATGGGCCTTAAGGGCCCGGCAATTTATATTGCGGACCTGTGAAAAATTGAACGTTTCATCATAATCAAACCACTAAGTTCTTCGGTTTGACTGTAGTTGTAAGTGAAAGGATTGCATTGATACAGTCGGCGAGAGTTTTCTCATTGAGCGTTGCGGTGCGCGCACTCAGAAAAAAAAACTCGAATCGCAATTGTCCAAAAAATGAAAAAAATAATAGGCGGGAATTTTGAAAGAGTGGAGGAAGAGTTATTGGGGCAATTATGAACATAAAATCCAGGTTTACACTGTAAATGTCGTTAAACAAGGAATTCAAGCTGAAAACTATCGCCTAAATTTTTACATACTCCAAAGACCCTATAAAACATTATATTATCATCGGCGAGAATTTTTATTAAAATCAACGCTACCCCATTGAGGGTGAATCGTAGTAACGTTAACTACATTGCAATTGCGAGCATTTTTTGAGTAAAAATCTCTAGCGTCATTTTATTCTTGATTATTCAACGGTACTTACCCTTAAAAAACGCTGAACCCACCCCTACAAGTGGTGAAAACGAGAATTTACTCTGTAAACTGATTGATTTATTTCTAGATAACATTCGTCCTGTAGATTAGTTTATGATTACATGTTTTTGAAGATATGATGATGCAACTGTTATTCATCCCTTTCTACCACACAGGGGGTGGGGGTGAGGGGTAAATTCGCCCCTTAACTTTTAATAAAAGTCAATTTCGGATAAAACCGAAACATTTTTTCTACAGTGATGGTAACGAATATGTACAAAGAAGGATTTTGACTCCCTCGAAACTACTCTTTTCATCCCCATTTTATTGGGGGGACGGGGGAAGGTGTAGTACTATCCCAAAAATTTTTATATATTCCGATTTTTTTTCCATAAAATCGCCAATATCTCATAAATATGCGTTTTGAAGTAAAACATCAAATAGGTAAAAAGAAAAATCTAGAAAACTCCTATCGAAATTTTCTAGTCCTATACTCATATTTTCCATCCAATTTTTTTCTTTAAGGTGATGTAACGTGATAGCATATACACGCGTTTACTTTTTTTTTATTGATTGCATTTTTTATCATTTTTGTAAAACATTTTTGTAACTTACAAACATATTAAAACGGAAAAAAGTTTCTTTTTATGCTCAATCATGCTTGATAAAATAACTACCAATTTTAGTCATGAAAAACGAAAAATTCTATTCCATAATTTAAGTTATCAATATAGCTTATCGTAAAATAATACATACTCAATCTATTATGTTTCTAGGTCAAAAACTATATTCTCGACTTTGAGTACATAAGAAAACTGGTAGTTCGAATATTTAGATACAAACCGTGTCATTACAATTTTTTAACATAAATTCTTATACGTGGAAAAATTGGTAATATGTTTTCCTGAGTGTACCGTTGAAAAATAAGAGTATAGGACTAGAAAATTTTGATAGGAATTTTCTCGATTTTTCTTTTTACCTATTTGATGTTTTACTTCAAAACGCATATTTTATGAGATATTAGCGATTTTATGAAAAAAAAATCGGAATATATAAAAATTTTTGGATAGTACTCCCCCTTCCCCCCGTCCCACAATAAAATGGGGATGAAAACAGTAGTTTCTAGGGAGTCAAAATTCGGTTAGTGGTTTGATAAATTTTTGACTTTTCGACACTAGCTCCTAGAATATAAGATAGAAAGGCCAAATAGAATGCCCAACTAAGTTAAATTTCTTAAGTTTAGCTCAGGTGACTGTCAAAAGCCTGTAAAAAATTTGAAAGAAAACACCTATTGACAGACATTTATTTATCTATGATATAACTAAAATTATTTATTTTATTTTTAGAACCAGCAAAAAAAATTCTTGGATCACCCCAGAACGAAGAACAATTAGAATAATTTTCAAAGATTACGTATATAAATATGAAGACAAATATCCCTCAACTAAAGATATTAGCATGGCAATTGCTCAGCATCCAGAATTGATGAATCGAACCCCCCGGAAGATAAAAAGTCATATTCAACACCAGAGAAAACTGTACAGACAAAAGAAAAACTAGTCGGTTTTCAGAATAACGCGGAGTATTTAAGTTTTATGCGAATATTTTTTGAGATATTTGAGAGTATTTAAGTATTAAGTTTTACGCGAATATTTTTTGAGATTTGTTGCAGTTTTGTAAATGATAATTTGTTTTCAGAGTATTTAAGTTGTAAGCGGGTATTTTTTGAGATATTTTAGAGTATTTAATTATTAAGTTTTAGGCGGGTATTTTTTGAGATTTGTTGCGGTTTTGTAAATGATAATAATTATTGTTTTCAGAACAATGCGGAATTTTTAAGTATTAAGTTTTACCCAGTAAGCACACAAACGTAAATAACACGTGAAAAATTATACCAGAAAAAACGTTAAACCAACATTGAAAAGTCGCCAGTTTCAAGTGTAATTTCAACGTTGATTAGTTAATTTCGCGTAAATTTATAACATTAAAAAATGAATAACGTGTTTTTTCATTCCTTTCCATTTTTTGTTTGTTCGGATATAGGAAAATTTGTCTTTGCAGCATAACAATATTATTAGTTACATTTATAGATATTTCCTGATTAATTGATTTACCCTCAAGACACATTTTTGTCACTTTGAATGGTAGCTTGTCTCTCCCACTCCAGTTGTAGGCTAGAGCTACCGAGTTACTCATTAAATATCGTAGCATGCGCCTGGTTAGAGATTCTAGACCGGAGCCACCCACTGCTGCTTAATCTTGCTCTCTAAAAGCCTTTTAAATTTATTGATGTGAACACGCCTAAGTATAAAAAAACATTCGCCATATATTGGGCCAAACATTCGTCTATTCCTAATGAATTGTCCAATTCCAAACATTTCCACAGCTCAATAACTTTATTTGCAGACGATATGTCAGCAATTGTCTCAGCCGACAATTTCAATATGCTTAGTACAGCAGCTATTGATTGTACAAATACTGTCCTTGACTACAGCCTTACGAACAATCTATTATTAAACTTCGATAAAACTGAACTTGTGATGTTTAATACTACAGCTCCCAACTATAGTCTTCTGGTCAGAACTATGACGGGTGTTCCTAGCATTAATCAGACTGATAACACAAAATTCTTGGGTATCCAGATTGACAGCAGGTTATCATGGAACTCTCAAATTAATAGTGTTCTAAAAAAACTTTCACTCAATTGTTTTATCATCTGGAGACTTGGGTCGTATGTGAATTTAAAAATTTTGCTTTCATACTATTTTTCATATGTAAATTCAGTATTGTGTTATGGCATTGTCAGCTGGGGCAATGCAAATCGGATAAATGAGGTACTAACTGCGCAAAAAAAAGTAGTTCGCACAATGAAATTTAAAGGCGCTAGACACTCCTGTCGGGATCTGTTCAGAGACTTAAAAATTCTTACTGTTATCTCCATATATATCCTTCAGTGTGCAATTTACGTCAAGAATAACATTAATCATTATACATTAACTGCAGATATAGTTAGCAACTATACGCTATGCTCTAATGACAACCTAAGATTACCCCAACATAGACTTGCCTCGACGGCTAAAAGTAGCTATATAATGCCTATAAAAATTTTCAATCATTTACCTGAAAATTGTAAATCCATAAATTCGATAAATACATTTAAAAAGGAAATCAAAACCCTTCTCTTAAAACATAGTTTTTACAGCTTAAATGAATATTTTACCAGGGATCTGAATTGAATTGTACTTCTTTCTATTCTCCCTGGTGGCCTGTCACTATTCACTGTTCGTAATTCTCTGTGCTGGCACGGTACAGGTTTTTGTTTTGTGTGTTTTTTTTCTGTTATTATTAAGTCTTATATACTTATATGTGTAGTTGTAAGTTTTATATGATCTTATATGTTCTTATTTTACCTTTACATTAATTTACTTACCGACGAACTCATGTCATTGCATAATGATCTTTGTGGAATTTTTGATAAATAAATAAATAAATTAAATTAAATCAGCTGTAGATTGTATCGGGAACGTTGGTGTGTTTTCAGGCTCCCCACAGTGTAGAATGTAGCAAGTTTTTTTAGGTCAAAATTCGACTTTCCTTTGTAATCAGGGCCCTCCCGTCCATATAGCCAAACAAGGCGACGGCCTAGGGCACTCGAATTTGGGGGGGGGCGGCGTGGCGAGGGTAACGGGATGGGCTGACAGCGACCCCTACCACGTGGAGCAGTCAGCTGTGCGTTATAGCAATACACCGGCCCTGTTTGTAATTCAATTAAAATCAATCAATTTTCGTAATACTCAGCACTTTAATGAAGAACTGCGAAAATTGCAATCCAGCTTATTTTTGACGCATGACAACTGTCAAAAGCCTGTAAAAACCCTATAACGGCAGAATCTAGACACTGTTATTTCCTATACAGGGTGGCTACTTTTTATATCGAACAGTATTACTATCTTGCAAACCATAACAGTTACAAACTCGGTTAAATGGAAGAAAGGTTTCATATTTTGAAGGCCAATAAAATGAGTTGTAGAAATTCAAAATATTTCTATAATTTCTGGAGATATACGATAAAATCCAAAATAGCTCATTTTCTTTTTTTTTAACTAGCGCTGTCACTATAAAAAATATTAAAAAATTTCATTGGAATATTTTATTGTAAATTAACTTTGCTTAGCTTTGCTAATAAAATTTTTATTTTGACGTTTCGTCTGTTCAGGGGCACCATCAGCTTTATTTATTTAAATACGGACCTGTCTTTTTTATTTAAAATTTTTAAAGCATTTAAAATTGTAATTTCAAAGCTGTCACACTTGACAATTCTACTGCGTTTCGTTTTGTTCAATCGTCTAGCTCTTCTTTTCCCAAGTCGGCTTTAAGCGTAGAGATCCTTACTCATATTGATGATAATCATAAGGGCTATAGTCGTATCTCTTGTCATTTTTTAGCAGCCCACAAACGAATTATACACGTGAAATCAACAGTGAAGTAATACCAAAAAAATATATGTTTGTGGTAAGAGTTCGTTAAAGAGACGTGTATTAACGAAATTTCTAAATCGTACAAATCTTTACTAATATAAACATGACTTCTTAATGTGGCGTACACGTGTAAATTCTAGGTAGCTACTATTTACTAATCAGAAGAAATAAAAATTTAGAGCCTAAAATTTTGTTTGATTCATTCCAATAAAGTCAAGTCGAGGTTATTCTCTACTTTATCTTTGCTTTTACTGGAATTAATTCAGAATCGACACCTGTTCAGTACATAACCGAGATAACGGTATAAATTAAATTTACCAAATTCGAAAATTAACTGCAGTTTTTTTATAGCCATATCATTTTTTAATAATTTGATAAGGGTTGTATGGAAAAAACATTTGATAAGGAATTTATGTTATCTTTCGTAATTATATTCATCAATAATATAATTAACAAACTAGAAATAATGTAGTGCAATATGTAGAGTATATTTGTTTGCAACATCGAGATTTAAAATTAATATTTTTTGTGAATATTAATCCACATTATCATAACACTAGAAATAAAGACTATCTTCTACCTCATAAACATGAAACATCACTATATCAAAAAAATATTTAACGCATGCAAATTTTTTAATTCATTGCCTCCTGCTATTAAAAAATTACCCAACATATGCAGATTTGTAAGAAATATGCTAGTTGAAGAATTTTTATTAGATAGGATGTAATATAAGTCCAGTATTTTATGTTTTTCCCTCTGTGTATGTTCATTTTTATGCTTCCTTTATATATATGACAACGTGACCTGTCAAAATAGCCCAATACAAACACAAAATAGCCCAGGTCAAAATGACCTCGACATAATGGCCCCGACACAATGAAAATAATAGAATAATTGACAACTGAATAACTCACTGTCAACACTCATTTTATAGGGCGAATGTAAATAGGGCTTTTAGGATTATCTTTGATCTGTTCAGATATATTAGTTATAAGTACCTCATTATGTAATGAAGGTTACATCATATTTGTGCATTTAATAGCATGTATCTCTATATCTATAATTATCTATGTTTTACACTTTTTATATTTATTATACGTATAATTGTATTTGTGTATGACAATGCTTTCTAAACATTTATGTACTTGTACATGTTTTCTGAATCAATAAAGAGTATTATTATTATTATTTTTATAACATCTTTGTTTTATGTATATGGTATGGGTAGTGTATGACCCGATTCATAATATAGTGATGAGTATGTTACCTTTTAGATGAATATGTTGTACTGTAATATGAAAAATAACTAGTTTCATTTATATCCTAATAACCAAATGTCCATTTTCTTTTTGACTCGGAAAAATTTACTTTTAGAATTGACAGTTCAATACTTTTATTTGTATTCAATGACACATTTTGTAAAAATTCTAACCAAACAGTATCGTTTTTGTCTGGATAGTCGTGGTACTATGATTAAAAAAATCATATTGTCAGATAGTATTAAGCAATAGTCGATTATTTTAATAATTTTAACCTCCTTATCTGTCTGCACCTCTGATTAGGGTGGCTATGTTTACATTCCCTGAGGTAAAAACACAAGTAGAGTGAAATTACTTAGAAAAGATAACATACGCGCATCGCGTATAACAGTTGGCATAATATCTTATCAGTGCCGTGCCATCCATTTTTTGTTTAAATGTTAATGGTAACATGCAGTGCGACGCCCATGTAGCTGTAAAAATAGGATCATTACCTAGGTAACAAGGACGCGGTACCGATATCGGTCTCTGTGCATTCTATGACGATGTTATCTTTTCTAAATAATTTCACTCTAACGTGTAACACACAAAACACTGGTTTCATAACCTAATTATCTGAATCGAGTAATTTGTGGTGGGAGTTACGTGCTGTTTATTGAAATTATAGAAATATTTTATATTATAATTGACAAGTGTCATGTAAACTGGAAATTGACAAATAAAATTTTAATCTTAAAATATATGAAACTTACTTGCCATGTCTCAAATGCAGGGTGGAAGGAGGGCAGGTACGCCCTACGGCAGGGTTTGAGCATAGAAATGAAGTAAGTGGTCTTGGACTAAACAATAATCAGGAGGGCCTTTAGCTGATAGTTCTTGTATTATTGGCATAGTTGATACAGCAGCAGTTATGCCCATGAATGTATGAAATTAGGTTGTACCAAAAGGACAGGTGAAAGGCAGTCCAACATACAACTACTGTATTAAATCAAAAACATCTAAACTTTGTTCTGATCTGCTCAGATTGTATAGTAGAAGGAATTTTCAACTAAAGGTGATGTGGTTACTTATATTTCACTGTCACTATACCTTCACAATTAATTTTGGCAGAGCATTTAGTTCAATGTATCGATTACTAAAAACTAAACTATAGTCATATAAAACAAAAATTAATTTTTAAACTATAATAAACTATACAACAATGATAATGTGAGTGTTTGTAAACAAAGGAGCATAATTTCAAGTTATAGAAATTTTTAACTCCCTCATTCCGGGCGTGTTCACCCATATCTAGGTGCGAGGAATTTGCCAGCCCATCTGCTCGTTCGTTCCCCTCGATGCATTTGCCACTAGGTACTCAGTTTTTAAAGGTACATCACCTTACACCCTAAAATTTTAGTCTTAAAATGTATGAAACTTACTTGCCACGTCTCAAATGTAGGATGGAAAAAGGGCAAGTACGTCGAATCGAGAGTAGGGCAGGGCTTGAACATAGACTGAGCAACAGCCAGGGGGACTCCTTAGCTGATAGGTTCTTGTATTATTAACATAGCTGGTATAGCACTAATTATGCCTATGAATCTAAGAAATTACATTGTACCAAAAGGACAGGTGAATAGGCAACCCAACATACAACTACTGTATTAAATCAAAAACATCTAAACTTTGTTCTGATCTGCTCAGATTGTATAGTAGAAGGAATTTTCAACTAAAGGTGATGTGGTTATTATCATTATTATTATCATTATTAGAAAACACGAGCAGATGTCAAAATCCGCAGCACTCAGGCCTGTCGGCCCATTGTACATTCGCGACGTGTGCTCTCCACAAAAGAAAGTAGTCTGTTCCAAGGGATATCCCGTAGTTCCTC
Organism: Rutpela maculata; assembly: GCA_936432065.2. Taxonomy (NCBI): domain Eukaryota; kingdom Metazoa; phylum Arthropoda; class Insecta; order Coleoptera; family Cerambycidae; genus Rutpela; species Rutpela maculata. The sequence continues at coordinate 22,321,650 of OW386289.2, forward strand.
TGGATGCAAGAATTGCCTCTCGAGGTGTCTATGCCTTGAAGCTCCTAGTGGAGCGCAGCTACATAGGATATGAGTGATGGTTTCATCCTCCACTCCACACATCCGACAAATAGGATCATCTCTCAACCTCATTGTATGTAGATGTTTGTTCAGAGGGTAGTGTCCTGTTATAAGACCCACCATCCGTCTCATTTTTTCTCCAAAGTAACCACTTTACGGTAGAGGCATCCGAGGGCCCCTTCATGTGAAGCCTCGACTGCCTCATTCCGGGGTCTTGAGCCCAATAGTTGTTAAACTGTGCCGCAGCCCAGTCTCCCAGTTCTGAGTTAATCAGACTCCTTGGCAGACCGAAGGCTGGCTCAGGGCCAGGGAAGGAAGTTTTCGCTCCTTCTCCCACCAGACGATCTGCTTCTTCTCTCCTCTACACCACAGTGTCCGGGCACCCATATGAGTTTAACCGAGTTGCGTTCACAGAGGTAGGTTAAAATATTTTGACAGTTAAGCACCAGCTTAGAGGTCACCTTGTTTGATGCAAGGAACCTCAGAGCCGCCTGGCTGTCGCTGGATATGTGGAATGTTTATCTACGAAACCTCTGCTGAGATTTTCGCTTGCGCACCGTAGTATGGCATACACTTCTGCCTGGAACACACTAGGGTACCTGCCAAGTGGCACCGATATACGAGCCCTTGGTTTGCATCCGTGTATGCCTGTGCCCGTCCCCTCCTGAGTCTTGGATCCGTTTGTATACCATTCCAGACCACCAGGACTCAGGAGATGCGTTTTGTCGCGTTCCCAGACGTTTCGACTGGGAAACACGACTGTATATGGACTTGTGAAACAGTAGACGGGGAGTCACCGGTCATTGAGCGATAACCTGGTCCCTTGCCGGTAGAGCCAGAGCCTTTGTGTGCCCTAGCCCTTGGCCCGTCATGTTCCTCATTCCAATTTTGAACAGCCTGTTTGCTGCTTTCCTAGCTTCCAGCTCCACTTCAACGTGCAGGGGAATGAGTCCAACAATGGCTTCCATCTCAGTCGTTGGAGTGGTCCTGATTGCACCTGTTATACCTAGACACGTTAGTCTTTGAACTTGGCATAGGCGAGCCCTGATTGTGGAGCGTTCTAGGAAGCACCACCACACCAGTGATTATATTATTACTATTATTATTATATCCATAGAGATGCACACGCTTTCCTCGCTTGAGCTTCGTGGTCATTCCATGACAGTTTGGAGTCTATGACAGATTGGAGTTCAGGGTTACCCCTAGATATCTCACTGTATGGGAAAGACACAAACGTGTGCCCATGAGAGAAGGAAGCAGGAAATCGCTTATTTTTCTGCTTTTAGTGAACAGCGTTAGCTCTGTTTTGCCAGGGTTGACAGAGAGCCCATGTCTGTTACACCATTCCTGCACTTTGCAATAATCTTTTCAAATCGGCTTCTTATCATGATAGCCGGATCATCTGCATAGGCTTGTGCATAGAAACCCGCTTCGTTCAGTTCGGTCAGTAGCCCATCGAGCAGAAGGTCCACACTAGTGCGGACACCCCCGCCCCACCTTGGCCCTAAGCTTTTCATTACGAAGCGTAATTTCAATGTAGCGAGTCCTCAGCATGGACGATATCCACCTAACTATGGTACGGTCCACGCCGCGATCTGCAACTGCTTAACAGAGAGAATCGAAGCTAGGATTATTGAATGCTCCTTCGATATCCAGAAACACTACCAAGGCTAGTTCTTTCTGCTCTAGCGCCTTCTCAGCTCTTATAACGATCTAATGAAGGGCCGTCTCAGCAAACTTCCCTGCTTGGTATGCATGTTGGTTGGGGTGAATGGGTAATAGCATTTAGTTTCGATGTATTGATTTATAAAAATTAAACTAGTCATATAAAATAAAAATTAATTTTTAAACCATATTAAACTATAAGACAATGACAATATCAGTGTTTATAAACAAAGGAGCATAATTTCCAGTTATAGAAATTTTTAACTTGCCTCAATCTGGGCATGTTCACCCATCTCTATAGGTGCGAGGCATTTGCCAGCCCATCTGCTCGTTTGTTTCCCTTGATGCATTTGCCACCACCTACTCAGTTTTTTAAAGGTAGATCGCCTTACACCCTAAAATTTTAATCTTAAAATATATGAAACTTACTATGTCTCAAATGCAGGGTGGAAAGAGGGCAGGTACGTCGAATCGAGAGTAGGGCAGGGCTTGAAATAGAAACGGAGTGGTCTCAGGCTTCTCATCCCACCTTCCCTCTTCATTCCAATGTGTAGAATATAATAATGATATAACGAGTATGAATCTCATATTACATAACATACTCATGAAAAAATTGTTGGGGGCCGCCCTATTCTCCTTTACTGCCTCACCCAGGTGCCGGTTGGGGCACTTGGTCTCCCGGGCACCGGGGCACTGCCCCGGTTTGCCCTGCCATAGTTGCTCCTCTGGTTTGGTCACGAAATAAAAAATAACAAATTCTGTGACTTGATGATGTACCCAGCCAGATTTATATAATAACATAGTTTATAAGTTTTTTATGTATCTCCATAAACGCAAACGTAAGCAATTTATTTAGCTTAATTAAATTTATTAACAGAAAATAGCAAAACTACCTATTAAATTAAGCAAACTATACATATTCTGCCACAAGTATATTTGTTAAGAACATTTGATTCAATCAATCGACAATCATTAACAGAGAAGAGTGCTCTTTATAAATGTTTAAAATTAGTTATTTAACAAACTTCCATCCAGCATCTAATCTTCCATCTAATTAATTGTCTTCTGAAATTTTTTCTATAACACTTAACTATTTTACGTGAACTAGTGAATGCTTCTGTACTTTGTTGTGTGAAGGCAGGATAATTATTTTTATATTGATTGTAGTTATATTTATGTGTTGTGTGTGTGGTATGTTTGTGAATAAATAAAGATTATTATTAATAAATCGAAACGTACTTTGATTATAATAAACTTCATCCCAAATTACAGAATTATGACCTATGACATAATGTAGTTGATAATAATAATAATAATCATTAAAAATATATGAATAAAGTCCTTCTCGCTCTTTCTGGGACTATATTTGTTTTTGATATATACCACTACTTTATACAATTCTTACTTTGGGGGTCCGGCAAAATTGTTCCACAAAGTATGGTTATACAAAACAAGATCTGGCAAGAATGATCCACAGTGTATGGATATATACGAATTGTATAAAATCGATCATAATTCAAATTTGGGATGGTATATATCAAAAACAAAAATAGCCCCAGAAAGAGCGAAAAGGACTTTATTCATCTGCATAATAAAAAAAATCGCCGAAATTTCGCGCCCAAAAATCGCATATATATATGACCCCCAAGTTATTGATTAACGTATATATATATATATATATATATATATATATAAATAAGGCTGGGCTTCTGGTACCCTGTAGTGTATGGTGGGCTTCGTTTCATGCGTACCGTACGTATATATATATATATATATATATATATATATATATATATATATATTTTTTTTTTTTTGATAAAATAATAAAGTTAAAAACATAGTGCGTCCATTCAAATAATAAAGAAAATAAAAATTGAAGATAATTGTATCATCTACAAACAATTTTTTTCGTAAAGTATGTATTTTTACGTAATTGAGAATTACTTTTTCTGCACTAAAACATTCTTATAAACAATGACTTTCATGTTATTTTAAGTTTCCAACTGATCAGGTAATTTGTTGTAATACGCAGTATTATGTATTTCTCATATTCTAATGTTTTGGTTATTAATTTTAACGAATTATAAAATAATTTTTCAGCTCTATTTATACATTTTTTTCGTCATAATAATAGGACTATTAATTTTTTAGATAGATTTATGACTAAGTAGTGTCTTGCTTCAAAGAGGTGTAGCTTTACCATTGCCAACAGTTCTTTTGACATTTACTGGACTATTCACGAAAACGCCATGAGCTTTGTAAGCACGATAACTGAAGGACCAAGAGTCCGGTCGTATTTAAATTTGGACAATAAGTTAAAGTTAGCTAGAGGAAGAGCCACGTTGTTATTAAAAAAAGTCCAATCTGCAAATACAACAGTTAAGACATCTTAAGAAAAAATGCAAATATAAACTGTTGTAACTCTTGATAAGATTTGACAATAACAAAAATTCTGCAGAATGTAGCTAGAAGCTCTTCGCCAACTAAGCTGGCATCATCAGGAGACGATTAGAATTACAAATATAGCAATTATATCTAGAAAAATCAACTTATTTTCAACAAACTGCAGAATGTCATATAGAATGTTTAACAGCTATGTAAAAACTTCAGAAAACTAGCGAACAATAATATTTACATTCATTTATTTCTTTTTGCTTTCTATTGACTTTGACTTTTATCATGTGGGTAGTTCCAATAGAAAAAAGAACAGTTACATTAATTCTTCAACGTTTTATATAACATTGTTCTATTTTCAAACTTCTCAAACAGTCTAGTTCACAGATTCACGTGTTAATTCTTGATAAAGCTCGTAAAAATCTGGGTAAGGGTTCATTGAATTCGGAATGACGTCTAGAAAAATGTGCAAAAGTTTCAAACCCGCACATAAACGATTGCAAAAGTTATAAACAAATTAAGATTGAAAAAACGAGATTCGTTTTTTGCAAATAACTCGAAAACTATTAATAGTTAAGAAATTAAAAGAAAAAGATTCTTAAAGAAATTTCCAATAAAAAACTCCCGGTACTCTATCTCTATTATTGATAATTTTAATTTAATGTTGAAAACAGGGCTACAATGCTCTGAAACCGACCGTAGCAAGTAAAAACATTTTTTTATATTATTAAATATTAATTTAGAAATTAAAAAAAAAATATGGTATTATTTAGACACTTAAAGGAACAATTTCTCGTTGGAAAAACAATTTTTTGCCGATTTTTCATAAAATGAGCCTATTGTTAATTTATACATTTTTTAGAGTTTGTGTTTGTTTTATATTTCAAGTCGGATAATTGTTAAACAAAAGCCACTAAAACTATTTCGCTCCGTGGAGACCCTATGTCAACTATACTTTATGGGATTATGACATTGCGATGATTTTAATTATTATTGTCTGTTAGTTATTAATTATTTAAGCCAACAAAAAACTAAAAAATGAAAAAGAGAGGTTGAAATTTTTTTTTTATTAATTTTAATTATTATTACTGTTATTAAATTTAAAAATACTATAAGATTACATAAACTTTAAATTTTTGGTGCTATTTGTTTAAACAAATTTTATAGACAAATATATAAATTACGTATTTTTGAAAAACATTTTTTGCCATTTTATTTGTTATAAAATATTATGTTATTTAATTTTTTTTTAACTGTTTACAATCAATTTTTTCCTGTTTTCATTATTTAAATATATTATAAAAAAAAATTATTCTTAAAATTTACTATTTGCAATTCTCTACAAGGGAAATTTTTTTTTGTTGTTAACTTATTTGTTTATTTATTAATAAACAACTTGTTATTAACAATCGCTGAACGTGTTTATATTTTTTTTTATAGAAAAAAAAACAAAAACAACCTTATACATAAACATGTAAAAAAATAATATTTAAAATCTAAAATTCTATAAAAAATATATTAAAAATTTTTATGTATACGGTTGTATACATTATTTTTTTCCATAAAAAAATATAAACACATTCGGCGATTGTTAATAACAAATTGTTTATTAAGTAAACAAATGAATTAACAATAAATAAAAATTTCCCACCTTGGAGAGAATTGAAAATAATAAATTTTAAGAATAAATTTTTTTCTTAATAATGAAAAAAGAAATAATTGATTATAAACCGTTAAAAAATTGTTTTAGGAATTTTTTTTAAATCATTTTATAACAAAATGGCAAAAAATTTTTTTTTCAAAAATACGTAAATTATCTATTTGTTCATAAAATTTGTTTAAACAAACAGCACTAAAAATTTAAGGTTTATATATTATGTTTATAGTATTTTTGAGTATAAAAACAGTATTAATAATTAAAATTAATAAAAATTTCAACCTCTCTTTTTCATTTTTTAGTTTTTTATTAGCTTGAATAATTAATAACTAATAGATTGTAACAATTAAAAACATCACAATATCATAATGTCATAAAGTATAGTTGACATAAGGTGTCCACGAAGCGAAATAATAATAAATTTAGTGGCTTTTGTTTAACGATTATCCGACTTGAAATATTAAGGCAAACTCTAAAAAAATTTGTTAATTCACAATAGGCTCATTTTATGAAAAACGAGAATCCAACGGGATATTGTTCCTTTAAGTATCTAAATAGTAGGTACCATAATTTAAAAAAATTTTAAATTAATATTTAATAACATAAAAAAATGTTTTTACTTGCCAAGGTCGGTTTCAGAGCATCACAACGGCTTTGTGTTCACCGCGCGGATCTCTATTTTCAACATCAAATTAAAATTATTAATAATAGAGATAGAGTTCTGGGAGTCAGGAGTTCTTTATTGGAAATTTCTTCCTTTTTAAGAATCTTTTTTTTAAATTTCTTATATATTAACAGTATTCGAGTTATTTGCAAAAAACAAAACTCGTTATTTTTTCAATTTGAATTTGTTTATAACTTTTGCAATGGTTTATGTGCGGGTTTGAAACTTTTGCACATTTTTCTGGACGTCATTCTAAATCTAATGAGACCTCACTCATATTTTCACGAGCTTTATCAAGAATTAACATGTGTTTGAACGTGTGAACTTGTCTAAAAGAACAAGTACATAAAATAATTAATTTAATAATCATCATAAATTGAAAAATGTTTATAAATAAGCATAGGCAGGGTGTGGGCTTCAAGTAAGCGAGGAATATGCTACTTTGGGCTTTATTTTGAGGCTTCATATTTGTACAAAAAACCTATTTTAGTCAAACGTCAATAATGGAATGAATACCTTGTATCTGTTACATATTTTGCATTAGAATAAATATAAACTATATCAATTATCACTTTTAACATGCATACCCTAAACATAATTATTTATATTAGGGCGGCCCCTTTGGTGCCATGCGGCCGTGACCTACAACAATGCAATTATATTATTAACACATCGACTACGCAATTATATTGTCGCACACAGTTATATCATTTAGTTAAAGAATTAGAAGAGAAGTGGCAACTATGTATGGCTTTGTGTAATCTGAAACATGTATACATTTTATACAACGGGCTTCGTAATGTACCATAATTATAAAAGGCTTCGTATGACATGTCATGTTGTTTTTAATCTGCATGTCCAAAAAAGTTCCCCCCTCTCATGTTGCTCGCGTTATTATTCCCACTTAAAACATTATTAACAGATGTACACACTATTTGAATTACAAATAAGGCTGGGCTTCTGGTACCCTGTAGTGTATGGTGGGCTATATATATATATATATATATATACGTACGGTACGTACGGTACGCATGAAACGAAGCCCACCATACACTACAGGGTACCAGAAGCCCAGCCTTATTTGTAATTCAAATAGTGTGTACATCTGTTAATAATGTTTTAAGTGGGAATAATAACGCGAGCAACATGAGAGGGGGGAACTTTTTTGGACATGCAGATTAAAAACAACATGACATGTCATACGAAGCCTTTTATAATTATGGTACATTACGAAGCCCGTTGTATAAAATGTATACATGTTTCAGATTACACAAAGCCATACATAGTTGCCACTTCTCTTCTAATTCTTTAACTAAATGATATAACTGTGTGCGACAATATAATTGCGTAGTCGATGTGTTAATAATATAATTGCATTGTTGTAGGTCACGGCCGCATGGCACCAAAGGGGCCGCCCTAATATAAATAATTATGTTTAGGGTATGCATGTTAAAAGTGATAATTGATATAGTTTATATTTATTCTAATGCAAAATATGTAACAGATACAAGGTATTCATTCCATTATTGACGTTTGACTAAAATAGGTTTTTTGTACAAATATGAAGCCTCAAAATAAAGCCCAAAGTAGCATATTCCTCGCTTACTTGAAGCCCACACCCTGCCTATGCTTATTTATAAACATTTTTCAATTTATGATGATTATTAAATTAATTATTTTATGTACTTGTTCTTTTAGACAAGTTCACACGTTCAAACACATGTTAATTCTTGATAAAGCTCGTGAAAATATGAGTGAGGTCTCATTAGATTTAGAATGACGTCCAGAAAAATGTGCAAAAGTTTCAAACCCGCACATAAACCATTGCAAAAGTTATAAACAAATTCAAATTGAAAAAATAACGAGTTTTGTTTTTTGCAAATAACTCGAATACTGTTAATATATAAGAAATTTAAAAAAAAGATTCTTAAAAAGGAAGAAATTTCCAATAAAGAACTCCTGACTCCCAGAACTCTATCTCTATTATTAATAATTTTAATTTGATGTTGAAAATAGAGATCCGCGCGGTGAACACAAAGCCGTTGTGATGCTCTGAAACCGACCTTGGCAAGTAAAAACATTTTTTTATGTTATTAAATATTAATTTAAAATTTTTTTAAATTATGGTACCTACTATTTAGATACTTAAAGGAACAATATCCCGTTGGATTCTCGTTTTTCATAAAATGAGCCTATTGTGAATTAACAAATTTTTTTAGAGTTTGCCTTAATATTTCAAGTCGGATAATCGTTAAACAAAAGCCACTAAATTTATTATTATTTCGCTTCGTGGACACCTTATGTCAACTATACTTTATGACATTATGATATTGTGATGTTTTTAATTGTTACAATCTATTAGTTATTAATTATTCAAGCTAACAAAAAACTAAAAAATGAAAAAGAGAGGTTGAAATTTTTATTAATTTTAATTATTAATACTGTTTTTATACTCAAAAATACTATAAACATAATATATAAACCTTAAATTTTTAGTGCTGTTTGTTTAAACAAATTTTATGAACAAATAGATAATTTACGTATTTTTGAAAAAAAAATTTTTTGCCATTTTGTTATAAAATGATTTAAAAAAAATTCCTAAAACAATTTTTTAACGGTTTATAATCAATTATTTCTTTTTTCATTATTAAGAAAAAAATTTATTCTTAAAATTTATTATTTTCAATTCTCTCCAAGGTGGGAAATTTTTATTTATTGTTAATTCATTTGTTTACTTAATAAACAATTTGTTATTAACAATCGCCGAATGTGTTTATATTTTTTTATGGAAAAAAATAATGTATACAACCGTATACATAAAAATTTTTAATATATTTTTTATAGAATTTTAGATTTTAAATATTATTTTTTTACATGTTTATGTATAAGGTTGTTTTTGTTTTTTTTTCTATAAAAAAAAATATAAACACGTTCAGCGATTGTTAATAACAAGTTGTTTATTAATAAATAAACAAATAAGTTAACAACAAAAAAAAATTTCCCTTGTAGAGAATTGCAAATAGTAAATTTTAAGAATAATTTTTTTTTATAATATATTTAAATAATGAAAACAGGAAAAAATTGATTGTAAACAGTTAAAAAAAAATTAAATAACATAATATTTTATAACAAATAAAATGGCAAAAAATGTTTTTCAAAAATACGTAATTTATATATTTGTCTATAAAATTTGTTTAAACAAATAGCACCAAAAATTTAAAGTTTATGTAATCTTATAGTATTTTTAAATTTAATAACAGTAATAATAATTAAAATTAATAAAAAAAAAATTTCAACCTCTCTTTTTCATTTTTTAGTTTTTTGTTGGCTTAAATAATTAATAACTAACAGACAATAATAATTAAAATCATCGCAATGTCATAATCCCATAAAGTATAGTTGACATAGGGTCTCCACGGAGCGAAATAGTTTTAGTGGCTTTTGTTTAACAATTATCCGACTTGAAATATAAAACAAACACAAACTCTAAAAAATGTATAAATTAACAATAGGCTCATTTTATGAAAAATCGGCAAAAAATTGTTTTTCCAACGAGAAATTGTTCCTTTAAGTGTCTAAATAATACCATATTTTTTTTTTAATTTCTAAATTAATATTTAATAATATAAAAAAATGTTTTTACTTGCTACGGTCGGTTTCAGAGCATTGTAGCCCTGTTTTCAACATTAAATTAAAATTATCAATAATAGAGATAGAGTACCGGGAGTTTTTTATTGGAAATTTCTTTAAGAATCTTTTTCTTTTAATTTCTTAACTATTAATAGTTTTCGAGTTATTTGCAAAAAACGAATCTCGTTTTTTCAATCTTAATTTGTTTATAACTTTTGCAATCGTTTATGTGCGGGTTTGAAACTTTTGCACATTTTTCTAGACGTCATTCCGAATTCAATGAACCCTTACCCAGATTTTTACGAGCTTTATCAAGAATTAACACGTGAATCTGTGAACTAGACTGTTTGAGAAGTTTGAAAATAGAACAATGTTATATAAAACGTTGAAGAATTAATGTAACTGTTCTTTTTTCTATTGGAACTACCCACATGATAAAAGTCAAAGTCAATAGAAAGCAAAAAGAAATAAATGAATGTAAATATTATTGTTCGCCAGTTTTCTGAAGTTTTTACATAGCTGTTAAACATTCTATATGACATTCTGCAGTTTGTTGAAAATAAGTTGATTTTTCTAGATATAATTGCTATATTTGTAATTCTAATCGTCTCCTGATGATGCCAGCTTAGTTGGCGAAGAGCTTCTAGCTACATTCTGCAGAATTTTTGTTATTGTCAAATCTTATCAAGAGTTACAACAGTTTATATTTGCATTTTTTCTTAAGATGTCTTAACTGTTGTATTTGCAGATTGGACTTTTTTTAATAACAACGTGGCTCTTCCTCTAGCTAACTTTAACTTATTGTCCAAATTTAAATACGACCGGACTCTTGGTCCTTCAGTTATCGTGCTTACAAAGCTCATGGCGTTTTCGTGAATAGTCCAGTAAATGTCAAAAGAACTGTTGGCAATGGTAAAGCTACACCTCTTTGAAGCAAGACACTACTTAGTCATAAATCTATCTAAAAAATTAATAGTCCTATTATTATGACGAAAAAAATGTATAAATAGAGCTGAAAAATTATTTTATAATTCGTTAAAATTAATAACCAAAACATTAGAATATGAGAAATACATAATACTGCGTATTACAACAAATTACCTGATCAGTTGGAAACTTAAAATAACATGAAAGTCATTGTTTATAAGAATGTTTTAGTGCAGAAAAAGTAATTCTCAATTACGTAAAAATACATACTTTACGAAAAAAATTGTTTGTAGATGATACAATTATCTTCAATTTTTATTTTCTTTATTATTTGAATGGACGCACTATGTTTTTAACTTTATTATTTTATCAAAAAAAAGTAAGTAAACATAACTTGAAAACTAAAGCAATAAATGGCATAATTTCACCCCAATTATACGAAGAGGGCAATTTTTAATGGTGCCTATTTTTTTGCAAGGTAACAAATTATCTGAAAGTTCTTTTATGTCTATTTTTATTTAAAATTAGTTTTTTTATTATTTGCGATATGGAGACTATGACCATAATAAGAAAAATAGCAGAAATTTAATATTGCTACATAAATTGTTTAAATTTTTATGAAGCAACCAAAACTGCAGTCTTGTGTTGATGACTCATCGATTTTGTGCGTCGGCCTTGTCTATAGGGGGTGTTCACAGAAGACGCTGTAATTAGGGTAAATGAAATCGGTTGGTCCCAGTTGAAAGGTAATTGAATAAACTTTATTTTTCAACAAAAATTTCTAATATTTTGTTTCCTTATAAATGTATAAAATGTTTTTTTACAATAAGGTTGGATTTTTTAGGTTATAAATTATTTTTAAGGAAAATAATGTAGGCATCTAAACCATTTAATTAATCATTTAAAAAGCTTAAAAAAAACTTTAAATGAACTTTTTTATTAGAACGCAATTTAAAAGAAATCATTTTCGCAAAATTCAATTTTCATATAAACGAATTTTTGAACAAAGAATAGACATAACTTGTAGAAATTGTAGAGAATTAAAATATCTTTCAACATTGTGGTCAACGTTCTTCTTCTCAAGTCTTAATTACTTCCACTTTAGTATAGTAACGACAAAAAAAATTTAAAAAATTTTTGTTGTTCAAATAGGCTTAGAATGTCATGAAACGTCGTGATTTTAAGTTTGAGCGAAAAAAAATCCTGTCTGTCGGTCCGTCTGTAACTTTTTTTGTGCTCACGATTACTCTGGAACTGTTTAAGATATTGACTTAAAATTTGGTACACGTATGTATTTTAACGAGATCTGGAAATAAATTATATTTTTATCCTCTTCCGTCGAAGGGTTGGGTGGTAAATTGGGGCAAATGGGGATAAATAGGTAAATCAAACAGGTAAGAGTCCATAAAATTTGTATTTAGTAAAAGTCCATAAAATTTGTATTTAGTATATGTAAGAGAAGCTAAGGTCTCAAAAACCTTTTGGCATTAGTCACCCCCATTACCACCCCCACCCCATTATTAAAGGGGATAAAAAAAATTGTGATTTAGTGTGTGTACAAGAACCAAAAATCTCAAAATATTTTTTTACTTCATCCACCCCTATTACCATTCCCCTATCACCACCCCCATCCCACTACCGATGTGGGATATCGTTTTATGGGTTTTTGGGGTAGAGATTTCAAATATTATATTATTAAAGTTCCATAAACAATTATTCCCACATACAAAATTTTTTCGTTGTGAGAGACTTGGTTAGAAAATCTGGAAGTGAAAGTAGTGACTCCTTGGGCAGCGGTTTTTTTTGAGTTAATCGCGAAAAACGAGCGTCGAAATTTGACTTTTGGAGAGCAGGAAAAAAAAAACACTTAATCTTAAAAAAAATCACCTCTCGGTCAATTTTCTACCATATTGGAACGGACTAAAATTTTCTTCCCCCTTTGATTGACCTCCTTTATTTCTGAATTATTTTTTTAGGTTGGATGACGACCCTGCTTATTTTTCTTATAAAAACTATATCAGATTTTTTTCCTGGTAATAACGACTGACAACTACATTTCAAATATCATTTTACTGTGTCGTTTCTTATTTTTTAAAGTGGCCACCCTGTAAATTTTTCATATTTTTTCTTCTTTGACAGTTATGTTACCTACATGCGAAATCTCCGCCATCTTCTTTTATTATTTTTTTCTATATTTTCATATTTTTCTTACTTGGCAGTTGTGATATCTGCATGTGAAATAATATCGTCCTTCGTCTCATTTTTTATTATTATTTTTGGGGCGACCACCCTGTATATTTTTTCATATTTTTCTTTGACAGTTGTGTTAACTATATGCGAAACATTATTGTCCGCAATCCATTTTTTCATTCTCTTTTTAGAGTAAACACCCTGTACATATTTTTTTCCCTGACAGTTGTGTTAACTACACGCAAAATATAACCGTCTTTCGTCACATTTTTTTCCTCATTATTTTTTCACTATTCTTCGTTGACAGTAGCGTCAACTAACGACCAAATATTTTTCTTCTGCGTCAAACGGTTTTGTAATATTTTCCCCACAATATATATCTTATAAACTACAATAATTGTTATGTGTATTGTTAGAAATAGATACATACTTCTGACTCAGACAGACACCAGACCGACAGACAGACAGACTGATGGAATTAAATGGCTTTAATTTTCGTAATCTGCATAGTCTGAAACGCGAAGAAATCTCGGAGGGTAACTTTTACCGATTACAATACCCTACTTCCCTTCGGTTAGCGAGGGAAGTAAACGAAATTTAATCCATATGACATTATTTCTAAATGGTTTAAAAGTGGATTTTAACATTTCGTAAACAAGTGGTACTGACCAGTAAACATATATCAGGTAGCTAAAATTTTAGCGGGAATTTCATAGAAAGTGTCGACCTACCATCTGGTCGGCCAGGCACTACAATGGGCTGTTATAGTTAGTAATTTTAAATGTGTGACTAATACTTTCTCAGTTTGCTGTAATGTACAGTATTATAAATTTTTCACGTTCTGATTTTTTAGTTATTTAATTTCGTTTTTAAATATGTTAACATTTTAAATCATATATAGTGAAGTCAAATTAAGTAACAAAATAGGTGAATAAGGAATTCTCTGGCTGCAGCAATTTTATTATTTTAATTTGTCGTAGATATAATAAGTGCCACCGAGAAGTTTTTAATTCAGCGGTCCAGCGTAAAAAAATTTTTAACAATTTATTTTTCAACGCTGAAATTTTCTGCTCTTTTCCTTATTTTCTTCGGTCCTAATAATTGTATCGCTAAAATAAAAATAGCGAGTGGCTATGAAAAAACTTTATGATAATTCGTTAATTTGTAAGAAAATAAAAACCACAAAAAATTGCCTTTTTTGACAATTTAAGAAATATAACGTAATAATGCATCCATTTTAACGAAAGTTGGAGGAACTATGCACTTTATTGAACTAAACCTTCGCGCCAAATTTTAGCATAAAATATTTATTCAAACGGCTAAAAATAAAAAAAGATTTCGAAATTTTAATCGCTTACTGTTTAAGTGCATCGATTCTTAGAACATTTTTATTTCAAAATGTAGGTTTTTTACATGAATTTTACAATGATAGTATCTTCATTTAGACCATTTTTAAAATCTGTTAATAATTTTCAAAATTATAGGTATAAACATATTCAGATAACTGGATTTTTTATCAAACCAAGAACAGGCAACGAATTATGAAAATAGATGAAATATTTCTTAAAAAAATAATGATCTACTTGCATTTGGGGCCGAGATACGTCAGTGTTTGCGTCTAAGTCGCTTATAAATAAGCAAATTGATATATGTTCTTAAAATTTGGACTGGTTATTCTTCAATAATATTAGTCTCACCTCAATTCAGAAGCACAATTGTTAAAAAAGATAGAGGCCCGATAGTCCGGCTTTTAGCAATTATGTTAGAGATCCGAAAATCGCCAAATAGCTCTAAAGGTTTATTATGGTTTTACAGATCATACTTCAGTCTCTGGTTCAAATAACTAACTGCCATTTTTTTATTGTATCGGGTAAATTAAATTTACAAAACTGTGTACATAGCCATAAGAATAACTGTTCAGGTTAGGTTTGTTTTCCCTTCCGTGACAAAAATGGATAAGAAAGTAAAAAAAATTGACTATGTGTCAAAACCGCTTTATTCTAATTGTAATTCTAAAAGTTATAGTTTTGACTCATTTTCAAACAGCGGAGACAAAAACATAAGTATCGAAAAACAATCAATCCAAATTTCTAGAAAAAATATCGACTTGTTTATTTATAAGCGACCTAAACACAGAAACTGACGTTTCTCGGCCCCAAATGCAAATAGATCACTAATTTTTTTAGAGAAATGTTAGATATTTCATCTATTTTCATAAATTATTTCCCGCTTTTGGTTTCATAAAAAAATCCAGAGTTATTTGAATTTGTTTACAACTGTAACTTTGAAAATAATAAATAAATTTCAAGAAAAAACGGATTAAGCGAGAATTCTTTTTTCTTAACACTGTTGGAAAATACATGTAAAAACCTATATTTTGAACAAAAATTTACCGCACACGAGTCACTGCACTTAAACAATAAGCGATAAAAATTTCGAAATTATTATTGGTTTTTAGTCGTTTGAGATTTGTTCAAAAATATTTATTTTGAGCTAAAATTTAGCACAGGTTTAGTTCAATAAAAGGCTTAGTTCCACGGACTTTCGTTAAAATTGATGCATTATTATGTTATATTTATTAAATTATTATCAAAAAAGGCAATTTTTGGTGGTTTTTATTTTTTTTACTGATTAACAAACTATCATCTAGTTTTTGCATAGGCCTAGTCTTATTCAAGATTTTATTGCGAATAATTCGCTATTTTTATTTTTACGATACGATTACTAGGACCGGAGGTACTAATGAAAATAACAGCAAATTTCAGTGTAAATTGTTAAAATATTACAATAAGCAATGGACCCATTTAATCCAAAACTGCTCATAGCACTTGTTATTATACATAAAACAAATTAAAACAATAAAATTCCTGCAGCCAAACAGCTTCATTCAAAATTTATTTTCACTCTACTAATAGAGAGAATAGGGTGCTCTTAGACGAAAAAAGTAAGTTATTAGAAAATCGATTGGATTTGAATGAATTTCCCTGAAAACTGATTTAATGGCTTTCTATAATCAAATATGAAGTTTTCTACCACTTTTCCTTGTCCACAATAAATATAAAATAAATGTTGTCAATTTCCTTTCAAATAGAATTTCTTTTCAAATAAAGTTAATTAAAAATTTAAAAATAAAATAAGTACATGATTTATTTTGCTATTTGTTGTCACCTCACTCCACCATATATCTAGAGACAATACACACCTATAAGATAATAGCTATGTAACAAACAAGTATGTTAATGAGAGCGATTAATAAATTGAGACATTTTAACGTGCGAGCGGTAGCGAGCGCATTATTTGTCGAGATTATTAATCGCCGATTAACACACGAGTAAGTTATAAAAATTTTCCGTTGATTGTATATTATTACATAGGAAAAAATCTTATTTTATTTTATAACACAAAATTGAATTCTAAGTGTTACTTTATTTATTTAATTATGGTAACACATATGTAACTTAAAAAATATCAAAAATACAATTACAAATTCATTAGGCCTCTTTTTGTAACATCGGACAAATATGCCAATAGCACCGATTCCGAATAGCGCGATACCTGCTTCTCTTCTTGCACCATGAAATAAAACCCGCATAAGTTTTCTCGTGAAGTTTTCTGCTTTTATCTGGAAGTAAATTTAGAGTTGCTATATTTGCACTTTCTAGCACTTCTGGGGGGGTTAATAATATAACAAACTATAAAAGTTTCATACACGTTTTATACGTTTGACAATTAGAGTTTTGACATGTATTGTCATATTGTTATTTCACAAAAATAAGTACAAAAAATAAGTTCATTTCTATGTATTTAAAAAAAAATAACATTACTTTCTGCACGATCGTTTTTAATTACACTTCAATTAAAATAATTTAATTTCTAGTAAATAAACGAAATGTCAAAATACAAATACAAAATATCATATTTGACAAGTTGTACTTGCCACGAAATATAAACGTGGCTTTTGACTTTTCGTTTATTTAGTAGAAATTAAATTATTTTAATTGAATTGGAATTTAATACGATTGTACAAAAAACAGTATAAGCATCGCGAACCTTAAGGGTTATACCGGTCTTCGGCGGTAAATGTCCGTTACCGTTCTGATGATACTTAATATACTATTATTTCCACACTACTAGTACAGTCACTGAAGGTTTTCACCTCCGATTTCGTTGAACCTCCATCGATTTTCATGAAAATTTGTGAGTAGTTAGAGAATACCTCAAGAAACAAAAGTGACATAGTGCCAACTTGCGCTTTTACCCTGGGGGTGGATGCCACCCCTTCTCGGGGGTGGAAATTATTTTATGAAAAATAATCCCAGGAATCGATAGAGGGACCAATTCTAAGCAAAATTTGTTATATAAAGTTATTAAAATAAATCAATACTTTTTGAGTTATTAAAGATCAAATATTTTGATTTTTCGTGAAAAAAATGCATGTTTTAAAGCGGTTTTTCATAAATAACTCAAAAACTATAAGTTTTTACAAAAATTAAAGCTAATAAAAAAACGAATAAATTCCTTCCTTAAAAAAACTTTTAATATTAATTCAAAGTGAGCTATAGGTAATTGAATGTATATTTCTTTTTCGGTGAGTACTCAAATCTAAGTATTCAAGCTTAAATAACGGGAAAACGATGCATTTTATAAAATATACTTACTGAACACTTTTCAAAGTACTCAGAAATACCTATCAAATGAGCTATAGAAGAAGTTGATAGCATCAAAATTAAGCAAGTTATGATGAAAATAAGAGAACCCTTTCGAATTTTTTAGGAAATAGTGAAAAATAAAACCTACGCCATTTCCACAAAAATTAAAATTTATAGTAATCCCTATAAGACTTTCTTTATTTTAGCATAAGTAATGACTTTCAAAATTTTGACCGGTTTAGAATGCATATTTTTGAAAAAAAAATGATTTAAAAAAATCAGAATTTTTCAAATTTTCGTAAATTTCATTTTCTTTTGATAATAACTCCAAAAATACTCGATATATGTAAAAAATAAGAGAGAACGAAATTTGAGTTTTTTTTTTAACAAAGATTTTAGTTTTTTTTTATTTTTGTAGGATAAAAAATAACCGAGATAGAAACGTTTAAAGCCTAAATTTTACTGCGAGAACCATGTAACCGGGGCCCTTTAACCTTTTATCTTCTAAAAAATAAAGGTTTTAAAAGATTAAATTTAATACGATCTTATAGCCCTTGAAATTACCTTTCAAATGGTTTTTGGATGAACCTGATATCATAAAAATTAACGGAGTTATTGTAAAAAAACAATAAAAGGATGCGGCGCTTCTTGCGGATGTCGAAGAGTAGGGTTATTTTGCAATGCAACCTGCGGATCATGCAGTGGGGACAATTGCCAAAATAGCCCTCCAATTAATGAAGAAGGAGAAGTTGGTGAAGAGAGCTCTGATGACGAGTGAAAAATTAAATTTAATGTACTATTAATATTTGATTAATTTATGAAACATTATTTAAATAAAAAATGAATAAACTTTTCATATATTTTAATATTTATTTTAATACATTTTCCTCTTAATTAATAAATTAAATTTTTATAAGTCACATAAGCACTGAAAAATTGTTTCCAACGTTAAATTATGCTTTTTCATCAATTTGTGCACGAAGGGTAGTTTGGGGAATGTGGAAAGAATAATATTAATAAAGTTTGAAATATATTAATAAAGTTTATCATAAGTAATAAAAAAGATTCTAAATAATTAAAGCTATTAAAGCTGATAAAAAAAAATTCCATTATTTTTATGACAAGTGGTAGTTTTTAAGGGTGGAAAATTTCGCAATAAATAAATAATTACTTTAATACTCAGTAAATGAGATTTCAATTCAGTAATGTATTATTCAAATGATTAAAGTTTCTTGAAACCAATTTTTTCAATGATTCTGCATTAAGGGTTTCTAAGGGTAGAAATTTCACAGTCAACCAAAAATTATATCATAAACATTAAACAAACCGTTTGTGTAATGTTAATATGCGATTTCATATTTCAGAAATACAAAAAATGATTTTTTAATGATTTTCGATTTAAGGGGTGGTTGCTAAAAGGGTTGAAAAATTAATTAAAATCATAAATCATGCATATAAATGTTGAAAAATATTTATTTTATCTAATTAAACGAGATTACTTACGCCAGAATGCTTAAATCTGCATTTTTTCCCATTTTTAAAGTCGAGCATATATCACTTTTGAAGTTGAGGGTAAAATATACTCATTCCCAAATTTTCATGCAAATCGATGGAGGTTCACCGAAATCGGAGGTAATAGTTGATTTCTACCTTCATTCGCTGTACTATACGGAATAATATATATCTACCATATATTCGGCAAGTAACTAGATTACTTGACAAAAATAAAGTCAGATCTTTCATATGAACTTTTTTAAAATTAGCTTTTCCTGGATAATTGCGTCCTTCTGTAAAGCATGCATTAAAATAATGTTTGAAATTATTGTTTTCAGACTCATTATAGTGCTTTTATCAATAATTTTTACTCAATATGATATTTATGCAAAAGTCTCTTCATCCTCCGTGGCATCTCTTAAATGTATCAAATAAACCACCCTTTATGACTTTTCAACAGTTCTTAACGATTGAAACTTAGCTTATAACTTCATCAGAAAATTTTAAAACTGTTTGCTTCTTGCTTAAAAAAAGAATACCCTGACATGCATAAAAATGAGGCGTTTTCTTCCATATGCATTTAATACGCTTCTCTCAAAATTATTCAGATTAAAAGTAATGTAAACTAAATGAACGGAAATAACAAAGAAGATGGGAAATATTTAACAAATATAAAGTAGAGGAGATTTGGACTCGCCCCTTTAAAAGCTTTCCAGGGAGGGCTAATTTTGGAACAGTTATTACTAATTTTCCTTAATTCTTGCCAAGGAATCTACTTAGAAATATCCTCAACATTTTAGTTAATACCCTGTATAGGTGTACTTAAAATCACAAATTAATTATATTTATAATTACGATTTTTGCTGCTGAACGCACGGAAAAAAAGACAGTCTATATAATCTTAGTGAAGTAAAAAAGTAAAAAGTATCAATAGATTTTTTGTTAAATAACAACAGTTTTTTTGTCATCTTATAGCAGATATAAATATTATTTAGTTACGAGTCCAGTTCTAAGTCAGCCATTAGATAAACACAATTAACATAAAATATTTAATTATCATAGCCACAAATTATCATTGCCACAGCAAAAATATTACAGATACAAACACATTAGTTGGCTGCATAATATTTACCAAGCAGATGTACAGTGTTGCCAAGACTTAGGGATTCGTATAATGCATCGAATAAAATAGGGCATTACAAAATGCGTCAAATATATTCACTGTATATATCGCTTATACACCGACAACTGTAGCGCCATCTAAACATCTATTCGTTCAACTACATCGCGTATGTTTTGAGAGAAAGGAGGTGCAATTTGATGCCCGGGCGAAATTTTGCCAATTGGCGGGATTTGTTGAGAATAACATAGTCTAGGTTTTATACACGCTTATTTTTACGAAGCCCGAGGGCGGGCTTCGTATGTGTGTTGTGGGAAACTTATTTGTTTTTTCCATTTCCAAAATAAATTCTATAAACAAATAAGAGGAGCCCTATGGGATCACCTCTATCCCCCATCATAGCCAATATCTTCATGGACAACTTCGAAACTGAAGCCCTCAAAACTTCCGACCTGAAACCCACGTGTTGGTTAAGATACGTTGATGACACCTTCGTTATCTGGCCGCACGGTAGGGATTCCCTAAATACTTTCTTGTCCCACTTAAACAACATCCATCCCAAAATACAGTTCACCATGGAAGTGGAGAATAATTCGTCCCTACCTTTCCTAGATGTCCTTATCACTAAAAATAACACACACCAATTATCTTACTCTGTTTACCGAAAACCAACCCACACAAACCGTTACCTAAATGCAAACTCCCATCACCATCCCTCACAAATAAATTCGGTCGTCAACACTCTTATAACAAGATCCCTCAGACTAACTGACAGCCACAACAGACAAACGGAATTGCACACATTAGAACACGCACTCGTACAAAACGGTTATGACAGAAACCATATAAGACGGACCATAAATAAAGCACAGTACCCACCCCAAACACAACATCCTGATACATCCCCACCCGAACAACACAAGGCCTTCCTACCTTACATCAAAGGTGTTACAGACCGAATCTCCAAAGTCCTAAAAACAAACAACATAAAAACAATATTCACAACACAACAGACTATTTCCAACCTTATCAAGTCCCCAAAAGACCAAGTCCCTAATGACTCCCATGGCGTTTACGAAATACCTTGCTCCGACTGTCCCCAAACTTACATTGGACAAACAAACAGACGCATTAACAACAGGGTATACGAACATCGCCTAGCAGTCAGAAATACTGACCTTACCTCATCCCTAGCACAACACCGTCTCCAGACTGGACATAACATAGACTTTGACAACACAAAAACAATAGCACCTGTATATTCCCGAAAAACACAAACGATCCGCGAAGCAATTGAAATCGAGAAGCGTCCTAATTGTTTAAACAAAAGGGACGACAGTCTTCGACTTCCAACTGCTTGGAAATCACTAATATCTCCACTAACACCACACAGCGACCCTCCTACCACGCGCAACCGTTCCGCACCAGTGCTCACCACACCCACCAATCCTACTATAAATACCTCACCTCATCCCACAACTCGTCAGTTCTCTCTAAGAACTGAGATTGAGATCTTAGAGACGAACCAAGGTTCGACCTGGGGAGTAGGCAGATTGAGGCCCCGGACTCGAACCATTCCTTACCCTTCCTAGACTTCCTATATACCACTATATTATCAATTCTTCTTTCTTTTTCTCTTGAAAATGGCTCCATTGTGGGAGCCGAAACGTCGAGACTCCAATAATCTCAGACACGGTTCAACCCGTGAACCTAGTATTTTTCATATATATATATATATATATATATATATATATATATATATATATATATATATATATATATATATATATATATATATATATATATATATATATATATATATATATATATATATATATATATATATATATATATATATATATATATATATATATATATATATATATATATATATATATATATATATATTGTCGTGTCATTCACAATAGTGCTAATAAGACGATAACAGTAAAATATAATAATTGTATTAATATAGCAGAGGAAAGTTCACACTCATTGCAAAATAAAAAAATATTACACCTACTGAACTCTCTCGATATTGGTTAAGACTAATGACGTTAAATAAAGTTCATATTTTAGCAAGGCAATTTCAGGGAAACACATTGTGTTCAATAAGTCAACATACGTTGTTTAAAATTTTACTTTTCTATAACTTTAGGCCATAAGAATACACTCTGTATAACAAATAATAATGTAAAATAAACAAACCTCATTAAGAATTTATTGTAAATATATTAGGGAACCATAACGAGGACTCATAAATGTAAAACCATGCCCAGTTTTGGTAGGAATGAAACCATCCTGGAATACTCTTTTGGACGTCTCGTCTAACTAAAATAAGGAAATAAATTATTAAAATTATGAACTAATCTATGAAAAATGTGTTTAAAGGTTAAAAACAAGTGCTTATTACGTACAAGAAAACATTGTAAGATAACATAAGTAGGGAAACTAGCTTTAAAACTGTATTTATAAAAAGTGACATGAACTCTCTCGCAGAGAAACTAAATATGTAGATTATGTGAAAAAGACAGCTCGTAATATACTGAAATTTACAGTATACATGTAATCTTACCTGTGCATAAAGAAGAGCGTGAAATTTCAAAGCTAGAGCACCTTGGGGGGGTCTCTTGTGTAAAAAAACTTTGTATGTTGCGATACCTCCAAGAAAAACTTTGTGTAACTTGATCAGAAACTTTCATAGATCCAAATTTTCTCAACCTGGTGTAAGTTAAGAATGCTAATTTCATTTTGTGTAACATATCTAAGGGCAATGCTTTCCTGGATAGGCACCATGCACATGACAACACGAAAGGGCGAGACCTAAAAGTTCAATTTACATGTAATAATGTTTAAATCAAATGTAGGCAATAAATGTTAATGGTTTATTAATTATTAGTGTATACGTTAAGTTCTGGGTAAATTTTATGTACTTTTAGCTAGTAATAAGGTTACAATGTGATAAAATAGAATATTTATTAAATTTTCTTAAAATACAACTAATATGCACAAGGAGGGTATCAAATTGATCTGTATGATATGAGGAAGCATATTCCAAGGCTATAATTGGTATAAAGGCTAAAATAAGTAAGAAATCCATATTTAATTCTTGTAAAATCGCATTATCTTATCATGTCAAACCTGTCAAATTCAACGAATCAAATCGCAGAATCTGGCAAGTTAGTTACTCTCAGACCGCCGTAAGAACAAGACGCTCGAATTTTGATGAGAAATTAACATAACCTATAAATTTTCAAAATTGATGTTATTAAAACAAATAACCGTGTGTATACGGAATTGAAATCAAGTAAAAAGGTGGAAAACCGAAAATTAATGAATATTCTATGTTAATTTTGCAACATTATATGAAATTAGAGGCGATAAAAGTAGCTCACACTTTATTACTAAAGTAAAATTGTTGTAACTCAAATATTGTCACAATCAAGGTACCTACCTTTATAAAACAAGAATTTAAACCAATAGTGCTTCGAAAGTTTATTTAAATAAAGTGATTCATCTTCAAATAAAGAATTTCTCGTCATAAACAAAACTTCCAGAAACAGCTGATATCTAGGGTGGTTTGCAGTTTGCAGAAGATCCACTGTTCAGGCAGCACTGTCCCACCATCAACCCACGGATCGCTAAATGGTGTCGTGCGCGAATTGAGCTCAGGGGCGACGTCAGTGGACAAGTTTAAAAGGTATCATACACATAAGATATAAGGTTACTGATCAGTAATAAAGTAATAAAGGTAAAAGTAAAAGGCCAATTGTCAACAATTATATTATTTCTTTTAAGTATAAGTAACTATTTCTTTGTGTATTAAAATTTTCAATTTCTTAAAGCCCAGAACATTAAATTTTGTTATAATTTTGAATGCAGTGTTTTCTTGGTTTTGCTAGTGTGTTGAATATTTGGTTCCAGGAACCGACTAACTGAGAAAGGGTATCTCATGCTCTCTCTCTGGCGCTCAACAATAATAATAATAATATTAAGTAAATAATAAATAAAAATAAAATAATAATTATAAATTTCTACTTTGCAACAAAATTAAATATAAAATACAGAACATTTTGACGGCCCAATGTGGTGCAAATTTTATTAAATATAAAATACAGAACATTTTGGCTCCCAACGTGGTAAGCGACGTTGTTAAACGACATTTTTAACGCTTAACAACGTGAAACATTTGTAATTAAAAATTGTAACCATTTATAGACTTTCATATACTAGCAAACCAGAAAAAGAGAATTTTGATAATTTATTAAAACAATTTTGACAAGAAAATAAATAAGCAAACAATAATATTAAAGGTAATATCGCTTTACTGTGTGAAAGTTCACTATATTTAGCTTATAAATTCATATGAGATTAAGATCAGGTAAGGCAGTAGGTATGGCTGACCAAACTATAAGCGCAACACGAGAACAAACACAAGAACAAACACCATCAACCTCACAGGAACAAACACAAGAACAAACACAACAACCAGGCGACACTATACGCACACCACAGACAGATGCGAACATACTACATCAACTTATGGAGATGATGAAACAAACAAATCAAAATGTGCTACAGACAAAACAAGAAATCCAAGAAACAAAACAAGAAATAAATGATAATATAAATAAGAAGCTAGAAGAAACATCAGCAAAAATAGAAGAAATGAATAAAAGGCTCGAAGAGAACACGGTGAAAATAGAAGAAATAAATAAGAAGCCAAAGGAAACAAACACAAGTACGGAAAAGATAAAAGGAATAATGAAAAGAGTCGAAAATAGGAGAGACACCATGACCGATGATGTCATAGAAGACATAAATACTAAAGTTAAATCAGCCACAGAAAAAATAGAAGAGTCGATGTCACATAATGTAGAAGGTTTAATAGTAAATGTTGTCAATGAGCTTGATAACAAGATGAAAAAATAAGAAGAAACAATTGGTAAAAGGTTAAAAGAACAGGAGGGCAAGTTTACTTTAGAATTGAACACGAGGCTGTTAAAGAATGGAGGACACACAACCAATACACAAACCCACTATACACAACCGTGTACTAAAAATCAGACATATTTTTACGGTGACAATCGCACACATCCCAAAGTATTTATTACCCGCTTAAAACAATACATGAATTCATTACACCCGGATGCCAACCTGAAACAGAACATCCAGAATATGGTAAGGTCAGAAGCTGAAGTCTGGTATAATGTTATTTGCGATACCTTTGAAACGATCGAGGAATTTGAAAGTTTGTTACTGAAACAATATTGGAGTAAATATACGCAGCAGAAGGTACGATTTAATCTTTTTAACGGTAAATATTTTGAAAACTCCGGGATAAGTCGTGAAAACTGTCATAAGGAAAATAGGTAACATAAAACATTTAGAACCTGCATTCACCGAGGGGAAAATGGTCAGTTATTTAGCTAGGCATTTTTCAGATGACATTCATAACGTCATCATTACACAGCGAATTATATCGCTGGACGGCTGGATTGAATATTTGAGAAGTATTGATGACCACAGAATAGGATGGAAACAACCAAATGAAAAATATAGGAACAGTGGGCAAATAAATGATAGGTACCGGAAATTTGATAACGACAACCGAGATAAATATGGAAATTATAATAATAGAACTTTTAATGAAAACGGGGGAAATTATAATAATAACGAGCGGCACTATAGAAATCAAGGTAACTATTATAATCAATATGCAGAAAGGGATCAAATTTAATTATAGGACAAATGAAAATAGGGAGCAGTATGACAATCAAAACAATGATAAACGACAGGGTAGATGGTAACCCAGTGAACACACATATGGCTGTTACGTACCAAAGAGAGATTGTCAAGGTAACACACAATTACCAAATATGTGTCCATTATATAAACCATCTTCAAATGCTATATACACTTAAGTTATGAACAAACATGCCTGTTTGTTAAATAAAAACATTATAATATGTGATTTTTACATAACTGCTGCATTACAATAACAAGTATTTTGTATATTTACATGCCATATAATATTTATGTATATCTGTTATCACCATGTAGATTTTAAGATATGTTGCCTGTTTATTAAATAATAACATTAAAATATGTGATTTTTACGTAACTGCTACATTACAATAACAAGTATTATGTTTATTTATCCGCTATATAACAATTATGTATTTCTGTAATCAGTTTGTACATTTAAAGTTATATTGCTTGTGTGTTAAATAATAACATTAAAATATGTGATATTTAGATAATTGCTACATATTACACATCAACCCATCTTATTTGTTTACACCAGATATAACATTTATATACTTTATGATCAGCTTGGACATTTTAAGTTTTTCTACAATTACATTACACTTATATATTTAATCATGCACCTAATTTGGTAAACTATAAACGTGAAACAAGCTAGCTTACAATGGAATGTTAAAAAAGTTTGGTTATGTATATTGTTTTGGTATAGTATGAGTGTGCTGATAGTTAGATTATAACATCAGTGATCAGTGTCGTTTAATAAACATAATAATATCATACCCAATGAAAATAAGAAGCTCTTTTACCAATTAACGCTTGTGATATTGTCTTCAATGTGTCTTCAATTGCCATTAAGTGGTAATGAAAATGTAATTGTGCCTATAATACGTGATGACTTATTCATTTAATTACTCTATAAAGTTATTAAAATAGTGATTAGTGTTACCGGCCGTTTTATTTTTTTTATGTAACAAAAAATAAAACTCGCCGATCAAAAACTAGTTTGATAATCCCGTATCTTCATACAGTTGGATAACATTTTGATATTGTGATATTTTAAATTTCCCGGTAAATCTGCGGTTGTAAAATTATTATAGGACATCTCTTTCGCACTGTATACTGCATAATTCGTGCTAGAAAAGGATACCAAATTAACTCAAATATCCCCCTATACCTAATAAAATAACCTAATTCTAATATTCTAACCTAACACAAGTGACCGAGAAGGAGGTGCAACGTGACTTCTAGCGTGCGTTTTAACATGTTAAATATCGTCTTTGTTTTTGTGTGGAATCAAGTTCAGAGTTTAAAACTGTTGTAGGTAAGTACGTAGAAGTGTAAATCATTAGCACCTCGGTGCAATGTTAAGTCCCTTATAGGTACCTACTTATTTGTTGACATGTTTCCCAATCATGAGATTGAAATTTAATGAAATTTAACTAAGCTCAAGCCACGGAAAAATTATAGGTGTTTTATTGTAGCTTAAATTGTATAATCACAATCATTAAAAGTACACATTTATATAAGTAATAAATGGAAACAAAGTAGTGTCCTTGGGCAACGATGTAACATATCGTAGGTATATACTTATACAAATCTTTTATAACCAGCCTATTTTATCTCTTGCTATAAACTGCTTCTGCTATAGGGATTTAACCTATTTATATCATCATAGATTTCTATGTCTAATTTTGTGTAATTATTAATTAAAAATAATATCTCGTATAGGGGTTTAATCTTGTAAAGACAAAGAATTTCTAAAAAAGTTAGAAATTGCTTTTAAGTAAATAATACACAAAAAAGTTATAAAATTTTGTCATAAAGTATTGTTCTAGCTGCTGTTAACGAAATAAAAAAGTTGATGTTATGCAGCAACTTTTAAAAATTGTTAGAAACGTTAAATGAATATAATGCAAAATAAATTGAAACAATGTTGAATGAATACAAAGCAAAATAATAAAATACATAAAAGTTAAAATTGGTAAATGATAATAATAATAAGTGAGTAATTCATTACATAAATGTAATAAGAATAAAATACAATGGTCTAAATTAATAGACAAGGGTAAAACTCCACATATGAAAGTCTATGTTAACTCGATGTCCTCTTGTTTTTGAGGTTTAATACCGGGTCGCTTTCTTGGAGGGATAAGTCTAGGAAATTTGGTGAATACTCTGCTTCGCTCTGAAGGAGGTGAAGGAGGGTTGTCCGTTGAGGGTTGGATTCGCAATGCTCTACCTCTTCTTCTTCTGCATTTACAAGTTATGTAAAGTACAACTAACAGGATTATGAGAGTGATTATGAAATACGTGAACCAAGATACGTGTTTGGTCACAAAAGGCTCGTTTATGAGGTCATCCAGGTCTTTGGAATATTGGTCCAATTTGGTTTTTGCAATATCTAGATCTTCTACGTCGAGATTGTTTAATTTGAGTGGTTTTAATTTTGGAATTTCGATTTTGTCGAGCATGTGATTACAGCATTCAAAAGGAATTTGGATAGGATGTGAATTGTCCTTAATTTCGGAGAAGTCTTTGGCACTGGCTTGTATTCGAGTAATGCCTGCATAGGCGTAACATCCTGGTTGTAGTTTGATGATGGAATTTTTGTTGATTAACTCTGTCGTGGATTCTCTCTTTGGACAGTTGATGGTGATGTGAAGTGGTTCGGAATTAATTACTAGCCATGTGTTTTCTTCAAATTCTTGGACGTTGTATCCCTGACTAATAATGAAGGAAGTTTGACAGTTCTCTGGAAGTTTCGGCAACGGTTTTAGTATTCTGGCTTCACATATGGCATTTTGGTCGATAGGATAGGCAAACAGGTTCGAACATAGTTTGGTTCCAAAATAAAGAGGTTTGCATTCTTTCAAATTTTGTATAGGTATGTACATTAAAGAATCATCGTCTCTCGCGATATACTTTTGTGAAATAGATAAAATGTGATGCAGACCAGTTCTGTTATCAAGTATCGGGATAGGATATAGGAGATAGGTGTTATAATTTTGGGGTTCAATAAGTGGTATTGTTAAAACAAATACTAAGTTAGAATCCATTTGAAACGCTTGTAATTCAATAATTTCCAAATACTTAGCAACTGCTGATAATTTAATAGGAAGTGTCAAATTGTTCCTTCGTAAGCTCTGTGAAATTTCTTGTAATGCTGTTACCAAATGATTAGAGGTTATGATTGAGGTGTGAATGATTCCTAATCTGGCAAATGTTATTGAATTCAAAATATCGTTCTAAATATCTTCGATATACGAATAGCTTGCCATTAATTGTTCGGAAATGTATAAAAATTTTAGTTTTATGTGAGCAGCCTCGATAGCTTGAGTCATGGTTTGAATTGTGTGTTCGATTTCTTCGAGATCTTTGTTAAACGTTTCCTCGTCAATTTGTAATTTTTGTATAGTCGACTTGAAGTTTTTAATAACTGATTTTTGATTAAGTTTTCCAATTGATGTTCGTCGTTATTTGGTTTATTTATACAATTAGTATAGTACTGGCCATCTTCAGCATCTAAGTTTCCAGTTATGGATTTGAATATTGTACCGATACCGTTAAGTATTCCTCGTTTATAGTTTTTGTGTCTGAAAAGATTTCGTCAAATTTCGTTTTTATAGAGTTGGATATTTGTGTTAAAAAGTTAAAATCTGTTTTAATTTCACTCGTAAAAATAATTGACTTGTGATCACCATTATTGAGAGTGTACAGGATTTTGTCTAAGATATTTTGATTTTTGTCAAAAGCTGGTTTGAGGGATGAAATATTTTTATGCACTAGCAGAGTCCATTGTCATTTGTCACCACAA
The DNA here is from genome assembly GCA_936432065.2 of Rutpela maculata. NCBI lineage: Eukaryota > Metazoa > Arthropoda > Insecta > Coleoptera > Cerambycidae > Rutpela > Rutpela maculata. Next base: position 22,351,683 of record OW386289.2, read on the forward strand.
TGTCCGTGTCTTGGTGGTAGTATACACCAACAGTATCATTGATCGGGGTAATTTTGTATTGACAGAGTGCTGATTCGAACAGCAGGAGAAACCTGAAAATAAATTTAATTTTCAGTATATGGTTTCATTCTATCAAAATTGACTTTAGTTTCTTGTTTTGTTTCGAGATTTAGTAGGGTAGCAGAATTCTGAAAATTTTCTTTTATTTTAAAGGGACCGTTAAATTTGTTTTGTAGTTTGTTCTTAATTTGTGATTCTTTTACATAAACTAAGTCACCTATTTTGTACTCGGATCGTTTTTGGGGGACATTTCTGTCGAAACGAACTTTTGCTTTCTCTTTTTGAGATTGTGTTCGACTACGGGCTATTTTATAGTAGTGGGATATTCTGTTGTTTAAATCTCTAACGTATTTGGTTATTAACTCTTTTTGGTTACATAAGGTTTCAGGTGGTTTGTTAGACGTATGACCAAAGATAAGTTCATATGGGGTGAAACCGTGTGTTTTATTTACCGAATTGTTATAGCATATTACTGCATATGGTAAAATCGTGAACGGATGTTCGTTCGGGTTTTCAGTTTTATGAATTCTTATCATTTCAGCTAAAGTAGCATGAAATCTTTCTATGGATCCGTTCGATTGGAGATGTCCTACGCTTGAATAAGTTAATTTTATGTCGTAGAGGGTGCAGAGATCTTTGAGCAAACGGTTGTCAAATTCGCCACCGTAATCGCAATGGATTCTTAGCGGGGTACCGTAATGTTGAAAGTATAACAACAAGGTATTTACGACGGATTTTGCGGATTTGTCCGCGACTGCATATGCTTGTGTAAATTTAGTTAACTCGTCGCGAATAGTTAAAGCGTAATTTCGAGTTGGGAATTCAAATAAACCGATATTAATTCTTTCGAATGGTGTTCTTGGGGTTTTTGTGACTACTAGAGGGTTATTAAGGTTTTTTCGGCATACCTTAGTTTTTTAGCAAGTTTCGCAATTTTTTTATAAAATTTTCAACGTCTTTAGTTAGACCTTGCCAAGTGTATTTTTCTCTAATTCTTCGAATCGTTTCATTTATTCCGCGGTGTAGATTATTTTTACCAAAATGATTTTGCTCCAATATAATTGCAATTTCATCTTCGTCGGCAGTTCTGACGATATCTTGACAAATTACTACTTTTAAGTCATTTTACGCAAAAATGAATGATAGGATTTCAAGTATATGGAGGTCTAAATTATTTTCGACAAAGTATGTCTTAGAAAGATCCAAAACATCTTGATTTTTAAATAGTACCAAAAATAGATGTTCAATTACAGATTCGATATCAAAAGGTAGAGGGATGATAAAATATCTCCTATGTCTGACTGTTTTGCTTGATACAATATTGATTTTATTGTTATGAAATTCGGGGTTTTCTTCGAATATGTCCTCGATAATTTTGTGATGTAGGTCTTGTAAGTTATTCTGTTGGAAGAAGGTTATAATATCTTTATGTTCTCGGTATAAGAGTTGTTTGTTTGAGGCTTTGATTTTTGAATAGTCTATTAAAGATGTTGTTTTATATAGGTTGGTGAAAGTTTCAAATTCTCGGGAAATTTGTTCGTTAGTGATTTCGTTGTTATCGTCTGGGTTTTCGTCGTCGTCTGACTCTTCGTCATTCGCGGCTAGAACCTTTGAATGAAATTTGGAACATTCGGAGAAATGATTAATTTTGATTCTGGAAAGTGCGTCCGCGTTCTTATTGATTTTGCCAGGTTTATAAATTATTTCGTAGACGTACTCTTCTAATTTGAGTCGCCAACGGGCAAGTCTACTTCCTGGGTCTTTTATAGAGAATAGCCAGGTGAGTGGTCTGTGGTCGGTTACAAGCTTGAACTTTCTACCGTACAGATAGGGTCTAAAGTGCTTTACACTCCATACTATCGATAAAAGCTCGCGTTCAATCGTTGAATACTTAGTTTCTGCACTGCACAAGGTTCTAGAAGCATAGGAAATGGGTAAATCTTTGCCAATAGGCCCCTGGCTCAGCACTGAGCCGACGGCAAATGCGCTCGCATCGGTGCTTAGGATGAAAGGTTCATCAAAATTAGGATAAATTAATATTGGTGTTGTTGTTAATGTTTGTTTCAAATTTTGAAAAGAATTTATACAATCATTGTCGAAGAGAAATGGTATGTCTTTTTGTAGTAGTTTTGTTAAGGGCTTGGTAATCTTGGAGAAATTAGGGATAAAGCGCCTATAATATCCGGCTAAGCCTAGAAATGATTTAATTTCTTTGGGATTTTTCGGTTGAGGAAAATTTAAAATAGCGTCAACTTTCGAAGGATTTGGTTTTACGCCGTCTTTTGTAATTGGATGTCCTAAATAAGCGACTTCCTTACGGAGAAACTCCCATTTGTCTGGTTGAATTTTGAGGTTGGCTTTTTGAAGGCGTTTAAAGACTTCAGTTAGATGGGAAATGTGTTCGTGGATAGTAGGGGAGTAGACAATAATATCGTCCATATAAACGAGATATCGTTCATTTTGGATACCTAACAAAATGTTATCCATCACTCTTTGAAACGTTGATGGAGCATTCTTAAGTCCAAAAGGCATTCTTACGAATTCAAAATGACCATTTTCAACTGTGAAAGCAGTTTTTTGAATATCTTTTGCATCAATCTCGATTTGGTGAAATCCGGAGGCTAAGTCCAAAGTTGTAAAATATTGACATTTGCCCAATTGATCGAGGAGGTCGGAAATATTGGGTAGCGGGTATTTATCGTCAATAGTCAGTTCGTTGAGTTTTCTGTAGTCCACTACAACTCGCCATTTTTGTTTACCGGAGGCGTCGAGTTTTTTAGGTACAACCCAAACTGGAGAGGACCAGGGAGAAATCGAAGGTCTAATGATGCCTTGATCAAGCATATTAGAGACTTGAGTTTTGACTTCCTCTTTATGGATATGAGGGTAGCGATATGACTTTGTGAAAACCGGTTTTGAATCGTTCGTGTCAATGGAATGCTTAATTTCGTTAGTAAAAGTTAAATTGTCTCCTTCCAAATAGAATATATCTTGAAAGTCTAAACAAAGCTGCGTTACTATTTCGGCCTCTTCTTCGTTTAGATGATCCAAGCGCAATTCGTTCCTAATTTCGAAGGATCTGTCTGTCTGTGGATGTTTGTCGGAATTTTGAGTATTTAAATTAAAAATTGATTTGAATTTTTGTACTGGTTCTAGGTTAAGGTTTGAAAAGTTTATGGTTTTTGGGATCGCGTTTGCATTTATTATTGAAGTTAAAAATTCTCCATTGTGATCGATTTTGACAATTGCATTTGGTAAGCGTACTTTCTCGTTTTCCTGGGCTAACAGTATAGCCTCGTTATTTCGCAGGTTACATTTTAGTTTACAAATTTTTTCCACGCGAGGTTCAATAGAAATTAAATTTTTGATGTTACTTAAATTTGAATTTTTTGTATCAGAATTAATAGTCGGTTGTAAAGGTAAATTTACTGCAGTTTCTTCCGTAACTTTAAATAATGGTACGTTTTTAAAATTCGTGACTAATTGTTTGTTTTTAAAGTCTACTTGGCATTCGTAATATTCTAGAAAATCTGCGCCTAGTAGTCCTTCAAAATCTATATCTAGATTATAGATATAAACTTTGTGTGACTCATCTGAAAAGGGGATGAGAACAGATTCGTTGATATAAATTTTTTTGATCAGTAATGCCCTGTATGATTACATTTTCAGGAGATCTACGTCTATAATTTTCAGCTGTTTTAGGTTTAAAAATTGAAATTCCTGCACCTGTGTCAATCAAAATTTTAAATTTGCCGGTTGCGTCTTTGATGTAGTAAAGATTTTTTGAATTTACGGTTAATAAGGTGTGGGAAAGCGTATTTACATGAACGTCTGTTCTGGGAAATTCAGCATTGGGTCGAAACTGTCGTTCAGGTTCATAGTTTGTATTTGAGTTTCTAGTTCCGTAATTGGTTCGAATTGGTCTGTTTGTTGTATTGGAGTATCCGTGGGGTACTCCGGATCTAAGCGAAAATCCTGAGGATTAGCAGTATAATCCTCGTATTGTTCATATTGAGAATTAGCTGTATAATTCTCTTGGAAATTTTGGTTAGTTTCGAAATTGTAATTTTCATAACTGTCACTTGCATTTTGATAATCGGGTGAATAGTCATTGTATTGATTATTATAATCACATTGATCTTCATAAGGTTCGTAATTTAAATGATGCGTTTTTTGTTGATTAAAACGGTTAAAATTTGGGTTTGGTTGAATAGCAGAGGGTCTTTGTCGATTGAAATTCGGGTTCGGCCTTATGGCTGAGGGCCTGTTTTGCTGTGATTGATTTGGCTGATTGTTTTGAGGGAACGTCCTCTGGCCAAACTGATTATTCTGAGAGAAATTTTGGAAATTCGGATTTCCTTGGTAATTCGTTCTTTGAAAATTTTGTGACGTTGTTGGCGTAGCTTGCGATTGTTGCCTCATGCGGCATTCACTTATTACATGTCCATTTCTTTTACAAAATGAACGAAATTTTTGTTGGAAATTGGGACCTTGTGGTCGTTTTTGTTGAGGAGGCATTGTATTTTTTACTTGGTTATTTTTTGGAAATTTCTGTGATTCGAAGTAGGAAAGTTGTAGCTCTCTACGGATTCTGCTAACGGCTTTTAGTATACTAGGAGAATTTCTAGCTCGAATGATGCGGCCTAAGTTTGGTTCTAAGCCCGTTAGTAAATTATTAAGTGTCATGGTTTCGATGAGATCTGCTTGTGCAGCTCTTTGCGTTGTCGTGAGAGTTTGCTTTTGTACTGCAGCGTGCATTTTCGCATTGTGCGTTTGTAAACGCGAAACAAAAGTTAGGGCGGATTCACCTGGCAATTGGTGAATGCGCTGCAGGTCCTGAATTAGGGCCGTTAAATCTCTGGAGTCCCCAAAGTGGGTTTCCAGTAGTGCTTTTATTTCTGGCCATGTGCCGGGATTACGTGAATTAATTAATTCGGCAGCTTTACCTTTTAATTTATTTTTGATGTGGACTGTTAATAAAATTTTCTGGTCGTTAATGGCCATACTTTGTGCACAATGGCATGAATTTAAAAATGTTTGTAAATTAATGGCATTGCCATCGAATTCGGGTATCAACGAAAATATCTCAGAGAGCTTGTAAGGCTCAATTTGCTCTGGTTGTGGTTGTTGTTGTTGTTGTTGTAGTTGTTGTTGTTGTTGTTGTTGTAGTTGTAGTTGTAGTTGTAGTTGTAGTTGTAGTTGTTGTTGTTGTTGTTGTTGTTGTTGTTGTTGTTGTTGTTGTTGTTGTTGTTGTTGTTGTTGTTGTTGTTGTTGTTGTTGTTGTTGTTGTTGTTGTTGTTGTTGTTGTTGTTGTTGTTGTTACGTTGCGTGCGTAAATGGATTGTATATTAGCTGTATAATACACAATGTTTCGTATTAGCAGTATAATACGAAAGTAAATAACTTAAGATTAATAAAAAATTGTTGCGTTGTAGCTTGTACAGGATTTCTTTGATAATAGAACTGGCTTGTTTGCCGAGTGTATTAGCGGTATAATACACGTAAATAATTGTGATAAATAATAATTGTAAAAATGAAATAAAATAACGAGATGATTCTTAAAATGACTTACGTTAGTTTCGTTTCCATGGGTAGGTTCTTCGTCCGTCAAGGGATTGGGATCCGCCACCACCAGTGAGGAAGGTCTCCTTGTTCTCGCAGATGTACACGCACTAGTTAGGCACCTTCTGCAGATGTTGTCCTTGTTCTTTCGCGCTTCACTACCAGTTAGGCTTCTTGTTCTGATGATGTTTACGGATCCTACCGACTGCGCCAATGTTAGATCACGGTTTACATGAGTAACTTTTTAAAAAGATTTATTTACTTAAATGGAGCCAACGTTGGCTCTTGAAGAAGGAATATAATAATAAATTAGAAGTGTTGCATTCTAACTGAGTTTAATAACTGCCTTTTCAAAGAATGTCTAGTCGTACTTATAACATACAGAACCTGAGTAAGCAAAATATAGAACAAAGGAAATGCAATTCGACAGTCAGCATTAAATGTGAGAAACAAAGGTGAAATATAATATCTCTAAGATAAGCGATTAATAAAAGAAGTCGTTATCATGTAATATGATATACCTGTGGAGGTTTGTTATGACTAAGTCTTTATAATAAGCGTATAATTTTATATAACATATATATATATAAGCGTAGGATACGGCTTCCGATGATAGCCCATTTACATGCTATACGACTTCCGACTGCGATACGGCTTCCGTATACGAAAGCCGTAACGCAACCAATGTAAAACGTCTCCATGGTGCCCCAGTTGTCTGCTGTGCTAATTTCAGCTGGAAGTCAGATATTCGGATTTTGAACTCTTCCGCATATTTTAATTGACGAGCCGGCCACATCATCGAAGGCGTCACGGTTCCCGTATATTCCATGCCGTATAATATACTATCAGTTTTACAGTGGATACTGCTTCCGGTAAATATTGGCAACCTTGGATCACATGGCATTTAGAAAATTAGGTATGATCTTGTGTGTTTTTAACGTTTCAAATGACTCTGCAAAGTATTCGTTGTTGCTACTCGCTACACCACAACGACTTTTGTTTTTGTTATAGGACAAGTACCAATTTACAATTGCTTAGAAATACTTATTAAAATACAACTAAGACATATGTTATCCGAAATTATAAATATTTTGAATTTTTAGTGAAAATATCTTTCAGTTAGTATGGCGTTTTCGATGTGTTTTAGAACAATAATTAAAAACAAATTTTTTGGTATTTTACTTAAGGTTTACGCATGGGGTTTTTCGAAATCGTAGATAGGAATACGAAATTGGAATTTAAATATATTGACACTTCATTTCAACAGAGAATATCGCATAAATTGTTGTAGTTGTTGTTGTTGTTGTTGTTGTTGTTGTTGTTGTTGTTGTTGTTGTTGTTACGTTGCGTGCGTAAATGGATTGTATATTAGCTGTATAATACACAATGTTTCGTATTAGCAGTATAATACGAAAGTAAATAACTTAAAATTAATAAAAAATTGTTGCGTTGTAGCTTGTACAGGATTTCTTTGATAATAGAACTGGCTTGTTTGCCGAGTGTATTAGCGGTATAATACACGTAAATAATTGTGATAAATAATAATTGTAAAAATGAAATAAAATAACGAGATGATTCTTAAAATGACTTACGTTAGTTTCGTTTCCATGGGTAGGTTCTTCGTCCGTCAAGGGATTGGAATCCGCCACCACCAGTGAGGAAGGTCTCCTTGTTCTCGCAGATGTACACGCACTAGTTAGTCAATAGCGGAGTAGAAAGAAATTTAATAAAATTATATAAAAAAAGTATTTTTAAGAAAAAGATTTTATTTGAAAAACCACTAAAAAGTAAAAATATATATCTTTTTAAATTCATACATCTAGAAACCAAAAGCTTTGGGGGCGGTTATATAGGGGGCTATTACATAGTTACTTACAAATCTTTTGGTTTCCAGGTGTATGAATTTTAAAAAAAATTATTTTTACTTTTTAGTAGTTTTTCAAATAAAAGCTTTTTCTTAAAAATATTTTTTTTTATATAATTTTATTTTTTACTTTTTAGTCTACATATTTTACAGAGACAGACATAACTCTTCATTTGCCACCGCCATCCACGCCTTCCCTCTCCCGTATTCTCACCCCTCTAACACTACTTCCCACTTCTTCCCACCCCTTTTCCACCTCTTCCCACGCCTTCCTCTCCCCTTTTCCATCTCTTCCCACCTCTTTCCACCCCTACCCCATATCTTTCCAATCCTACCCATTCCTTCCCCACCTCTTCCCACCGCTTTCCCACCTCTCCCACGCCCGCCATATTGAATTTAGAATGACGTCACATTGTTTATCGGATTTTGCTCGTCAAACCCTTTCATTTGATACCCATATCAAGGGGGTTGTGACTATAAAGCCGATCCGCCATCTTGGGACGTCCGCCATATGGGATTTAGATCGATAATGGCTATACTATGTTGCATTGTCACCGGACTTATCACGTGTGCCAAATTTCAATGCTCCAGCTTAATTAGAATTAGTCGAAATTCAGCTTGCAAAATTTGACCTAAACAAACATACATACATACATACATACATACATACATACAAACATTGCAATTGCAAGTTAAATAAAAGCTTTTAAAAAGTTGTAAAACACTGACTGTGTAAGTGTAATCCGATTAAAATTCGTTAGATAGTATGAAAAATCTACGGAGTTAGCTTAAAAAATATTGGTCCTTTTAATGAAATTTTGACCCAGATTTTAATTCGTTATACAAAATGTTCCGTACATAATTGGCGATAGAGGAGGTCGAGCTGATTCCAAAACTCTTTCATATGTACCCTCTGAAGCCTTCTCTGTTATTAATATAGGGAGGATTTTCTAATTTATGTCAAATTTTTAAGCTGTCATATTTTTTAACCATTTTCCAAAGTAGCTAAAACTTAGTACATGCTTTTGTGGTAGTTGTGTGTTACTACATGAATCAGTAACAGATAAATATGCAACAACATTCTTGGGCATCAACACTAAGACTGTTTGTAAATTCAGTTTCATAGTCCCTAGATGATGCCAACATGGTTGGCGAAACGCTAGTCGAGCAATATTCAAGTATTTTGGTGTAGAAACTACTTCAGAGGCAGCACCACACCGAAGGTTCGAGTCCCCTCAAAGATTTATTTATTTATTTATTTATTCATTTTACGAACCCATCAAATTTACATTCCCAGTATAGGGTAGGTACTGTCGTGGGCAAAAAAAATGGGACAAATCTTAACGTATTTTTGCTAAAATCTAGTTGTGTACGTCTAACTTTAATTTTTGTGACATTGCGGTTATTTGTCAAAATTCATTGCAAGTGTGCAAATAGAGACAGATTTACGGTAGAAAAAAATAGTTGTCCTATTTTTTTTTGCTCAATGCTCACGACAGTACATTTAGTCAGATGTAATATTGAGTAATATCAAAGAAAAAAAAACGTTTACAATTTTTTTCAATTTAAACTAATAAAAAGTAGTATTAAATTAATACAACGATTATTATAGTAAATTTAAGGATATTTTACATAAGTATGCTATTTTTTTAGAATGCAAGCTCATACCATTAAAAATGTGTATTATTTAAGTTCCATTTATTGAACGAACCTGTCGATTTTAATTCCATATTTTGTTTTACTTCCAAATCCACGTAGTGGAGTACAGCAACGGTAAACAAATATTATATTTCGTTTTATTCTAATGGGCTATAGTCCAATCAGTGGGGGGTTTTGCCCTGCAAAAGGTGGATTAGTAATGATTTTGATATGTTTTTTTTAAGGCGTTCGGTCAAGGACCATATTGCCAGCCGCAATTTTTTAAAAGTCAATTAAAATTTTAAATTAATTTATTGCTTATACAACATACATGAATACTATGATAAGTATGAGAAAAGATCCTATGTCTATGTCTAACCTAACAGGAGAGTTGATATATGTTGTTGATGAAAGATACAAGGTTTCGACCTAGGGGGAGCCGCCTTCTTGATTGAAAGTTGCAAAAAATTGGTTTTCAAAATAATTCGGTAACACTCGATCCTAAGAGAAAAATGTTCCAGACAAAGTTGAAGACGACAAAATTTCCTACGTTTTACTTCCACATTCAGTGGAAGTGTGGTAACGACAAAAAAATTTTAAAAAATTTTTATTGTCCAAATAGGCTTAGAATGTCATGAAACGTCGAGATTTTAAATTTGAGCGAAAAAAACTTCTGTCGGTCTGTCTGTAACTTTTTTGTGCGCACGTTTACTCTGGAACCGTTTAAGATATTGACTTGAAATTCGGTACACATATGTACTTTAATGAGATCTGGAAACAGATTATATTTTTATCTTATTCCGTCAAAGGGTAGGGAGGTAAATTGGGGTAAATTTGGGGTAAATAGCTAAATCAAGCAGGTAAGAGTCCAGAAAATTGGTATTTAGTATATACAAGGGAAGCTAAGGTCTCAAAAAAATTTTTGGCATTAGCAACCCCCATTACCACCCCCACCATTGTTAAAGGGGATGAAAAAAAATGTGATTTAGTATGTGTACAAGAACCAGAAACCTCAAAATATTGTTTTGCTTCATCCACCCCCACTCCACTACCGATGTGGGGTATCGTTTTGTAGGTTTTTGGGGTAGAGGATTTCAAATATTATATTATTAAAGTTCCATAAGCAATTATTTCCACATACAAAATTTTTTCGTTGTGAGTTGGATCGAAAATCTGGATGTGGAAGTAGTGATTCCTTGGGCAGCAGTTTTTATTGTAAGTCTAATGTTTAAAGAGATACAGCGTCAGAAAGATGAATTTAAGAAGAGATTTTTTTTTATTATATAAAGTACGTTTACAACATAACATATTTTATATTATTTATATTATTATAATAAAGATCTACTTGTATTGAATCTAAAATCTAAATTGCCGGGATAGCATTACAGTGGCTTACATCATACTTGGAAAATAGGCAAATAATGTATTAAATTTAATGACAGTTATTCAGAAGAATTGACTATAAAACATGGAATACCTCAAGGGTTGGTACTTGCTCCTATACTCTTTTTATTTTTTTATTATTTTTTTTTTTTTTTTTAAGAGGGGAAACCTTCAAAAGGGACCCTGCACGGTGTTTTCTCTGCAGGGTACTGTGGGATTTGACCTCACCATATCCGGAACCGCCGTCAAGCATTACTTCGGATATACTCTTTCTATTATTTTTATACAATCTAACATTTTTTTAATGACCTTATTCGTATCAAAAAATTTCAAATTATAAAATTTTATGTTATATTAAAGGATGAAATTTACGCCAAAATAAAGATAAGATCTTTAACTTCTTTTTGTCATTGGTAGTCTAAGTTATAACTGGGCGGTTTCTTCCAGCCGACCAAATTTATCCGTGAAAGTCAGATCAGATCACCCGTTACTCACTCATTAATACATTGTTCAAACATACGGCTCATTCAATATAGTGGAGTCAAATTAGGACTGATAAATTCGCAATGTGAATTGTCTGATCAGGGCGGTTTTTTTTTGTTTTAACGTGTTCACTGGGTCAACTATAGTTCACATTTCAGTTTTGCAGTTTCTGCGAGGTCGGCGTATTGTTTATTTAAAAAATTTTATTTTTTAGACCGTGTTTTTCATCGGTTATCTTTGAATATCTCGAAATCTATAAGTCCTATGGAAAACAACAAAGAGAAGGAAAATGTTCGTTATGAGCTGTGGAACAAAAGTACATAAACTATAATTCTTTTCAATTGTTATTATTATTTTAAAAAAAAAATTGAACATTGCAATATTATGCGTTTTTAAACGAATTACTGTTATTTCAAAAATAAAGGATAATTTTCAATGAAATTTTGGAAAAATATAGCTCTTATAAAGTACAATCACCGCTTAAAATTTCAAATCTAAATGATTATTAAAACTGGTCAAATATACAATTGTTGCTAAACCTTTGCACCCTTGTGAAATCCTGCCATCAAAACCGAGAAATGTGTACGACGGCTCAAATTGTAGCTTTTTATAAGTACTTTAAGATCACGAAGGAAAAATTTTTTTTTTTCAAAATTTAAACCATTTTTATTGCATTTGTTTATAATTTTCGAAATCTTAATAATAAACAAATTCAAATAACTCTATGGTTTTTTTATAAAATCAAAATCGGTAAACGATTTGTGAAAGTAGATTAAATAAGCCATCTTTCAAAAAAAAATTTAATGCTCTGCTTGCATTTGGAGCTGAGATACGTTGGTTATTGCGTTTCGATCACTTATAAATAAACAAATTGATATTTCATCTTAAAATTCGGGCTGATTATTCCCCAGTGCTTATATTTTTGTGCAGGGCCGGGCCCAAGGGGGGGTAGGGGGGGGGGGAGCCTTCCCCCAAAGCTCGGGCAGTTGGTTCCAAACGCGGTTGGCGTTGGCAAAATCTAACTAATCATCACATACAAATATATAATTTGAATTTTACACTTACTCCCACAATCGCGAAATTGACACAATAATTATTATTAAGCGATTGGCAACCCTGTAAATATTTTATTTTATCAGTAGTGTGTTTTCCATTAAAGCTAGGGAAGCAAAGCTTCCCTTAAACGACACGGAATCCCCATTTTTAATATTAATTTATTATACATAAATTCATTTTCTAAAAATACTAGAACTAGCAATGATTTTTAAATAGAATCTATATGTTTCTACTACTGATCTAATATAATATTATCAGGTCTACTGGTCTACATACCTATTAGTTTTGTTTGGTAGTGTGATATTAGACAACAAAGTCTAACTTCGTATTTACGGAACTTTTTCCTGTTTCCACCTATTGTAATAATTTTTTATTGTATTGACGACTTTGGTCAATCATTTCGACGTGTCCCACACCATATTAGTGTATGGTCTTTTGGACAATAAAGTTTATTATTATTATTCTTTTTATTTACTTTATTTAGGCTAATTTTTTTTTTTCATTTTTAATATGATCATTTTTGTTTAACAGTTCTTATTTTTTTATTTTATTAAACCAAGGATTTTTTAAATTTCTTTTAAGTAATAAGTATTAGGTTTAGGTACATGATGATCCAACAATGATTGAACAAGGCCATTTTTCAAACGATACAAATGTTTATGTCGAAAACCAAAGAAGCCATTCGATATATTTTTTCCGCAGAAACCAAAAATTATCATAAACGAAAACAAATAAATTGAAAACAAAAGATTTATGACACAAGAATACAGGGCTCGGGCTCATATGGAAAACCTGAAGAGCGTGGAAAATTCAGGGAATTTTAAAAATCCTAAGAAAATCATGGAAATCTCAGTGAATTTTAAATATTTCGCAAAAATCATGAAATTTTGAGTCACAATATGAAAAACAATAAACTATTTACGAGCTCCTACTGTTATTATACTCTTCGCAAATACGAAAACGAAGAGTATATTGCATTTGATCGGCACATTTCTAAAACTGTAAATATCGCCCGCAGACAAAAAATTTTCATACCATTGTGTTAGTGAACGAATTCTGAACAACTTTCAAAATGGCCGTCTGTCCGTCCGTCTGTCCGTCCGTCACATTTCTTGTAAACACGATAATAATAATAATAATAATAATAATAATAATAATAATAATAATAATAATAATAATAATAATAATAATAATGTCGGAGACACGGGAGAACTGTCCAGCATCGCACACGCGAAAAAAAAAAAATAATAATAATAATAATCCGATTGTACTGAAATTTGGACAGTAAGTTAGTGTTAGCTAGAGGAAGAACCCTAAATCGATCAGTAAAAAAATGTTATTAATGATTAAAATTTGAATTTTTTTTTTATTTTTATATTTTTGTAACTGAATAGAAATCTGGTGAAATGATATTTCATTTTAATATTTAAATATTTATATATTTTACAAATATACATTTCATAATGTAATATACAACCGTGGAAATATGATTTTAGCTCGTCTCTTATAATGTAAAAATTTACGTTTTTTTACGTGTTAAGTGGTGGTGCAGTTCTTATGCTTTTGACTCGGAATCCAAGGGTCCCCGGTTCGAAACCCAAATGGGCTGCGGTATAGTTTTTTTTATTTTTACTTTATTTTACATTGAGTCTTTTACCAACTAAGTTAGTACTATAAAATTAATAATGTCTAAAACTGACATTATTTACAAACAACTGCGAAGAGTATCCTATAGAATGTGTAACAATTATATAAAAATTTCAGTGAACAGGCGAAGAGTACGTTTTTAGTTTGTTTTAAATTATTTTTAAATTGCAACCTTCTATTCATTCGCTGACGATTTTATGAAACAAATTTTTTTTTATATAAAATCGAAAATTAAAGTAAAAATCACCTTTACCATATTAATAATTATTATTATTTGTCATTGAAAAACATTTTTTTTGTCATGGAAAGCCTGGAAAATTCAGGGATTTTTTTTTTAACTATGTGAAGTCTGAACCATGAAATAGCATATTTTATATTCGTTTTTTTATAATTTTTGTATTCGGCGGAAAAATACATCAAATGATAATTTTAGTTTTTGTTATAAACGTTTCTATCGCCGGAAAAATGTCCCTGTTCCGTCTTTGGTCGGGGCACCCTGTACATTGTACATAGTAAATTTGAATTCGATTTGAACTTTTTAGTTTTAGTAGCTTTTTCCATATAAAGTTTTTATTTTATTGAAATTATCCAATGTAAAGGTATGTGAGTTGGCTTTTTTTCATCTTCTCTCCCCCCCCCCCCCCCAAAGTAGTAGGCTTCGGTACGGCCCTGTATTTTGTCCCAGCTAGTAGAAAATAATCTAGAACTACATTTTTCAAAATTGCATCTAATAAAACGTCTTTGAAATCACATCATAATTAGCGGTTGACAAGTAATATTTCCCTCTCCCACTCATCGTATTTCGCAAACTAGGTAACTAAGACAACTAACGCAATATCTCTCTCGATTTCCACCTTACCGAGATATATATTTTTTAATTAATCGCCTCTTTTCGCAAATTTTGATTATTTCATCTAATTTAACGTGAAATAATTTGTTTAATTTTTTTTTGAAATTGCAGTGAAATTTTAATTTCTTTATTTTTGTTTTATTGGAATAATGTTCTTTCTTTTAAATGTTGTTTGTTTAGCTTTTGTTTATAAAAAAAAGGGAACAATAACAATTTAATTTATATACCGTGTTTTCCATTAGTTTTCTTTGAATATTTCAAAATCTATAGGTCCTATGGAAACCAGCAAAAGAAAACATTATACAACAAAAGTACAAAAACTATAATTTATTCCAAATGTTATTATTAAAAAAAAAAAATTAAATATAGCAAAATTAGACGTTTTTAAACCAATGATTGTTCTTTCAAAAATAATGGATTTTCAATGAAATTTAAGAAGAATGTGATTCTTATAGAGTAGTCACCATTTAAAATTTTGGATCAAAATATTTAATAAAACGGCTAAAAAAGCAATTGTGGGTATAGTGGAGTCAAATTAGGATTTTAATGTGAATTGTATATTTGACCTGTTTTAATAATCATTTAGATTTGAAATTTTAAGCGGTGATTGTACTTTATAAGAGCTATATTTTTCCAAAATTTCATTGAAAATTATCCTTTATTTTTGAAATAACAGCAATTTGTTTAAAAACTTTAAAAAATTTTGCAATGTTCAATTTTTTTTAAATAATAATAACAATTGTAAAGAATTATAGTTTATGTTCTTTTGTTCCACAGCTCATATCGAAGATTTTCCTTCTCTTTGTTGTTTTCCATAGGACTTATAGATTTCGAGATATTCAAAGAAAACCGATGAAAAACACGGTCTAAAAAATTAAATTGTTTAAATAAACAATACGCCGACCTCGCAGAAACTGCAAAACTGAAATGTGAACTATAGTTGACCCAGTGAACACGTTAACATAAAAATACCGCCCTGACCAGACAATTCACATTGCGAATTTATCAGACCTAATTTGACTCCACTAGTATGAAAGTGAGAAAGATTATGTGTTTGATAGTGGTGCGAGTGATGATACAGATTCTACACGGAGTGACGATAATAATTGTTATGAAAATTCACGTGTCTCTTACGTGAATTTGAAAATTGCTAAGATTATTTTGTAATTTATTAAAAATATTTTATTTTTAATACAGTTTTTAAGAATTAATACTTACAATTTAAGTCAAACTAATTATAGAAAATATAATTTGCAAAGGCACAAAGATAAATAAAATAAATGCATCTATGGTTAATTGGGCACAAAAATAATCTATAGAAAAAAACTAATTAATTTCTGTTACGATTTATTGTTTGGAGTCAAATTAAGGATTAAAAAAAAGTTATTAAAGGATTCTTCTGCTGCAGGAATTGTACTGTTTTAGTTTATTTTTGATGTAATAACATGCAATGGTTTTGGATTACATCTTATCGTTGCTTCATATGCAATTTAAATAATTAATGTTGCAGCATTAAAGTCTTTCTATTTTCGGTACTAGTAATCACATCGCAAAAAATAAAAATCCAAATCGCTTGCAATAAAGTTTAGAATAAAACTAGACTTATGAAACAACATTCAAAATTATTAATAATGGCCCTTTTTGTATAATTTAACATTGCATTCATTCTCAAGGCAGTGAGTGAAATATGTGCTTTTTATTGAACTAAGACTTGTTGGAAAATTTTACCGCAAAATGTTTATTTAAACGACTAAACAATCTGTAAAACTGCAATAATAAGATGTAACACATATCTGACGAGTTTCGGATTTTTAACGTAATCGCTAATGGTTTGACTTATTTTGAAAAGGTCACAATGTTTCTTTGGGTATCAAAAGTTTCAGGAACACAAATATTTTAAACCTTAAAGTGTGTTGTCTGGCATAACCGCTCGCTGTTGCTGCATTGTTTGGAACAGGTTTTTTGGTTAGTAATTTTCCCGCACGAATCAACCATATATAACTGCGATATTTTATTTATATTAGCGTCTTTTGCATTGTACGTACCAATTATTTTATTTTTTTCACATGTTTTATCTTATATACTTTTTAGTTCGCCTATCCTGCGAAAGAATATTGTGTTTATAATTTAATTTCCTATTTAATCCGATCTGGCCTTACTCCGTCCAGCCTTTCAATTGGCACGACGATTCGTATCGGGGATGTCTGGGTGGCTCGTAACAAGTGCTTGGGAGGACAATATGTTATATATAATTTAAAATAAATTTATTTTTGATTTGATTCGATTTTTGATTTGATGACTAGCTCAGAATACGAATGTTTCGGATTTAAATCTAGATGGCAGAAATTTTTTATTATTGTATCAGTGATATTAAAAATTTTACAAAAATTTTGTGCATGGACTTAAGGTTAGTTCTAGTTAGGTTGGTTTTCTTCTTAATGAGTATATCACTAGATAAAATTAACTTGTCAAGTGACTTTATTAAAGATTCCGACTTGCGAGCTTTTAGTGGCTCTGTTAATGTTTCAACTTTCGACGTCTAACAACGGCCTCCTTAAAATTTCATTAAACAAAGCCCCTTTGAAGATTTTTAAAACAGTGTGCAACCTACACAAATTTAAAAAACATTTATTGCATTTTTTATGAACAAAAGCTAAACAAATTATTTTGCGTTTAATTAAAGTGAACAATCGACATCTATGCACAAAGCAGGTGATTAAAAAAGACGACAAAAATTATAGCAACAAAAATTATATTGCATTTTTTTATAAACAAACGCTAAACAAATTAGTTTACGTTAAGTTGAAGTAAACTATAAGGAATCTACGCAAAAAAAACAAGACATTTAAAAGAAAGAACATTCCAATAAAACAAAAATAAAGAAATTAAAAATTCACTGCAATTTCAAAAAAAGAATTAAACAAATTATTTCACGTTAAATTAAATGAAATAATCAAAGTTTGCGAAAAGAGACGATTAATTATAAAATATATATCTCGGTAAGGTGGAAATCAAGAGAGATATTGCGTTAGTTGTCTTAGTTACCTAGTTTGCGAAATAGGATGAGTGGGAGAGGGAAATATTACCTGTCAACCGCGAATTACGATATGATTTGAAAGACGTTTTATCAGATGCAATTTTGAAAAATGTAGTTCTAGATTATTTTCAACTAACTGGGACAAATATATAAGCACTGGGGAATAATCTGTCCGAATTTTAAGATGAAATATCAATTTGTTCATTTATAAGTGATCGAAACGCAAAAACCAACGTATCTCAGCTCCAAATGCAAGCAGAGCATTAAATTTTTTTTTGAAAGATGGCTTATTTAATCCACTTTCATAAATCGTTTACTGATTTTGATTTCATAAAAAAACCATAGAGTTATTTGAATTTGTTTATTATTAAAATTTCGAAAATTATAAACAAATGCAATAAAAACGGTTTAAATTTTGAAAAAAAAAAAAATTTGAGCCGTCGTACATATTTCTCGGATTTGATATTAGGATTTCACAAGGGTGCAAAGTTTTAGCAACAATTGTATATTCGACCCGTTTTAATAATCATTTAGATTTGAAATTTTAAGCGGTGATTGTATTTTACAAGAGCTATATTTTTTCAAAATTTCATTGAAAATTATCCTTTATTTTTGAAATAACAGCAATTCAATTAAAAACGGATAATTTTGCAATGTTCAATTTTTTTGAAATAATGATAACAATTGGAAAGAATTATAGTTTATGTACTCTTGTTCCACAACTCATAACGAACATAATTTTGCAATGTTCAATTTTTTTTAAATAATAATAACAATTGGAAAGAATTATAGTTTATGTACTTTTGTTCCACAACTCATAACGAACATTTTCCTTCTCTTTATTGTTTTCCATAGGACTTATAGATTTCGAGATATTCAAAGAAAACCGATGAAAAACACGGTCTAAAAAATTAAATTGCTTAAATAAACAATACGCCGACCTCGCAGAAACTGTAAAACTGAACTGTGAACTATAGTTGACCCACTGAATATGTTGAAACAAAAAACCGCCCTGACCAGACAATTCACATTAAAATCCTAATTTGACCCCACTAATATGAACCTGAATGAGTATAATATTTAAAAGTCTTTGTTTTTATACTAATTTTTATTTAATTGAAAATTGATAAATTGAAAGTGGAAATTAATTTGACGATGTATTTATTTATTAATTTTCGATAAAAAAATAAAAAATCATTTTGGGTCGATTATTCCGAAAATTGTAAATTGGTGTTAACTTTTTATTCTCAATAGATTTTAATACAAATCTTTTGTAATTTGGAAAATAAAAGCAGTTTACTTTTGCCAATTCTTAGAAAATTGGTTCTAAAATACCCTATATATAAATAATTTTAATAACAATTGGTATATCCTAATTTCAAATCAAGTAGGAGCTAAATCCAGAACATGAATACCCATCAGCTCAAAATTTTTTGTTCATTTATACCTATTCATATTTATCCATGAACACTTGCATCTTATGTAGATATAAAACCATGAAAATAATGCATGGCAACACTGCTGGAAGCCGTATCCACTGCAGATCCTAAAATAATGTATATTTCGGAAGCTATATATCTGCAGAATGTAATCAGCCATATATTGTCGGAAGCAGTATCCACTGCACTCTATGTCGGAGCTCATATCCATCGCGATTTGTTCATGTGATGAAAACTGTTCCTGATTGATAACTGAGATGTGAATCACAAATGATGATACATATATATATATATATATATATATATATATATATATATATATATATATATATATATATATATATATATATATATATATATATATACTAAACGTAATTTCTCTCTGAAGCAACCCTCTATACATCCTTATTTCAAAAATAAGGAATTTGACCAGACTACAACAATAGTACAGGAAACGAAGACCGAAAAATCCCCCAATTCGGAAATAAATAGTGCTCAACGGATTATTATTTTAAGTTGTAGGGTTGACCCTTAGGAGTAACATACCAAAAGTTCTCAGCCGTGGGCCTCATGCGTTAGACGGGAGGGGGGTAGAAAGGGTCGGTTTGTAGGTTTTTCGTTATTATATCGAAAACTACGCATCCTAGCGAAAAGGTCATTCTATACAAAATGAAAGTAAATTGTCTACAAAAAAGATTCTATTAATTTTTTCGCTAGGGGCAGTAGTTAAGGGTGTACGTGAGTTTGAAAATGCGAATAGCTGGAAAAGCTGTGTATTGTGGGAGGTAATGGGTAAGGGAGTGTTGTCGAGCAGCCCCTCTGGTGGGTGGAAGTGCCGAAAAATCAGGCTTTGACTTTGTCAGGGCTTTAAAGGCCTGGTGTCCCACCCGGTTCAGGTCTGCTCCTTGTGAAGCCTGGTACAATGCCAAAAAAGCTGCTCTCCTGCTTCAGCTACCATGTCCTGTGTTGCTGAGGGATCACAGAAGACATTGTAGATGTCTGTGACCTGCTCCTTGGCCTTCAAAAATACTTTCACCACACCTTCCTTGCTCTTGTTGTAAATAGCGGAGGTAGTGTCACAACCGCTGAACGAATGAACTTCGCAAATGGCTCCAAGGAGCAGACCTGAACCGGGTATGACACTAGGCCTTTGTTAAAGTCTCGACAAAGCCAAAGTCTGGTTTTGCGGCACATCCACCCACCAGAGAGTCTGCTCGCCAACACTCCCTTTGCAGGTTTGTATCAATATATGCTTGTTTACATTAACTTATGTTTTGTATTGTGCTTAGACAAGACTGTGTCACATTTTCTTAAACTACGAAGGGCGAATTATTGTTTGCAGATTCAGCAATGGCTATATGGAGATCTGAAGCAGGAGCCAACTGCTTGGGGATGGATGAGAGGGCCGGATGGCTTAATTATCCCCGTCACAAGCACGGACCCAGTTGTGCCAGAATCCGTCCTAAATAACATATTTTGCGGGTGCACAACTGGTTGCGGGGGCCGTTGCGGGTGCCGCAAAGGAGGCATACCCTGCTCGCTTGTGTGCAGCAGTTGCCGCGCTTCGTGTACCAACGGCCCTCCAATCGTTAGCAACAACGGCGACGACGATGATGATGATCTTGATGATGAACTCGACCAATTACTTAATATGGCCTTGTAAATACTAGTAATATTATACAATTTTCTACTTGTTAAGCATTGCCTCCCACAATACACAGTTTTTTCAGCTATTCGCATTTTCAAACTCACGTACACCCTTAACTACTGCTCCTAGCGAAAAAATGAATAAGATCTTTTTTGTAGACAATTTAATTTACTTCCATTTTACCAATTTACATCCGTATAGAATGACCCTTTCGCTAGGATGCTTAGTTTTCAAGATAATAACGAAAAACCTACAAACCGACCCCCTCCACCTCCCTCCCGCCTAACGCATGAGGCCTACGGCTGGGGACTTTTGGTATGTTGCTCCTAAGGGTCAACCCTACAACTTAAAATAATAATCCATTGAGCACTATTTATTTCCGAATTAATGTGTTCGTTTCCTGGCCTACAAATTGCAAGTCTGGCGCCTTAAGTGTAATAATCACATATTACTACGAAACGCTGTAATTCGATTTTAGCAAACATTTAGACTAGAAAACCTTATTCCTAATTAAAGGAACTCTCGTGTCAGCCACTACACACCACTTGCAGAATGCAGTTTTGAGCTGTTGGCTCTCTTCAGTGCAAGGTAGGCATGCAGTGACTGGCAACGAGATTTGCGGTGTCTAGGTACATGTTCGTAGTCTTAAGACTGGCAACATGCAAAATAAATCGAAGGCATGTTGCCAGTCCTAAGACTACGAACATGTACCTACACACCGGAAATCTCGTTGCCAGTCACTGCATGCCTACCTTGCACTGAAGAGAGCCAATAGCTTGAAACTGCAGTCTGCAAGTGGGTGTAGTGGCTGACACGAGAGTTCCTTTAATTAGGAATATGTCTTTCGGTTAGTTTTTGCTAAAATCGAATTACAGCGTTCGTAGTAATATGTGATTATTACACTTAACGCGCCAGACTTGAAATTTGTTGTAGTCTGATCAATTTCCTTATTTTTGAAATAAAGATGCATAGAGGGTTGCTTCAGAGAGGAATTACGTCCTGGGCGCCTTATACGTTCGTGGGGGCGAAGATGATAGCTAGGCACGTATATATATATATATATATATACATATATATATATATATATATATACATATATATATACATATATATATATTTAAAACTGAACGTTCAGGCACCAAATTCACTTATATATGGACGGAGTGGCACCTATATATACGTTCTGGCACCAGATCGAGGTGCCAGAACGTTTTATCGCATATTTGAACGTCTAAACATCATAACATCCTTCCCACAAAATTTCAAGATGGAGCTACTTGGTCGATTTTTCTATAAAAATTGGATTTTGGTTCAACCGTATAATCTGCAGAGGGCGCGCCAACCACTGATGTCTAACCGTACTTAGTGGCACCATGCATTTGCGCTTGATTCCTGATATTTAAAATGACTTTCTGGCACCTCAGGGTTTCTACGGCTAGTGAATTTTAAATCATATTATAGATGGAAGAAAATCCGATAAATTTTTCGGGTACCTAAGTAGTTTAAATTAAATCTAATTTGAGAGAAATTAAGAAAACATTCAATTACTTACGGAACTACATCTCGACGTCGTTCTAAGCATTTGATGTCCAGGACAGGAGATATAGTATAAAAAAAGTTACGTTTTCGTTACAACTTTGCAACTTTTTTTTAAACAATAAAACTATCATTAAAATCGGAAAAACGGTTAAGAAATAAATTAACTTCAAAACATGACAAATTTTGAATGATGCGATCATTTTGTCCGTGGGTATATTATATAAGACATTACACAGAATATTAAAAATTGTAAAGAAATCACAGTACATTACATTTATGGTACATGTGACAATGCCCTCTAATCATCGTTTTCTTAATGCCTTTGTCGACAAAGTAACCGTAGCTACTTAGTAGTTTACATTATTTCTCGTTTTGAAATCTACAAACCCCTTTATCGTATTATAACTCTGTGAACTGCCTATTGAGGTCAAATTCCTGGGCAGGTAAAAAATATGTGATGACTTCTCTTAATTTATATCTAATATTAGCTGATTTATTTACTTATTGTTTTTAATATAATTAAAAATCTTTAGCTGTACTTTCTTCATATTCTATACAGGGTGTCAGAAAATATCGGTAACAAACTTCTGGTACAAATTATATCCGAAAAAATTTGAAAAAAAGTGCCGCAATGCCCGCAAATGCTTCCTAATTGAGCTACAGCACTAATTAAAAATATTAAAAAAGGTCATCTTTCATTTTAATCGAAAAACTAACCGCTTGTGAGAAAAATCGTGTAAATGAGAAAACACGATGTGCTTCAAGTTTTCACGTAACAATTAAGTCAAGTAGAGTAACAATAAGCTCATTGTTAATTAATTTTCATTGCCATTATTTAATTTAAAAAAAAATGAAAATAGCAGAATACCAGTTTTTGGCTTCAATCTTCAAAGGGCTTTGAGTCCATAAGGAAGCATTAGCTGACATATTTATATAAATTTTCTTTCATATTTTTGCATGTAGAATCGGCACCAGACCGGTATTACCGGACACCCTGTATAGCCGAACAACGAGACCACTGAATTCGACACATGCTATGTAACTCTCAAACACACAAAAACAGACAGTTAACTCTTATTAACACACACACACACACACCCACACACACCACATTACATATTTTTGAGGTCGTGCTTTGATTGGGAATTGGCAAATTTTCGCATTTTTTATGTTGAAACTCCTCTATATCTTTCATTCATAATAGTAAAAACTTGATATTTTAGTATTACTATTTAATATTATTTTAGGATTACCTTTCTTTTTCCCATGGTGTATGCAAAAAGTATATTTGTCTTGAAAATATGACTGAATAATAAATTAATATTAATGGAAGCGATCACTTTGTGTAGTTTACAGCGGAAAATGTGATCGAATTAACTTTTTTATTTTCCAAAATAACTGCATACTGTAACCGAGTATCTATAATGGAATGAGTAAATATTTTATTTGTAGTGTTTTTATATATACTGTATATAAAATTCGTGTTTTTTCGCAGTTTTTAAACATCTCTAGTTATATAGAATAATAAACTAAAATAAATAAAAACTAGAATGTCCGTTATGAAATTGCGAAGAAAACTCGATGAGCCCGAACTTTTTGTCAATATGTTAAGTTGCAAAAAATTTAAACAAGATAATTCTTTAACAATTGATTATAACTTACGTAATAATGCATATATTTTTACTCTCTCCTACTCCAATATATTTCTAACCGAAATAAATCATCCTGTCAAAATTTAAGTCCAAAAAATAACACCGGCACCCACAAAAAAAGTCGAGTGCGAGAACGCAGGCCCTATGTAATATGTATTCCCATGAATTTTAACCTGCTGAACACGAATTCGATGTCCGTTTTGCCCGATTGGCTCTTGTATTTTCCTAACCTCAAAAAAACCTTAAAAATGCCCGAAAAACCTCAAACAAGTAAATAAAAGGCTTAAATGAGCTGACCACCATTTCCGTGCATATTATGGGGCACTGAGAGCGAATCTGAGGTCAGAGTTGGCCGATCAGTTAGAAATTTTAACATAATCTCAAA
Organism: Rutpela maculata; assembly: GCA_936432065.2. Taxonomy (NCBI): domain Eukaryota; kingdom Metazoa; phylum Arthropoda; class Insecta; order Coleoptera; family Cerambycidae; genus Rutpela; species Rutpela maculata. Next base: position 22,375,926 of record OW386289.2, read on the forward strand.
AAAACACCTAAAAAATGCCCGCAAAATTCCAAACAAGTAAATAAAAAGCTTACATGAACTGATCACTATATCTATACGTAATTTGGGGCACTGAAACCGAATCGGTCAGAATTTATGCGCGACGATCGAATATCTTGTAAAATCCTTATTTAGGATGAAAACGTATCCAAAAATGACTGAATCATAGCCCGAAATTGACTTTGCTCTACATAATATCTGAACATACAATTTCCGACGTATTTGCAACGTGCTGAACACAATACAGAAGTCAGAATTAAAGCGCAATCTGCAAACTTCATAGAGAAATATCACTTCAGCATAAACTCTCATCAACCCTAGTGAGCGGAGATGGGTAACTTTTAAATTTTCAAGTATCCTAAGGAAAATATTACTGAACAATGAAATTTTTCAAAGTTTGCTCTATTGAGAGAGGAATATCGTTTGGACTTAACATTTACCTACACCCTCCCTTGATGATTTTTTACTTTTTTTTTCTTAGAGCTGTTCTAAACATATGTATAGTTTTCTTTATTCTGTTTGTTTGTCATATGCCATTTGTTTCTTTTTCTATTCTTGCGACTAGGACACCTCCACGTGGTGACGGCGGGCAAAGATTTATTTCGACTAAGTTCCTAGGTAAAAAAATGCCTTCATGGCAGAAGTAGAGACACAGTTTACGATGCAGGGGAGGGAAACCCCAGTATCGGCGGCAGGTCAGGTTGAGAAAGCGGGACTGCGGGCGTCATCATGCAACCGCAGCTCTAGTGAAGTAAGAAACTTGCCTTCCTATGAGTATAGGGCTACAAAAAATTTTGCACAACTGTGTAAATAATGTGAATTCCTTCTGTTTTGTTTGTGGTAAAATCGAGGGTCCGAAAAATCGAAAAAGAATCAGCGATAAAATAAAAAATATTTATCTAAAATCTATATATGATAGGTTTAAGTATATTCATCAAGTGTTCTTTTCCTTGTGTAAAATATTTTCCAAAGCCTTTTTCTCTTTTTCTGTATGAGCTAGAACGAACATCACTTGATACTAAATTGTCTTTTTTCATAATCGCCGCAAAATATTCTTCCCTACCATTAGATAGACCAAGATTTCTAACAACATTATTAAGTTTATCATTTCACCAAATATTGGGAGTTTTAATTCTTATCGAACACTCATATTCACTGTCATCTTCTTGACTTTCGGAACAATCAGTTTCCATTAACCCTTTTTTTAGCATTAATTCCGGAAACATTTGTATTGCTAAAAAATAACACTCTTCACGGATTCCAGGCTCCTTCGATATCATTGGATTTTTATATTTTACTTTTTAACGTTCTTTCCATTTGTCCAACATCTTATAACATATGATGCAAGGTATCATGGAAAACCTTTATCCACTATTTCCATACTATAACATTTTAGATAAATATTTTTTATTTTATCGTCGAATTTACTAAAAACAAGGCAAGAATTAACCTGATCATTTGTACGCCTCTGGCTATCGCCCTGTATGGCGGATATGGCCCAATTTCAACAGGGAGTATTTTACCACACTATTTTACATACGCGCCAAAGAAATAATTATTTTAAGTCTAATAGAAGTTATCGTGTTTACAAGAAACGATCTACACACGCATACATTCGATATGAAACGGATTTCTGTACGATTTTTTTTTCTACTATGATTATTATAATTTTTTTTTGGTTAAAATATACCTATCTGATTAAATCAAATAGGTATAATAATAAAGTAATGTGAATAGGTATTTCATAGCAAAATTCATTTCATAAACGAGTTCATAAGATGAGAATTTTAGGGCCAATAAAGCCATAAATTTATTTTCTACGCCATGCTTTAAGCTGTTCAATTGTCAACAGAAAAGGTTAGCAAAGATAATATTTTACAATTACAACAGTATCCAAGTAGAGGGATGCTCTTAAAAATAAAGTTAACCATGAACATGTGTTGCTAGTAAAATCTACCAGAAATTCAAATATTTCTCTCTCGATCCTAGTAATTGCATTTCAAAAATAAAAATACCAAATTGTTCCCAATAAAATTTGAAATAAATAAAACTTCTAAATAAACTTTCTAATAATTTGTTAATTTACAAAAAATATATATTTTTTAAAATTTACTTTTTTGAATAATATAAAGAATATGATGTAATAATAATACACAAATCATTAATAGGAGTATTCCCTTTTATCGAGCTAAACATTGATGTCTAATTTTAATGCAAAATATTTATTTAAACAGCTGAAAATAAAAAAGACTTCGAAATTTCAGTTGATTAATGTTTAAATGCACCGACTCATAGAAGCGCATTTTTTTAAATATAAGTTGTTTTAATGTATTTTGCAGCACAATTAAAAACATGTTTTTTTTTAATTTAAACATTTTTTTTGGAATTTGCTTATAATTTTCACAGTTGTAATTATAAACAAATTTTAATAAGTCTGGATTTTTATGAAATCAAAAACAGTCAAGAATTATGAATGTAGATGAATAAACCAACATCTGAAAATTTGGGATTGATTTACTTGAATTTGGGCCCGAGATACGTTAATTTTTGTGTTTTGGTGTCTTATAAATAAAAAAATTCATATTTCTTCTTCTCTAAAGTTAGTCCTCAATGTTTTGGTCTCACTTTCTAAAATTCTAAACTAATTCCAAAAAAATCGTTTAAATGAAGATTAAAAGAGTTTTTCTTATTACCATCATCAAATATTTGTAAAATTGTATATATAAAAAAAATAATTGCGTTCTTACGAGTCTACGCACTTAAATAATAAATGACTGATATTTCAAAATCTTTTTAGATCTTTAGTCGTTTAAATAAATATTTTGCGCTATTTGGTAAGAAGGTGTAGTTCACCTGCAAATTTTTTTATTTCTTTTATAATTACAATTTACATTTTTTAAAATGTCTTCCCGTAAATTTTAGCAGTTTTGGATAAGGAACAGAAAAATAAAATATTTCTAAGAAACCGATTAGATACCTTTCGATTTATACACAATATTTAAAATACTAGCATCCCAAAAACAACTCAATCTTGGTTTCGACACCTTAAAAAAATGGTCAAGCTTCTCAAGTAAATCTGGAATTAAAAAGTATGTAATGTTTGGTTGATCCATTTAAAAACCGAAAAAGTCGTACTACATATATCTTTCCTCTGCATTTTCAGTAGTAATTAAGTAAAATCAAGCTAGAAAAAAATAAAAATACAGACGGATAGATCACATATTTATGAACATGTCCTAACAAAATTTATCGTTAAAGCCACGGTTTTCCCGGAAAAAATGGTCAAGTGTAACGTTATAACTCGGAGCGATATCCATGCGTGCACGCGCTTGAATACGCATGACTGTGACAAGCAAAGGATGAATGGGACAAATATACTTATATATATTCTCACGCCCAAACTTGCAATAAACAGTATAGAAAAAAATAGAAGCCCTTCAAAAAAATTCTTTCTTCATTGAGAACTGTTAAAAAGTATGTACACTCCATGATTATTATGATTTATTAAGTTGTAGTAACGAGGATTAAAGGAAGTACTCTCAAATAATTTTAATTTCCTTGCTTGATGATTTTTTTGATAAATATATATATTAGAGGCTGTAACTTGTCAAGAAATTGACCCATTGAAAAAAGTAAAATATCGCTATTTCGGAAAAAAATGTATACTTTTCGAATGTTTAAACACAAAATCGTTTATTTGTATGCATTTTTTCGAAAATATGATCAATCAGATCATGATAACAAATTGCAATTTTCACGATCTTATCCTTATAACTATGAAAATATCTTTGATTGTTTAGAATATAAATTCTGGAACTTTTCCAATACATTAACAAATGTATAAGGAATCCATTGGATATAGCTGAAATATGGATAAGTGTACCTGTAATAAATACAATACAGTAAAGGCACGTGAAAATTCTTGCGAGCGATTCAGCGGCTATGTGTGGTGTCTGTATATGCGTCCATAATTATATATTTTCACTCTATACTCACTATTTATCCTCCCATTCAATAATAAAAATGTCTAAAACGTGTAATCAGAAAGAGAAAAAAAGCTTTATTTTACTCGATAGAACAGCTAAAAATTTTTAGAAGTTCCATAGTGTACATTTAACCGTGCACTGGCCGCGCAGAGTGACAAAATTATTTCACTATTTTTTTTCAGGAATACCGTGGCTTTAGCGATAAATTTTATTAGGACATTTTTTGTTCAGAAACACGTGGTCTATCCACCTGTATTTTTTCCTACCCTGACTTAATTTCAAAATTTTGACAAAATGGATAAAACATTTTTTTTTCACTTTTTTTTATGTTCTGCATCCGAGCGAAATGTAAACTTTTCAGGATATTATTCTATACACTTTCACGAACTCATTAAAAAAAAATTATTCAGTTTGCAAATTTTTGTGGGTTTCACTATAAAATGTTCTGTGTCGTCTGAGCTAAAGGTTACTCTGAATAATCTGTCTGCTTCCTAATAAAACCATAAATCATTGCAACACATAATTTTTATTACTCTTTTAATATCAATGTTACTATATCCACCCAAATAGTTAAAATCTGATAATATATGATAATATATAGTATAACTAATATTAGTCCAATCAATAGGTACATCTTGAGTATTCTATCAAGTGGTGGGGGTGGCGGGGGTGTGAGTTAGCTGCTATATCTCTTCAAAGTTCAACGTATATATCTCGCGAACCGTTGCTGCTATGACAAAAATGGTAAGAACTCACTACAAATTGATTTACATGCTTATTTTCGTAGAACTAACCGTTTAAGCTCAAATATTGCGGCTAACGCACACCCCCGCCGCCCCTGCCAACTTTTCAAAATACTCAGGAGGTACCCTCGAACAATTAAAGAAAATAAAATAACGTACCTAACACTGTTGTTTCAAGAAAAAAGTATCTATGATTGGACTCTATAACAAGATGGGGGGGTAAAAGTGGGATATGCAGAAAAAGGATTAATGTAACCGTAAAGTATTAATTCTTTGTTTATACATTCATTATATCCTTTGCACTAAAAAATACGCTATCAATATCGATTATCTTGTTCAGGTCGTAAATAACGCATAGCAACTATTATGAAAATGAAGGATCATATGGGGTGGCATCGTACGCTTTGCCCAGGGAAAGACATTTAAAGATTTAATTAATATTGTTACATATCTAATATGCAAAAAGGACGAGTCATTAGATAACTTTAAAAAAATATAGTGGAGGAATTAAAACTTTTGCGAAAAATGAATGAAATTGGGAAGTTTAGTTGGTAGTCTTGCTCTCAAAGAGCTGAATAGAAACAAATCGATAAACCATTCAAAAGAACTACTTTCGTTTACCGAAGACGTTATGACACTAAGAACATTTTGTATAGAAAAAGCTGTAAATACTGTAGAAATTTTAAAAAAGAAACAAATATATTGCAATAAAGAATTCTTGTTAAGGTAACATTAATGTTACTTCTCCTGCATAACAGGAAGAGAGTTGGAGATATTCAGTTTATTGAATTGACTGATGTCACTAAACAGGACAAAACAGACCGAGCAGGTGAAGTTTTCGAAGCGCTAAGTCCAACCCAAATTTATTTCCCCTTAACTTTTCTCTCTAGCACACAGCCTTATCAAAATGCACAGTTTGCATACTTTAGTCATTAATTACTTTCTCTGTTAGATGACGACCCCGTATATTATTATTAACTAAAAACTATGGTTATTTTCCTAAGATTTGTGTAATTTTTCTCCATCGCATTTTTTTTTTTGCATATTTTTCATATTTTTCTCCACGGCAGTTGTGTTAACTACATGCCAAATATTATCGTTCACCGTCATATATTTTCTTTGTGTTTAGGGTGACCACCTTGTATGTTTTTTCAAATGTTTCTTTGACAGTTATGTTAGCTGCATGCGAAATATTGTCGTCCTGCGTCACATTTTTTAATTTTTTTTGGTAACCACACCATATTTTTTTCAAATTTGTTTAGAGTGACTACCCTGTATATTTTTATTTTTAAAAACACAAAACTTATGGGTTATTATAAATGTTACAAACCCTTTATATCACTCGGTATGTCATATACACAAATGCACAGTGTATTTTACAATAACTAAAATTGATATTTTAATAAAATGTTTTCGTAAATGATTCATCACCACTGAATAATAAATAATGAATTTGTTATTTTTTTAATCAATCTGCATCATCTTGATTTTTTTTTCCAATAATTTTTTTAGACCTCAATTGAAACTAAACTCAATAACAATTTATTTAGCTCACTCTTTGAGAATTATTTCTCATCTTATTTTCTTCATTTCTAAAATTACACTACATAATAATAGCGCAATCAGTACATATTTACTTGTCTCAATGTTCCACGGGACATGTTTCTAGATGACTTTTTCGAATTCTGTACTTCTACTATTACACCTTTTAATTATTTTTTGTGGGATTATTTGAAGTCATATGTCTATAAAAGTCTATGTCAACACATCTCAAAATCTAGAGGATGTATATATCGAATTGGGGTGAAATAAGAAGCGACTGACAAGGTTCTAGAGTAAAGCCGGAAGTTGCAATTTTTTACATTTTTAAGTGAAAACCATTTTTATTTCAGCAGAAAGAAAGTTATAGGAAAAATTGTCAAGCAATAAAATTCAGCTGGCCACGGAGTCTTCGTAGAATAGCGCATAGAAAATTTTCAACACCTCTGCATTTTATTTATTAGTATGCCAATTTTAAATTTTTATAAAAAATTCTAAATCTTAAAAAAACCATTGAAAAGAAGTGTCTTAAAAATATATTTTCTAAATGAAGAGTGCGCAAAAAAAATTGGAAAATGATATCACTGCATTTTCTTTAAATTAATATGTAAATTTTAAACATTAAAACACAAAATTAAATTATAAATAATTTTTGTATTTGTGAATCAACTGTTTGAAAATTACACGCTTGTCGAAACTGCGGTAACGTTTGGTTATAATAAATTAATGATAAAAAACAAAGAAAGGTGTTTTCATCTGTTTCATTATGATTAATTATCACAATGTAATGGCTTCCACGATTTAATTTGTTTAATAATTGTTGAAAATAAATCATTTTAAAACATTTTTTGAATGGGGGAAGTCTCCATATTTTTCTATTATTTGAATCTCCGAATATCTACCTTTTTGCAGAAAATATAAACTTAGGTTTTACTAAAAGAAAATTTGAGAAAGTAATAAAGTTGTAAACATGCACAATGCAATTTACAGGAAATTTTAATAACCGGTAAATCGGTAAATGAAAACCGCTGCCCAAGGAATCACGACTTCCACATCCAGACTCTCTATCCAAGTCACTCACAGCAAAAAACTTTGTATGTTAAAATAATTGTTTATGGAACTTTAATAATATAATATTTGAAATCCTCTACCCCAAAAACCCATAAAACGATACCCCACATCGGTAGTGGGGTGGAGGTGGTGATAGGGGGGTGGTAATGGGGGGGGAGGGTGGATGAAGTAAAAAAATATTTTGAGGTTTCTGGTTCCTGTACATACACTAAATCACATTTTTTTTTCATCCCCTTTAATAGGGGGTGGGGGTGGTAATGGGGGTGGCTAATGCCAAATTTTTTTTGAGACCTTGTATATACTAAATACCAATTTCGTGGACTCTTACCTGCTCGATTTATCCATTTACCCCAAATTTACCCCAATTTTCACCCCAACCCTTCGACGGAACAAGATGAAAATATAATCCAGTCCTAGATCTCGTTAAAGTACATATGTGTACCAAATTTCAAGTCAATATCTTAAACGGTTCCAGAGTAAACGTGCGCACAAAAAAAAAGTTACAGACAGACAGACCGACAGACATAAATTTTTTTTTTTCGCTCAAACTTAAAACCTCGACGTTTCATGACATTTTAAGCCTATTTGGACAATAAAAATTTTTTAAAATTTTTTTGTTACTATACTTCCACTGGACGGAAGTAAAATGAACATAACCGGTCAACCGGTATTTAAATATGTACCGAAATATGTAAAAAAATTATGTAATGAAGGGTAGGTTAGAGGCAACTTTTTGATGTGCTACAAAATGTTTTTACCGTAATGTGCTTGAATTAGAAATTTTATTTCTACCGTGTGGTCCACGGTACACAATGATTCTTTTCTCCATAATTCCCGCCAACTAATTAGTTTAAAATGTGTCATATATTCCTTAAAATGAGCAGTGGTCCATTTACTTTAAAATTCAGTCAAAGTAAGTTCTAGTATCTTCTTTTGTGTCTTAATATTAACACGTGTTTGTTACCTCTCTGTCCCTTTTCAACATTACATTGAACCTTTCTGGAATCTTATTCATTTTAAACATTTATGTTGCAGGCACTTTTTCTAAGAAACTATTCAGTTTTCATTAATTTTATATAATTCTCTGTTACTTAAATAAAATTAAATGGAAAACACATATTACAAACAAATAATAGAAAAGAAAATGGGACTATTAAAAAAAAATGTTTAAAAAGATTTATTTTCAATAATTTTTGAAAATTTTAATTCTTATACAAGTTTAAAATTGACATATTGAATTAAGGAAGGTGGTTTTATGTTTTTTGTACACTCCATGGTAAGCTTGTTAAAATTTTGCAGCTTATATATTTTTTCCATGGCATTCTTTCTACTGAGATGTTAAATTTTATTTTTACTCAGCCATTCTTAAATTCGAAAAAAGGAGTATAAAGAAAATTGAACTTCGGATTACGAAAGAAAGTTACTATTAAAAATAAAAAAGTTGCAAACTTCGGCTAAATTGGAAGTAACCCAAAAAAAATTGTGTGCCGGTGACTTCAAGTAACCAAAAACATTTTATAGTACTTTACTTCCTACTGAAAAATGCCTAACGCGCCCATAGAACTTTCACGGTAAAAACTTGTCCCCATCCTTTATCTAGAAAGATAAAAGTTTCTCGCTGTATTAATGAATGCAATTTTTCACTATCGACATGGTAATAAAAATCCATATTTTCTACACTTATTAAAATTTGACCTTCATATTAACAGTTATTGTTAACAAATATGTAAATATGCTCCCACACAGCACAATCGGGATATGGGATGACAAATTGACGTACTTGGATATCCCAGTACGTAAAATAAATAGAGAAACGGATGTACCTTTTAGGATATCCTATTTTAGGACGTCCTCAAGACAGCCCATTTTAGTACGTCCCAGGATATCCTTTTATGGACGTCAATGGGCTATCCTGAATATCCCATGAAGAGCTCCGAATCTCCTTAAAATGCACCCCAATACTAGGTCTCTAATATATTTAAATAAAGCGCCGTTTTGATTTCCGGCCGGCCAAACTGGCCAAAACAAATACCCCAAACTCAGTGCCCAAACCAAACACATAGCGACCACGCTTTATTAGTTTTTATTTCTCAAATATTTAAATACTTAATAATTATTGTTAGTGGGCTGTATGGAATATTTTAAAGTTGTATCTTTGTGTTTTATCTATTTGGTTCAGCTTTATTGGAGTGTCTTCATTTCAGACTATAAAAAGTGAGTACAAATGTATAAAAATATAACATAACCTATTAAACTTCATGTTATGAAAAACTTACTTGATTATGATTAAATATTTAATTAGTTATTAATGTCGTGTTCGAAACCACGAAAATTTAATACGAGTTTTTATACTTTCAGAATGCCAAAGGAAGCTAAAAAATGGGGATTTATAGGCATTCCCGTATTTTACAATCACTGAGAAACCTATGAAATAAAATATTAATTTGGCTCAAGAATTGAATACTGAAATCAGCTTGGAGAGAAAATATGAATCAGTGAAAGTATTCTCACATGTGACAATAAACCTGATGAAATTGAATTTGAGAATGACGACAAATAATGTGCCTACTTAGTTAATAATTTTAAAACCAACTAGCAACTGTGGATGAAAATAAGTAAGTAAATATTGTGCTTTAAGATAATTATTTGACACTTTTATTACACTTTTAAATGAAAGATATGATACAATATCAAGACGAACACAGAGGTGGACAGACTGCAATCTTTTATCTTGAAACTCTATTTGCCAGAGTGTACTTTATGGATTTTAATTTATAATTCGGTAAATTATTATTATTCACTGAATGCTATAATAGGTCATACCCATATCCTTCAATAATTTCTGTTATTTTTATCTTGCCCACTTTTCATATATTTCTTTAATAATAGTGGTTCAAATAATAATAACTACGTTTATTTTAGCTGCACCCATGAATGAGTATATTATGGAAAACGAAGCAGAGAAGCTGTTAAAAGATTATCCGAGAAGTGCAAAAGAGAGAAGCGAGGCAAACAAGAGAATAGAGAAGTAGGAGTGCCCTACATTCTAAAAATTCGTGTTCGGCTATTATTAAATTTGCAAAAGTAATATAGGTATTTGTTTTACACTTTTCTAAAAAGTTTGCTTTTTAACATTAGAAATGTTTTTAAATATTGAATGTATTTGGCTTATTTCTATTAGTAAAATATTATTATTATTTAGGTAGCACTGAATTCCATACATACAAAATATTTCTGTTTTTTTATTAAATTGTATTGTCTTTGACGATGGTTAATAAACCGAATCGTAAAAAAATAATATTTTATTTTTTAACTGATCATAAATCCAAGAAATTACGTATAAGTTATAAGGAAAAAATAGGTAAGTGCAAATATTTCAAAAATGTGCATATTTGACAAAAATTCTAAAAATTGTTACAATACAATTTTTTTTTAATCTAAGTATAACATTATTGTCTAAATGGTGGTTGTGACATTTTCTTCATTTTTTATGTTTCTTGGTGGAATCCTTTGCCACATGTTTTCTTCTAAAACAATGTCCGTAAAATCTACAAAATAATGCAATTATCCAGTATTTTACTCGAAAATAACCTCTACGCTCCTATAACGTAAAAATCACAGGCGTAGAGGTTATTTTCCAGTAAAATACTGGATAATTGTATTGTTTTGTTGATTTTACGGACATTGTTTAAGAAGAAAATATGTGGCAGAGGATCCCACCAAGAAACACAAAAATTAAGTTGCCCGTGGATATCTATTTTCAGTCCGTAGGATATCCTGGGACATTTCAGTATGTAGTTTGTACAGCCTATTCGTAATACTTAGGACATCCCGAAATATCCCGGGATGTCCTGGTACGTCCTTAGTACAAGCGCCGGTATATCCTTCAGGACGTCCCTTGTACTACTTTTATCTGATACCGAGTTGTGACATTGGGATGACCAAAAGAGTGCCGAAAAGCATACAAACTGGGATATTAGGATGTCCATAGGCAAGCCCAAATACTAAATGGGATTTGCCATAGTACGTCCCTCGGACAGCCTTGTGCTGTGTGGGCTAATATACTAGTTAGGTAAATACTTTAAAACACTCATTATTGGAGAACCAATCAAAACAACTATCTTCTAGCTAATACTGACGAAGTATTGAATTACTAGTATATTAGCGTGCCCAGATTAGGGCAACAATATACAGAAAGTAGGTATTTTCATAATAAATAAGAAAGTGTGTAAGTTGTGATTTGCATAATACCTAAATAATATTCTCTAATCATGATAAAAGCAAATAAATAAAAATAATCGATTGTAAATATGTAAAATATAAAAAAAGGTGAAAACTTGAGGCCAATTGATTGATCATTTTTGAAAAATAATTAACGTAATCTAAACGTTGCCTATACTTTCGTAACTACTTTCGTTAACATAACCTGTTTGTTATGAATAGCTCCCTACTGAGAAGTGCCTAATCTTTGTTAATTACATTTTTTTTCAGAGTTTTTCAACTGATACGTGATATATACAATGAGTGTCAATATCACATACAATTATTTAGCTTACTTTTTCAGAATTTTACTTGACTATTTCCTGTATTCCTACAATTACTCTACCTATATTGCCGCATTGTCATACGTATATTATAATGACAATGCATAGTCATTGTTCATCCCTGAACTAGCTTCATCTGATAATGTAATAAAATTGTAGTATCTGTCTGTATTATGTTCTTTCAGGCAGGAGGAGTCTGGCCTATCTACAAATTGTTGTATACATTATTTCTCACTTTAAACTATACTTTATAATCAAGGCCCCAACAGGGGAGGGGGGGTAGGTCCAGTAGGTACCGTGGTACCAGGGCCCGACCACTTAGAGGTCCAAAGAAACTAGGAAACGCAATGCAAAAATATTAAACTAATTAAAATTTGGGTACAGGTAGTGTAGTTATAATGAAAGGGGCCGGGGCCCATGATTTGATGTGAGTGCCTGTTAATAAAATAAGTCTATGAACTGAAAATTGACAAAACTTTGATGCACCGACCATTTGAACCGTAACTAAGATAATATATAAACATATATAAACATTTATTTATTACGGCACTTGTCCCTTTTATAGACAAGAGAATGGGATAACTCTGAAAACAACCTATTTAGCAGCGTTATAGTTATTAAGGTACCAAGGGTGTTATAAGGATAATAACGCACCGAGGTCAGCAGTGTACAATGCCGAGGGCCTCTGGCCCGAGGCAATGTACGTCGACCGAGGGCGTCATTATCCTATAACACCCGTGGTGCCTTCAACGTTTAATGTCCTGCAAGTCTGTTATTTAATTCGAATTTTTTTTTTTGACATTTATGATTTATTAATTTGACATCTATTATGTTCAGAACGATTTGATTTAAAAGAGAGTAAAAATCAAAATTGTTTGTAAACGCCGCCATTGCATAGCAACGCATTTTGTTTGTCAATAAAGCTATCATAATTTGCTTGTATTGGGTTGTATTATAATTTTATAATGCCCTAGGGCGTTATAGATATTCATAACGCCCTAGAGCGTTATTTTTCATTTAATGTATCTCAAAATAGGGTGGTTATTGTAAAATAACAGACTTGTAGGACATTAACAAATTTAAGAGCTAAAGCTCCATATACTTTATAACTTTCACCCAAACCAAATCTAAGAGCATATTATATATGTATAATTTTCTGAAAAGGCATAAATAAAATCAAGAGTTTCGAAATCAACCGCAGTTTAATCTGTTATTGCAATTAAGCCGCGAACGTAATTCGACAATTTCTCCTACATTTCTAAACCGATTAAAATAATTTTTTGATAGGCTTTTATAGGCAACTTTATAGAATGGTACTAGCCTATTGAAAACTAAAGAAAGAAAAACATTTTTTTCTTGTGTGAAAAACAAAAAAAAAATATATTTTTTGTTGACTTCAATATCCCAGTATCATTCTATCAAGTATTTTCTAAAAGCCTGTCAAAGTATTTTCTCAATCGGTTCATAGGAGAACTTGTCGAATTACGAAATTTTTTTAAGCCACACCGCCACCCTTAAAGCAATTGTACAAATTCAACAAAATATATTAACGTTGAGATCCAACGTTACCGTATGTAACAGTTCATACAAAATAAGGTAATAAATTATATTTTTAAATCATACTACCTATTACACTATTTCATAATATAATATTTAGAATCAAAAGATTGTAAATAAATTGACATTTTTATTAGATGAAATTAATATTTTACTCGCTTATTGTTTTGTAATATACATTTTTGTGATTTTAAGAATTTTTGAGGGAAACGATTATTATATTATTTACCTACGATCACTACTGTAACTAGTCAAAAACACACTACCTGACATCTATGTAAGTTGAACTTTACATATTGTAAACAAATCGCACTGTAAACAAACCGCACGGTAAACAAAACGCACGGGACACGCAATTATCGGTGGCTTATATCGCTGACGCGGGGTTTAAAAAAACAAATGCGCCTACGTAATTTTCAAACGCTGTCAAAACTGACATAATATTTGTTGAATATATAGGGAGCCACTTGCTCACATTAAATGCGGAAAATATTGGGTGCGAGAACGTCAATTTAGTTTTCGGTGCCACTTGGCGATTTTACGCGTATATATATATATATATATATATATATATATATATATATATATATATATATATATATGTGTTATATAATATTTGGTACACTGTATAAAAACTTGTACGTGACTTTTATTCCTTTTAAACTATCTCAGCATATCATATTTCAGCTACGTGTTGATAACGAATTCCCTCATATTATTTATCGCTGATATGTAATATCATATTTCCTTTGGCTTAGCTTGTGAAACAATACTAATGCTGACTAAGTACAGCCAACCGAGGATATAAATTAGTTAGATAATCTTTTGTATTCAGTTCTCATACTCATGTCAGATTAAACAGTTCATTTTATAACTACATTTTTATTTCGAAGAGTCAACGTTGACTCTCATTAATTTAATAAATCTTTTTAAAAAGTCACTAATGTAAATCGTGATCTAACAATTGGCGCAGTCGGTAGGATTCCGTGAACACCATTAAGAACAAGAAGCCTAACTGGTAGTGCCCCACGAAGAACAAGGACAACATCTCCTCGAGGTGCCTAACTAGTGCAAGTTGTCTATCAGAACAAGGAGACCTTCCTCACTTGTGGTGGCGGATCCCAATCCCTTACTGGAAGAACCTACACTCGATGAAGAATCTATTACTGTAAGTACTTTAACGAATCATCTCGTAATTTTCACTTATCGTTTTATTATTATACGTAGTGTATTATACTGCTAATACACAGAAAAACTATTTCTATTATCCAATCCCCATTTATATTTATTTTTATTATTACAAACAAACTAAAGCTTAGACGTTAAGCACAGACGATTAATCTACAGCATTATACTGCTAATGCTCAACTAAAATCGTAAGAGTTAATTTAAAATACTGTGCATTATACTGTTAATGCAATATTCGTATCACTAAAAACCCAATCGATCTACCAAAGGTACAACATTTTTTTTATTCTAATCAATTCATTTTAACTCCTTAATTTACTAAATATCGAGCAACATGCCCGACGAAGTAACACAAGGTACAGCACAAGGTGCAGCATCAGGTCCAGCACCAGCACCAGCACCAGCACCGGTTCTTGAACCGTATAAATTAAGTGAAATTTTCTCAATTGTGCCCGAATACGATGGCAACCCTTTATTTTTACAAACTTTCTTATATGCTTGTAGTCAAGCCTATTGCATGGCCGTGGCAGACCAAAAAACATTGCTCTCGCTACATATAAAAAATAAATTAAAAGGCAAAGCTGCCGAGGTAATAAATTCAAGAAACCCAACTTCATGGGGTGAAACTAAAAACTTATTAGGGTCTCATTTTGGAGACGCACGCGATCTAACCTCGCTTATACAAGATCTGCAACGACTCCATCAACTAAATAACGAATCACCATTAACTTTTATCTCTAGGCTACAAACCCATAACGCGAAAATGCTTTCCGCGGTAAACAAACAAATCGCTATGACAAACGAACAGAAAGATGCGCAAACACGCTTAATTGATACTATGACCCTTAATACCTTGTTAACCGGACTTGAACCCAAATTAGGCCAGATAGTCCGAGCTGGAAACCCGGCTACTGTACTTGATGCAACTCTCCGAGTAAAAAGAGAACTACAGTTATCATATTTTGAATCTCAGAAATTCAACAAATTTAATCCAAATAAAAATCCCATTCAAACTCAAGCAAAACGCCCTCCAATTCCACAAAAATTCTGTTCTTTCTGCAAAAGAAACGGACACACAATTAATGAATGCCGCACAAGGCAAAATCAACAATTTTCATCCCCTAGTTTTATTCCAAACACTTATTCTAATCAGGCCCAAACTTCAAGACCAAATTTTCAGAATTTTTCCAGCCAAAATATTCAAAGGCAATTCTCTCCGCAAAATTTTCAATCGGCAAATAATCCACAACAAAATAGACCTTCGGTAATAAGACCGAACCCTAACTTCCAACAAAGATTCCCGAATCAACAACAAAATCCAAATATCAATCGTCAAAATCCACAAAGAACGCATCACGTTAATTTTGACAATTACTATGATCCTCTAAATTACGAACATACTAATTATTACAACGAACCTGATAATTTCGACAACCAGCAATTCAATGATTTCCAAAATTACCAAACTGATTTTAACGATCAATATTTACCACAAGAGAATTATACCGGTAATTCTCAAAATTCACAAACAAACCACATCGACAGTTGGCAAAATGAATACGAGAGTTATACTGCTAATTCTCAAACGCCTCAAGAAGATTATAATACCAATCCTCAGGATTTTTGTTTAGGTCCGGAGTATCCTGCGGATACTCCAACACAGGAAACAGACCAATTCGACCAAATATCGAATCAAATTCAAGCCATGAATCTAAACGACAATTTCAATCCGTTCCTGAACTTCCCGGAACAAGGGTTCATGTAGAAACCCTATCTCACTCGCTGTTGACCGTAAATTCAAAAAATTTATACTACATTAAAGACATCACAAATAAATTCAAAATTCTAATCGATACGGGCGCAGGTATCTCTATATTTAAACCGAAAACAGCTGAAAATTACAAACGAAGGTTTTCGGAAAATGTAATTATACAAGGTATAACCGATCAGAAAATTACTATCAATGAATCTGTTCTTATACCCTTTACAGACAATGACCCACATAAAGTTTACATTTATGACCTAGATATCAATTTTGATGGGCTGATAGGAGCCGATTTCCTAGAGCACTATCATTGTATTGTCGACATAAAAAATAAACGATTAATAACCAATTTTAAAACGGTTCCACTTTTCAAAGTAACCGACGATTCATCAAAACCCGAATGTGACAAAATTCAATCAAATCACAACCCTAATCAAAATAAAATCCAAATTGACGGCCGTACTGAAAAAATTTATAAATTAAAATGTAATCTTAGAAATACTGACGCTATTTTGCAAGCGCAGGAAAATGAAAAGGTCCATTTACCTAATGCTCTTGTTAGAGTAAACGAAAACGGCGAATTTTTAACAACAATAATCAACGCTAATGTCATCCAAAAGACTGTCGATTTTTCTAATTTAAACTTAGAACCTTTACAAAAATTTAAGTCAATTTTTAACTTAAATACGCAAAAGTCAGACCAACACCTACTCAAGACGGATAGATCCTTTGAAATCAGGAACGAATTGCGCTTGGACCATCTAAACGAAGAAGAGGCCGAAATAATAACGCAGCTTTGTTTAGATTTCCAAGATATATTCTATTTAGAAGGAGATAATTTGACCTTTACCAATGAAATCAAACACCCTATTGACACCGACAATTCCCGACCGATATTTACGAAATCGTATCGCTATCCCCAGGTCCATAAAGAAGAAGTTAAGTCCCAAGTATCGAAAATGTTAAGTCAAGGTATCATTCAACCCTCAATCTCACCTTGGTCCTCCCCTGTTTGGGTAGTCCCCAAAAAACTGGACGCTTCTGGCAAACAGAAATGGCGCGTTGTAGTCGACTATCGTAAACTCAATGAGGTCACAATCGGTGACAAATATCCTCTGCCCAATATTTCCGATCTTTTAGATCAACTTGGCAAATGCCAATATTTCACAACCTTAGACTTGGCTTCTGGTTTTCACCAAATTGAAATTAATCCCGCAGACATTCAAAAGACTGCTTTCACAGTTGAGAACGGTCATTATGAATTCGTGCGAATGCCATTTGGACTCAAAAATGCCCCTTCAACGTTCCAAAGAGTGATGGACAATATTCTATTAGGCATCCAAAATGAACGGTGTCTCGTCTATATGGACGATATCATTATATACTCCCCCACCATTCACGAACACGTTTCTCGGCTAACAGAAGTTTTCAAACGCCTTCGAAAAGCCAACCTCAAAATTCAGCCAGACAAATGCGAATTCTTACGCAAATAAGTCGCCTACCTAGGACACCTGATCACAAAAGACGGCGTGAAACCAAATCCCACCAAAGTCGATGCCATTTTAAACTTTCCGCAACCTAAGAACCAAAAAGAAATCAAATCATTTTTAGGACTAGCAGGTTACTATAGAAGATTCATACCAAACTTTTCCAAAATTTCTAAACCCTTGACAAAACTTCTGCAAAAAGATGTTCCTTTCGACTTTAATAACGACTGTCAAAATTCTTTCGCCGACCTAAAACAAATACTAACTACATCACCAATATTAATTTACCCAAATTTTGACGAACCTTTCATACTAACTACTGATGCGAGCGCATTCGGTTCTGTGCTCTCACAAGGACCAATTGGTAAAGATTTACCTATTGCTCACGCTTCCCGAGTTCTATGCAACGCCGAAACTAAATACCCCACGATAGAATGTGAACTTTTGGCTATAGTGTGGTCAGTAAAGCATTTTAGGCCATACCTCTTCGGTAGAAAGTTTAAATTGATAACCGACCACAGACCACTTACATGGCTATTTTCTATAAAAGACCCAGGTAGTAGATTAGCTCGCTGGCGCCTTAAACTCGAAGAATACGACTACGAAGTCATATATAAACCCGGAAAAATAAACAAGAATGCAGACGCCCTGTCCCGAATCAAAATTAACCACTTTAACGATTGTTCCAAATTTCATACCAAAATTCTAGCTGCGAACGGAGACGAATCGAATGATGAATCAGATGACGAAACTCGAGACGATAACACTAAATTTACCGATGACCAAATTGCCCAAGAATTCGAAACCTTTGTCAACTTGTACAATACGACGTCCTTAATAGATTATTCAAAAATCAAAGCCTCTAACAAACAACTATTGTATCGAGAACACAAAAATATTATAACCTTTTTCCAACAAAATAATTTACAAGACCTTCATCACAAAATTATCGAAGACATATTTGAAGAAAACGCAGAATTCCGTAATGATAAGATCAATATTGTATCGAGCAAGACGATGAGGCATAGGAGATACTTTATCGTCCCGTTACCATTTGATATCGAATCCATAATTGAACACTTATTTTTGGTATTATTTAAAAACCAAGACGTCTTGGATCTTTCTAAGACTTACTTTGTCGAAAATAATTTAGACCTCCCTATACTTGAAATTCTGTCATTCATTTTTGCGGAAAAGGACCTAAAATTAATAATTTGTCAAGATATTGTCAAGACCCCTGATGAAGACCAAATTCCTATAATATTAGATCAACATCACAGCGGTAAAAATAACCTACACCGCGGAATAAACGAAACTATTCGACGAATTAGAGAAAAATACACTTGGCAAGGTCTAACTAAAGACGTAGAAAACTTTGTAAAAAATTGCGAAACTTGTCAAAAAAGTAAAGTCTGTCGAAAAAATTTAAGCAGTCCGTTAGTAATAAACGAAACTCCAAAGACACCATTTGAAAGAATTAACATTGACCTATTCGAGTTCCCCACACGCAACTACGCTTTAACGATACGCGAGGAATTAACCAAATTTATACAAGCTTACGCAGTCCCTGATAAATCCGCTAAATCTGTAGTAAATACCTTATTACTATATTTCCAACACTATGGTACTCCTCTAAGAATACATTGCGACTATGGAGGAGAATTCGACAACCGATTATTACGAGATTTATGTATTCGAAGAAACATTTAACAAAAATATCAAAGAAATCGACCGCACAATTCAATCTATGACAAGTCACATCGAAGCCATTGAAATCAAATTAATATTGCGATAAACCATTATTTGGTGTTAATTTAAACTTAGAATAAAACAAAGGTTTCATCAACGAAATCTATTTAGGTTCTAACTTACAAAAAAGGTAAATGCGCTCAGCCTGGAATAGTGCAGTCTAAACAGAATTTATAATAAACATACAAACAGCAAATACTTAACCTAGTTAAACAATTAAATATAAGACTAATGAACTTATAATATACACACGTGCGTATTAATAATATTAATAATAATAGGGATAAATTATACCATTACATCTCCCTCGGGGAAGTTAAAAAAAAATCATGCAGCGCTCAAAACATGATTTTTTTTTCTTTTTACTATATTTATTTTCTTTCTATTTATGGTACAACTTAACCCTATCTTTATCTCTTAACATAAGCTTACATGCTGTATGTTTTTCGTGAAGTTTTGAGGAAATTAAATTACTTTTGGCATCATTACATGCTTATTGTTAACGATACTTTAATTCTAAAGGATAATTATATCAACGTTATATAAAGGATCCGTGCCATTACCTAGATTAAAAGGCAATCTAGCTAGATAACCGAAAATTCTAAAAAACTCTTAAATTCTTATGAGAATTTTCAAGAGAAAATTCAACATGATGATGGTAAGCTGTAGAGTGAAATTTTGTAATATATAAAAATTGACATATTTCCTTCAAAATAGTCCTTGATCTGATACAATTGAATCGGGTATGCCGTAGCGTAAAAGAAAATTGTCTGCAAAAATGTTTTCTACTGTATAAGCTTCCTTATTTTGTAACTGGTAAGCCTCTACAAATTTAGTCAACTCGCGTTGTAAAATAAAATTTGTACTGATTGCTTTCCAAATCTGTCTCCTAAGGACCCACTAAATATAATCAAACTTTTTGAGATCCTGAAGAAGCAGTATTAGTGACCGTCATTATCAAATATAATTAAACATTTGAAATCCTGAAAAGCAGTACTAGTGACCGTCATGTATTTGGTTTAGAGTGTTTATTTGTTGGAAATCACCACATTTTTTGTTTTTGTTTTTATTTTATAAATTTTTCAACATCTTTACGTAAACCCGTCCAAATATAAAGTTTCTTTATACTACTGTACATACGATTTACTCTTGTATGCCCACTTGTCTCGTTTCATAATCTACTATATTTTAAATATCTTTCAATATGGATATTTTTATACCACAATTTTTGTTTTGTTTGGGAACTGTAAAATATTTTCAAGTATTTGTGCGCACTTTTTATTTTTTAATTATTTATTCCGGAATATTATATATATATCATATATATTTCAGGTCTCTCAACATAGTACCTAAGTCTGATGCCGATCGAGGATCCTGTTTTAAAGAAATTATTCGCGAATAATGAATAGATAATAAGTTCCCTAAATGACAATCATATTGTTTACTATTTACTTTCTTCTCAAAATCCGAACAAGAAATTGGACCTAACTGGGAAAAATCCTTAGGCGGCTTTAATAATTTTATGACACCAGGGTGATCAATTCTTTCATCAGACGTAGAATTATTAAACCCACTTTGAATATTATTCCCAGACTGTTTGGTTTTTTCCCTTGTAACATATACCGTATTACACATGCTATTCATTTATTTTAATTCGTCAGAAGTTATCGTTTTTTATAAAGTTGTCCTTTTCTTTTGTATACTTTACTACAAAGTCGTATTCTACCAGAGCTAACCCAAGTTATGTTAACCTACTAGGATTCGTCATTCCGAACAAATAAATGAGTGGTTTATGTTCAGTTAATAAAACAAATTTTCTAGCAAATAAATAGGCCTAAAGTGCCTTACTACAAAAATTACAAAATTGCTTTAATCTCTTGAAAAATTGTTGACATTCTTCGTTCGAAACAAATGGAACATTCTTTTTTGTTAAATTATTAAGAAGTGAATCAATATGAGCAAAATTTTAAATATATTTCTTACAATAGTTAGCAAAAGCAACGAATCTTTTCATCTCATTAGAATCTTTAGGAATTGGAAATTTTTAAATTACTTCACTTTTTAAAGCATCAGGTGAAATTGTTTGGCCTAAATAAAGGATTTCTTTCTTCAAAAAAAATTTTCTTGAAAAATTTTGACTAATTTTCTATTATGGGTTAATAAGTTATTTTCCAAAAACAATTAAATTGTGTAAATAAACAAAATAACTCTCGTAATTCAAACTAGATACTGTAATCGTCATTGCTCTAGAAAAAGCACTAGGACTTATTTACAAGCCTATTGGAAGCCTTGTCATTTGGTACTGGCCACGATCTGTTGTAGATGCTGTATATAGCCTGCTAGAGTGATTGAGTTCAATATGATAATAACCTCGAGATAAATCAAGATGAGAGAAGTACATAGTTCCGATAATGAGTCTAAGATTTCTATGATGCAGGAGAATGGAAATTTGTAATCCTGTATATGACTATATAATTGCCTGTAATCTCAACAACCCTCCATTTTTATGTACATTTTGACAATTTTTTTTTTTGAACAATTAGCAAAGGTGCTTACCATTTTGACCTTATTTCCTCTATAGTGCCCCCTTTTAACATTTTGTCAATTTGAATGTGAATTTCTAGTTTTTGTGCATTCTTTCTTTATAAATATTAGTGGTTGCCAAAGAGTCGCCGTCTAATTGAAACATATCGGAATACTTAACACAAATTTTCTCAAACGAACCTTTTTTTCTCGCCATTTAATGTTAATCAATAATTTACATGTTCTAGCAACTGAAATAGTTTCATTATTTTTAAACTCGCATAATTTATAATTCTCTAATTTTCTAGTTTTACATTACAATTTTTAAGAACCACTTTATCTCTAACATTAAGTATTTTAACAGATATCACATTTTGCTTAGATCTAACTAAAGTTCCAGCTATAAATATTCCTTCACTTAATTCGCTAGATAAAATAACACATCTTCAGTTACATCAACACAAAATATTTTATTATTTAACATCTTGTAAAGGAATTGAAGTAAAAACTGCATTTGCGGATTGCATAGGAATTAAAATGTTTTTTTTTATTATTACACCAGAATGAAAATAGAAACCTCTCGTAATCCATAATACCTGAATGTTTACAAATGAAATATGAACTTAATATACCGTTTATTTCATTATCAAGGTTGTCCATTATTAAGAACTGATGACAAAGCTGTGTATTATTTATTTTTAATGACAGAAACTGAACCTTTTGATACCGTTGACCCAGAAATTCCCTTTAATTTAATTTTGTTTGATAAGTCAATTATTTCGTGTTTATCGAGATATTTACTAGAAATAATGTTGACTATTACTGTTAGATATGAGATCTAATACAAATTTTAGTTTGTTATTTCTATAAAAAAAAAATTAACAAAATTTAACTCGTCTAATGAAAAATTCAGATTGATTAATTTCCCGTGAGGCCTCGAAAAAATGGATACCATGGGGTGGCTTACTGAAAACATCCCCGTGAATGCGTATTCGTATTAGTAACATTAACATCAGAATTATTTGTGTAGGTAACTAACTGTTCGTTTGCATTGGAGATCCGTAATAAGATCTTCTTTTATAATTTTCAAAATTGTTATCCCTATTACGACTAAAATTACTCCTATTATTGTTATAGTGACCTCTACTGTTATAATTATAATTATGATTCGCATCTCGTGAGTCTCTAACATGATTTCGTAAATAGTTATGAGGATAGAAAATTTATTATAATTGCCGCAGTTTTTTAATTCGAATTTTTCAGACATTTTTGCGTCGGTATCTGAGCAATCTAAAGAAGAAAAATCGTATTCTATTGGATTTTGCAATTTTTTTTTCATCCCCTTCAGGCTGTTCAGTACCCGATAGCTGTAACCTTGCATCTAAAATTGATTGACTATCCTTTAAATATTTACTGATACTACTCGCGTAAGATTTAATTTCCTCTCTAACTTTGCTATCAAAAGTCGACCTACTATTAAATTCTTTGAATTGTTCATATCTATTACTAAACTTATATAGTTTCTTACACTTACAATTTGTCACTTCACTGTCTTTTCTCCTTACAACACTTTCCTTATTTAAATATAATCTTCTAATACTTCCAATAAATGTTTCAGTTCTTTGAAAATATTCATACCACTATCAACTTAATATCTTGCTTTTGATATTTTATATATGGCATAAATGTTTTATGCCATTAATTTTTATTACCTAAAACCCTAAAAGAAAAAAATACTGGACCAGCTCCATTTTTACTTGACTTGAAGTAATCTCTCTTCGAATTTTCCTTTCTAACTTTTTTTCTGCATTTTAATATAATTATTCCAGCCAGGAGTATAACCAGAATTCCCAAGGTATTTGCTTGATCTCCATTTTCGGCAATAAACACATTTTTATTTAACCATTTCCAGTTTACCATATTTTAATTATTTTCCATCTAAATTTCCATGTAATTTCCATGTAGTTCATTCTAATCAGAACTGCCCTCTTTTATTTTTGGGACAGGACTGGCAGGATCGCCATGCGATAAACCATTATTTGGTGTTAATTTAAACTTAGAATAAAACACAGGTTTCATCAACGAAATCTATTTAGGTTCTAACTTACAAAAAAGGTAAATGCGCTCAGCCTGGAATAGTGCAGTCTAAACAGAATTTATAATAAACATACAAACAGCAAATACTTAACCTAGTTAAACAATTAAATATAAGACTAATGAACTTATAATATACACACGTGCGTATTAATAATATTAATAATAATAGGGATAAATTATACCATTACAATATTCTTACGTTATTGCGAACAGTTAATGGCAAGTTATTTGTACATCGAAGATAATTTAAATGATGTTCTAAATGCAATAACATTTGCACGCTTGAAAATCATTCATACGTCAATCATCGCTCCAACAGACTTAATTTCATCCTTACAGGAAATTTCACAGAATTTGCATAAAAATAACCTACCGCTTTCAATAAGGCTATCAAAAGTTGCTCAATATTTGGATATTATGGAACTCCAAGCCTTTCAGACCGATTCAAGTTTAATCTTTGTTTTAAAAGTACCTTTAGTAGACCCACAAACTTACACAGCCTATCAATTATATCCTATCCCTATTTTGGACAATAGAACTGGTTTACACCACTTATTATCGGTATCACAAAAATATATCGCGAGAGATGATGGTTCCTTAATGTTCTTACCCATCCCGGATTTAGACGAGTGCAAACAACTTTACATGGGAACCAGATTATGCTCCAACCTGTTCGCCTACCCGATAGATAACAATGCCATATGTGAAGCAAGGCTCTTCAAAAACCTCATGACTCTACCCCAAAATTGTCAAACCTCATTCATAATCAGTCAAGGATACAATGTACAAAAACTCCAAGAAAACACCTGGCTAGTCATCAACGCAGAACCATTACATGTTACCGTTAATTGTCCGAAGAGAAATTCAAAAACAGAAGTCATCACGAAAAATTCCATTATAAAATTACAACCCAGCTGTTATGCCTTTGTTGGTATTACCAAAATCCAGGCCAGTTCCAATGAAGTGTTAGATGTCAAAGATAACACTCACCCAATCGAAATTCCGTATGATTGCTGCAGTGACCTTCCAGACAAAACTCAACTACCAAATTTAAAACCATTGAAATTAAATAATTTGAATACAGAAGACCTCGAAATTGCGAAACACAAATTAGACCAGTATTCCAAGGATTTAGACGACCTCATTAACGAACCCTACGTGACAAAACACATCTCGTGGTTCACGTACTTCACTATAACCCTAGTGATCTCCCTTATCCTCCTTTACCTATTCTGCAAATGCAGAAAAAGAAGCCGAAAGTTAGCCCTTGTTCATGCATCACACGGTTCACCTCCATCTCCACCATCTCCACCGATGCCAAGAAGAACATACAAAAGTTTCACCAGTATCTTACCTCCAAGGAGAAGACCCAGTATCCAAAGAGAAGAAGAAACCGAAGAAGTGGAACTAACTTAAAGACATCCTACATTGTTACCAATTTTATTTCATGATTAATATTAATTTATGTTATATGTACATCTTTAAATATTCTTATATACTATTTGCATTTTTATATTTTACAATTTTATTTTTTCATTTTATTATTATTCTGCTTTTATATTTTACAAAAGTTGCCACCAATTTTTTTAATAAGGGGGAAGTTGTTATATAATATTTGGTACACTGTATAAAAACTTGTACGTGACTTTTATTCCTTTTAAACTATCTCAGCATATCATATTTCAGCTACGTGTTGATAACGAATTCCCTCATATTATTTATCGGTGATATGTAATATCATATTTCCTTTGGCTTAGCTTGTGAAACAATACTAATGCTGACTAAGTACAGCCAACCGAGGATATAAATTAGTTAGATAATCTTTTGTATTCAGTTCTCATACTCATGTCAGATTAAACAGTTCATTTTATAACTACATTTTTATTTCGCAGAGTCAACGTTGACTCTCATTAATTTAATAAATCTTTTTAAAAAGTCACTAATGTAAATCGTGATCTAACATATATATATATATATATATATATATATATATATATATATATATATATATATATATATATATATATATATATATATATAT
This sequence comes from Rutpela maculata, assembly GCA_936432065.2. Taxonomy (NCBI): domain Eukaryota; kingdom Metazoa; phylum Arthropoda; class Insecta; order Coleoptera; family Cerambycidae; genus Rutpela; species Rutpela maculata. The sequence goes on from OW386289.2 coordinate 22,402,234, forward strand.
ATATATATATATATATATATATATATATATATATATATATATATATATATATATATATATATATATATATATATATATATATATTCTCACTTGGCATCCACCAATATACACACTGATATACACAAAATTTATTTAAAGGCTAGGTTAGCATCCTACCTGTTTTACGGTTTAATTGGCATCCTTATGAATATTTTAATCGATGCGTAAAATGACACTCGAATATAAAAATTACAGGTATAATTGACTTCCGGCGGCGTTGTCAGATGTATGCTATGCTGCTTTATCGTATTTGCCTAGAAGAATATTATTACAATCTGCAGTCTGTCGACGTATAAGTAAATAAGGAATTCTGAACATTATTTAATTAAAATTTCATCCTGTAAGAATATTAATTTTTCACAATTTGAGTTTCCAAACATAAAGTTCGCGTAAAAGTGAATTACTTTTTATTTGCTTATAATTGTTATAAAACATATTCTTTATAGGACTTGGCAAACAGCAGAAAAAACAATCTATGTGAACTAAAAAGAAAAACTATCTGTAAAGATTGGAAATTAATTTTATAGATAGTTTTTCTTTTTAGTTCTCACAGATAGTTTTTTCTGCAGTTTGTCAAATCCTATGAAGTTCGTCTTGGAAATTTACAAAAAAGTAAGTTTTCCCTACAGTAATGTGATTTTTCTGTACGTGATAGGACAGAATGCTGTAAAGAAATATTCAGAAAAATAAAACTGAATAAGAATTTCAATTTTCAAAACCCTGTGCCTAGATTGAATATTTCGTTTTTTTTTATTCTAATAATGTAGGTTTCTTCCAAGTTGGAGTATATTGTTAATTAAAATTATTTGGGATGATAAATCATGCATGTTTATTATTATCCATGTATTAGATATTTTTAGTGTTTAATGATTATCTAAATGTGTAATAGACAGATGACATTTAACCGAATTTGTTAAAATTTTGCTCACTTGCGAAGTGACCATATAAGGGAAAAGTTAAAGTATCACGTACTTTTAACGTTTATTATTATTATTTATTTGAGATCTCTTTTACACAAATTATTATTAATTAATCACATTCTAGATTGTGTTAATATTTTAATGCTTTTCAAATCATTTAGACAATTATAATTTATTCAAAAAATTATATTTTGCTATAAATTTGTAACATTTCCACCTTTTTTTTTTAAATTTCACAATAGTTCAAAGAATACGAATTATTAATTATTTTTTACGCCCTCATGAGAACTACTGGGCCTCAAAATGACCCCATAAGGACAAAAGTAGAGTATCATGTATTTTTGGCATTTATTGTTATTTATTTGTTACTCTTTTTGCAGAAATTATTTTTAATTAGTCGCAAAAATGTTCTTTATTTTAAATATGAGCAGAAAGTCGATGAAATGTTCAAAATTTCTTAAAAACTGCAGCACTCTAGCTCTATTCTGAAGAAAGTTGTCAATAAACAATAATAATTTGTTTAAATAATTCGCAGGTTGCATTAGCAAACTCTTAATAAACAAAATTAAATAACTAAATTGTGAAACTAAAAAAAGATGGAAATGCTGTAAATTTGTAACAAAACGTAATTGCTTAAATAAATTATCATTATTTAAATAAATTAAAATTGTTTAAACAATTTGAAAAACCTTAAAATATTAAGACAAATTGAAATGTGACTAATTAAAAACAATTTCTATAACAAATCTTAAATAAACAATACTCATTCTGAACAATTCTTTGTAAGATTTTGTCCTATCTCCTACGGAAAAGGTATTTTATAAATGAGAAAAATAACTTTTTTTGGGTAAATTTCCAAGATAAGATTTCTCGAAATTAAAATTCTGTCAATTAATTTCTACCACAGGTTGAATCCAAAAAATGAATTGCTCGTTTAATCATGCGTCGCTTCCTGGCACACTGTATATGCTTTCTTAGGAAATGTAAGGCTCTTATTGAAAAAGAAGAACGATTTCCAGATAAAGAACTTTTTAATTAAATTAAAAAATTATGTCGAAATCCATATGACAACTTTTCTTCGACATTTCAAAAACCGTCGAAGAAAAGTGGTCGCTATAAGATACAAAATTAAAAATCATCAATTTCATTTTTTGGAAGGTCATATACAAGGTCTAAATATATTACAAAAAATTATGTATTTAAAAAAAACGTTTTTTTATTATACCTTTAGTGCGTCAAAAACGAGAAATTGGAGATTTTTTAATTAAAAAAAAAAATAACATTGAAAATATCAACTCTACGAAAAAAAGTTATCGAACATTTCTTGTTCGAAATCGATCAAAAAATATTTAAAAACAGTGTTTCATTGAAAAAATGTAATATTTCCTTTTGTTATAAACAAAATTGTTTTAAACAACATCAGACCGAGTTCCCGTCTGGTAACATGGATATTCATAATCAGTAGTGTCTCCAGAACTGATTCCAACAAATAAACTGCGTCCGAAATGTATTCGAAACGCCCATGGTGCCTGCTATATAACTAGACCTCCCACTTTTATAGACCGTTAACAACTTCGTAAAAAAAGTGAAAATCGGCAAAGGGGCCACGGTGTTTCATTTCTACATAAAATCTTTTAAAAAGTCAAAAACCTAAACCACATTCCAATTTAAAAAATATAAATGACTAAGTTTTAAAATCTAAAAAGGAAATAACGACAAACTTTACTTGAAAACGTTTTTATTGTAAAAAAAATGAATACAACACAAATAGTCAGCATTTATGAAAATGTAAACATATATATGTCAAGCCAAAATAATACAATAATGGTAAAATGAAACAAAAACTAAAAGGAAATTTATTTTCTCTGTCTATATAATCCCAGGATTGTTATGTGTACTTTGTAGTTCTAACACATTATAGTGTAGACAAATTTGCATTTCTGACTAAATAGTTTACCGAATGAATGGATTTTCACAAAATTTTGTGGATTCTGTTCATTTTGAAGTCTAGATTAAACAAAAAAAAAAAAAAATTGGCCGCCATTATTTCCCCGCAATTGTTATAATCAATGATTTTGTTGCTAATTTATTAACTAGTAAAATTGAGGTAAATTAAAAAAATAAAATGTCTTTTTAGGCACTTTTATGAAAAATAACAACTTGGCCGCCATTATTTCCCCGCAATTGTTATGATCAATGATTTTGTTGCTAATTTGTTAACTAGTAAAATTGAGGTAACTTAAAAAAATAAAATGTCTTTTTAGGCAATTTTATGAAAAATAACAACTTTTTACTCTTGTAAAATTTTCGAAAAAATGCGTATTTTCCAAGATATAGCAGTTCAATTTTTCCAAAAAGAGTGGAGTGGGAGGGATAAAAAGTGACGAGAAAAATCCATAAATTTGAGTGAATATATTATTAAAATACAAGACTTTTTTTCCTTTATGACTTTTTCCTAAAGTGAACTCTGTTCGAGTTCTTCCGGAAAAACCCGAAAAAGGACCCTTATCGGAAAATAGAAAATCTCGTAAACTATGAAATTTAAAAATCTGGAAAAATTCAAACGTATAGGTTAATATATTCTTTAAAATTTTGCTATCTTCTAATTTTTTTATAACGTCCATATTTTCCGAGTTTTCAACAGTTTTTCACGATTAAAATGTATCTAAATTTTTTCATGATACAAAATGCATTATAATCTAATTTATATATATTTTAATAGAAAAATATCTAATTTGTGAAGAAAAGACAGAAAGAAAAAATTTCTACAGCAGTCTTCGTCAGCAAATATTAAACCACCTTTACCCTTTCAGATAGAAAGATGTAATGGGGAAGTAAACTGGAGCGTAAGTCGATGAAGTCTATTACGCAATACTCATCCTTTAAAATATCTGTACAGAAAATGTTTACGAATTTATAAAACCAAACATATTGTCAGAGTATGTTAAAGTTAATAGATTTCGAAAAGGGTTTTTTACAATAGAGGCCTTACCGCACAAGCGTCCATAATAAGATGCAATAAAACTGTCTTTCAGAAATGACAATTGAGAAATATATTCGTTCACTTCAAAGAGACAAGTCAATTAGTTTCAGCAATACAACCCATTATTGTCTGTTTAACCGAAACAAGAATAACAGAACGCATTTTAGACTCAATGTAGAAAATTCCAAAATGCATTTATACAACTCTCTTAGCTGGCATATTCTACATTAGTGATAATTTATATAATCAACATAATAGAAGGTAGCTTAATTGAAAATATTACATTCATCTATAATTATATAACATATAAAATATACTATAGTTTAAATATACAAGAATGTTATTTTTATTTTTTGTCACTTTGTATTTAGTAGTCAAATTATTAAGCATTTATTTTATTTTGTAATATATTGAAGTTCATGTCGATTTACGTTTATTTCAATATTGAGTAACTGCTATTCTATACTAATAAATTAGAAAAATTATCACGCCTGAATATAACTGTTATATTACGATTTTACCTACGGACAATCTGTTTAATTATTATACTAAATATGGTTTTCTATACTCTTCCAGCATGCACGACAACATACCAGTTGCCTTATTAATTAGATACCAAAATAAATGATAATAGACAATATTGAACAAAATAGTTCAGGTTTGTAAGTCTAATTATCAAATTAAATGGTTGAGAATCGCATACGAAAATGCAATTTTTGTCTGTCCGTCAATTTTTTTTTCAATATTAAAAGTCACTGCTCATTCTGTATGCCTGTCTAATGAATGACATATATAATTTTGTATCTCATATTACCAAATATAAGCCACTTTTCGAGCGGCTTTTGCACCGTTATTGTAATACATTCTGGCGATTAAGTGAAATGCTAGAATTCTTATAATGATGTATTTCAGATCTCGTTATAATACATACATACATACATATGTAACAACTATCAAGTCAATATCTTAAACCGTCCCACAGGAAACATGCGCACAAAAAATATAGGCAGACAGACCGATAGATACCATTTTTTTCGCTCAAATTTAAAATCTCGATATTTCATGACATTTGAAACCTATTTCAACAATAAAAAAAAAGAAGTTTTTTTAAGATTACTATAGCTCCAATCCACTATGTGGATGTGGAAGTAAAATTTACAACATAAATCATCTAATGCCCCAAACTGAGATACAAATTGTGCGAAATTTATTAAGTAATTATAAATACTGATTTAATAAAGCTAAAATATTATGACATGGGGGTTTATTGATAAGTGAAAGTGTATTTTAAATAAAAAGAACCATTTCTTATTATAAAAACACAATTTGTAATGTTAAATGTTAATAAAATTAAACATGCCTCAAGTTTTGCAACAGGTATTTTTCTTTATAGTGGTGTAAAATATTTAAAAAAAATCTGAGGCTTTGGCTTCTGATAGGTATATACAGAATAAACACCAAATCCCAAATTTCTGTATTCTTACCAGCTTGCTTTACTCATTTTCCCCTATTTAACCCCCCCGCGCCGGAATTAGTGCAAAATATAATCTAGTTCCAGATCTCGTCCATGTGTACCGAATTTCAAGTCAATATCTTAAACCGTTTCTGAGAAAACGTGCGCACAAAAAAAGTTACATGCAATAATTTTTTTCGCTCAAATTTAAAATCTCGACGTTTTATAACATTCTAAGCCTATTTTACTTTTTTTTATTACTATACTTCCACTCCACTACGTGGATGCGGAAGTAAAACTAAACAGTAAAAAAAGAAAATTCACCCGTGATTGTTTAGTTGTAGTATACTTAAAGAAACTACACTAACATTTTTCTTTGTATGTCTTACAAAACATTTTTTACAATAATTATAAAATGTTTTTTTCCATAATTTTATTTTAAGGATAACTAAATAACTATATTTCACAAGAGAAATATAAAACATTTTATTTCTTATTTATAACAAATTCGGATAAAAACATAAATTAGTTTTAATGAAAATATATGCCATTTGATTTATTACTTCCACATCCACGTAATGGACTGGAAGAATGTAACTATAGTAATCGTAAAAAAAAATCAAAACTTTTTTTGTTGAAATGTTGTTGAAATTGAGGTAATAGGGAAAAACAGTTAAAGCAAGCTAGTAACAGTCCAGAAACTTAATTTTTAAAAGCTTCTATTTAACTTCATTTTAAAAGCTTTGTATGGTAGTTAGTATGTTTGGATCAAATCTTGCAACCAAAATGGATCCTGGAAGGTATTGTTCAATAGTGAATTCGGCGGCGCCCGGAGAGATTCGGCAGCGCCTGAAAATTGCCTTGGTATTCGACAGAGTCTGGAAGTCACCTTGGTGTTTAGCAGCACCCGAAAATGGATTCGGCAGCACCCTAATATCGATTCGGCAACGCCCGGAAGTTGCAAATAGATGAATTACGTATTTTTGAAAAACATTTTTTTGTCATACTTGTTAGAAAATATTATGAATTCAAAAAAAATGCCTTGAAAAAATGTTTTAATTGTTTATAATCATTTTTTTCCTTTTTTCATTATTTAAACAAATTATTAAGAAAAAAAATTATTAAATTTTTTTATTTTCAATTCTCTGCAAGGTGGAATTTTTTTTTGTTGTTAATTTATTTGTTTATTTAATAAACAATTTCTTATTAACAATCGCCGAATGTGTTTATATTTTTTTGGATAGAAAAATAGCCAAAACAACCGTATACATGTCAAATTTTTTTCAAAAATACGTAATTTATCTATTTCTTTATAAAATTTGTTTAAACAAATAGCACTAAAATTTTAAAGTTTATATAATCTTATAGTATTTTTGAATATAAAAACAGTAACATTAATTTTAACATTAATTAAAAAAAAATTTCAACCTCTCTATTTAATTTTTCAGTTTTTTGTTAGTTTAAATAATTAATAACTAATAGACTCTAACAATTAAAAACATTGCAATGTCATAATCTCATAAAGTATAGTTGACATAAGGTCCCCATGAAGCGAAATAATTTTAGTGGCTTTTGTTTAACAATTATCCGACTTAAAATATAAACGCAAACTCTAAAAAAAATTTGTTAATTAACAACAGGCTCATCTTATGAAAAATCGGTGAAAATTTTTTTCTGTTCCTTTAAGTGTCTAAATAATACCATATTTTTTAAAAAAATTTAAATTAATATTTAATGACGTAAAAAAATTGATTTACTTCTTACGGCCCGTTTCAGAGTATCGTAACGGTTTAGCATTTTCCGCCCGGAGCCCCATTTTCATCATTAAATTAAAGTTATTAATAATAGAGATAGAGTTCCGGAAGTCCAGACTTTTTTATTGGAAATTTCTTCTTCTTTAAGAACCTTTTTTTTTAATTTCTTAAATATTAATATTTCGAGTTATTTGCAAAAAACGAAACTCGTTATTTTTTCAATCTTAATTTTTTTATAACTTTTGCAATTGTTTATGTGCGGGTTTGAAACTTTTGCACATTTTTCTAGACGTCGTTCCGAATCCAATGAGCCCTCACTAATATTTTTACGAGCTTTATCAAGAATTAACACGTGTTTGAACTTAAGAATTAGACTAATAGAATTCTTTAACATTAACATAATTTTGAAGTTTATTACGTATCGAAAACATTTTTGCTAATAACTTTTCTCTTACTTCTGTGGTTTAATTAAACTACAGAACATTATTTTACTTATAGCCGCTGAACCATCCTTAACAAAAAACGTTTACAATCAAGAAGTACAAATTCCGACCTCATTTTAATAGTTACACGAATTGTCTACTTTTCCTAGTAGTAATATATTCAAGCAAACTAAAACATCTGGATCAACATGTGGTATATAATAACTTACTTCCACGGTGTTGCCAGCTGACTAGATGCCATCTGAACCGCTTCTGTGGTCAGCAGGTATTCAAAATGAATATTTTTCGAACGACGGGCACGGCAGTTAGTAGCAAACCGCTGAACTGAAATATTCACCAGGGTGTCAAAATGGGTCATTTGACCTCCAACGTAAAATAAGTTTTAATGACATAATACAACATCTACGAAGCCCCTACGTTAATATCTCTAGCAGGTCAGATGGCATCCGAATACCGGATGCCATCTGACTCGTGGATGCCAACTAATACCTTATATAAATATATATATATATATATGTATATATATATATATATATATATATATATATATATATATATATATATATATATATATATATATATATATATATATATATATATATATATATATATATATACATGCATTTAGTACTCATACACCTCCGAATGTTATATGGTTAGGTGGTGTTTGCCTCCGATTTTACGCGTTCGCCTCCGATTTCGGAGGCGGAGACGTTTTGTGTTGTTTTCATCGCGAATGTCTTGATAATTAGTAAATTCATGACTCGTTATTATCAATAATGATCAGCTTTATTGGTGCGCATATAAGATTATGACAAAAAGGGAAGAAATAGAGAGATAGAAGCATTTAACGACACTTTTTTTGGAGGCGGAAAATACCTATAAACATATGTAAACATACACCATAGTCCACTACATTTTTTACCAGGTGGCGCTGCTGTTTTAAACACTTGATGTATATAGGTATTAAATGCTTCCTTACAATAAAGTAGCGATATCGTCTCCTAAACTTGGCAACATAGTAAAGAGGCATACTATTCCTAAATACATCTATAGATATGGTAACTAAAATTATCTTACTAAAAATATGAATAACTTTTATACACAGAAATAATACTTTCTAGAGATCAATGGGTTTTTAAATTTTTTCAATTTGGGAATAAAAAAACGTTTATTTAGTTCAGAAACAAATATTTTTGTACCCCTTTATAGCTTAGAGCAAATTAAAAAAAGTATTTGTTTAAGGTATTTATTTAACAGGACACGAACATTCCTTAACTTAACTAGTTGCCCTTAATCCACTATTTGTCACTGCTGCTGGCCTTATATAGTAAAAGTAAAAAAAAAATTAGAAGACGATTTTTATTGGGGGGGACGGGGGGGCTAAAAAGCAGAAAATAAAAGAATAATAATAACACAGGTCAACATTTAGTTTAAAAAAATACACAAGACTCTACCTAGGTACCCAAGGGTTTTTGGGGTCGCTGATTCCGATGCCGAGGTCGGTTAAGCTCTATCACGTCAGGTTGAAGGACATCTGAAGGTCAAACTAAGAAAAGGTGGTTGAAGAAATCTGAGAAAATTTACACATAGGTTTTTGGGGTCGCTGAGTCCGAATTCGGTGTTCGCTTACCCTTAAAAGGCGTCCGGAGGTCATTTCAAGGTTAATTTGAGAAAAACGGAGAGGAAGCTGTTAAAAAAATATGAAAAAATTTGCATATAGGGTTTTTGGGTCGCTGAGTCTGTATCCGATGCCGGTTGACCTCTATCACGTCAGTTTCAAGGTCACTTGAAGGTCAACCTAAGAAAAGGTGATTGAAAAAATCTGAAAAAATTCACGCATAGGTTTTTGGGATCGGTGAGTCCGAATCCGGTGTTCGTTTACCCTTAAAAGGCATCCGGAGATCATTTCAAGGTTAATTTGAGAAAAACAGAGGAGAAGCTGTCAAAAAATCTGAAAAAACTTATAGGTTTTTTGAGTCGCTGAGTCTGCATTCGATGTCGGTTGACCTCTATCACGTCAGTTTCAAGGTCATTTGAAGGTTAAAATAAGAAAAGGTGGTTGAAAGATTCTGAAAAAATTCACACAGGTTTTTCGGGTCGCTGAGTCCGAATCCATTGTTCGCTTACCCTTAAAAAAAGAGGCATCCAGAGGTCATTTCAAGGTCATTCTGAGGTCATTTCAAGCCGGCATTCGTCCGCCAGCTTTAGCTGCACATGAAGATTCTTCGGCTATCTCACTGCAAATATATTTAACTCAATGAATCACCTACCTATTTTCTTCTGTGAAAGGATGGCCTTTAGGTATAGTTGCAGAAGCAGAGCGAACATGCAAGTAAAGAGTACCACGGGCGTTGACTTCACTCACTTGGAGCTCAATCAGTGCTGGTTTTGCCTATAAGCTGAGTAAACGCCAGCTTAGGGCCTCGCATTTAGGTGGCCTCAGAACTCAGATTTCATACGCAGTTATGCACGTTTATTTTATTAGAAGAGAAAGCTTCAACGAAAAACATACCTAGAGCTTAGGGCCTCCGGTTACCTAAAACCGGCCCTGAGCTCAATCCTGTCAGGGTCAAAGTGATTTAATGGTTTCCTGAGTCAGACAAACTGACAAGGAGGCAGACAGACTGTCAGATAGAAACATTTAGTCATTCAGTCAGACAGAATTACTGACAGAAAGGCAGGATGTCAAATAGATGGACAGAGAGAAAATGCAGGCGGATGATAAATATAGACTAACACGCAAACAAACAGGTGTGCAGGTATAAGGGCAGACAGATAAACAGACAATAAGTAGGCAGGTGAGCATTCGTATAAATTTTTTCTAATTTTTTTCACCTCCTATTCTTACTTTAACCTTCAAATGACCTTGAACATGAGGTGATAAAGGTCAACCGACATCGGATTCGGACTCAGAGACCCCCCAAGAGCCTATGCGTGAATTTTTTTAGATTTTTTCAAAAACCTTTTCTTAGGTTGACCTTCAAATGACCTTGAACCTGACGTGATAGAGCTTAACCGACCTCGGCAACGGAATCAGCGACCCCAAAACCCCTGGGTACCTAGGTAGAGTCCGGTGTATTTTTTCAAACTGAATGTTGACCAGTGTAATCTTCCACCTTCCAAAGATATTTTAAAAACCTAGATTATTCTGGAGCAAAAATGTAAATATTTCCCTCTAGCAAGAAATAAAAATGTTTTAAAAAGCATTCGAGACCAAAACTCTAGAATATATTTGTTGGTTAATCATAAATTTTGCTATACTAATTAATGATAGTTTGTTGGAGTCATCTCGAATGCTTTTCAAAAATTTTTAAACAATTCAAAAATTTTTCTCTTGCTGGAGGGAAATATTTACATTTTTGCTCCAAAATGATTAAGTTTTGAACATTTTACTTCTTTAAGTATATCATCTCTTTGAAATATTTTATATTATTTTCTGCTTTTCTGCATTCCGTTGGTTCCAAGTTTTCTCCTCGTCAAACATGAATTTGGAGAAATACTCTGTAAGAATGTTGACGTAATGCCTCGGATGTTGCTGGCAGTCTTCGTAGAATCCCGGTAGTACTAGATTGGCGGACTAACTTATTGAAGATAATGAATCTTTGATGGTTCAAAGATGTAATTTCTTTTTTCGTTGAGCTACAGTTGTTGAATATACGGACAACCTTTTCGAGATCTTTTCTTTTATTGACGCATTCCACCGTTTGCACTTTTCCTTTACCAAAGAAAGCTGAAGTGTTATCGCATCCACTGAACGTGTGGCCATACAGCTTTTTAAAACTTCCGAGGACTGCAAGTCACGAGAACTGTAATCTTTATTTTTTATTTATCTCTGAGCCTCTCTTAAGAAACGGATATCTTTATCTTCAGGTGCGAGAGCGATAATCAATGCGAGAAGATCAATATCTTGTCCGAGGATGACCACTGTATCGTTTCCATGAGATTCGTTTAAGGCGGTTTGAACTATGAGTACGTCAACGTCGTCTACAGCAGTAATTGTTTTGATTCCCTCGTTTTTAAATCTCTCCACCAATTGCGAAATAAACCGTTCCTTTTTGTGAGATTGTTTATCATTTTATTTTGCGTTTCAGTCAGTGGCGTGTTCTCATGAAAAACAATTTCCGGTGAAATGCGTTTCAAAAGACGCTGCTGTCTTTCGATGCTCTTCATACTGCAGTCAGCATATCCGTCAAACACTACAGTCACTTTCCCAGATAGCATTTTTACATTCAGAGCATGTGCTCGGAACGTACTTTATGTACCATGGAACTAAGAATGAATATTCATTTTGTATTCCGTGTAGATAATCTGAATGTCAGAGAGATGTACAGATGACCGCCTCTCGATATACGAGTAAGATTCCTACAACATACCCATAGACCAAAACGGAACTTGATATGAACCAGAAACGTATATTGATATACTGATAGATACATGAGGTATATAGGAGGAAGGTCCATCCTACATTCACAATGTACACTGCATGTTCACGGTATATGAGTACTACCTTCGTAGGAATTAAACCGTAGGTGCCTGGTATGTTACACATGGATCATAAATCTATGATGCATGTATATTGTAGGAATGAACATTATGTATCAGTGGCAGTGGCAGCTATAAGTACTTCACTCATGCCATGTATTTTCAGAGTTTAATTATTATAATAATTTATTACTTATTGTAATCATTGATGAGTCGTTGCTTCATTCTGAATATGTTCAGTATGACACAGCGACTCATCTATGATTACAGCAAATAATAAATTATTATAATAATTAAACTCAAGAGAATACATGATATGAGTGAAGTACTTGCATATAATAAATCCAATATCCAATTTTAAAGTTTAATTGTTACAGTCAATTATTAGGTACTTATTCTAATTTTCCACATTTCACATTCCTTGTGAAGAACATTATGTAAGTAAATGTGGAATATATGCACAGAAAATTTTTTTTTACCATTAGTTTTCAACTAAAGTCAAATGTTTTATTCATCAAATTTTATTGAATGGAGCACACAAATGCTAAATAAACTTAAAAAAAAAACTGTATTTGCTATAACAATATTTTACAAAGGTCCAAGAATATATGTAAAAAAAATAGTTTTACGTTAATAAGGTCTGTTAAAAACCATTTTAAAATGCATCAAACATATCACTCTAAAACTTCAGCTTAAAAATCATATTTAAAGTGTTATTTATGAAAAAATCCGATGATCATATTACATTACCTTAAAGTTTTATCTATTTCAAATCGCGTTTTAAATTGCCAAGAACAAAACACGATTTTATTTTATTAATTACTTTACATTATTGTAACAATTAAGTATGCATCTTAAATTATAAAATAGGAAGAGGTATAAATAAAACAGTTGTGCTACTTTAAATATATTTTTATTTTTTGTTACAAAAATGAATTGTAATAATAAAAAACAAATGACAAAAATTTCAATTGAGATTTTTTTTAACAAAAAAATTTTCTTTGCAACTTATGAACTGTCATATTTTACTATAACGAATTTTTTGTCAGTAAGTAAAAAATAGTAAAAATTGGAGGGCTTACATTTTCAAAACCAGTGTCCAGGTGTTGCCGATGGTGATACTTGTAATTGCGAAAGTCCACTTTTCATTCTCAACGCATCATCTGTGACTGATCCTATTGGCTGAATACTTTCTTTCGGCTTTTCCAATTTTTAGGAGAAGGTATTTCCTTCCTGTCTAGAGGAGATACACTTGCTAGTCCAACTATAAAAGAAAATACATTGTATTATATTTGAATGGGTACTTATTTCTCTTTAAAAACTAGCCATGATAAAGTTGAAAAATATAAAAACATCTTACAAAGATCTTACAGAAAAAATAAAACTGATCAAACATAAATTAAACAAATTGATATTATCATAAAGGACGCGGCAGGCACAAAATAAATGGAAAAGAAGGTAGTCAAATGGGCTGAAAATGTAGTATGTTGTACTTCATAATATCCTGATCAAACGTTTTCATGGGCACAATATCTGAAAATCGCCAGTTTTTGAGATATGAAAGGTCAAAGATCAGGAATATCGGTACCCGCTGTCATAGTTGAGAGTATCATATTATGACGAGGATTTGTTTAACGTTGTTATTCTAATGTGTTTGCACTGACTAGGGGAGACAAGCCGTTGATTTGCTGTACGGCGCGAGCATCCTTATCCTTGTCGCACACCTCGTACCCTCTCCTTTGCTCTCTCTGTTTTACAAAGCAACACAGCTCCTCATGTACTGTGCGACAAATAGAGAACGAACTGTGTGAGAAGGATGAGAATGCTCACACCGTTTGCGCGCTGTCCACTGCTTATACATTACGCTTATGTAGCTTGAATCCTCTATTTATAGAACTCTTTGATAGGAACACACTTTCACTCTCTCACGCATGCTAACCAACTCCCCCCCCCCCACTACACACACGCGCACACCCTCACTTTAAAGTAAGCATAGGACCTTAAAAAAATCACCACCTCATTCATGAAACCTGCGGCATTTCCGGTCTTATGAATATGAATAACAACTCGTCACATAATACTCTCAACTATGACATTAGTGGGTACCGATATTCCTGATCTTTGTCCTTTTAAACTGGCCATTTTCAGACATTCTGCATTTTCAGCCCATTTGACTGTACCCTCTTTTTCATTTGTTTTGTGCGGTGTCCTTTACCTACAAAACAAAGGTATTTTTTAGGAATTCGGAAATAATTATGCTTGCGATTTTAAATGTACCTGAAGTTTCGAACGTTCACTTGAATGAATTTTAGATGAAAAAGAAAAGTTAATAAAAACCACACATCGATTTAGGCATAAACACTTCATTGCCACATTTGCTGACAATAAATATCCACAATACTTAAGTTTTTACACCTAAATCGAAGTGTGGCTTTTATTAATTTTTCTTTTTCATATGAAATTCGTTTAAGTGAACGTTCGAAATTTCAGGTACCTACTTGATTTTAAATGCCTACCAGAGTTATTAAAAGAACAACATTTCTTCTTTCAACTTCTAGTAAGGACAAAATTTCTTGGGAAGTCGACGGCTTCCAATGTGTTCTTCGATATCATTATGTTCATCTGATGGGAGGAATAATGTGCTTTTTGTACATAGTCCTTTGATTTGTTTTTGTTCACTCTGTACATCAGATGTGATCTCTGCCCTTTTCAATTAATTGCAGCTCTTCTATAATCCTCTGAAATAGGTATAAAGCAAATTACTACAAATAAATACCTATGACAACTCGTACGTTGTAATCAAATCCAATGGTCGTGATTTGAATAAACAAAAGCTCCTTAATATTGAAATAGATCGAACCTACCTTCTTGAAAATAAGATTTAAACACCCCGTAAAGTCTCTACGTTTCATCTGGGTTTTCTTCTGTTTTTCAATGATCAGTCAAATTGTTTCCGTTTGAATGGCGACTACCAAGCTTCCTTTTCGTGGAGCGAGACCATTACAAAGACCACCTCAGTTTTTTTCCAAAAATCGATACCTACAAACGCCGTAATTATTATAACTAATATAGGTAGTATGCTTAGTATAATATGTACAAAGGGATACACATTAAACTTTAGTGTCTAAATATAAAATATCTGCAAATGACAACAAAACTATGTGGTAGTTATATTGTATACAATTGTAAAATACTTACTGCAATGCAATTAATGTATACTTGGAATAATTATAATAATAAATCACGGGAAAACAAAACACAAATTTGAAATCGACATTTGACAGCGCAGCACGATGAGCATGCGCACTAACCTAAGGACCATGGCGCGCATTTAAAAAATTCTACAAGGGGATTGTAATGACATGGAAAACGGAAATCTAAATATAAAAGATAAAATGATTAAAATGTAATTAAATAACCATTCTAAGTCTGAATTACCTACTTAAGAAATGTCAATAGTTACCGAGATAGTTACTAATTAATTGAACACAGTACATAAATTAAAAAAGGGTTATTATTCATTATTATTTAATATTTCATTCATTATTATTTAGTACTTCATATTCATTATTATTTAATATTCGATCACAAATCTAAATTCTGAATTCAAAATTTGAAACCTATTTCATTGATACAATTTTGAAGAACGATTTAAAATGTATAAAACATCATACACCGCACAGGGGATGATTATAAATGTATTTAAACCAAATCTATATAGATAGAGAAATATCATAATTATTATTTTTGTAGGTAGGTAGATAGATACTATAAAATTAGCATTGCTGCCTCATCAGTTGTGATGCAGGTTTATTTTTATTAGTTCAAATATCGAACCAATCAGCGTTCACGTTAAAAGTGCTGAACTTTTGATGATATCGATCTAAATATTTCTACAAAAAATATACCTGTATTATACAGATAAAATCATTGACGAATGTTTATACGATGTACATGAACACATATACGAAGAACGTTCCCTGATACGTGTACATAGTATATGCGACTGTGAACATAAACTTTTCTGTATGTTCCATTCATATCGTATGTATAATCATATTGTATATGTGAAAATATTATTTATATGGGAATGTTGAGGGAACATACATGGCAAGTACAGAATGCAATTAGAACATTGGGAATGCAAAATGTACATTCGTGGAATAATAAATGCTATCTGGGTTTTGGCCGTAATGTTTACGAATAAAGCTGCTTCGGCCATAGTACACGATGAATCAAATTGCCGCCATCAACAATGAACTGGCAATCGGAAAAATCTATTATTGGCCTTTCTCGTACATCATTGAAAATATCATACAGACGATTTCTTAATTTTCCTCATTAACCCTTTCTTATTGAAGAGAAGAAGTGGAAATGAAGCAAGCTCAGAGTTGAAATATGACTCCAAATCTTCTTTTGTGTGAACAGTACAGATTGTCGTGTCGGTGAGAGGTAAACTCTCATATGGTCAGATGCTACTATACGTCGGACAAATGTCACTGACGTATAGCGACTTGCCTTTTTGCAAGTACCAAGTACCAAGAGCGGTACGGTACCTCTAGCCTTAGTGGGCTATACTCACTGTTTATGAAATCGGATTTGAAGGAAACAACTACTCAGCGGGCAAATACCCCGACCTGCATTGAATTACACCTTCAAATCGTGATCAGTAACCAACTATCATTTGTCTGTTCCTAACCAGACATAGACCGGTTTCGAACTTATTATGTTCTCATCAGTATGCCACAGGTCATGGAACAGACAAATGATAGTGGTCAACTTGCTAGTCTTATACAAACTGAATCAAATGGAATGTCGGTGAGAGGTAAACTCGTATATGGTCAGATGCTACTATACGTCGGACAAATGTCACTGACGTATAGCGACTTGCCTTTTTGCAAGTACCAAGAGCGGCGACCTCTAGCCTTAGTGGGCTATACTCACTGTTTATAAAAACAGTGAGTATAGGCCACTAAGGCTAGAGGTCGCCGCTCTTGGTACTTGCAAAAAGGCAAGTCGCTATACGTCAGTGACATTTGTCCGACGTATAGTAGCATCTGACCATATGAGAGTTTACCTCTCACCGACACTCCATTTGATTCAGTTTGTATAAGACTAGCAAGTTGACCACTATCATTTGTCTGTTCCATGACCTATGGCATACTGATGAGAACATAATAAGTTCGAAACCGGTCTATGTCTGGTTAGGAACAGACAAATGATAGTTGGTTACTGATCACGATTTGAAGGTGTAATTCAATGCAGGTCGGGGTATTTGCCCGCTGAGTAGTTGTTTCCTTCAAATCCTATTTCATAGTACAGATTGTCCTCTAATATAATTACAAAGAAGGGGAAAATACATAAACTACTTGCGACAAAACCCTCTATATATGCATCTAATAGAGAAAATTCTGCTCAATAAATTCATTCCTGAGCATTTTTCTCGTTAAAGTAACCGGTTTTAAGATATTCGGAGTCAAACTTGGAATAGAATGGATTTTTACCTCTGCGCCCCAAACTACGCCTCTGTTTGGACGCTGTTAGCGCGAAATAGGTGAGGATAAGCTACAAGGTTAATAGTACATTTTTTATGCAGAATTTAACACGACGATTTTTTTATTTCCTATACTTTTTTCTCTTTCGACGAACGGTTTACAAGATAAAAGTGAAAAACCAGCGTTAAGTCCCCGTAATATGGCCGAAGCAGCTCTATTCATAATCATTACGGACGTTTCACTCCTAAATTGTGGGGAACTATTCGGGTATCTATTTCGAAGCCCATCTAGATTACGCATCCCAAATATTATTACTTTATAAATTATTTCTTCTAAAATATCTAATTTACGTGGACTAATATGTAATTGTGTTACAAAATTGAACTGATTCAGTGATGTCTTTTGAAAAGCATTTTAAATAGTAATAATAATTCCCTTAAGAACATATTTTGAATTACATACATTATTCTACAATAGATATTTAGCGTGAACGGTTCATTTTAAAACAGATAATCGCACATTATCGGGTAAAACACCAATGTAATCTGATAGAGTATAACTTACACAATATGAATCATCATAATAACAAACGCACACGATTGCATAGCGCAACTAATTGCGCAAGCGCTAGAGCATTTTACACTATAGAAGTTTGGCAACCTCGAAGGAGGCAAAGTCTACCGTTACATATAACAAATACATTGAGTCATAGAGGTACTATTTATATAACGAGGTGTAAACATACCAATCGTATGAACAAAAAAGTGTATGTAAAAAAAGATAAAAATCCTTTCCCCTCTCTGCATGCCCTTGGTAAGTGAAATTTGGCGGTTATGTATATGTAAACAGAACTAATCTATCTATATTATTTCTAGTGGAGGTGCGGGCGCCACAAATTTGTAAGGAGGCGGACACGATACAAATGCACATACATATATATATATATATATATATATATATATATATATATATATATATATATATATGTATATATACGCGTAAAATCACCAAGTGGCACCGAAAACTAAATTGACGTTCTCGCACCCAATATTTTCCGCATTTAATGTGAGCAAGTGGCTCCCTATATATTCCCGATATGTATATGCGTTCTGGCACCGTATATATGGAGAAGACACTTTTTCTTTAGATACTCACTGTGTTGTTAATACATTTAGGATTGCTAACGCACTCTGTAAAAATAGGCCATTGTGTTGCCTGTCTTTTTGAAACGTATCACATACGTGCGATATCCGTGGTGTAATTGCAGAAATAGAGGAAATAAGATGAGAAATAATTCTCAGAGTGAACTAAAAATTGTTATTGATGTTGACTCATCATATTCTATATTTAGTTTCAATTGAGGTCTAGAAAATTATTTGAAAAAAAAAGACAAGTAGAGGTTGATTAAAAAAGAAACAAATTAATTATTTCTTATTCAGTGGTGATAAATCACTTATGAAAACATGTAATTAGAATATCAATTTTAGTTATTGTAAAATACAGTGTGAATTTGTGTATATGACATACCAATAGTAACTGACATTTATTATTGACAGTTCGGCTAATTTCAAAGCATGTCGTACAAAATAGTATATTACTTAATGAGTGCTGTAAGAAGCATATTACGCACGAATGGAAAAGTTACGCACGATGCCGCGTAGCGGCGAGTGCGTATTTTCATGAGTGCGTAATTGCTTTACAACTCGAATTATGTTCTATACTTTACCTACGATCATATTTATTTATTTATTTAGTAAAATCCTGATTTAGTTGTCAACAATATTATTCAACAAATATTATGTCAGTTTTGACAGCGTTTGAAAATTACGTAGGCGCATTTGTTTTTTTAAACCCCGCGTCAGCGATATAAGCCACCTATAATTGCGTGTCCCGTGCGTTTTGTTTACCGTGCGGTTTGTTTACAGTGCGATTTGTTTACAATATGTAAAGTTCAACTTACATAGATGTCAGGTAGTGTGTTTTTGACTAGTTACAGTAGTGATCGTAGGTAAATAATATAATAATCGTTTCCCTCAAAAATTCTTAAAATCACAAAAATGTATATTACAAAACAATAAGCGAGTAAAATATTAATTTCATATAATAAAAATGTCAATTTATTTACAATCTTTTGATTCTAAATATTATATTATGAAATAGTGTAATAGGTAGTATGATTTAAAAATATAATTTATTACCTTATTTTGTATGAACTGTTACATACGGTAACGTTGGATCTCAACATTAATATATTTTGTTGAATTTGTACAATTGCTTTAAGGGTGGCGGTGTGGCTTAAAAAAATGATTTCGTAATTCGTCAAGTTCTCCTATGAACCGATTGAGAAAATACTTTGACAGGCTTTTAGAAAATACTTGATAGAATGATACTGGGATATTGAAGTCAACAAAAAATATATTTTTTTTTTGTTTTTCACACAAGAAAAAAAATGTTTTTCTTTCTTTAGTTTTCAATAGGCTAGTACCATTCTATAAAGTTGCCTATAAAAGCCTATCAAAAAATTATTTTAATCGGTTTAGGAATGTAGGAGAAATTGTCGAATTACGTTCGCGGCTTAATTGCAATAAAAGATTAAACTGCGGTTGATTTCGATACTCTTGATTTTATTTATGCCTTTTCAGAAAATTATACATATATAATATGCTCTTAGATTTAGTTTGGGTGAAAGTTATAAAGTATATGGAGCTTTAGCTCTTAAATTTGTTAACGCTGCTAAATAGGTTGTTTTCAGAGTTATCCCATTCTCTTGTCTATAAAAGGGACAAGTGCCGTAATAAATAAATGTTTATATATGTTTATATATTATCTTAGTTACGGTTCAAATGGTCGGTGCATCAAAGTTTTGTCAATTTTCAGTTCATAGACTTATTTTATTAACAGGCACTCTCATCAAATCATGGGCCCCGGCCCCTTTCATTACAACTACACTACCTGTACCCAAATTTTAATTAGTTTAATATTTTTGCATTGCGTTTCCTAGTTTATTCGCACCTCTAAGTGGTCGGGCCCTGGTACCACGGTACCTACTGGACCTACCCCCCCTCCCTTGTTGGGGCCCTGATTATAAAGTATAGTTTAAAGTGAGAAATAATGTAAACAACAATTTGTAGATAGGCCAGACTCCTCCTGCCTGAAAGAACATAATACAGACAGATACTACAATTTTATTACATTATCAGATGAAGCTAGTTCAGGGATGAACAATGACTATGCATTGTCATTATAATATACGTATGACAATGCGGCAATATAGGTAGAGTAATTGTAGGAATACAGGAAATAGTCAAGTAAAATTCTGAAAAAGTAAGCTAAATAATTGTATGTGATATTGACACTCATTGTATATATCACGTATCAGTTGAAAAAAAAATGTAATTAACAAAGATTGGGTAGTTCTCAGTAGGGAGCTATTCATAACAAACAGGTTAGGTTAACGAAAGTAGTTACGAAAGTATAGGCAACGTTTAGATTACGTTAATTATTTTTCAAAAATGATCAATCAATTGGCCTCAAGTTTTCACCTTTTTTTATATTTTACATATTTACAATCGATTATTTTTATTTATTTGCTTTTATCATGATTAGACAATATTATTTAGGTATTATGCAAATCACAACTTACACACTTTCTTATTTATTATGAAAATACCTACTTTCTGTATATTGTTGCCCTAATCTGGGCACGCTAATATACTAGTAATTCAATACTTCGTCAGTATTAGCTAGAAGATAATTGTTTTGATTGGTTCTCCAATAATGAGTGTTTTAAAGTATTTACCTAACTAGTATATTAGCATATTTACATATTTGTTAACAATAACTGTTAATATGAAGGTCAAATTTTAATAAGTGTAGAAAATATGGATTTTTATTACCATGTCGATAGTGAAAAATTGCATTCATTAATACAGCGAGAAACTTTTATCTTTCTAGATAAAGGATGGGGACAAGTTTTTACCGTGAAACTTCTATGGGCGCGTTAGGCATTTTTCAGTAGGAAGTAAAGTACTATAAAATGTTTTTGGTTACTTGAAGTCACCGGCACACAATTTTTTTTTGGGTTACTTCCAATTTAGCCGAAGTTTGCAACTTTTTTATTTTTAATAGTAACTTTCTTTCGTAATCCGAAGTTCAATTTTCTTTACACTCCTTTTTTCGAATTTAAGAATGGCTGAGTAAAAATAAAATTTAACATCTCAGTAGAAAGAATGCCATGGAAAAAATATATAAGCTGCAAAATTTTAACAAGCTTACCATGGAGTGTACAAAAAACATAAAACCACCTTCCTTAATTCAATATGTCAATTTTAAACTTGTATAAGAATTAAAATTTTCAAAAATTATTGAAAATAAATCTTTTTAAACATTTTTTTTTTAATAGAAGTCCCATTTTCTTTTCTATTATTTGTTTGTAATATGTGTTTTCCATTTAATTTTAAGTAACAGAGAATTATATAAAATTAATGAAAACTGAATAGTTTCTTAGAAAAAGTGCCTGCAACATAAATGTTTAAAATGAATAAGATTCCAGAAAGGTTCAATGTAATGTTGAAAAGGGACAGAGAGGTAACAAACACGTGTTAATAATAAGACACAAAAGAAGATACTAGAACTTACTTTGACTGAATTTTAAAGTAAATGGACCACTGCTCATTTTAAGGAATATATGACACATTTTAAACCAATTAGTTGGCGGGAATTATGGAGAAAAGAATCATTGTGTACTGTGGACCACACGGTAGAAATAAAATTTCTAATTCATTCTAATTACGACAAAAACATTTTGTAGCACATCAAAAAGTTGCCTCTAACCTACCCTTTTTTACATATTTCGGTACATATTTAAATACCGGTTAACCGGTTATGTTCATTTTACTTCCACGTCCAGTGGAAGTATAGTATCAAAAAAATTTTAAAAAATTTTTATTGTCCAAATAGGCTTAAAATATCATGAAACGTCGAGATTTTAAGTTTAACCAAAAAAAAAATTTCTGTCTGTCTGTCTGTCGGTCTGTCTGTCTGTAACTTTTTTTTTGTGCGCACGTTTACTCTGGAACTGTTTAAGATATTGACTTGAAATTTGGTACACATATGTACTTTAACATGATGTAGAACTAGATTATATTTTCATCTTGTTCCGTCGAAGGGTTGGGGTGAAAATTGGGGTAAATTTGTGGTAAATTGATAAATCGAGCAGGTAAGCGTCCACGAAATTGGTATTTAGTATATACAAGGTCTCAAAAAAAATTTGGCATTAGCCACCCCCATTACCACCCCTCACCCCCTATTAAAGGGGATGAAAAAAAATGTGATTTAGTGTATGTACAGGAACCAGAAACCTCAAAATATTTTTTTACTTCATCCACCCCCCCCATTACCACCCCTCTATCACCACCCCCACCCCACTACCGATGTGGGGTATCGTTTTATGGGTTTTTGGGGTAGAGGATTTCAAATATTATATTATTAAAGTTCCATAAACAATTATTTTAACATACAAAGTTTTTTGTTGTGAGTGACTTGGATAGAGAATCTGGATGTGGAAGTCGTGATTCCTTGGGCACCGGTTTTTATTTACCGATTTACCGGTTATTAAAATTTCCTGTAAATTGCATTGTGCATGTTTACAACTTTATTACTTTCTCAAAGTTTTCTTTTAGTAAAACCTAAGTTTATATTTTCTGCAAAAAGGTAGATATTCGGAGATTCAAATAATAGAAAAATATGGAGACTTCCCCCATTCAAAAAATGTTTTAAAATGATTTATTTTCAACAATTATTAAACAAATTAAATAGTGGAAGCCATTACATTGTGATAATTAATCATAATGAAACAGATAAAAACACCTTTCTTTGTTTTTTATCATTAATTTATTATAACCAAACGTTACTGCAGTTTCGACAAGCGTGTAATTTTCAAACAGTTGATTCACAAATACAAAAATTATTTATAATTTAATTTTGTGTTTTAATGTTTAAAATTTACATATTAATTTAAAGAAAATGCAGTGATATCATTTTCCAATTTTTTTTGCGCACTCTTCATTTAGAAAATATATTTTTAAGACACTTCTTTTCAATGGTTTTTTTAAGATTCAGAATTTTTTATAAAAATTTAAAATTGGCATACTAATAAATAAAATGCAGAGGTGTTGAAAATTTTCTATGCGCTGTTCTACGAAGACTCCGTGGCCAGCTGAATTTTATTGCTTGACAATTTTTCCTATGGCTTTCTTTCTGCTGAAATAAAAATGGTTTTCACTTAAAAATGTAAAAAATTGCAACTTCCGCTTTACCCTAGAACCTTGCGAGTCGCTTCTTATTTCACCCCAATTCGATATATACATCCTCTAGATTTTGAGATGTGTTGACATAGACTTTTATAGACATATGACTTCAAATAATCCCACAAAAAATAATTAAAAGGTGTAATAGTAGAGGTACAGAATTCGAAAAAGTCGTCTAGAAACGTGTCCCGTGGAACATTGAGACAAGTAAATATGTACTGATTGCGCTATTATTATGTAGTGTAATTTTAGAAATGAAGAAAATAAGACGAGAAATAATTCTCAAAGAGTGAGCTAAATAAATTGTTATTGAGTTTAGTTTCAATTGAGGTCTAAAAAAATTATTGGAAAAAAAAAAATCAAGATGATGCAGATTGATTAAAAAATAACAAATTCATTATTTATTATTCAGTGGTGATGAATCATTTATGAAAACATTTTATTAAAATATCAATTTTAGTTATTGTAAAATACACTGTGCATTTGTGTATATGACATACCGAGTGATATAAAGGGTTTGTAACATTTATAGTAACCCATAAGTTTTGTGTTTTTAAAAATAAAAATATACAGGGTAGTCACTCTAAACAAATTTGAAAAAATATGGTGTGGTTACCAAAAAAAATTAAAAAATGTGACGCAGGACGATAATATTTCGCATGCAGTTAACATAACTGTCAAAGAAACATTTGAAAAAACATACAAGGTGGTCACCCTAAACACAAAGAAAATATATGACGGTGAACGATAATATTTGGCATGTAGTTAACACAACTGCCGTGGAGAAAAATATGAAAAATATGCAAAAAATAAATAATGCGATGGAGAAAAATTACACAAATCTTAGAAAAATAACCATAGTTTTTAGTTAATAATAATATACGGGGTCGTCATCTAACAGAGAAAGTAATTAATGACTAAAGTATGCAAACTGTGCATTTTGATAAGGCTGTGTGCTAGAGAGAAAAGTTAAGGGGAAATAAATTTGGGTTGGACTTAGCGCTTCGAAAACTTCACCTGCTTGGTCTGTTTTGTCCTGTTTAGTGACATCAGTCAATTCAATAAACTGAATATCTCCAACTCTCATCCTGTTATGCAGGAGAACTAACATAAATGTTACCTTAACAAGAATTCTTTATTGCAATATATTTGTTTCTTTTTTAAAATTTCTACAGTATTTACAGCTTTTTCTATACAAAATGTTCTTAGTGTCATAACGTCTTCGGTAAACGAAAGTAGTTCTTTTGAATGGTTTATCGATTTGTTTCTATTCAGCTCTTTGAGAGCAAGACTACCAACTAAACTTCCCAATTTCATTCATTTTTCGCAAAAGTTTTAATTCCTCCACTATACTTTTAAAGTTATCTAATGACTCGTTCTTTTTGCATATTAGATATGTAATAATATTAATTAAATCTTTAAATGTCTTTCCCTGGGCAAAGCGTACGATGCCACCCCATATGATCCTTCATTTTCATAATAGTTGCTATGCGTTATTTACGACCTGAACAAGATAATCGATATTGATAGCGTATTTTTTAGTGCAAAGGATATAATGAATGTATAAACAAAGAATTAATACGTTACGGTTACATTAATCCTTTTTCTGCATATCCCACTTTTACCCCCCCATCTTGTTATAGAGTCCAATCATAGATACTTTTTTCTTGAAACAACAGTGTTAGGTACGTTATTTTATTTTCTTTAATTGTTCGAGGGTACCTACTGAGTATTTTGAAAAGTTGGCAGGGGCGGCGGGGGTGTGCGTTAGCCGCAATATTTGAGCTGTAGCTCTTAAATGGTTAGTTCTACGAAAATAAGCATGTAAATCAATTTGTAGTGGGTTCTTACCATTTTTGTCATAGCAGCAACGGTTCGCGAGATATATACGTTGAACTTTGAAGAGATATAGCAGCTAACTCACACCCCCGCCACCCCCACCACTTGATAGAATACTCAGGATGTACCTATTGATTGGACTAATATTAGTTATACCATATATTATCAGATTTTAACTATTTGGGTGGATATAGTAACATTGATATTAAAAGAGTAATAAAAATTATGTGTTGCAATGATTTATGGTTTTATTAGGAAGCAGACAGATTATTCAGAGTAACCTTTAGCTCAGACGACACAGAACATTTTATAGTGAAACCCACAAAAATTTGCAAACTGAATAATTTTTTTTTAATGAGTTCGTGAAAGTGTATAGAATAATATCCTGAAAAGTTTACATTTCGCTCGGATGCAGAACATAAAAAAAAAGTGAAAAAAAAATTTTTTATCCATTTTTTCAAAATTTTGAAATTAAGTCAGGGTAGGAAAAAATACAGGTGGATAGACCACGTGTTTCTGAACAAAAAATGTCCTAATAAAATTTATCGCTAAACTAAAGCCACGGTATTCCTGAAAAAAAAATAGTGAAGTAATTTTGTCACTCTGCGCGGCCAGTGCACGGTTAAATGTACACTATGGAACTTCTAAAAATTCTTAGCTGTTCTATCGAGTAAAATAAAGCTTTTTTTTCTCTTTCTGATTACACGTTTTAGACATTTTTATTATTGAATGGGAGGATAAATAGTGAGTATAGAGTGAAAATATATAATTATGGACGCATATACAGACACCACACATAGCCGCTGAATCGCTCACATGACTTTTCACGTGCCTTTACTGTATTGTATTTATTACAGGTACACTTATCCACATTTCAGCTATATCCAATGGATTCCTTATACATTTGTTAATGTATTGGAAAAGTTCCAGAATTTATATTCTAAACAATCAAAGATATTTTCACAGTTATAAGGATAAGATCGTGAAAATCGCAATTTGTTATCATGATCTAATTGATCATATTTTCGAAAAAATGCATACAAATAAACGATTTTGTGTTTAAACATTCGAAAAGTATACATTTTTTTCCGAAATAGCGATATTTTACTTTTTTCAATGGGTCAATTTCTTGACAAGTTACAGCCTCTAATATATATATATTTATCAAAAAAATCATCAAGCAAGGAAATTAAAATTATTTGAGAGTACTTTTTTTAATCCTCGTTACTACAACTTAATAAACCATAATAATCATGGAGTGTACAAGTACATACTTTTTAACAGTTCTCAATGAAGAAAGAATTTTTTTGAAGGGCTTCTATTTTTTTCTATATTGTTTATTGCAAGTTTGGGCGTGAGAATATATATAAGTATATTTGTCCCATCCATCCTTTGCTTGTATTGTTTGAAACAAAAAAACATCAGAAAGCTACAATTTTCATCTTTTAAATGAGCCAATACCCATATAGATTGAACAAATTCTGATTTAGTGACATGTAATTCAGTGCGTCGGTGTCACAGTCATGCGTATTCAAGCGCGTGCACGCATGGATATCGCTCCGAGTTATAACGTTACACTTGACTATTTTTTCCGGGAAAACCGTGGCTTTAACGATAAATTTTGTTAGGACATGTTCATAAATATGTGATCTATCCGTCTGTATTTTTTATTTTTTTCTAGCTTGATTTTACTTAATTACTACTGAAAATGCAGAGTAAAGATATATGTAGTACGACTTTTTCGGTTTTTAAATGGATCAACCAAACATTACATACTTTTTAATTCCAGATTTACTTGAGAAGCTTGACCATTTTTTTAAGGTGTCGAAACCAAGATTGAGTTGTTTTTGGGATGCTAGTATTTTAAATATTGTGTATAAATCGAAAGGTATCTAATCGGTTTCTTAGAAATATTTTATTTTTCTGTTCCTTATCCAAAACTGCTAAAATTTACTGGGAGACATTTTAAAAAATGTGAATTGTAATTATAAAAGAAATAAAAAAATTTGCAGGTGAACTACACCTTCTTACCAAATAGCGCAAAATATTTATTTAAACGACTAAAGATCTAAAAAGATTTTGAAATATCAGTCATTTATTATTTAAGTGCGTAGACTCGTAAGAAGGCAATTATTTTTTTTATATATACAATTTTACAAATATTTGATGATGGTAATAAGAAAAACTCTTTTCATCTTCATTTAAACGATTTTTTTGGAATTAGTTTAGAATTTTAGAAAGTGAGACCAAAACATTGAGGACTAACTTTAGAGAAGAAGAAATATGAATTTTTTTATTTATAAGACACCAAAACACAAAAATTAACCTATCTCGGGCCCAAATTCAAGTAAATCAATCCCAAATTTTCAGATGTTGGTTTATTCATCTACATTCATAATTCTTGACTGTTTT
Organism: Rutpela maculata; assembly: GCA_936432065.2. Taxonomy (NCBI): domain Eukaryota; kingdom Metazoa; phylum Arthropoda; class Insecta; order Coleoptera; family Cerambycidae; genus Rutpela; species Rutpela maculata. The sequence goes on from OW386289.2 coordinate 22,430,365, forward strand.
TGATTTCATAAAAATCCAGACTTATTAAAATTTGTTTATAATTACAACTGTGAAAATTATAAGCAAATTCCAAAAAAAATGTTTAAATTAAAAAAAAACATGTTCTTAATTGTGCTGCAAAATACATTAAAACAACTTATATTTAAAAAAATGGGCTTCTATGAGTCGGTGCATTTAAACATTAATCAACTGAAATTTCGAAGTCTTTTTTATTTTCAGCTGTTTAAATAAATATTTTGCATTAAAATTAGACATCAATGTTTAGCTCGATAAAAGGGAATACTCCTATTAATGATTTGCGTATTATTATTACATCATATTCTTTATATTATTCAAAAAAGTAAATTTTAAAAAATATATATTTTTTGTAAATTAACAAATTATTAGAAAGTTTATTTAGAAGTTTTATTTATTTCAAATTTTATTGGAAACAATTTGGTATTTTTATTTTTGAGATGCAATTACTAGGATCGAGAGAGAAATATTTGAATTTCTGGTAGATTTTACTAGCAACACATGTTCATGGTTAACTTTATTTTTAAGAGCATCCCTCTACTTGGATACTGTTGTAATTGTAAAATATTATCTTTGCTAACCTTTTCTGTCGACAATTGAACAGCTTAAAGCATGGCGTAGAAAATGAATTTATGGCTTTATTGGCCCTAAAATTCTCATCTTATGAACTCGTTTATGAAATGAATTTTGCTATTAAATACCTATTCACATTACTTTATTATTATACCTATTTGATTTAATCAGATAGGTATATTTTAACCAAAAAAAATTATAATAATCATAGTAGAAAAAAAAAATCGTACAGAAATCCGTTTCATATCGAATGTAGGTGTGTGTAGATCGTTTCTTGTAAACACGATAACTTCTATTAGACTTAAAATAATTATTTCTTTGGCGCGTATGTAAAATAGTGTGGTAAAATACTCCCTGTTGAAATTGGGCCATATCCGCCATACAGGGCGATAGCCAGAGGCGTACAAATGATCAGGTTGTACATAAACTGTGTTTATTATAATTGTAGAGCAAAATATTACTATACAAAAATATCAAGATATATAGGATATCAAAACTATATAATATAGTGTGTCTATAAGGTTCGCAAGTACTTTTACGTAGATTGAAGGATCTATCAATTTAACTTCAAAATGCTATTGAGGTGTTTTTAATAATGAAAGTTGCATTCGTGTGCTACCGAATGCTAATACATATTAAACATGATGACTGTAGTTAGATTGAAAATTTTTATTTCAAATTTCGAACATTTGTAAGAAATTAGAGCATATCAGTCATACAGGGCAAGCATTTCCTCAAAACAATACAAAAAAGAGACTATTAGACGAATGTGAAATTATGCATACAAATTAAAATACATTCAAATAACTTTAAAAACTTAGTTAATTATTACAGTGTAATAAAAGGTTAAATCAAGGTCGATAACGATGCCATACAACCTAATTTTATTTAAGCGCCTTTTATCTACATAAAAACCTATGGATTTTATTTGATGCAACAAAAAGTTTTTGATTCAATCTAAGTTCCGGACGGTATCTGAGTAAACAAAATAATGTTTAAAGTAGAGTATTTCGTCTTTTTTCTTAGCTACCTCTGGTTGTATAGGTCATATCACAATAAACAACAAACGAGAGTGTTTATTATGAAATTGCGATGAAAACCAGATGTGCTGAACCCTTCTCGTCGATTTGTCGAAAAAATTAAGACAATTAAAATCGATAGCCTTTAAACAATTGACGGTGACTTAAGTAATAATACATACATTTCAACGAAATTTTAGGAAGTAACGCTTCTAGTTCAGCTAAATCATCATGGCATAATATTAAGGCGAACGCCTAAAAAAAATAGCTGTCGAAAATTGAATAGTCGATTGTAAATGCATCAAGTCGTACATCTTTTTTTGTTACAATAAAGGTTTTTTCATGTACTTTTTATTAGGCTTAATAACCTACATTGTTTTTTGAAATATTTAAAGTCATTTCTTGCTTTTCTTTAAATTATCTTTTTTGAACAAATCAAAACTCTATTCGAAAATTAAATTTATTATTATGCATCAAAATATACAAAAAAGAAACAATTTAAAAAATCTGTTTTTTTTCTATGCCCATTGGGAACAGAGATAAAAGATTTTGTTTGCGCGAAAATATGCATTTGTTTAAAATACAGTTTTTTCAATACCACTGAAAATTACATGAAAAAAATCTACATTCTGAAAGAAATATATGTTGTTTTTCTACGACTCGTCCACTTTAGTCTATGTAAAACGCGGAGTTTGACGCTCGGAATGCCCCCCTCATCGGGACTACTTTTACCCCATGTTTTTTGGGTCGCTGATCACGAAGAGTCCCGCGGCTCTAAAAATAGTGCGTCACCTCTAAAAATGCCAAAAACCACCCCTTTTGGGAATAATACTGTAAAATAATGTTATGAATGTGCTAATTGTAATGATATTTTGCCAGTTCAGTATGTTCATCTAAATTAAGGACAAATTTTATAGAGGGGGTGAAACTTCCCCTAAATTGACGTAAAATGGAAAAATTATTGAATTTTTTTTTTATTCACTTTTTGATTTAAATTTAGATGAATGGGGATTTTATAATGAAGAAAATTTTTTTCCAACCCGTCAGGGGTGAAAACTACCCCTGTATCGCCTTTAAATTGAACTAACGCTTAGGGGTGAAAAAGTTTTGTAATATTTTTTTCGACGGAAGTTTATCAGAAATTACAAGCAAACTGAAAAGTATACATATCTACTTAATGTCTAAGCGTTAGTTCAATTTAAAGGCGATACAGGGGTAGTTTTCACCCCTGATGGGTTGGAAAAAATTTTCTTCATTATACAATCCCCATTCACCTAAATTTAAATCAAAATGTGAATAAAAAGAATTCAATCATTTTTCCATTTTACGTCAATTTAGGGGTATTTTCACCCCCTCTGGTTAGCCCTCAGCATAAAATTTATCCTTACTTTAGATGAACTTACTGAACTGGCAAAATGTCATTACAGTTAGCACATTCATAACATTATTTTACAGTATTATTCCCAAAAGGGGCGGTTTTTGGCATTTTTAGGGGTAACGCACTATTTTTAGAGCCGCGGGACCGATTTTCGTGATCAGAGACCCAAAAAATATGAAATAAAAGTAGTCCCGATGATGGGGGCGTTCCGAGCGTCAAACCCCGCGTTTTACATGGACTACTTGAACAATTGACGATTTAATTTACTACTTTATTATTCTTTTGTTCATTACACAGGCACACACAAAAAAAGTCGAATGCGAGAAGGCCTATGTATTCCCATGCATTTTGACCCGCTGAATACGAATCTGATGTCCGTTTTGCCCGATTGGCTCTTGCATTTTTGCTGACCTCAAAAAACACCTTAAAAATGCCCAAAACGAGTAAATAAAAAGCTTAAATGAGCTGATCACTATATCTATACGTAATTTGGGGCGCTGAAACTGAATATGAGGTCGGAATTAGCAGATCAGTTGGGAATTTTAACATAACCTCAAAAAATGCCTAAAAATCCAAAACAAATAAATTAAAAGCTTAAACCAAGAACTTTCAAACTAACATAACCTAAGGCAAGAGCTAAGAGCTTTAAACCAAGAACTTTAAACTAAGAATTGTTAACCCAACATAACCTGAGACAAGAACTTTAAACCAAAAACTTAAACCTATTATAAATTAAGACAAGACTGTTAAGTTCCTAAGGCAAGAACGATTTAGAGTTCTTGGTTCAGAGTTCTTTGTGTAAAGTTCCTGTCTCAGAATATGTTACATCTAGAGTTCTCGGTTTAAAGTTCTTTGTGTAAAATCCTTGCCTTGTTTTTAGTAAATTCGACGATAAAATAAAAAATATTTATCTAAAATGTTATAGTATGGAAATAGTGGATAAAGGTTTTCCATGATACCTTGCATCATATGTTATAAGATGTTGGACAAATGGAAAGAACGTTAAAAAGTAAAATATAAAAATCCAATGATATCGAAGGAGCCTGGAATCCGTGAAGACTGTTATTTTTTAGCAATACAAATGTTTCCGGAATTAATGCTAAAAAAGAGTTAATGGAAACTGATTGTTCCGAAAGTCAAGAAGATGACAGTGAATATGAGTGTTCGATAAGAATTAAAACTCCCAATATTTGGTGAAATGATAAACTTAATAATGTTGTTAGAAATCTTGGTCTATCTAATGGTAGGGAAGAATATTTTGCGGCGATTATGAAAAAAGACAATTTAGTATCAAGTGATGTTCGTTCTAGCTCATACAGAAAAAGAGAAAAAGACTTTGGAAAATATTTTACACAAGGAAAAGAACACTTGATGATTATACTTAAACCTATCATATATAGATTTTAGATAAATATTTTTTATTTTATCGCTGATTCTTTTTCGATTTTTCGGACCCTCGATTTTACTACAAACAAAACAGAAGGAATTCACATTATTTACACAGTTGTGCAAAATTTTTTGTAGCCCTATACTCATAGGAAGGCAAGTTTCTTACTTCACTAGAGCTGCGGTTGCATGATGACGCCCGCAGTCCCGCTTTCTCAACCTGACCTGCCGCCGATACTGGGGTTTCCCCTCCCCTGCATCGTAAACTCTGTCTCTACTTCCGCCATGAAGGCATTTTTTTACCTAGGAACTTAGTCGAAATAAATCTTTGCCCTCCGTCACCACGTGGAGGTGTCCTACTCGCAAGAATAGAAAAAGAAACAAATGGCATATGACAAACAAACAGAATAAAGAAAACTATACATATGTTTAGAACAGCTCTAAGAAAAAAAAAGTAAAAAATCATCAAGGGAGGGTGTAGGTAAATGTTAAGTCCAAACGATATTCCTCTCTCAATAGAGCAAACTTTGAAAAATTTCACTGTTCAGTAATATTTTCCTTAGGATACTTGAAAATTTAAAAGTTACCCATCTCCGCTCACTAGGGTTGATGAGAGTTTATGCTGAAGTAATATTTCTCTATGAAGTTTGCAGATTGCGCTTTAATTCTGACTTCTGTATTGTCTTCAGCACGTTGCAAATACGTCGGAAATTATATGTTCAGATATTATGTAGAGCAAAGTCAATTTCGGGCTATGATTCAGTCATTTTTGGATACGTTTTCATCCTAAATAAGGATTTTACAAGATATTCGATCGTCGCGCATAAATTCTGACCGATTCGGTTTCAGTGCCCCAAATTACGTATAGATATAGTGATCAGTTCATGTAAGCTTTTTATTTACTTGTTTGGAATTTTTCGGGCATTTTTTAGGTGTTTTTTTGAGATTATGTTAAAATTTCTAACTGATCCAACTCTGACCTCAGATTCGCTCTCAGTGCCCCATAATATGCACGGAAATGGTGGTCAGCTCATTTAAGCCTTTTATTTACTTGTTTGAGGGTTTTCGGGCATTTTTAGGGTTTTTTTGAGGTTAGGAAAATACAAGAGCCAATCGGGCAAAACGGACATCGAATTCGTGTTCAGCAGGTTAAAATTCATGGGAATACATATTACATAGGGCCTGCCTTCTCGCACTCGACTTTTTTTTGTGTGTGCCGGTGTTATTTTTTGGACTTAAATTTTGACAGGATGATTTATTTAGGTTAGAAATATATTGGAGTAGGAGAGAGTAAAAATATATGCATTATTACGTAAGTTATAATCAATTGTTAAAGAATTATCTTGTTTAAATTTTTTGCAACTTAACATATTGACAAAAAAGTTCGGGCTCATCGAGTTTTCTTCGCAATTTCATAACGGACATTCTAGTTTTTATTTATTTTAGTTTATTATTCTATATAACTAGAGATGTTTAAAAACTGCGAAAAAACACGAATTTTATACACAGTATATATAAAAACACTACAAATAAAATATTTAATCATTCCATTATAGATACTCGGTTACAGTATGCAGTTATTTTGAAAAATAAAAAAGTTAATTCGATCACATTTTCCGCTGTAAACTACACAAAGTGATAACGCTTCCATTAATATTAATTTATTATTCAGTCATATTTTCAAGACAAATATACTTTTTGCATACACCATGGGAAAAAGAAAGGTAATCCTAAAATAATATTAAATAGTAATACTAAAATATCAAGTTTTTACTATTATGAATGAAAGATATAGAGGAGTTTCAACATAAAAAATGCGAAAATTTGCCAATTCCCAATCAAAGCGCGACCTCAAAAATATGTAATGTGGTGTGTGTGTGTGGGGGTGTGTGTGTGTGTGTGTGTGTGTGTGTGTGTGTGTGTGTTAATAAGAGTTAACTGTCTGTTTTTGTGTGTTTGAGAATTACATAGCATGTGTCGAATTCAGTGGTCTCGTTGTTCGGCTATACAGGGTGTCCGGTAATACCGGTCTGGTGCCGATTCTACATGCAAAAATATGAAAGAAAATTTATATAAATATGTCAGCTAATGCTTCCTTATGGACTCAAAGCCCTTTGAAAATTGAAGCCAAAAACTGGTATTCTGCTATTTTCATTTTTTTTTAAATTAAATAATGGCAATGAAAATTAATTAACAATGAGCTTATTGTTACTCTACTTGACTTAATTGTTACGTGAAAACTTGAAGCACATCGTGTTTTCTCATTTACACGATTTTTCTCACAAGCGGTTAGTTTTTCGATTAAAATGAAAGATGACCTTTTTTAATATTTTTAATTAGTGCTGTAGCTCAATTAGGAAGCATTTGCGGGCATTGCGGCACTTTTTTTCAAATTTTTTCGGATATAATTTGTACCAGAAGTTTGTTACCGATATTTTCTGACACCCTGTATAGAATATGAAGAAAGTACAGCTAAAGATTTTTAATTATATTAAAAACAATAAGTAAATAAATCAGCTAATATTAGATATAAATTAAGAGAGGTCATCACATATTTTTTACCTGCCCAGGAATTTAACCTCAATAGGCAGTTCACAGAGTTATAATACGATAAAGGGGTTTGTAGATTTCAAAACGAGAAATAATGTAAACTACGGTTACTTTGTCGACAAAGGCATTAAGAAAACGATGATTAGAGGGCATTGTCGCATGTACCATAAATGTAATGTACTGTGATTTCCTTACAATTTTTAATATTCTGTGTAATGTCTTATATAATATACCCACGAAAAAAATGATCGCATCATTCAAAATTTGTCATGTTTTGAAGTTAATTTATTTCTTAACCGTTTTTCCGATTTTAATGATAGTTTTATTGTTTAAAAAAAAAGTTGCAAAGTTGTAACGAAAACGTAACTTTTTTTATACTATATCTCCTGTCCTGGATATCAAATGCTTAGAACGACGTCGAGATGTAGTTCCGTAAAAATTTATCGGATTTTCTTCCATCTATAATATGATTTAAAATTCACTAGCTGTAGAAACCCTGAGGTGCCAGAAAGTCATTTTAAATATCGGGAATCAAGCGCAAATGCATGGTGCCACTAAGTACGGTTAGACATCAGTGGTTGGCGCGCCCTCTGCAGATTATACGGTTGAACCAAAATCCAGTTTTTATAGAAAAATCGACCAAGTAGCTCCATCTTGAAATTTTGTGGGAAGGATGTTATGATGTTTAGACGTTCAAATATGCGATAAAACGTTCTGGCACCTCGATCTGGTGCCAGAACGTATATATAGGTGCCACTCCGTCCATATATATGTGAATTTGGTGCCTGAACGTTCAGTTTTAAATATATATATACATATATATATATATATATATATATATATATATATATATATATATATATATATACAGTGTGTTTCACTTCTCGTGAAGACACCCCTGTATCTTCTTTATTTGTTGCCGAATTAATTTCAAATTTTTATCAGCCATGCAAGTCCATAAGGTGAGTTTATTCAACATATAAATGCCGTCTAAATCTAAAACGCCGGCCTACTGCGATAAAAAGAAAATGTCAATTTTCGAGAAATCATAGTAGGCTTAGAGATAGACAAAAATTTTGTTAACAAAAGTTGTTCGGAATCACTTGATATGTCCCCCTGTAAAATTTTGTGAAAATCGGAATATTTTCAAAAAAAAAATTTTTGTTTCACTTCTCGTGAAGACACCCCTGTATCTTTTTTATTTGTGGCCGGATTAATTTCAAATTTTTATCAGCCATACAAGTCCATAAGGTGACTTTATTCAACATATAAATGCCGTCCAAATCTAAAACGCCGGCCTACTGCGATAAAAAGAAAATATCAATTTTCGAGAAATCATAGTAGGCTTAGAGATAGACAAAAATTTTGTTAACAAAAGTTGTTCGGAATCACTTGATATGTTCCCCTGTAAAATTTTGTGAAAATCGGAATATTTTCAAAAAAAAATTTTTTGTTTCGCTTCTCGTGAAGACACCCCTGTATCTTTTTTATTTGTGGCCGAATTAATTTCAAATTTTTATCAGCCATACAAGTCCATAAGGTGACTTTATTCAACACATAAATGCCGTCTAAATCTAAAACGCCGGCCTACTGTGATAAAAAAAAAATGTTAATTTTCGAGAAATCATAGTAGGCTTAGAGATAGACAAAAATTTTGTTAACAAAAGTAGTTCGGAATCACTTGACATGTGCCCCTGTAAAATTTTGTGAAAATCGGAATATTTTCAAAAAAAAAAATTTTGTTTCACTTCTCATGAAGACACCCCTGTATCTTTTTTATTTGTGGCCGAATTAATTTCAAATTTTTATCAGCCAAACAAATCCATAAGGTGACTTTATTCAATACATAAATGCCGTCTAAATCTAAAACCCCTGCCTACTGCGATAAAAATAAAATGTTAATTTTCTAGAAATCATAGTAGGCTTAGAGATAGACAAAAATTTTGTTAATAAAAGTTGTTCAGGATCACTTCATATGCCCCTCTGTAAAATTTTATGAAAATCGGAATATTTTCAAAAAATGAGAACACATAAAGAGAACTTTTTCCAACAAATGAAAGTTGTGAACAAAAATCAGCATTCAATAAAACACTAAAAGGGCTTTTTATTTTTACATATCAAGTTGAATGTAATATCTTTTCTTTTTTTCTTTTTGTTATCTCTCTTCTGGAGGAGTAACTCTCCATCATATCCTTCCTCCTTATCGGCTTAGAAATTTAGGAACATGGACGGTTTTATTGCGTTGAATGTAAAGAGTGCCGTGAAATTAACTGTCAATATGTATTGTTTTATTTATTTCGTCATTGCTTTCATGACAGAAGTGATTGTTGTTATTTTCTGTGGAGTTTGTTAGTTTTTCTTGTTTTAATAATTTTATTCATACTAAAGTTTCCTTATTTCATATCTTTTCTCATAATGGTTAGAATACTTTTAACTACTGATGAAAAAATTGAAATAATAAAGATAGTCGGTGAAAATGTACGGTCTTCAAGAGAAGCAGCAGAATAATTTAATTTAAGACATCCTCTAAGACAACCAATACACCATGGTACCGTAGCAAGAATATGTCACTTGTTCAATACAACTGGCAATGTGCTTAAACCGAGAGTACATCTTAATCGAAATCACGGAGATGATAATGTTATATTAGCGGCGTTTAACGCCAATCCCACTACCAGTCTTCGAAATATGGCTCGTGACCTTAATTTGTCGGCATCAAAAATTTGGAGATGTTTAAAACGCCATAAGCTACAACCGTTTAAACCAAAATTTTTACATACCTTGGAGGAAGGTGATGAAGAGAGAAGATTAGAATATTGTTTATGGATCCAAGGTAATTATTTAAACAATAGAGACTTCTTGAAGAAAGTAATTTTCACAGACGAGGCAACTTTCTCCACCAACGGGGTAGTGTCATCACAAAACTCTAGGTTCTGGGCAGTAGAAAATCCTGATTGGATAATAAATTGTAAAAGGCAATATTCCCAGAAAGTAAATGTATGGTGCGGAATTTTTAACGAAACAATAATAGGGCCGTTTTTCTTTTTTCAAAATATAAATGCGTTAAATTTGCTAGAATTTTTAAATAATGATCTTTGGAATGCAATTGTTGATTTTCCTTTGGAACAATTGTATTTTCAACTCGACGGAGCATCTATCCACAATTCCGTAGTAGTGAGAGCATGGATGAATGAACATTTTCCCCAAAGATGGATAGGACGAAATAGCCCTTTAATACATTGGCCACCCAGAACACCTGATCTCACTCCAATGGATTTTTATTTTTGGGGTCACATTAAAAACAAAGTTTATATGACCAGACCTCAAAATATAGAGCAGCTTTGTGAGAGGATAAGGCAAGCATGTTTAGAAGTTACAGCTCAAGAACTGCGAAGAGTTGTAAAAAATAACAGAAAACGGATTGAGAAGTGTATTACACTTGAGGGTGGCTTAGTGGAAAGGGGCGCAATATAATAAATAAGTAAAAAAAACCATTAACTTCTTTTATTTTTGAACTATTCTAACACTGCGGCTTTTGCTTTATCTGTATTTTTTTTTCCGACAATATTATCATTCATTATTAGTAGTCTTCTCTGTAAAAACAACGGCCCTTTTCAGGGCCACCAATTTAATTCAAAAAGAATTCGTTATATGACAGCATCCTACCAACCTACATATTGTTGACAGATGTTAAAACTCATTAAAGTAATTAGATTTTAATTTTAATTATTCTAAGGCCGGCATTTTAGATTTAGACGACATGGGGCGTATGAAGTGATCCTGAACAACTTTCATTAACAAAATTTTTGTCTATCTCTAAGCCTACTATGATTTCTCGAAAATTAACATTTTCTTTTTATCGCAGTAGGCAGGTGTTTTAGATTTAGACGGCATTTATATGTTGAATAAAGTCACCTTATGGAGTTGTATGGCTGACAAAAATTTGAAATTAATCCGGCCACAAATAAAAAAGATACAGGGGTGTCTTCACGAGAAGTGAAACAAAAATTTTTTTTTTGAAAATATTCCGATTTTCACAAAATTTTACAGGGGGGCATATCAAGTGATTTCGAACAACTTTTGTTAACAAAATTTTTGTCTATCTCTAAGCCTACTATGATTTCTCGAAAATTGACATTTTCTTTTTATCGCAGTAGGCCGGCGTTTTAGATTTAAACGGCATTTATGTATTGAATAAAGTCACTTTATGGACTTGTATGGCTGATAAAAATTTGAAATTAATTCGGCCACAAATAAAAAAGATACAGGGGTGTCTTCACGAGAAGTGAAACAAAAATTTTTTTTTGAAAATATTCCAATTTTCACAAAATTTTACAGGGGGGCATATCAAGTGATTCCGAACAACTTTTGTTAACAAAATTTTTGTCTATCTCTAAGCCTACTATGATTTCTCGAAAATTGACATTTTCTTTTTATCGCAGTAGGCCGGCGTTTTAGATTTAAACGGCATTTATGTATTGAATAAAGTCACTTTATGGACTTGTATGGCTGATAAAAATTTGAAATTAATTCGGCCACAAATAAAAAAGATACAGGGGTGTCTTCACGAGAAGTGAAACAAAAATTTTTTTTTGAAAATATTCCGATTTTCACAAAATTTTACAGGGGGGCATATCAAGTGATTCCGAACAACTTTTGTTAACAAAATTTTTGTCTATCTCTAAGCCTACTATGATTTCTCGAAAATTGACATTTTCTTTTTATCGCAGTAGGCCGGCGTTTTAGATTTAAACGGCATTTATGTATTGAATAAAGTCACTTTATGGACTTGTATGGCTGATAAAAATTTGAAATTAATTCGGCCACAAATAAAAAAGATACGAAAAGTGAAACAAAAAATTATTTTTTGAAAATATTCCGATTTTCACAAAATTTTACAGGGGGGCATATCAAGTGATTCTGAACAACTTTTGTTAACAAAATTTTTGTCTATCTCTAAGCCTACTATGATTTCTCGAAAATTGACATTTTCTTTTTATCGCAGTAGGCCGGCGTTTTAGATTTAGACGGCATTTATGTATTGAATAAAGTCACCTTATGGACTTGTATGGCTGATAAAAATTTGAAATTAATTCGGCAACAAATAAAAAAGATACAGGGGTGTCTTCACGAGAAGTGAAACACACTGTATATATATACTATATATATATATATATATATATATATATATATATATATATATATATATATATATATATATAATATTATGATATACATAATATTGTATTTATTTACTTATAATAACCAGAAAACGTATTTACATCAAATGAACTTTGCATTGTTTGCAACCAGTATTATAAAATTTACATTCATGTTTAAATATATAAGGGAATGTAGATAAATCAAATAAATTTAAAAATGTATTGTACGAAATAAGTATTCCGATTCGATAAAAAGTTAACTATCAGAACATTCTTAGAAATGACTAAAAGTAAAACGAAACGATAGAATCAAATCTGAAGATTTTCATGAAGTAAAACCAAGCAACTTAAAACATTTTTAATTAAGTAAACTAGTACTTCGCTAAAAGGTTTTCTTAATCAATAAAAAAGACATTTCGGTAAAGATATAGACTTTTGAGCCGAAATATGCAAATCGGGTTTGCAAATTTTAGCTGTGAATAAAGTAAGTATACAATTTGAACTTTATACAGTAAAGAACTTACAGCAGCAGTTTTATTTACAATGAAAGACAGTTATAAAGTGAAGTATAAACTTCCTAAAAGAAATCATTGTAAAAATGATATAAATAGAATTATTTTCGTTAATGTAATAGTTAGTATATATTTGTTTAACTTTGATCATTAACCTGCTTTAGGAAACTTTATGTAATTAAGTAATTTTAAGAATCTTTGTTGAATTGAAAATGTTATTATCAGTTTAAAATATTTTAAATCATTTAGGGCAAGACCCATATCAAAAGATAGATAATAAAACATATCATTTTATTATAATAAATCTTGTAATTGAAAAGTATTCCTCAAGAGAATTATTTGCTTTTCAAGTTTAAAAAGTCACTTAAATGTCAATTTGAGTAGGCATAATGTTCCAATTAACGTCAAATTTTGATATTTTATTCAAAATGGACGAAATCCGGACAGTCGCTTTTCGACCGTCAAAGAAAGAGGTTGTTGACAGTTTGTCAATTAACCTAAAATTTAAGACAAGCCATGAATGTCAAATTTAATAAACGTCAAGAACATATGAAATGAAAAAATAAACCATTTAATAGAATTTTCAATATTAAATATTGTCACATCAATGAGAAGAATATAAACGAAACAATAAATGAGTTATGTATAATTAACATAAAAAATATCACTTTGAATGCAAATAGTTAACAAGAACAATTGCATGTATTTGGAATAGGTCAAAATTAACATTGGAAATTGGAATCAACGTCACAGATCAAGAAAATAGAGAAGAAACACTGGATTATTTTCGAAAACGTCATTTTTTAAAACTACAGAAAAAGTAAGTTTACTAAATTAATTATATTACAAGTCTCGAGCAAATTTAAACAATTATAAATTTTCAATTAGTTTTAAGGTATTTATTTTGTAAAATTTACTCTATGTTTTTATAATATATTGTTACATTGCAAATATTTCTACTTTTCTTTATTTATTTAAACCCCATATTAACTGAAACTGCTCCTGAGATTGAGATAACTGGTTGCAGGCTATGCACAGTTCACTCATGCTCTTTAATTAGGTATGCCGAAAGGTATTGGCGCTCTGGGCTAGTCAATTGAATAAGGTAGACTATAAAACTTTATATCTTTTCAAAATTCAATTTTACATTTTATTAAAATAATTTTTAAACAAATAAATGCAATAGAGAGCATATCAGATTAAAGGTATATAAGAATATTATTTATTGATACGGTAACGTCTAGCATTCAACTCTGAAAATATCAATAACATAATAAATTGTCATCCAACGCGAGGCATATTTAAAAAAGGGTTTAAATACAATAAAATATTTGTAAAACAGATACTGAAATTCATATTTTAAAAACTAGTATATGAAACTACGTACGGGTAAGGTAACTAAGATGGATGACAACAATGAACAAACACACAATACTACACCCAGTACACCACAACAAACAGAAGACAATATTCCACCAGTTGACACTAACACAACTAATCAAGCTGGCGACATTACACCTACACCTCCACCAATTGACACCAACATACTCGCACAATTAATGCAAATGATGTCAAGAATCAAGCAAGATATAGAAATTAACAACACGGAGATAAAGGAAAAATTAGAAGAAACAAACACTAGAATAGAAAAAAAATTGGACACATTTAGACAAGAGATGAGGAACGAAATACAAGAGAAATTGGTACAAATACAAGAAAATATAACAACGGAAGTAAGACAAGAAGTAAATGTGGTCATTGAACAAAGATTCACGGTGTTGAATGAACAAGTGGAACAACAAAACAAGGTAATCGACGAATGTTTGAAAGAACAGGCACGGCCGACTCTAGTAACAGGCCGCGAACAAGGAAAACTGGCAACAATGCATGTGGTGCTTAGTTTCACTAAATTGCCATAGCTGTTTACGGCTGCTTTTGGTCGGCTCTTGTTTTAATTGCTGGAAATTCACATTTTTATTTTGTAACAATAGTGTAAGTGTCTTGTTAATTGAAGTGCATTTAGTTTAGATCGTGTGATATCAATTATAGGACGTTACGATAGTTTTAATCGAGTGTATACTCTGTTTAACAGTGCGTGAACCGACTTAACCTAAAATGCCCAGGCATTCTGTCATACCAGGCTGTAAGACAAATAATTATACTTCCACAACGAAAACAGACGATCCAAAGACCACATTTAGTTTAGTTTAGTTTTCCTAAGGACGATGAATTAAGAGAAAAATGGCCTACAGCTATTCTCCGAAAAGATTGGATACCATCAAAACATGCTGTTGTATGCGAAATACATTTTGATCCCGGTGAGATTATTAAATTTGATAAATATCTTGTACCAGGTGGAACATTTAAAATGATTCCTTATAAACCAAAATTAAAAGAAAACACTGTCCCATTTTTCCAAATTTGCCTAAATTCTTATCTACAAAAAATCAGTCCGTCGACAAGATCCAGAAAGTAGGCGCGAAAATCAAATTCATCAACATGAAATTTTAATCCAAAACTTTGAGAAGGCGGATATTATTGAAAATTATGAGGAATTTATTAACGTTTTATCAAAAAAAAAATAATAATAATATCTCTGATAGCTGGAATGTAAACATTTTTACGTCTAAAGTCGTATTTTATACGTTAAATTCTGATGCTGATATTGTTGGTATTGAAAATCAAATTTCAATTAATACTGGCCTAATATAGACGAAGCAGTTAATATTTATATATCTGGATAGGCATCTCATGCACTATCTAAAAAAATTTCTTGTAATATTTGCCTTTCACATATTGTTGAAAATAAATGGAATTTTACTGGAAATCAATATTGTGATTATCTACAACGTGATGGTCTATTAGTACCCACGAATAATATGACCACAATTTTATTTCACGTGTACGTCATATTAGAACATATATTAACAACAATAGTTTAGAAAAGAAGTTCCTACAAATTGAAAATCAAAAAGATTTTCTTATCAATCTAACTTTACATAGTTCAAAGTCAGGTAATTTTTATTTAGATTTTTTAAACACGTGTATATGCGGGAACAATATTGACTATATTTTACGAATTATTTGTTCAATATTTGCTAATGTACTTCTATATAATTATGTAAAAATACAGAATAATCGGGCGCTTGAGCAAAGTAGATTGAAATCTCGGTTACGAACTACTGAAAAAGATGTCAATAAAACGAAAAAACGAAAATTAGACACTTTCAAAACAGCAAAGTAGAAACCTATATGTATCAATTCAATTCCATATTCGTATTTTATTAATATCATAAGTAAATACTTGTTCATGTTTTTAAATTTACTTACAGCCTTACAGTCCTGTTATTTTTAATTTACTCATTCCCGAATCATCCTAAATTAGAATATTATGGGATATCTGTATTATTTTATTACTCCCTTTATAATATAAAAATATGATTTCGTATTATTAAAAAAGAGTTATGTAACTCTTCTCGTTGGTTTTGCTGAACAATTAAACATTTTTTTTCTGCGCAAAATTAGGCATAATTCTGTACAAAATATCGTGATGTTTAATTAACTGAGCAGAGATTTAAACTTCGATTGAAGCCTCAATTTATTAAACACATGAATGATTTATAATCTGTATCCTACCTAAACAAACCTATCATATAGAATCATGAATCAAAACGCATTATAAATAAATAAAATACAATTAAAACACGGGCGCCTATTAAATTTATCTGCTGTAATGCAAACCAACCATCGCACATCGGACTACATCTTTACTTGTATGCAGTGTTGCCACCTATTACTTCGTGGCCTGTTAACTAGAGTCGGCCGTGGAACAGGAGATAAGAATAGAAACAAATACAAGAAGGATTTTAGAAATGCCAACAAACATTACAACACCACATACACATTTCATTACACGAAAAGAGAATGATGTTTATTTCAACGGCGATTCACGCATACATCCTCAAATTTTCATCACACGTATAAAGCAAAATATGAAAAACAGAGCACCCAACACAACGATTAAACAGTACATACAGGAATGACATAGATCAGATGCTGAGGTTTGGTTTGAAATGATATTTGATAAAACAAATACATTCGAGGATTTTGAAATATTATTTATTAAACAATATTGGGGTGAGTACAACCAGAGAAAGGTACGCTCCAATTTATTTAACGGGAAATATAATGAATGCGAGGGCATTTCTCGGGAAAAATATGTAATCAAAAAGATATATAATATTAGATATCTTGAACCTAAGTTTAAAGAAGACGAAATGGTTAGATATCGCGCTAGACACTTTAGTGATGACATAAATAAAGTCATCATAACGCAACGTATAATTACGCTTGGTGGGTTAATCGAATATCTAAAGGATATCGACGATTTTAAAATTGGGTGGAGGAAACCAGCGCCCCGAAATGACAATGACAGACGGACATACAGTGACGATAATTATAATAACCAAGAAGAAGGTTATTATAATTAATAAACCAAATACGCAATGAGAAATGATGAACGAAAACAAGATACATGACGAGATAGAAATACGACTACTAATAATGATCGGCCTAGAACTTATGCTCAGGTGGAAAACTTAAATATTGATAGAGACGAGACAAAAAACTACAGTGCAT
Organism: Rutpela maculata; assembly: GCA_936432065.2. Lineage (NCBI taxonomy): Eukaryota > Metazoa > Arthropoda > Insecta > Coleoptera > Cerambycidae > Rutpela > Rutpela maculata. Next base: position 22,447,598 of record OW386289.2, read on the forward strand.
CGGCCTCGGAACGAAATCAAATAAAGACGGCAGTGCTGATGCACGATCAACCGTCAAATCAAATTTAATAAAATCAAAAATAATAGCGACAACCTCGGCAACGACATGTCAACATATAAGAGAATATATTGACACGGACGATGATGATATTGGAATAAGAGACAAAACATATACGAGTAATTTACCATTTATAAAAGTAATTATTGAGAATATTAATATAAAGGCATTAGTGAACACGGGAGCTGAATTAAGCTTAATTAATCAAAACTTTGTAAGTGCACATAATGATAATTTCAGAAATAAATCTTTAAGAATTTCAAAATTACAATTAACAAATATAAACGGAAAGAAGATAGCAGAATGTGGGAAATTGATACATTCTAAGTTTATCGTACAAGACGAGGAATTTGAAGGGGAATTTGTAATAGTGGAAAACATGAATTTTAATATAATAATCGGAGAAGATATTTTAACGAAGTTAAGGGCTAAAATTGACATGGGAAAGCGTATCGTGCAATTAAAAGGTACAATGATACCAATATTCGGTAACAATAAGGGTGAAATAATACCCAAGTGCGATAATAATAATGGGGAAATAATACCCGATTGCGGAAATAAAAAGAGTGAAATAAGACTCAAATGCGGTAATAAAAATAAGGGTGAAATAATACCCAGTTGCGGAAATAAATTTGCGGAAAATGGCGCACTAGCCAATATTCATACATTTGAAATGAAGACTACGTATGAAATAAATAGTGTGAATGAGCCCGAAAACTATAATTTAAATTGTCCTGCAGAATATGAAACTATGATAAAAAATATATTAAATAATTATTTATATATATATATATATATATATATATATATATATATATATATATATATATATATATATATATATATATATATATATACGCGAGTTTGTACAGCTTTATTGCCGCTTCTCGCATTTCATTTTCCATTTTGTCCTGTCGTTCCAATCACCGTCTTCAAGGCCTATTAAATAATTATAATTCCCTTAAAAAGTATGAATCACGGATAGCTACAGGCTATGTACACAAAGTAATTGTGGTTCAAACAGATCCGTTCAGAAGTAAATGTTATCCAATTCCATATAATCAAACAGCGCAAGTAAAATATGAAATAGACAATATGTCACAAGCGAATGTTATTCAATCAGCGAAAATAAAGTATATAAATCCGTTGGTTATTTTAAAAAATCTTAAGAAATATATATTTTTGGCAAAATATAAACAATATAAAAAAAGATTATAAGGGCAGATTTGTTCAAAAGACGACAATTATCAATAATTTGAGTTTGTATAATAAAACAGTTTAATTTGCAAGAGGGGAAAGTACTACAAGGAACGTCATTATTGTGATTATGGTGATAATCAACTGCCAATGTCAAGCTTGGTAAAACATAACTAATCAAAAGAGAAGGTATTTATATGAATAATATTGAAATAAACTCTATATCCTGCTTTATAGAAGACCGTTCATGTGTTTTAGTTTTCGTAATGTTTGTTAGTGACTAATAATTGTTAGATCAAACGAACTTACCTGTGAAGTTCGATCTCAATTATCCTCCACTTCCACTTCAAAGATATTTACTATGTAGTCCGGGTTCTGTGTTCTTAACTCATTGTTGTTTAAAGAAAGACGTAAAAAGGTCCCTCCCCCGCACCACTGACATCATCCGTATTAGGTCATTTAGTTTAAAGTAGTTGTTTTATTCCAAAAAAGTTGACCTTCTCGAGGGGGGAGAGATGGGAGGGTTGCAATGTCTTTGAAGTGGAAGCGGAGGATAATTGAGATCGAACTTCATAGGTAAGTTCGTTTGATCTAACAATTATTCTCCGCTTCCACTTCAAAGACATTTACTATGTAGATGTTTAAAGATTGCAACTTTTAAATAAAACAACCATGTCCGAATTTTAAAAGAGAATTATGCATATATTATGGTATAGTGTCACAAAAAATAGGATGTTACTCAAGAATACATTGTTTAAATATATATACAATATATATCTAAGTACACACACACACACACACACACACACACATATATATATATATATATATATATATATATATATATATATATATATATATATGTTATATAATATTACACGTTATCTTATTGCGACTTAGCCATAATAAACCTTCACAGGTATATCGTATTTCACGATAACAGCTTCTCTTATTAATTGCTTATCTTCAAGATATCATATTACACCTTTGTTTCTCATAACTTGTGCAGACTGCAGAACTGCAATTCCTTTGTTATATATTTTGCTTACTCAGGTTCTGTATGTTATAAATATGACTAAACACGCTTTGTTGAATCAGTTATTAAACTCACTTAGAATGAAACACTTCTAATTATTATTATATTCCTTCTCCAAGAGCCAACGTTGGCTCCATTTAAATAAATAAAAGTTTTTAAAAAGCAATTCATGTGAACCGTGATCTAACATTGGCGCAGTCGGTAGGATCCGTAAACATCATCAGAACAAGAAGCCTAACTGGTAGTGAAGCGTAAGAGAACAAGGAGAACATCTGCAGAAGGTGCCTAACTAGTACGTGTACATCTACGAGAACAAGGAGACCTTCCTCACTGGTGGTGGCGGATCCCAATCCCTTGACGGACGAAGAACCTACTCATGGAGATGAAATTAATGTAAGTCATTTTTAAGAATCATCTCGTTATTTCTTTTCATTTTTACAAATATTATTTATCACAATTATTTACGTGTATTATACCGCTAATACACTCGGCAAACAAAGCCAATTCTGTTATCAAACAAATCCTATACAAGCTACAACGCAACAATTTTAATTTTAAGTTATTTATTTTCGTATTCACGAAACGACTGTGTATTATACAGTTAATACACAATTCATTTACGACGTAACAAAACAAGCTAATTTTAATTTAATTTCCGTATCATACTGCTGATACGTAACCAATTTTAGTTCAAAAATCTCTAAATAAAAAAGCAAAATGCCTGATAGAGCTCAACCAGAGACTGTTCAACCAGTGCCACCGGCACCAGCCGAACAACAACAACAACAACCACAACAAATTGAGCCTTACAAGCTCTCTGAAATTTTTTCACTAATACCAGAATTCGATGGCAACGCCATAAATTTACAGACATTCCTAAACTCGTGTTCCTGTGCACAAAGTATGGCAATTCATGACCAAAAAATTCTATTAACCATGCACATCAAAAATAAATTAAAAGGCAGAGCCGCCGAACTAATCAATTCTCGTAACCCTGCCACATGGCCAGAAATTAAAGCACTTCTAGAAACCCACTTCGGTGACTCTAGAGATTTAACAGCTCTTATTCAAGACCTACAAAGAATTCACCAATTGCCTGGTGAATCTGCATTAACATTTGTTTCGCGTCTACAAACGCACAATGCGAAAATGCACGCTGCAGTGCAAAAACAAAATCTATCTTCAGAGCAAAGAACCGCGCAAACAAACCTGATTGAAACTATGACATTAAATAATTTGTTAACGGGTCTAGAACCAAATCTAGGCAGAATAATACGTGCCAGTAACCCTCCAACTATAATGAACGCAATTATTAGAATCCGTAGAGAGCTACAACTCTCTTATTTTGAACAACAAAAATTCCCAAAAAATAGTCCGGTCAAAAACCCAGTAATTCAACAAAAGCGACCACAGGGTCCCAATTTGCAACAAAAGTTTTGTTCCTTCTGTAAACGGAATGGACATATAATAAGCGAATGCCGCACAAGGCAACAGTCTCAAAACTTCCAGAGACCAAGTTTCCAAGGAAATCCAAACTCACAAAATTTTTCTTATCAAAACTTCGCACAACCTAGTAATAATCAATTTAGTCAGAGGACATTCCCTCAAAATAATCAGTCAAATCAATCACAGCAAAACAGGCCCTCAGCCATAAGGCCGAACCCTAATTTTATGCAACAGCGACCATCAGCTATCCAACCCAACCCAAATTTTAATCACTTTAACCAGCAAAAAGCTCATCATTTGAATTACGAACCTTATGACAATTATGACAATCAATGTAACTATAATCAATATAACGACTACTCTTTCGACGATTATCAAAATTACCAAATTCAAAATGAATCGTACGACAATTATAATTTTGAAACCAACCAAAATTTCCAGGAGAATTATACTGCTAATCCTCAGAGCGAGCAATACGAGGATTATACTGCTAACCCTCAGGATTTTTACCAAGGTTTGGACCAACCAACAGATCCTCCCAACGAGGAATTCGAACCAATTACGGAGCTAGAAACTCAAATTCAAACTATGAACCTCAACGACAATATCGACCTCATGCTGAACTTCCCAGAACAAAAGTTCATATAAATACGCTTTCTCGTACCTTGTTAACCGTAAATTTAAAAAAATCTTTATTATACGAAAGACGCAACAGGGAAATTTAAAATCTTAATAGACACAGGTGCAGGTATATCAATTTTTAAACCCAAGACAGCTGAAAATTATAGACGTAGATCCCCTGAAAATGTAACTATACAGGGTATTACTGATCAAAAATTTTATATCAATGAATCCGTTCTCATCCCCTTTTCAGATGAGTCACACAAGGTTTATATCTATAATCTAGATATAGATTTTGATGGATTATTAGGCGCAGACTTTCTAGAACATTATGAATGTCGAATAGATTTTAAAAATAAACAGCTAGTCACAAATTTTAAAACTTTACCGTTATTTAAAGTTACGGAAGATATAGCTACAGAAAATTTACCTCTACAACCAACTACAAATTTTACTATAAAAAATCAAAATTTGGACATCACAGAAAATCAAAATTTAAACATCTTAAAAAATCAAAATGTAGACAACGAAAAAAATGTAATCCCTATCGAATCACATATGAACAAGATTTTCAAATTAAAATGTAACTTGGAAAACACCGAGGCTATACTGTTAGCCCAGGAAAATGAAAAGGTATGCCTACCGAATGCTCTTGAAAAAATCGATAACAACGGAGAACTTCTAACATCAATATTAAACGCTAACGCGATACCGAAAACTGTAAGTTTCTCTAACCTTAAACTGGAACCAGTACAAAAATTCAAAGCAATTTTTAATGCAAATTATCAAGAGCCGGATTCCCAACCTAAGAACAGAAATCTTGAAATTAAAAATCAAAATTTAGGCAACAAAAATAATTTAATTCCTTATGAACCACATACCGAAAAAATAACTGAACCAAAACGTAATTTGGCTAACACTAATGCCAAACCAGAAATACAGGAAAAAGCAAAAATCACAGATTTAACCTCCACTGTTGTTGACCTACAAAGAATTAACATTTCTGATACAAAATCGTACTCTATAGATAAACCCAAGCCGACAATTTCAATTTTTAACATTTCAAAAAATGATTCGAAATCACAACTAAAAATAAAAACACCTAACATAGTTTCAAAACCTTCATTTCAAATCGGCAACGAAATATCTCGCAAACCGAAAATTCGGAAAATGAATAAAATTCTAAGAAACATTCGAACAATTTCTTGCAATTAAAATAAATATAAAATTCATATACCACACGTACACATGAACATAAGAGAACAAAATTTATTTTTAGCATCTATGAAAGCAATAGCAAAAATTGTAGAATTTTCAAACCTAAAATTCGAGCCTATTCAAAAATTCAAATCTATATTTAAGCTTTATTAGCAATACCAGGTTTTGTCTCAATCGGATTTCGACACTATGAAAAAAATATGCTAGCAAATAAACAATTTTCAAAATTATTTAATAAACATTTTTACACCCAAGTAAAATTTTTCCAGTAAAAATAGTTTTTCAAAACAGATTATCCTACATTAAAGTCATTTACTTTCCTAAATTAGAAAAAATAAAGTATTTCAAAATTACGTGATATATTATCTCAAATGATTTATAACATCACCCTGTAGACTAATATCTTTATTTTTCGTTCACTTCTACTGAAAAAAAAAATGTTTCTTTTCCTTTAATTGAGTTGTAACAATAATGGAAATAGAAAATAAAATACCTTAACTCTTAATCTTATCGATTAAACAAAAGGTGACTTAAAGAAAATGTATAAATTAAATTCGAAGAAATTCTAACAAGCACATTTATACTTCCCACAGAAGCACGTCTTGTATGTTTATCAATTAAACATTTTATCAAGAATTGCAGGACATCTAATACTCTAGTTGTGTACTGTATTCGCTATAATGTTTCATTACACGCGTTTTACATGTAAACAACATTCAAGATAAGATTAAAAATGCATCAGAAACTTTTCACGATTAAACTGTAACCTAAAGCTAGAATGCATTATTTAAATTAGTAAATCCTTCACAAAAATAAAGAAAAAATAACAAATATACAGTACGTTGTTTAGAAGAAGAAAATTAACAATTTTCAGAATGTTGAAACTCCATCATAAATCGTACACGAATTTAACACCTTTTAAGAAAAATGTATTAATTAATAGACTAGTCAAACAAGCAACTTTTACATCGAGAATACAAAGATATTATGACTTTCTTTCAACAAAATAATTTACAAGACCTCCATCACAAACTTATTAAGGACATATTTTGACCTGAATTTCATAAAGATAAAATCAATATTATATCGAACAAAACAGTCAAACATAGGAGATATTTCATCATCCCTCTATCTTTAGATATTGAATCTGTAATTGAACATCTATTTTTGGTATTATTTAAAAATCAAGATATTTTAGATCTTTCTAAGATATACCTTGTGGAAAATAATCTAGACCTCCGTATACTTGAAATTTTATTATTCATTTTTGCAGAAAAAAGACTTAAAGGTGATAATTTGTCAAAACATTGTTCAAACTCCTGACGAAGAACAAATCCCAATAATTCTAGAACAACATCATAGTGAAAAAAATTATCTACACCGCGGAATAAACGAAACGATTCGGAGAATTAAAGAAAAATACGCTTGGCAAGGTCTAACTTATAAAAATTGCGAAACTTGTCAAAAGACTAAAGTATGCCAGAAAAACCTTAATAACCCTCTAGTAGTCACAGAAACCCCAAGAACACCATTCGAAAGAATCAATATCGATTTATTTGAATTCCCCACTCGAAATTACGCTTTAACCATTCGCGACGAATTAACTAAATTCACGCAAGCCTATGCAGTCCCGGATAAATCCGCAAAATCTGTCGTAAACACTTTGTTGTTATATTTCCAACATTATGGTACCCCATTAAGAATCCATTGCGATTACGGTGGCGAATTTGACAACCGCTTGCTCAAAGATCTCTGCACCCTCTACGACATAAAATTAACCTATTCAAGCGTAGGACATCCCCAATCGAACGGATCCATAGAAAGATTTCATGCTACTTTAGCCGAAATGATAAGAATCCACAAAACTGAAAACCCAAACGAACATCCTTTCACGATTTTACCATATGCAGTAATATGCTATAACAATTCGGTAAATAAAACACACGGTTTTACCCCATATGAACTTATCTTTGGTCATACATCTAACAGACCACCCGAAACCTTGTACAACCAAAAAGAATTAATAACTAAATACGTTAGATATTTAAACAATAGAATATCCCACTACTATAAAATAGCCCGTAGTCGAACACAATCTCAAAAAGAGAAAGCAAAAGTTCGCTTCGACAGAAATATTCCCCAAAAACGACCTGAATACAAAATAGGTGACTTAGTTTATGTAAAAGAATCACAAATTAAGAACAAACTACAAAACAAATTTAACGGTCCCTTTAAAACAAAATAAATTTTTCAAAATTCTGCTACCTTAATTAAACCTCGAAACAAAACAGGAAACTAAAGTTAATTTGCCACTGACCAGAAATCAATTCTGTTTAGAAGCGAAGTCAAAACAGAGTTTAAACTTTTAATCTAGTTCTGTAAAAATTAAATTTGACGAAGTCTTCTCAGACACAAAGAGATATAAACGCGGAATACTTAACGGTATCGGAACAATATTCAAATCAATAACTAAATGCTGAAGATAGCCAGTACTACACTAACTGTATAAATAAATTAAATAATGACAAATATCAATTAGAAAACTTAATCAAAAATCAAATCTCAGTGACAACTTCTGTTATCAAAAATTTCAACTCAACTATACAAAAATTACAAACTGATGAGGAAACATTTAACAAAGATATCAAAGAAATCGAGCACACAATTCAAACCATGACTCAAACGATCCAAGCTGCCGAAATAAAACTAAAATTTCTATACATTTCTGAACAACTAATGGCCAGCTATTTGTATATCGAAGACAATCTAAACCATATTTTAAATTCAATAACATTTGCCAGATTAGGAATTATTCATTCATCAATCATAACACCTGATCACTTAGTAACGGCATTACAAGAGATTTCACAGAGTTTGCGAAGGAACAATTTGCCTCTTCCAATTAAATCATCAGCAGTTGCTCAATATCTGGACGTTATTGAACTAAAAGCTTTTCAACTAGATTCTAACTTAATATTTGTCTTAATAATACCTCTCATTGAACCTCAAAATTACAACACCTTTCGTCTGTACCCTATACCTATACTTGATAACAGAACTGGTTTACATCACTTTTTATCTATCTCACAAAAGTTTATCGCGAGAGACGATGATTCTTTAATGTACATACCTATACAAAATTTGAAAGAATGCAAACCACTCTATTTTGGAACCAAACTATGTTCGAACCTGTTTGCATATCCTGTCGACCAAAATGCCATTTGTGAAGCTAGAATATTAAAACCATTGCCGAAACTCCCAGAAAATTGTCAAACTTCCTTCATCATTAGTCAAGGATACAACGTCCAAGAACTTGAAGACAACACATGGCTAGTAATTAATTCCGAACCACTTCACATTACTATCAACTGTCCGAAGAGAGAATCCATAACAGAGCTAATTAATAAAAATTCCATCATAAAACTACAACCAGGATGTTACGCCTATGCAGGCATTACTCGAATACAAGCCAGTGCTAAAGACTTTTCCGAAATTAAGGACAATTCACATCCAATCCAAATTCCTTTTGAATGCTGCAATCACATGCCCGACAAAATCGAAATCCCAAAATTAAAACCGCTTAAATTAAACAGTCTCGACGTAGAAGATTTAGATATTGCTAAAAACAAACTAGAGCAATATTCCAAAGACCTAGACGACCTCATAAACGAACCTTTTGTGACCAAACATGTATCTTGGTTCACATACTTCATAATCACTCTCATCATCCTATTAGTTCTACTTTACATAACTTGTAAATGCAGAAGAAGAAGATGTGGAGCATTGCGAATCCAACCCTCAACGGATAACCCTCCTTCACCTCCTTCAGAGCGAAGCAGAGTATTTACCAAATTTCCTAGACTGATCCCTCCAAGAAAGCGACCCGGTATTAGACCTCAAGAAGAAGAGGACATCGAGTTAACATAGACTTTCATGTGGAGTTTTACCCTTGTCTATTAATTTAGACTATTGTATTTTATCCTTATTACATTATGTAATGTTTTATTATCGCTTACCAATTTTAACTTTTACATTATTTTATTATTTTGCTTTGTATTCATTCAACATTGTTCCAATTTATTTTTGCATTATATTCATTTAACGTTTTAACAATTTTCAAAAGTTGCTGCATAACATCAACTTTTTTATTAAGGGGGAAGTTGTTATATAATATTACACGTTATCTTATTGCGACTTAGCCATAATAAACCTTCACAGGTATATCGTATTTCACGATAACAGCTTCTCTTATTAATTGCTTATCTTCAAGATATCATATTACACCTTTGTTTCTCATAACTTGTGCAGACTGCAGAACTGCAATTCCTTTGTTATATATTTTGCTTACTCGGGTTCTGTATGTTATAAATATGACTAAACACGCTTTGTTGAATCAGTTATTAAACTCACTTAGAATGAAACACTTCTAATTATTATTATATTCCTTCTCCAAGAGCCAACGTTGGCTCATTTAAATAAATAAAAGTTTTTAAAAAGCAATTCATGTGAACCGTGATCTAACATATATATATATATATATATATATATATATATATATATATATATATATATATATATATATATATATATATAATATATATTGTCGTGACCATAAGTTGTAGTTGCAAGTTTGTTGCTAGATTTATACTTTACTTACTTCACCTGTAATAGAAATTTATATAAAGGCGCCACTATTACAGTATGCAACTTCTATTGTCAGATCTAAATTAGAGCACGAGCTACATTTGTAGAAACTCCCTTCAGTGCAGGTCACTACGGCTAGCCCATGAGCTTTAGAATCGTTTGAATGAGTCAAATGATGTAAACAATAACAAATTTTATTAAAAAGAAAGTAAAATCATATGTTTATGACAAATACTTATTTCTAAATCTTATTTTAAGCAAACCAGGCCTTGGTTCTATTTTAACTAATGCAAATTTGATATAATGGGAATTTGCAGTATTTAAAATTTATAGTTTGAGATCTCTTTCTCCTACAAACTAACACAGTACCTTTTGATGTTTTGATTTTTGGTCGTAGAAGTTGGCAACTTGCGTATCACTAATTCCGTTTTACGCACAACACTTGAAATCTGCTACTGCTACGCGTTCTCTGTGTTGAGTACACTTGGAAATTTGTTTACCTCGATGCGACTTTCTTCCAGTGGTTATTTAGTTAATAAACGTTGTGATATTGGTGCTAAAATGTTTAATTTTATAAAAGGAATACAAACTTTCAAATCCCAGGTAAGTCAAATCTCATGTCTACTTGACGTTTTTGGTTATGTTATTTTTATTTTTGTGGACAACAATTTTCATTTGGAATGCACAATATTTTGGGTTCAGGCTTTGCCTTATATGTTTATCTTCAGTACCTATTACTTTTTATTTGGTTTTCTAATAATTTTCTTCAAATTTTGATTAAATTTTAAATACTTTGACAAGTTATTTTCTATATTTTTCGGGGACCTTACTCTCCCTTTTTCAACAAAATTTTCTTAACTACGAACTTTTTTCTAGCGTTTTGTCTTGAAAATTTGACTTCATGACAGTTTTGGACTACTTGACCTGTCATTTTTTTTAAATTTGAAATATTTAATAAATATAAATTTCTTTATCATATTCCTTTCGCCCTTTTCTGTACCGGCATCACATTCCTCGTGTTTCACATGACATTTCACTACTCCTTGCTTTTTTCTAGCTACTATTTTAAGCTTACCCCAAATTTTGTTTGTTTTATTACATAAAAGCTTAAAATTTACCTAAAACTAAGAACATTACATGATTTTACCTTCTTTCCTATACTAACTCTACCTATTTACTATTTCTACTAACACAATGTGGTTTTTTTATTATGATTTTATACTAAATTAAATCGACTGTTTTTCAGGGGTTACGCAAGATTTCATGCACCAGTTCAGTCCTCGTTTTCTTAACTGCCTTGCTGAAATTTAATGAAATACTTTCCCCGAAGTTTCATCTTTGAACACAATGCATAATACAACAGCTATTAAGTTTTTTTATGGTTCAAAATTGGAATTAACCAGTGATAGGACACAGCTTTGCAGCTGGTGGTACATATTTTAAGAAGAAAACGAAAATTAAACACTTAAAACAAGGGATTGTCCTCATACAATTATCTTCAGGTATAAGTCTTTGATTTACATTATAATTCTTTCTTGCACGATCACTTATTTTAGAAGTTTTTTAGTTTATGTTTGTCACAATGAACAAAATTTTTAAATTTGACTCTACACATTTTGTTTGTGATTTACTCTACCTTTTTCAGTTTTGATACTGTCTTTGTTGAGATTCACTAATGTTTTATTTTAATTTCACTTTTTAGTTTTATTTTTTTAAGCTTAATTTGAGTGAATTGTTGTTTCAGATCTGAAAATCTGCATGTTCTAATTTAAGAAGTTTTCCACAACACAAACTGTTCAGCTTAACCTATGCTAGTCAGTGAACCTAAAATACTTCATCGGTGGATTATTTACCACATTTTACTTTTTGTGTTTTGTAGAAGAGGTCTGTCTCTCCAAAATAAGGTAAATTTTTTATAGAGCCTTAAATCCTATCTTAAATTCTAACATAAATAAACAATTTTTATTGTTATTGCTTAGTCATTTTGTGTGACCAATTTACTCCTGCACTGTTAGTATATCCACAAACATATTTTCTTGAAATTTAATCATTAATTGATACTTATAACAGTGGCGTTCGTTTATTACACTTTAATATTACATTTTCTCATTAGTAACGTAAATATTACATCAATATATATATATATATATATATATATATATATATATATATATATATATATATATATATATCCTACCTATTTTACGGTTTAGTTGGTGTCCTTATGAATATTTTAATCGATGCGTAAAATGACACCCGAATATAAAAATTACAGGTTTAACGGACTTCCGGCGGCGTTGTCAGATGTATGCTATGCTGCTTTATCGTATTTGCCTAGAAGAATATTATTACAATCTGCAGTCTGTCGACGTATAAGTAAATAAGGAAATCTCATCCTGTGAGAATACTAATTTATGTCACAATTTAAGTTTCGAAACATGAAGTTCGCGTAAAAGTGAATTACTTTTTATTTGCTTATAATTGTTATAAAACATATTCTTTATGGGATTTGGCAAACAGTAGAAAAAACAATCTGTATGAACTAAAAAGAAAATCTATCTGCAAAGATTGGAAATTAATTTTGTAGATAGGTTTTCTTTTTAGTTCTCACAGATAGTTTTTTTCTGCTATTTGTCAATTTATCAAATTTTCTGTACGAGATAGGACAGGGTGCGGTAAAGAAATATTATTCAGAAAAATAAAACTGAATTTGTTAAAATTTTGCTCACTTGCAAAGTGACCCTATAAGGGTAAAGTTGGAGTATCACGTATTTTTAACGTTTATTATTATTTATTTGAGTTCTCTTTTACACAAATTATTATTAATTAATCACTTTCTAGATTGTGTTAATATTTTAATGCTTTTCAAATGTATTAGACAATAATTTATTCAAAAAATTATATTTTGCTATAAACTTGTAACATTTCCAACTTTTTTTAAATTTCACAATAGTTCAAAGAATACGAATTAATAATTATTAGATATCATATTACACCTTTGTTTCTCATAACTTGTGCAGACTGCAGAACTGCAATTCCTTTGTTATATATTTTGCTTACTCGGGTTCTGTATGTTATAAATATGACTAAACACGCTTTGTTGAATCAGTTATTAAACTCACTTAGAATGAAACACTTCTAATTATTATTATATTCCTTCTCCAAGAGCCAACGTTGGCTCCATTTAAATAAATAAAAGTTTTTAAAAAGCAATTCATGTGAACCGTGATCTAACATATATATATATATATATATATATATATATATGTTAGATCACGGTTCACATGAATTGCTTTTTAAAAACTTTTATTTATTTAAATGGAGCCAACGTTGGCTCTTGGAGAAGGAATATAATAATAATTAGAAGTGTTTCATTCTAAGTGAGTTTAATAACTGATTCAACAAAGCGTGTTTAGTCATATTTATAACATACAGAACCCGAGTAAGCAAAATATATAACAAAGGATATATATATATATATATATATATATATATATATATATATATATATATATATATATATATATATATATATATATATATATATATATATATATAATATATATTGTCGTGACCATAAGTTGTAGTTGCAAGTTTGTTGCTAGATTTATACTTTACTTACTTCACCTGTAATAGAAATTTATATAAAGGCGCCACTATTACAGTATGCAACTTCTATTGTCAGATCTAAATTAGAGCACGAGCTACATTTGTAGAAACTCCCTTCAGTGCAGGTCACTACGGCTAGCCCATGAGCTTTAGAATCGTTTGAATGAGTCAAATGATGTAAACAATAACAAATTTTATTAAAAAGAAAGTAAAATCATATGTTTATGACAAATACTTATTTCTAAATCTTATTTTAAGCAAACTAGGCCTTGGTTCTATTTTAACTAATGCAAATTTGATATAATGGGAATTTGCAGTATTTAAAATTTATAGTTTGAGATCTCTTTCTCCTACAAACTAACACAGTACCTTTTGATGTTTTGATTTTTGGTCGTAGAAGTTGGCAACTTGCGTATCACTAATTCCGTTTTACGCACAACACTTGAAATCTGCTACTGCTACGCGTTCTCTGTGTTGAGTACACTTGGAAATTTGTTTACCTCGATGCGACTTTCTTCCAGTGGTTATTTAGTTAATAAACGTTGTGATATTGGTGCTAAAATGTTTAATTTTATAAAAGGAATACAAACTTTCAAATCCCAGGTAAGTCAAATCTCATGTCTACTTGACGTTTTTGGTTATGTTATTTTTATTTTTGTGGACAACAATTTTCATTTGGAATGCACAATATTTTGGGTTCGGGCTTTGCCTTATATGTTTATCTTCAGTACCTATTACTTTTTATTTGGTTTTCTAATAATTTTCTTCAAATTTTGATTAAATTTTAAATACTTTGACAAGTTATTTTCTATATTTTTCGGGGACCTTACTCTCCCTTTTTCAACAAAATTTTCTTAACTACGAACTTTTTTCTAGCGTTTTGTCTTGAAAATTTGACTTCATGACAGTTTTGGACTACTTGACCTGTCATTTTTTTTAAATTTGAAATATTTAATAAATATAAATTTCTTTATCATATTCCTTTCGCCCTTTTCTGTACCGGCATCACATTCCTCGTGTTTCACATGACATTTCACTACTCCTTGCTTTTTTCTAGCTACTATTTTAAGCTTACCCCAAATTTTGTTTGTTTTATTACATAAAAGCTTAAAATTTACCTAAAACTAAGAACATTACATGATTTTACCTTCTTTCCTATACTAACTCTACCTATTTACTATTTCTACTAACACAATGTGGTTTTTTTATTATGATTTTATACTAAATTAAATCGACTGTTTTTCAGGGGTTACGCAAGATTTCATGCACCAGTTCAGTCCTCGTTTTCTTAACTGCCTTGCTGAAATTTAATGAAATACTTTCCCCGAAGTTTCATCTTTGAACACAATGCATAATACAACAGCTATTAAGTTTTTTTATGGTTCAAAATTGGAATTAACCAGTGATAGGACACAGCTTTGCAGCTGGTGGTACATATTTTAAGAAGAAAACGAAAATTAAACACTTAAAACAAGGGATTGTCCTCATACAATTATCTTCAGGTATAAGTCTTTGATTTACATTATAATTCTTTCTTGCACGATCACTTATTTTAGAAGTTTTTTAGTTTATGTTTGTCACAATGAACAAAATTTTTAAATTTGACTCTACACATTTTGTTTGTGATTTACTCTACCTTTTTCAATTTTGATACTGTCTTTGTTGAGATTCACTAATGTTTTATTTTAATTTCACTTTTTAGTTTTATTTTTTTAAGCTTAATTTGAGTGAATTGTTGTTTCAGATCTGAAAATCTGCATGTTCTAATTTAAGAAGTTTTCCACAACACAAACTGTTCGAGCTTAACCTATGCTAGTCAGTGAACCTAAAATACTTCATCGGTGGATTATTTACCACATTTTACTTTTTGTGTTTTGTAGAAGAGGTCTGTCTCTCCAAAATAAGGTAAATTTTTTATAGAGCCTTAAATCCTATCTTAAATTCTAACATAAATAAACAATTTTTATTGTTATTGCTTAGTCATTTTGTGTGACCAATTTACTCCTGCACTGTTAGTATATCCACAAACATATTTTCTTGAAATTTAATCATTAATTGATATTTTTTACAATTAATTATTTTTTATTTATTTGCTTTTATCATGATTAGAGAATATTATTTAGGTATTATGCAAATCACAACTTACACACTTTTTTATTTATTATGAAAATACCTACTTTCTGTATATTGTTGCCCTAATCTGGGCACGCTTATATACTAGTTAGGTAAATACCTTAAAACACTCATTATTGGAGAACCAATCAAAACAACTACTCTTCTAGCTAATACTGACGAAGTATTGAATTACATGATAGGATTCTTAGCATTTTAAAGAAAAAAATAATATTGAAAATACTTAAATCATTTATTTACATTTAGTCATGCACACTTTTTAATTAATATGAAATTATCTACTTTCTGTATATTGGTACCTTAATCGGGTTACGCTAATATACTACTTAGGAAAACACTTTAAAACACTCATTATTGGAAAACCAATCAAAACAACTACTCTTCTGGCTAATACTGACGAAGTATTGAATTACATGATAGGATTCCTGGCATTTTAAGGGGAAAAATATATTGAAGATACTTAAATTATTTATTGAGATTCAGTCATACACGAGAATTATTGAACCTTACATTCTATTTCAACTCTAGAAAAGTTGTACAAGTTTTTTCGAACTCGTTAGTTCTCATCAGTAGAGTATAGAAACATTCATTCATTATTTACAAGCCTATTCTTGACTTATTTTTTACAATTAATTATTTTTTATTTATTTGCTTTTATCATGATTAGAGAATATTATTTAGGTATTATGCAAATCACAACTTACACACTTTTTTATTTATTATGAAAATACCTACTTTCTGTATAATAAATAAAAAAGTGTGTAAGTTGTGATTTGCATAATACCTAAATAATATTCTCTAATCATGATAAAAGCAAATAAATAAAAAATAATTAATTGTAAAAAATAAGTCAAGAATAGGCTTGTAAATAATGAATGAATGTTTCTATACTCTACTGATGAGAACTAACGAGTTCGAAAAAACTTGTACAACTTTTCTAGAGTTGAAATAGAATGTAAGGTTCAATAATTCTCGTGTATGACTGAATCTCAATAAATAATTTAAGTATCTTCAATATATTTTTCCCCTTAAAATGCCAGGAATCCTATCATGTAATTCAATACTTCGTCAGTATTAGCCAGAAGAGTAGTTGTTTTGATTGGTTTTCCAATAATGAGTGTTTTAAAGTGTTTTCCTAAGTAGTATATTAGCGTAACCCGATTAAGGTACCAATATACAGAAAGTAGATAATTTCATATTAATTAAAAAGTGTGCATGACTAAATGTAAATAAATGATTTAAGTATTTTCAATATTATTTTTTTCTTTAAAATGCTAAGAATCCTATCATGTAATTCAATACTTCGTCAGTATTAGCTAGAAGAGTAGTTGTTTTGATTGGTTCTCCAATAATGAGTGTTTTAAGGTATTTACCTAACTAGTATATAAGCGTGCCCAGATTAGGGCAACAATATACAGAAAGTAGGTATTTTCATAATAAATAAAAAAGTGTGTAAGTTGTGATTTGCATAATACCTAAATAATTTTCTCTAATCATGATAAAAGCAAATAAATAAAAAATAATTAATTGTAAAAAATAAGTCAAGAATAGGCTTGTAAATAATGAATGAATGTTTCTATACTCTACTGATGAGAACTAACGAGTTCGAAAAAACTTGTACAACTTTTCTAGAGTTGAAATAGAATGTAAGGTTCAATAATTCTCGTGTATGACTGAAACTCAATAAATAATTTAAGTATCTTCAATATATTTTTCCCCTTAAAATGCCAGGAATCCTATCATGTAATTCAATACTTCGTCAGTATTAGCCAGAAGAGTAGTTGTTTTGATTGGTTTTCCAATAATGAGTGTTTTAAAGTGTTTTCCTAAGTAGTATATTAGCGTAACCCGATTAAGGTACCAATATACAGAAAGTAGATAATTTCATATTAATTAAAAAGTGTGCATGACTAAATGTAAATAAATGATTTAAGTATTTTCAATATTATTTTTTTTTTTCTTTAAAATGCTAAGAATCCTATCATGTAATTCAATACTTCGTCAGTATTAGCTAGAAGAGTAGTTGTTTTGATTGGTTCTCCAATAATGAGTGTTTTAAGGTATTTACCTAACTAGTATATAAGCGTGCCCAGATTAGGGCAACAATATACAGAAAGTAGGTATTTTCATAATAAATAAAAAAGTGTGTAAGTT
The DNA here is from genome assembly GCA_936432065.2 of Rutpela maculata. Classification (NCBI taxonomy): domain Eukaryota; kingdom Metazoa; phylum Arthropoda; class Insecta; order Coleoptera; family Cerambycidae; genus Rutpela; species Rutpela maculata. The sequence goes on from OW386289.2 coordinate 22,465,713, forward strand.
GTGATTTGCATAATACCTAAATAATATTCTCTAATTAATTGATACTTATAACAGTGGCGTTCGTTTATTACACTTTAATATTACATTTTCTCATTAGTAACGTAAATATTACATCAATATATATATATATATATATATATATATATATCCTACCTATTTTACGGTTTAGTTGGTGTCCTTATGAATATTTTAATCGATGCGTAAAATGACACCCGAATATAAAAATTACAGGTTTAACGGACTTCCGGCGGCGTTGTCAGATGTATGCTATGCTGCTTTATCGTATTTGCCTAGAAGAATATTATTACAATCTGCAGTCTGTCGACGTATAAGTAAATAAGGAAATCTCATCCTGTGAGAATACTAATTTATGTCACAATTTAAGTTTCGAAACATGAAGTTCGCGTAAAAGTGAATTACTTTTTATTTGCTTATAATTGTTATAAAACATATTCTTTATGGGATTTGGCAAACAGTAGAAAAAACAATCTGTATGAACTAAAAAGAAAATCTATCTGCAAAGATTGGAAATTAATTTTGTAGATAGGTTTTCTTTTTAGTTCTCACAGATAGTTTTTTTCTGCTATTTGTCAATTTATCAAATTTTCTGTACGAGATAGGACAGGGTGCGGTAAAGAAATATTATTCAGAAAAATAAAACTGAATTTGTTAAAATTTTGCTCACTTGCAAAGTGACCCTATAAGGGTAAAGTTGGAGTATCACGTATTTTTAACGTTTATTATTATTTATTTGAGTTCTCTTTTACACAAATTATTATTAATTAATCACTTTCTAGATTGTGTTAATATTTTAATGCTTTTCAAATGTATTAGACAATAATTTATTCAAAAAATTATATTTTGCTATAAACTTGTAACATTTCCAACTTTTTTTAAATTTCACAATAGTTCAAAGAATACGAATTAATAATTATTTTTTCAATTACACCCCCCATGAGAACTATTGGGCCTCAAAATGACCCCATAAGGACAAAAGTAGAGCATCATGTATTTCTAGCATTTATTGTTATTTATTTGCGACTCTTCTTGCAGAAATTATTTTTAATTAGTGTCAAGAATGTTCTTTATTTTAAATATGAGCAGAAAGTCGATGAAAAGTTCAAAATTTCTTAAAACCTGCACAACTCTAGCTCTATTCTGAAGAAAGTTGGCAATAAACAGGAATAAGTTGCTTAAATAATTTGCAGGTTTCATTAGCAAACTCTTAATAAACAAAATTGTGAAACTAAAAAAAGATGGAAATGCTACAAATTTGTAACAAAACGTAATTGCTTAAATAAATTATAATTATTTAAGTAAATTAAAATTGTTTAAACAATTTGAAAAACCTTAAAATATTAAGACAAACTGAAATCTGACTAATTCAAAACTATTTCTATAAAAAAATCTCAAATAAACAAACATTCTGAATAATTATTTCTAAGATTTTGTCCTATCTCTTACAGAAAATAGTATATTGTGTATTTAGGTGTGAAAGCAGTACATTCCCGGACGACGATGCATCGAAGTTCGGGAATGTGCTTTCACACCGAAATACGCATACTATTTTTTTCTGAAATCACAATCAATATTATTATAAATTAAGGAATTTGTACTAATGCATAAAATTTCTTCATTAATGAATAACATTTCTTCATTATAATCTAACATTTCTTCATTACATCTAACTGCTTACTAATAAATGTAATTTTGATGTATGTGTAAGTGTAAATGTAAGTTTGATTGTTTGTCTGCGTGTATTTATTTACTGTCAAAAATATACATAAGAAACCATACGGGAATGTTACTTTCCCGGCCTATGCCGGGAAAGTAACATTCCCGTACGGTTTTGTTGATCGTTGCGTGGCAACGGATCTTTTCCGGTCTGTTTTCTGATAGTTTCTTAGCAACGGACTAAAATACTGGAATTGTGCATTTTTCGATCTGAAATCGCGCCGAAAATTGCCGATCGATTTCAGAAAATAGTATATTGTGTATTTAGGTGTGAAAGCAATACATTCCCGGACGACGATGCAAATTGTTGGCCGAGGCCAACAAGCATCGAAATCCGGGAATGTGCTTTCACACCGAAGTACACATACTATTTTTTCTGAAATCACAATTAATATTATTATAAATTAAAGAATCTGTATTAATGCATAACATTTCTTCATTACAATCTAACTGCTTACTAATAAATGCAATTTTAATATGAATTGGTTTGTTTGCGTGTATTTATTTACTGTCTAAAATATACGTAAAAAACCGTACGGGAATGTTACTTTCCCGGCCTAGGCCGGGAAAGTAACATTCCCGTACAGTTTTGTTGATCGTTGCTTGGCAACGGATCTTTTCCGGTCTGTTTTGTGATAGTTTCTTAGCAACGGACTAAAATACTGGAATTGTCCATTTTTTGATCTGAAATCGCGCCGAAAATGTAGACATTGCCTATCGATTTCAGAAAAAGTACTTTATAAATGAGAGAAATTACTTTTTTTTGGTAAATTTCCAAGACATATGAATTGCTCATTTAATCATGCGTCGCTCCCTGGCACACTGTATATGCTTTCTTAGAAAATGTAAGGCTCTCTTACTGAAACGAGAAATTGGAGATTTTTTAATTTTTAAAACATAATAACATTGAAAATATCAACTTTATGAAAAAAATTATCGAACATTTCTTGTTGGAAATCGATAAAAAAATATTTAAAAACATTGTTTCATTGAAAAAATGTAATATTTCCTTTTGTTGTAAACAAAATTGTTTTAAACAATATCAGACCGGGTTACCGTCTGGTAAAATGGATGCTCATAATCAGTAGTGTCTCCAGAACTGATTCCAACAAATAAACTGCGTCCGAAATGTATTCGAAACTCATACGCCCATACTGCCTGCTATATAACTAGACCTCCCAATTTTATAGACTAATAACAACTTCGTAAAAAAAATGAAAATCGGCAAAGAGACCACGGTGTTTCATTTCTACATAAAAACTTTTAAAAAGTCAAAAACCTAAACCACATTCAAATTTAAAAAAATATTTATGACTAAGTTTTAAAATCTAAAAAGGAAGTAACAGGACAAGCTTTACTTGAAAACGTTTTTATTGAAAATAAAATTATATAAAAAAAAATATTTTTAAGAAAAAGCTTTTATTTGAAAAAACTGTACTAAAAAGTAAAAATAATTTTTTAAAATTCATATACCTGGAAACCAAAAACTTTGCGGACGGTCATATAGCACTAATGCATAGTTACTTTGCTCAATTGACCGCCCCCAAAGCTTTTGGTTTCCAGGTGTATGAATTTTAAAAAATTATTTAAACTTTTTAGTACAGTTTTTTCAAATGAAGGCTTTTTCTTAAAAATATTTTTTTTATATCATTTTATTTTTTACTTTTTAGTCTACTTATTTTACAGACAGACAGACAAAACCCTTTCATTTCATACAAATGGCAAGGGAGTCGTGAAGAAAGATAATTTGCCATCCTAGAGCGTCCGCCATATTGGATTTATAATGGCGTTACATCGTTTATCGTATTTTACTCGTCAATCCCTTTCATTTGATTCCATATCAAGGGGGTTGTGAAGAAAAAGGCGATCTGCCAGCTTGGGACGTCCGCCATATTGAATTTAGAATGACGTCACATTGTCTATCGTATTTTACTCGTAAAACCCCTTTATTTGATACCCATATCAATAGGGTTGTGACTAAAAAGCCAATCCGACATCTTGGGACGTCCGCCATATTGTATTTAGACCGATAATGGCTATACTATGTTACATTGTCACCGGACTTATACACGTATGCCAAATTTCAAAGCTCTAGTATAATAAGAACTAGTCGAAATTCAGCTTGCAAGATTTCACCAAACAAACATACATTCATACATAACACATTGCAAGTTAAATAAAAGCTTTTAAAAAAATTAATACAACACAAATATTTAGCATTTATGAAAATGTAAACATACGTATTTGAAACCAAAATAATACAATAATGGTAAAATGAAACAAAAACCGAACATCAACTCTTAAAAGGAAATTTATTTTCTCTGTCTATATAATCCCAGGATTATGTTATGTGTACTTTGTAGTTCTAACACATTATAGTGTAGGCAAATTAGCATTCTGACTAAATAGTTTATCGAATGAATGGATTTTTTCTTCAAGCGTATTAAAATGTTTAAATTATGTCACCAAAAACAGAAGTAGAAGTAGGACATTGTTTTACTAGTAACAAAATGTTAGTACCGAACGCCACCGTAGTGGACATTGTTTTACTAGTAACATAATGTTAGTTCCGAAAGCGCCGCCGTAGTGGGTATTGTTTTACTAGTAACATAATGTTAATACCGAAAGCCACCGGTGGCGCGCTATCCACTAGCCACTTGTCATATTGTGTCAACATGTAAGACTGTAGTTTGAATATTTGTACATTTATGATAAATAAATGAATTTTTGCATTTTAATACGCTTGAAGAAAAAATAGTATATATTACACGGAGTAGAACGTTTTTTTTTGTGTTTCGCTCAGTTTGCGGCTTCGGCTTCGCCTCAGCCGCAAATCCTGGGCTCAACACAAAAAAAGAGTGCGTTCTACTCCTAGTAATATAATATACTATTCACGAAACTTTGTGGATTCTGTTCGTTTTGAAGTCTAGATCAAACTTCAAAAAAAAATGGCCGCTAATATTGCCTCGCAATTGTTATAAACAATGATCTTGTTGCTAATTTGTTAACTAGTAAAATTGAGGTAAATTAAAAAAACAAAATGTCTTTTTAGATAATTTTATGAAAAATAACAACTTTTTACTCTCGTAAAATTTTCGAAAAATGCATATATTCCGAGATATAGTGGTTGAATTTTTCCAAAAGGGGTTGAAGGTGGAATAAAAAGTGACGAGAAAAATCCATAAATTCGAGTGAATATATTATTAAACTACAAGACTTTTTTTCCTTTATGACTTTTTCCTAAAGTGCACTCTGTCCAAGTTTCCTGGAAAAAACCGAAAAAAAAGGCCCTTATCGGAAAACGGAAAATATCCTAAACTATGAAATTTAAAAATCTGGAAAAATTCAAACGTATAGGTTAATACATTCTTTAAAATTTTGCTCTCTTCTAATTTTTTTGTAACGTACATATTTTCCGAGTTTTCAACAGTTTTTCACTATCAAAATGTATCTAAATTTTTTCATGACACAAAATGCTTGTAATCTCTAAAATTGTAATTAATTTATATATATTTAATAGAAAAATATCTAATTTGTGAAGAAAAGAAAGAACGAAAAAATTTCTACTGCTGTCTCGTAAGCAAATATTAAACCACCTTTACCCTTTCAAATAGAAAGACGTAAATTGGACTGTAAGTCGATGAAGTCTACTTATTTTGAACAATAGATAATTACACAATACACATCCTTTAAAATATCTGTAGAGAAAATGTTAAAAAACCAAACATATGGTTGAAATTAATATATTTCGGAAAGGGTTTCTTACAATAGAGGCCTTACCCCACAAGCGTCCATAATAAGACGCAATAAAACTGTCTTTCAGAAATAGCAATCCTTCATTTCAAAAAGACAAGTCAATTAGTTTCAGATACAACCCATTATTGTCTGTTTAACCGAAACTAGAATAACAGACTCCGAAACTGTAAAAAATTACCAAATATAAGACACTTTTCGAGCGGCTTTTACACCGTTATTGTAATACATTCTGGCGATTAAGTAAAATGCTAGAATCTCTAAAACGATTATTTTTTGTGTAATTTTATAGCAATGGGTTCCAGATCTTTTTATAATACATACACGTAACAACTATTAAGTTAATATCTTAAACCGTCCCACAGGAAACGTGCGTACAAAAAATACAGACAGACCGATAGATACAATTTTTTTTTGCCCTCAAATTTAAAATCTCGATATTTCATGACATTCTAAACCGATTTCAACAAAAAAAAAATGAAGATTTTTTTTTACGATTACTATACTACCAATCCACTATTTGGATGTGGAAGTAAAATTTACAACTCAAATCATCCAATGTCCCAAATTGGGATACAAATTGTGCGAAAATTATTAAGTAATTATAAATACTGATTTAATGAAGCTAAAATATTATGACATGAGGGTTTATTGATACATCTGAAAGTGTATTTTAAATAAAAAGAAACATTTCTTATTATAAAAACACAATTTGTAATGTTAAATGTTAATAAAACTGAACATGCCTCAAGTTTAACAACAGGTAGTTTTCTTTATAGTAGTGTAAAATATTATAAAAAATCTGAGGCCTTGGCTTCTAGTAGGTATACTTATTCACCAAAACTACACTAACATTTTTTTTTGTATGTCTTACAAAACATTTTTTGTAATAAATAAAAAATGTTTTTTCCATGATTTTATTTTAAGGATAACTAAATGAAATATATTTCACAATAGAAATATGAAACATTTCATTTCTTGTTTCTTATTTATAACAAATTCGGATAAAAACATACATTATTTTTAATGAAAATATATGCCATTTGATTTATTACTTCCACATCCATGTAGTGGAGTGGAAAGATGTACAAGGTGCGCCACTTAAAACTGCCCATACTTGTAACTTTTTTTTTTTTAAAGCGATGACCTTGTTGGGCACATCAAATTGTAGACATTTTTAAAGCCTTAAACACGCATACAGAGTGATTTAAAAAAAAATTGAAAAAATTGTTAAGAAAGGAAACTTAATTTCTTTGAATATTTTTTTACCTCAACTTGTACATGAAATGTGTTAATGTTTTCTTATAAAGGTTTTAATTAGCTTCAATTTATGTTAAAAAAAAAGTTTTAAGAATAAAAATTCCTATTATTTAGTACATTTTAATAGAGTTTGTTTTTAAAAATATTTATTTCTTTTGTTTCTTGTTGCTGTTTTGTTACGTTAAGGATTTTTTGTGATATGTCTTTTACAAATAAAGCATAAAATTATTATTTACATTTTTTCAGTTATTATAAAAAAATCAGGAGTCGGAAGGAGTGTTTTTAATTTCTTTCTCTAAAACCAAAAAGAATTTCGGATATGACGTAATAAACATAACATAAATTGAAGCTAATTAAAACTTTTATAAGAAAACATTGACGCAGTCATGTACAGGATGAGGTAAACAAATATTCAAGGAAATTAAGTTTTCTTTCTTAACAATTATTTTAATTTTTTTTTAAATCACTCTGTACACATGTTTAAATGCCTTAAAATTATCTACAATTTGATATGCCCAACATGGTTGTAGTTTAAAAAATAAGAAAGTTGCAAGCCTGGGGAGTTTTAAGTGGCGCACCCTGTATAGTAATCTTAAAAAAAATTTCAAAATGTTTTTTGCTGAAATAATAAATGTCATAAAACGTCGAGATTTTAAATTTAAGAGAGAGAAAAATTCTGTCTGTGTGTCGGTCTGTAACTTTTTTGTGCGCACGTTTTCTTCGCAACGGTCGTCTAAGATACTGTCTTCAAATTTGGCACACATATGTTCCATGACGAGATCTGGTACTAGATTATGTCTTGCGCTAATTCCGGTGAAGGGTTGTGAGTTAAATAGGGTAAGCAGGGAAAAACAATAAAGCAAGCTAATAACAGTCCAGAAACTTAATTTTTAAAATCTTCTATTTAACTTCATTTTAAAAGCTTTGTACGGTAGTTAGTATGTTTGGGTCAAATCGTGCAACCAAAATGGATCCTGGAGGTATTGTTTAATAGAATAGATTCGGCGGCGCCCGGAAAGATTCGAATATGGATTCGGCAGCGCCTGAAAATTGCCTTGGTATTCGACATGGTCCGGAAGTCACCTTGGTGTTTAGCTGTTCCCGAATATGGATTATGCAGAGCTCGAATATAGATTCGGCGGCGTTCTAATTTGGATTTGGCAGCGCCCGGAAGTTACTTTGGAATTCGGCAGCGCCCAAAAATGGATTCAGCGGCATCCTAATATCGATTCGGCAGCGCCCAGAAATTACCTTGGTATTCATGCGCGCCCGGATATGGATTTGGCACTATCTTAATATGGATACGGAAACGCCCGGAATTTGCCTTCGTATTCGGCAGCGTCCGGAAGTTCTGGAGGTTTGGCTAGCATTCGGCAACGCCCTTTTATTAAAATTCTGTGACCAATTATTTCCACATACTAGAGTGCAAATATGGTCAAGATGTTTTCCTTTAAAGAGACTTGGATGGGAAATCTGGATGTGGAAATATTGATTCCTTAGGCAGCGGTTTTATTCCAAAAGCTACAACAAATTTTGAATGATTTATTTTATCACAACTCAATTGAGAGTAATACTCCAATTTCGATTTTCATAAAAAAAGTAATCTTTTAACAAATAGCCATAACTTTGACAATTTTTATTGTAGAAGAACCGGAATATATTAAATTGAATTACCTTTCAACGTTGTAATAACCAATTTCAGACCCTTCGGTTTTTAAGTTATTCACGAAAAATACGTGTTGAAATTTGACATTTAGAAAGGGACGAAAAAACACAAAACCTTAAAAAAATAATATCTCGAACAATCTTTGAACGGGATTAATCTGAAATTTAAGGTAAAGTTAATTTCTTATGTTTCAAGTCGTACAAATAACAGTTTTTGACATAATTCGTAATTTTCAAGATATTTCCAGAAATCCATTTTTTAACGAATTGCTAGATACAACGAATCAAAAATCACGGTCATTTACATTCAAACTATACAAATTGCGCGGAGATATTAAGAAAATTGTATGACTTTTATATCAACTTTATTATTCTAATTATAACATGTTGTTTGAGTGACCTATAATAACACAGCCACACAAAAAAAATAAAGTGTCTTGACCCCAGAGACTGACTAGGTAGACTTTATGTTTTTCGGGTCGCTGAATCCATTTGATCCCATGTCATCAGGTTTATGGTCATTTGAAGGTCAAATTGAGATATGACCGTGAAAAATTCCGTAAAAAATTTATGTTTATGTTTTTGAGGTTGCTGAATCCGAATCCGGAGTTTATTTGATCCCATGTCATCAGGTTTAAGGTCATTTGAAGGTCAAATTGAGATATGACCGTGAAAAATTCCGTAAAAAATTTATGTTTATGTTTTTGGGGTTGCTGAATCCGAATCCGGGGTCCATTTGATCCCATGTCATCAGGTTTAAGGTCATTTGAAGGTCAAATTGAAATATGACCGTGAAAAATTCCGCAAAAAATTTATGTTTATGTTTTTGAGGTTGCTGAATCTAAATCCGGGGTTTATTTGACACCATAATGTCGGAATCAAGGTCAAATGAAGGTCAAACACATGAAATTCAATAATACAATCTTTTTTGACCCCGGATTCTGAAAAAGCAGAAAATTTTACGTCCAAATACATCCTGAACGGTTCATGAAACCGATTTCTTAGGTCATTTGTTGGTTATCAAGCGGTCAAATGCTTATTTTCCATTTCTTAGCTGATATATCGATTGTAAATCGAAAACTTGCGTCTATGACTAGTGACCTTCAAGTTTTTGTGGTCGCTTATCACGATATCTCAATTTGACCTTCAAATGACCTTAAACCTGATGACATGGGATCAAATGGATCCCGGATTCGGATTCAGCGACCCAAAAAACATAAAGTCTACCTAGTCAGTCTCTGGGGTCAAGACACTTTATTTTTTTTGTGTGGCTGTGTAATTAATATCATGAAAGAAATAGAAGTAAACATTGTTGAATTACTTAAACACTATCAACGAAAAAACTAGCTCGAATTAAAACTAAAATATACTTTACGTGCAATATGTACAATATGTTTACTTAAAGTGAACTGCAATTAAATTTTAATTTTATTTATATAAATATATACTTTGGAAAAAACTTTGTTAGTTTAGATGAATTATAGTTTTACAGATATCTATGAACTTTTAAAATCACGAGGTGTAGATGCTCCAAACTGATTAATTTTGAAGCACAGTGGCAAGTGTAAAGTAAAAAATATATTATAATTTAAGCTATCAAACTTTATCGTATAATTTTTTCCATCTTGTTAGTTTCAATTCGACAACTTTATCTTTAAAACGGTGTCTTAGTAACTCTACAACTCTTTCAACCATGCATTTCTCTACAAGAGGTTGTTCTTGGGTCACCTACTATACTTTTCTTAAATAGAATCCAATAAGAAATCCAAAAATTTAAACAAAACGAATTAAAATAATCTCCAACATACACTAGTTCACAAGTTCAAAGACGTGTTAATTCTTGATAAAGCTTGTAAAAATGTGTGTGAGGGCACATTGGATTTGGAATGACGTCTAGAAAAATGCGCAAAACTTTCAAACCCGCATATAAACAATTGCAAAAGTTATAAACAAATTAAGATTGAAGAAATAACGAGCTTCGTTTTTTGAAAATAACTCGAAAACCATTAATATTTAAGAAATTTAAAAAAAAGATTCTTGAAGAGGAAGAAATTTCCAATAGAAAAGTCAGAACTCCCGGTATTCTATCTCTATTATTAATAATTTTAATTTAATGTTGAAAATAAGGCTTCGTGCGGCAAACGCTAAGCCGTTACGAAACCGGCCGTAATAAGTAAAAATATTTTTTTATGTATTAAATATTAATTTAAAAATTTTAAAAAACTATGGTATTATCCAGACATTTAAAGAAAACAAAATCCAGATTTTTCATAAAATGAGCCTATTGTTAATTAACAATTTTTTTTAGAGCTTACGTTTATATTTCAAGTCGGATAATTGTTCAGCAAAAGCCACTAAAATTATTACGTTTCCTTTAGACCTTATATCAACTATACTGTACGAGATTATGACATTGCGATATTTTTAATTGTTATAGTCTATTAGTTATTAATTATTTAAGATAACAAAAAACTAAAAAATTTAAAAAAAAAGGTTGACATTTTTTTATTAATTTTAATTATTATTACTGGTTTTATTTTCAAAAATAACATAAGATTACATAAACTTTAAGTTTTTAGTGTTATTTGTTTAAACAAATTTTATAAACAAATAGATAAATTACTTATTTTTGAAAAGCATTTTTTGCCATTTTATTTGTTATAAAATATTATGAATTAAAAAAAAAAAATTTTCTTAAAAACATTTTTTAATTGTTTATAATCATTTTTTTCCTTTCTTCATTATTTAAACAAGTTATTAAGTACAAATTTTAGTCTTAAAACCTATTATTTGCAATTCTCTACAAGGTGGATTTTTTTTTGTTGTTAATTTACTTGCTTATTTAATAAATAATTTGTTATTAACAACCTCCGAATGTGTTTATATTTTTTTAGATAGAAAAAAAATTTAAAAAAACAACCGTATACATAAACACAAAAAAAAATGTTAATATTTCTTATAGAATTTTAAATTTTAAATATTAAAAATGTTTTTTGACATATTTATGTATATGGTTATTCTGGTTATTTTGTTCTATCTAAAAAAATATAAACACATTCGGCGATTGTTAATTAGAAATTGTTTATTAAATAAACAAATTAATTAATAACAAAAATTCCACCTTGTAGAGAATTGCAAATAAAAAATTTTAAGAATATTTTTTTTCTTAATAATTTGTTCAAATGAAGAAAAACGGGAAAAAATAATTATAAACAATTAAAAAAATGTTTTAAGAAAAAATTGTTTTCAAAAATACGTAATTTATCTATTTCTTTATAAAATTTGTTTAAACAAATAGCACTAAAAATTTAAAGTTTATATAATTTTATAGTATTTTTGAATATAAAAACAGTAATAATAATAATTTTAAAATTAATAAAAAAAAATTTTCAACCTCTATTTAATTTCTTAGTTTCTTGTTAGCTTAAATAATTAATAACTAATAGATTGTAACAATTAAAAACATCGCAATGTCATAATCTCATAAAATATAGTTGACATAAGGTCCTCACGAAGCGAAATAATTTTAGTGGCTTTTGTTTAACAATTTTCCGACTTGAAACATAAACGTAAACTCAAAAAAATTGTTAATTAACAACGAGCTCATTTTATGAAAAATCGGTAAAAAAATTTTTTCCAACGGGATATTGTTCCTTTAAGTGTCTAAATAATAACGCAATTTAAAAAAAAATTATATTAATACTTCACAATATAAAAAAATTGTTTTGCTTCTTACGATCGGTTTCAGAGTATCGTAACGGTTTAGCGTTCGCCGTGCGAAGCCCCATTTTCAACATTAAATTAAAGTTATTAATAGTAGAGATAGAGTTCCAGAGTTTCTTCTTTAAGAACCTCTTTTTTTTAATTTTTCAATTATTAATAATTTTCGAGTTATTTGCATAAAGCAAAACTCGTCATTTTTTTCAATCTTAATTTGTTTATAACTTTTACACATTTTTCTAGACGTCATTCCGAATCCAATGAGCCCTCACTTATATTTTTACAAGCTTTATCAAGAATTAACACGTTTTCGAACTTGTGAATTAGACTAAATAAGATTCTTTTACATTAACATAATTTTGTAGTTTGTAAAATATTTTTGCTAATAACTTTTCTCTTTTCTTCTGTAGTTTAATTAAACTACAGAACACTATTTTACTTATAGCCTTGCTGAACCATCCTTAACAAAAGTTGTTTACAATCAAGAGGTACAAATTCCGTCCTCATTTTAACAGTTACACGAATTGTCTCCACTAAGTTTACTTTTCCTAGTAGTAATGTATTCGAGCAAACTAAAACATCTGGATCAACATGTGGTATATAAAAACCTACTTCCACGGTGTTGCCAGCTGACTAGATGCCATCTGAACCGCTTCTGAGGTCAGCAGGTATTCAAAATGATTATTTTTCGAACGACAGGCACGCCAGTTAGTAGCAAACCGCTGAACTGAAATATTCACCAGGGTGTCAAAATGGGTCATTTGACCTCCAACGTAAAATAAGTTTTAATGACAAAATACAACATCTACGAAGCCCCTACGTTAATATCTCTAGCAGGTCAGATGGCATCCGAATACCGGATGCCATCTGACTCGTGGATGCCAACTGAACCTAAAATTTTACATTGTGGGATGCCAATTAATACCTTATATAAATATATACATATATATATATATATATATATATATATATATATATATATATATATATATATATATATATATATATATATATATATATATATATACATATATATACGCGTAAAATCACCAAGTGGCACCGAAAACTAAATTGACGTTCTCGCACCCAATATTTTCCGCATTTAATGTGAGCAAGTGGCTCCCTATATATTCCCGATATGTATATGCGTTCAGGCACCGTATATATGGAGAAGACACTTTTTCTTTAGATACTCACTGTGTTGTTAATACATTTAGGATTGCTAACGCACTCTGTAAAAATAGGCCATTGTGTTGCTTGTCTTTTTGAAACGTATCACATACGTGCGATATCCGTGGTTTAATTGCAGAAATAGAGGAAATAAGATGAGAAATAATTCTCAGAGTGAACTAAAAATTGTTATTGATGTTGACTCATCATATTCTATATTTAGTTTCAATTGAGGTCTAGAAAATTATTTGAAAAAAAAGACAAGTAGATGAGGTTGATTAAAAAAGAAACAAATTAATTATTTATTATTCAGTGGTGATAAATCACTTATGAAAACATGTAATTAGAATATCAATTTTAGTTATTGTAAAATACAGTGTGAATTTGTGTATATGACATACCAATAGTAACTGATATTTATTATTGACAGTTCGGCTAATTTCAAAGCATGTCGTACAAAATAGTATATTACGTAATGAGTGTTGTAAGAAGCATATTACGCACGAATGGAAAAGTTATTTTCATGAGTGCGTAATTGCTTTACAACTCGAATTATGTACTATACTTTACCTACGATCACTACTGTAAATAGTAAAAAACACACTACCTGCCATTCATGTAATTTTACGTATTGTAAACAAAACGCACTGTAAACAAATCGCACGGTAATCAAAACGCACGGGACACCCAATTATAGGTGGCTTATATCGCTGACGCGGGGTTTAAAAAAACAAATGGGCCTACGTAATTTTCAAACGCTGTCAAAACTGACATAATATTTGTTGAATGACATTGTTGACTAGTAAACTAAATCCAGATTTTACTAAATAAATATATAAATATGATCGTAGGTAAAGTATAGTACATAATTCGAGTTGTAAAGCAATTACGCACTCATGGAAATACGCACTCGCCGCTACGCGGCATCGTGCGTAACTTTTCCATTCGTGCGTAATATGCTTCTTACAATTCTCATTACGTAATATACTATTACCTACGATCATATTCATTTATTTATTTAGTAAAATCCTGATTTAGTTGTCAACAATATTATTCAACAAATATTATGTCAGTTTTGACAGCGTTTAAAAATTACGTAGGTGCATTTGTTTTTTTAAACCCCGCGTCAGCGATATAAGCCACCGATAATTGCGTGTCCCGTGCGTTTTGTTTACCGTGCGGTTTGTTTACAGTGCGATTTGTTTACAATATGTAAAGTTCAACTTACATAGATGTCAGGTAGTGTGTTTTTGACTAGTTACAGTAGTGATCGTAGGTAAATAATATAATAATCGTTTCCCTCAAAAATTCTTAAAATCACAAAAATGTATATTACAAAACAATAAGCGAGTAAAATATTAATTTCATCTAATAAAAATGTCAATTTATTTACAATCTTTTGATTCTAAATATTATATTATGAAATAGTGTAATAGGTAGTATGATTTAAAAATATAATTTATTACCTTATTTTGTATGAACTGTTACATACGGTAACGTTGGATCTCAACGTTAATATATTTTGTTGAATTTGTACAATTGCTTTAAGGGTGGCGGTGTGGCTTAAAAAAATGATTTCGTAATTCGACAAGTTCTCCTATGAACCGATTGAGAAAATACTTTGACAGGCTTTTAGAAAATATTTGATATAATGATACTGGGATATTGAAGTCAACAAAAAATATATTTTTTTTTGTTTTTCACACAAGAAAAAAATGTTTTTCTTTCTTTAGTTTTCAATAGGCTAATACCATTCTATAAAGTTGCCTATAAAAGCCTATCCAAAAATTATTTTAATCGGTTTAGGAATGTAGGAGAAATTGTCGAATTACGTTTGCGGCTTAATTGCAATAAAAGATTAAACTGCGGTTGATTTCGATACTCTTGATTTTATTTATGCCTTTTCAGAAAATTATACATATATAATATGCTCTTAGATTTAGTTTGGGTGAAAGTTATAAAGTATATGGAGCTTTAGCTCTTAAATTTGTTAACGCTGCTAAATAGGTTGTTTTCAGAGTTATCCCATTCTCTTGTCTATAAAAGGGACAAGTGCCGTAATAAATAAATGTTTATATATGTTTATATATTATCTTAGTTACGGTTCAAATGGTCGGTGCATCAAAGTTTTGTCAATTTTCAGTTCATAGACTTATTTTATTAACAGGCACTCACATCAAATCATGGGCCCCGGCCCCTTTCATTATAACTACACTACCTGTACCCAAATTTTAATTAATTTAATATTTTTGCATTGCGTTTCCTAGTTTATTCGGACCTCTAAGTGGTCGGGCCCTGGTACCACGGTACCTACTGGACCTACCCCCCCTCCCCTGTTGGGGCCCTGATTATAAAGTATAGTTTAAAGTGAGAAATAATGTAAACAACAATTTGTAGATAGGCCAGACTCCTTGTGCCTGAAAGAACATAATACAGACAGATACTACAATTTTATTACATTATCAGATGAAGCTAGTTCAGGGATGAACAATGACTATGCATTGTCATTATAATATACGTATGACAATGCGGCAATATAGGTAGAGTAATTGTAGGAATACAGGAAATAGTCAAGTAAAATTCTGAAAAAGTAAGCTAAATAATTGTATGTGATATTGACACTCATTGTATATATCACGTATCAGTTGAAAAACTCAAAAAATGTAATTAACAAAGATTAGGCACTTCTCAGTAGGGAGCTATTCATAACAAACAGGTTATGTTAACGAAAGTAGTTACGAAAGTATAGGCAACGTTTAGATTACGTTAATTATTTTTCAAAAATGATCAATCAATTGGCCTCAAGTTTTCACCTTTTTTTATATTTTACATATTCACAATCGATTATTTTTATTTATTTGCTTTTATCATGATTAGAGAATATTATTTAGGTATTATGCAAATCACAACTTACACACTTTCTTATTTATTATGAAAATACCTACTTTCTGTATATTGTTGCCCTAATCTGGGCACGCTAATATACTAGTAATTCAATACTCCGTGAGTATTAGCTAGAAGATAGTTGTTTTGATTGGTTCTCCAATAATGAGTGTTTTAAAGTATTTACCTAACTAGTATATTAGCATATTTACATATTTGTTAACAATAACTGTTAATATGAAGGTCACATTTTAATAAGTGTAGAAAATATGGATTTTTATTACCATGTCGATAGTGAAAAATTGCATTCATTAATACAGCGAGAAACTTTTATCTTTCTAGATAAAGGATGGGGACAAGTTTTTACCGTGAAACTTCTATGGGCGCGTTAGGCATTTTTCAGTAGGAAGTAAAGTACTATAAAATGTTTTTGGTTACTTGAAGTCACCGGCACACAATTTTTTTTGGGTTACTTCCAATTTAGCCGAAGTTTGCAACTTTTTTATTTTTAATAGTAACTTTCTTTCGTAATCCGAAGTTCAATTTTCTTTATACTCCTTTTTTCGAATTTAAGAATGGCTGAGTAAAAATAAAATTTAACATCTCAGTAGAAAGAATGCCATGGAAAAAATATATAAGCTGCAAAATTTTAACAAGCTTACCATGGAGTGTACAAAAAACATAAAACCACCTTCCTTAATTCAATATGTTAATTTTAAACTTGTATAAGAATTAAAATTTTCAAAAATTATTGAAAATAAATCTTTTTAAACATTTTTTTTAATAGTCTCATTTTCTTTTCTATTATTTGTTTGTAATATGTGTTTTCCATTTAATTTTATTTAAGTAACAGAGAATTATATAAAATTAATGAAAACTGAATAGTTTCTTAGAAAAAGTGCCTGCAACATAAATGTTTAAAATGAATAAGATTCCAGAAAGGTTCAATGTAATGTTGAAAAGGGACAGAGAGGTAACAAACACGTGTTAATAATAAGACACAAAAGAAGATACTAGAACTTACTTTGACTGAATTTTAAAGTAAATGGACCACTGCTCATTTTAAGGAATATATGACACATTTTAAGCTAATTAGTTGGCGGGAATTATGGAGAAAAGAATCATTGTGTACCGTGGACCACACGGTAGAAATAAAATTTCTAATTCAAGCACATTACGGTAAAAACATTTTGTAGCACATCAAAAAGTTGCCTCTAACCTACCCTTCATTACATAATTTTTTTACATATTTCGGTACATATTTAAATACCGGTTAACCGGTTATGTTAATTTTACTTCCACGTCCAGTGGAAGTATAGTAACAAAAAAATTTTAAAAAAATTTTATTGTCCAAATAGGCTTAAAATGTCATGGAACGTCGAGATTTTAAGTTTGAGCGAAAAAAAAAATTTCTGTCTGTCTGTATGTCTGTCGGTCTGTCTGTCTGTAACTTTTTTTGTGCGCACGTTTACTCTGGAACCGTTTAAAATATTGACTTGAAATTTGGTACACATATGTACTTTAACGAGATCTAGGACTGGATTATATTTTCATCTTGTTCCGTCGAAGGGTTGGGGTGAAAATTGGGGTAAATTTGGGGTAAATGGATAAACCGAGCAGGTAAGAGTCCACGAAATTGCTATTTAGTATATACAAGGTCTCAAAAAAAATTTGGCATTAGCCACTCCCATTTCCACCCCCACCCCCTATTAAAGGGGATTGAAAAAAAACTGTGATTTAGTGTATGTACAGGAACCAGAAACCTCAAAATATTTTTTTACTTCATCCACACACCCCCATTACCACCCCCTATCACCACCCCCACCCCACTACCGATGTGGGGTATCGTTTTATGAGTTTTTGGGGTAGAGGATTTCAAATATTATATTATTAAAGTTCCATAAACAATTATTTTAACATACAAAGTTTTTTGTTGTGAGTGACTTGGATAGAGAGTCTGGATGTGGAAGTCGTGATTCCTTGGGCAGCGGTTTTTATTTACCGATTTACCGGTTATTAAAATTTCCTGTAAATTGCATTGTGCATGTTTACAACTTTATTACTTTCTCAAAGTTTTCTTTTAGTAAAACCTAAGTTTATATTTTCTGCAAAAAGGTAGATATTCGGAGATTCAAATAATAGAAAAATATGGAGACTTCCCCCATTCAAAAAATGTTTTAAAATGATTTATTTTCAACAATTATTAAACAAATTAAATAGTGGAAGCCATTACATTGTGATAATTAATCATAGTGAAACAGATGAAAACACCTTTCTTTGTTTTTTATCATTAATTTATTATAACCAAACGTTACCGCAGTTTCGACAAGCGTGTAATTTTCAAACAGTTGATTCACAAATACAAAAATTATTTATAATTTAATTTTGTGTTTTAATGTTTAAAATTTACATATTAATTTAAAGAAAATGCAGTGATATCATTTTCCAATTTTTTTTGCGCACTCTTCATTTAGAAAATATATTTTTAAGACACTTCTTTTCAATGGTTTTTTTAAGATTTAGAATTTTTTATAAAAATTTAAAATTGGCATACTAATAAATAAAATGCAGAGGTGTTGAAAATTTTCTATGCGCTGTTCTACGAAGACTCCGTGGCCAGCTGAATTTTATTGCTTGACAATTTTTCTTATGACTTTCTTTCTGCTGAAATAAAAATGGTTTTCACTTAAAAATGTAAAAAATTGCAACTTCCGGCTTTACTCTGGAACCTTTTGAGTCGCTTCTTATTTCACCCCAATTCGATATATACATCCTCTGGATTTTGAGATGTGTTGACATAGACTTTTATAGACATATGACTTCAAATAATCCCACAAAAAATAATTAAAAGGTGTAATAGTAGAGGTACAGAATTCGAAAAAGTCGTCTAGAAACGTGTCCCGTGGAACATTGAGACAAGTAAATATGTACTGATTGCGCTATTATTATGTAGTGTAATTTTAGAAATGAAGAAAATAAGATGAGAAATAATTCTCAAAGAGTGAGCTAAATAAATTGTTATTGAGTTTAGTTTCAATTGAGGTCTAAAAAAATTATTGGAAAAAAAAATCAAGATGATGCAGATTGATTAAAAAAATAACAAATTCATTATTTATTATTCAGTGGTGATGAATCATTTACGAAAACATTTTATTAAAATATCAATTTTAGTTATTGTAAAATACACTGTGCATTTGTGTATATGACATACCGAGTGATGTAAAGGGTTTGTAACATTTATAATAACCCATAAGTTTTGTGTTTTTAAAAATAAAAATATACAGGGTAGTCACTCTAAACAAATTTGAAAAAATATGGTGTGGTTACCAAAAAAAATTAAAAAATGTGACGCAGGACGATAATATTTCTCATGCAGCTAACATAACTGTCAAAGAAACATTTGAAAAAACATACAAGGTGGTCACCCTAAACACAAAGAAAATATATGACGGTGAACGATAATATTTGGCATGTAGTTAACACAACTGCCGTGGAGAAAAATATGAAAAATATTCAAAAAAAAATGCGATGGAGAAAAATTACACAAATCTTAGGAAAATAACCATAGTTTTTAGTTAATAATAATATACGGGGTCGTCATCTAACAGAGAAAGTAATTAATGACTAAAGTATGCAAACTGTGCATTTTGATAAGGCTGTGTGCTAGAGAGAAAAGTTAAGGGGAAATAAATTTGGGTTGGACTTAGCGTTTCGAAAACTTCACCTGCTTGGTCTGTTTTGTCCTGTTTAGTGACATCAGTCAATTCAATAAACTGAATATCTCCAACTCTCTTCCTGTTATGCAGGAGAAGTAACATTAATGTTACCTTAACAAGAATTCTTTATTGCAATATATTTGTTTCTTTTTTAAAATTTCTACAGTATTTACAGCTTTTTCTATACAAAATGTTCTTAGTGTCATAACGTCTTCGGTAAACGAAAGTAGTTCTTTTGAATGGTTTATCGATTTGTTTCTATTCAGCTCTTTGAGAGCAAGACTACCAACTAAACTTCCCAATTACATTCATTTTTCGCAAAAGTTTTAATTCCTCCACTATATTTTTAAAGTTATCTAATGACTCGTCCTTTTTGCATATTAGATATGTAACAATATTAATTAAATCTTTAAATGTCTTTCCCTGGGCAAAGCGTACGATGCCACCCCATATGATGCTTCATTTTCATAATAGTTGCTATGCGTTATTTACGACCTGAACAAGATAATCGATATTGATAGCATATTTTTTAGTGCAAAGGTATAATGAATGTATAAACAAAGAATTAATAGATACGTTACGGTTACATTAATCCTTTTTCTGCATATCCCACTTTTACCCCCCCATCTTGTTATAGAGTCCAATCATAGATACTTTTTTCTTGAAACAACAGTGTTAGATACGTTATTTTATTTTCTTTAATTGTTCGAGGGCACCTCCTGAGTATTTTGAAAAGTTGGCAGGGGCGGCGGGGGTGTGCGTTAGCCGCAATATTTGAGCTTAAACGGTTAGTTCTACGAAAATAAGCATGTAAATCAATTTGTAGTGAGTTCTTACCATTTTTGTCATAGCAGCAACGGTTCGCGAGATATATACGTTGAACTTTGAAGAGATATAGCAGCTAACTCACACCCCCGCCACCCCCGCCACCCCCACCACTTGATAGAATACTCAGGATGTACCTATTGATTGGACTAATATTAGTTATACCATATATTATCAGATTTTAACTATTTGGGTGGATATAGTAACATTGATATTAAAAGAGTAATAAAAATTATGTGTTGCAATGATTTATGGTTTTATTAGGAAGCAGACAGATTATTCAGAGTAACCTTTAGCTCAGACGACACAGAACATTTTATAGTGAAACCCACAAAAATCTGCAAACTGAATAATTTTTTTTTGATGAGTTCGTGAAAGTGTATAGAATAATATTCTGAAAAGTTTACATTTCGCTCGGATGCAGAACATAAAAAAAAAGTGAAAAAAAAATTTTTTATCCATTTTTTCAAAATTTTGAAATTAAGTCAGGGTAGGAAAAAATACAGGTGGATAGACCACGTGTGTCTGAACAAAAAATGTCCTAATAAAATTTATCGCTAAAGCCACGGTATTCCTGAAAAAAATAGTGAAATAATTTTGTCACTCTGCGCGGCCAGTGCACGGTTAAATGTACACTATGGAACTTCTAAAAATTCTTAGCTGTTCTATCGAGTAAAATAAAGCTTTTTTTCTCTTTCTGATTACACGTTTTAGACATTTTTATTATTGAATGGGAGGATAAATAGTGAGTATAGAGTGAAAATATATAATTATGGACGCATATACAGACACCACATATAGCCGCTGAATCGCTCGCAAGAATTTTCACGTGCCTTTACTGCATTGTATTTATTACAGGTACACTTATCCACATTTCAGCTATATCCAATGGATTCCTTATACATTTGTTAATGTATTGGAAAAGTTCCAGAATTTATATTCTAAACAATCAAAAATATTTTCATAGTTATAAGGATAAGATCGTGAAAATCGCAATTTGTTATCATGATCTGATTGATCATATTTTCGAAAAAATGCATACAAATAAACGATTTTGTGTTTAAACATTCGAAAAGTATACATTTTTTTCCGAAATAGCGATATTTTACTTTTCTCAATGGGTCAATTTCTTGACAAGTTACAGCCTCTAATATATATATATTTATCAAAAAAATCATCAAGCAAGGAAATTAAAATTATTTGAGAGTACTTTTTTTAATCCTCGTTACTACAACTTAATAAACCATAATAATCATGGAGTGTACATACTTTTTAACAGTTCTCAATGAAGAAAGAATTTTTTTGAAGGGCTTCTATTTTTTTCTATATTGTTTGTTGCAAGTTTGGGCGTGAGAATATATATAAGTATATTTGTCCCATCCATCCTTTGCTTGTATTGTTTGAAACAAAAAAACATCAGAAAGCTACAATTTTCATCTTTTAAATGAGCCAACACTCATATAGATTGAACAAATTCTGATTTAGTGACATGTAATTCAGTGCGTCGGTGTCACAGTCATGCGTATTCAAGCGCGTGCACGCATGGATATCGCTCCGAGTTATAACGTTACACTTGACTATTTTTTCCGGGAAAACCGTGGCTTTAACGATAAATTTTGTTAGGACATGTTCATAAATATGTGATCTATCCGTCTGTATTTTTTATTTTTTTCTAGCTTCTAGCTATTTAATTACTACTGAAAATGCAGAGGAAAGATATATGTAGTACGACTTTTTCGGTTTTTAAATGGATCAGCCAAACATTACATAATTTTTAATTCCAGATTTACTTGAGAAGCTTGACCATTTTTTTAAGGTGTCGAAACCAAGATTGAGTTGTTTTTGGGATGCTAGTATTTTAAATATTGTGTATAAATCGAAAGGTATCTAATCGGTTTCTTAGAAATATTTTATTTTTCTGTTCCTTATCCAAAACTGCTAAAATTTACGGGGAGACATTTTAAAAAATGTGAATTGTAATTATAAAAGAAATAAAAAAATTTGCAGGTGAACTACACCTTCTTACCAAATAGCGCAAAATATTTATTTAAACGACTAAAGATCTAAAAAGATTTTGAAATATCAGTCATTTATTATTTAAGTGCGTAGACTCGTAAGAAGGCAATGATTTTTTTTGTATATACAATTTTACAAATATTTGATGATGGTAATAAGAAAAACTCTTTTCATCTTCATTTAAACGATTTTTTTGGAATTAGTTTAGAATTTTAGAAAGTGAGACCAAAACATTGAGGACTAACTTTAGAGAAGAAGAAATATGAATTTTTTTATTTATAAGACACCAAAACACAAAAATTAACGTATCTCGGGCCCAAATTCAAGTAAATCAATCCCAAATTTTCAGATGTTGGTTTATTCATCTACATTCATAATTCTTGACTGTTTTTGATTTAATAAAAATCCAGACTTATTAAAATTTGTTTATAATTACAACTGTGAAAATTATAAGCAAATTCCAAAAAAAATGTTTAAATTAAAAAAAAAACATGTTCTTAATTGTGCTGCAAAATACATTAAAACAACTTATATTTAAAAAAATGCGCTTCTATGAGTCGGTGCATTTAAACATTAATCAACTGAAATTTCGAAGTCCTTTTTATTTTCAGCTGTTTAAATAAATATTTTGCATTAAAATTAGACATCAATGTTTAACTCGATAAAAGGGAATACTCCTATTAATGATTTGTGTATTATTATTACATCATATTCTTTATATTATTCAAAAAAGTAAATTTTAAAAAATATATATTATAAATTAACAAATTATTAGAAAGTTTATTTAGAAGTTTTATTTATTTCAAATTTTATTGGGAACAATTTGGTATTTTTATTTTTGAGATGCAATTACTAGGATCGAGAGAGAAATATTTGAATTTCTGGTAGATTTTACTAGCAACACATGTTCATGGTTAACTTTATTTTTAAGAGCATCGCTCTACTTGCATACTGTTGTAATTGTAAAATATTATCTTTGCTAACCTTTTCTGTTGACAATTGAACAGCTTAAAGCATGGCGTAGAAAATGAATTTATGGCTTTATTGGCCCTAAAATTCTCATCTTATGAACTCGTTTATGAAATGAATTTTGCTATTACATTACTTTATTATTATACCTATTTGATTTAATCAGATAGGTATATTTTAACCAAAAAAAAATTATAATAATCATAGTAGAAAAAAAAAATCGTACAGAAATCCGTTTCATATCGAATGTATGTGTGTGTAGATCGTTTCTTGTAAACACGATAACTTCTATTAGACTTAAAATAATTATTTCTTTGGCGCGTATGTAAAATAGTGTGGTAAAATACTCCCTGGTGAAATTGGGCCATATCCGCCATACAGGGCGATAGCCAGAGGCGTACAAATGATCAGGTTTTACATAAACTGTGTTTATTATAATTGTAGAGCAAAATATTACTATAAAAATATCAAGATATATAGGATATCAAAACTATATAATATAGTGTGTCTATAAGGTTCGAAAGTACTTTTACGTAGATTGAAGGATCTATCAATTTAACTTCAAAATGCTATTGAGGTGTTTTTAATAACGAAAGTTGCATTTTTATTTCAAATTTCGAACATTTGTAAGAAATTAGAGCATATCAGTCATACAGGGCAAGCATTTCCTCAAAACAATACAAAAAAAAGACTATTAGACGAATGTGAAATTATGCATACAAATTAAAATACATTCAAATAACTTTAAAAACTTAGTTAATTATTACAGTGTAATAAAAGGTTAAATTAAGGTCGATAACGATGCCATACAACCTAATTTTATTTAAGCGCCTTTTATCTACATAAAAACCTATGGATTTTATTTGGTGCAACAAAAAGTTTTTGATTCAATTTAAGTTCCGGACGGTATTTGAGTAAACAAAACAATGTTTAAAGTAGAGTATTTCGTCTTTTTTCTTAGCTACCTCTGGTTGTATAGGTCATATCACAATAAACAACAAACGAGAGTGTTTATTATGAAATTGCGATGAAAACCAGATGTGCCGAACCCTTCTCGTCGATTTGTCGAAAAAATTAAGACAATTAAAATCGATAGCCTTTAAACAATTGACGGTGACTTAAGTAATAATACATACATTTCAACGAAATTTTAGGAAATAACGCTTCTAGTTGAGCAAATCATCATGGCATAATATTAAGGTGAACGCCTAAAAAAAATAGCTGTCGAAAATTGAATAGTCGATTGTAAATGCATCAAGTCGTACATCTTTTTTTTTTACAATAAAGGTTTTTTCATGTACTTTTTATTAGGCTTAATAACCTACATTGTTTTTTGAAATATTTAAAGTCATTTCTTGTTTTTCTTTAAATTATCTTTTTTAAACAAATCAAAACACTATTCGAAAATTAAATTTATTATTATGCATCAAAAATATACAAAAAAGAAACAATTTAAAAAATCTGTTTTTTTTTCTATGCCCATTGGGAACAGAGATAAAAGATTTTGTTTGCGCGAAAATATGCATTTGTTTAAAATACAGTTTTTTCAATACCACTGAAAATTACATGAAAAAAATCTACATTCTGAAAGAAATATATGTTGTTTTTCTACGACTCGTCCACTTTAGTCTATGTAAAACGCGGAGTTTGACGCTCGGAATGTCCCCCTCATCGGGACTACTTTTACCCCATGTCTTTTGAGTCGCTGATCACGAAAATCGGGGTCCCGCGGCTCTAAAAATAGTGCGTCACCTCTAAAAATGCCAAAAACCACCCCTTTTGGGAATAATGAATTGTAAAATAATGTTATGAATGTGCTAATTGTAATGATATTTTGCCAGTTCAGTATGTTCATCTAAATTAAGGACAAATTTTATAGAGGGGGTGAAACTTCCACTAAATTGACGTAAAATGGAAAAATGATTGAATTTTTTTTTAATCACTTTTTGATTTAAATTTAGATGAATGGGGATTTTATAATGAAGAAAATTTTTTTCCAACCCGTCAGGGGTGAAAACTACCCCTGTATCGCCTTTAAATTGAACTAACGCTTAGGGGTGAAAAAGTTTTGTGATATTTTTTTCGACGGAAGTTTATCAGAAATTACAAGCAAACTGAAAAGTATACATATCTACTTAATGTCTAAGCGTTAGTTCAATTTAAAGGCGATACCTGATGGGTTGGAAAAAATTTTCTTCATTATTCAATCCCCATTCACCTAAATTTAAATCAAAAAGTGAATAACAAGAATTCAATCATTTTTCCAGTTTTCACCCCTGAAGGGTTGGAAAAAAATTTTCTTCATTATACAATCCCCATTTATCTAAATTTAAATAAAAAAGTGAATAAAAAAAATTCAATCATTTTTCCATTTTACGTCAATTTAGGGGTATTTTCACCCCCTCTGGTTAGCCCTCAGCATAAAATTTATCCTTACTTTAGATGAACTTACTGAACTGGCAAAATGTCATTACAGTTAGCACATTCATAACATTATTTTACCGTATTATTCCCAAAAGGGGTGGTTTTTGGCATTTTTAGGGGTAATGCACTATTTTTAGAGCCGCGGGACTGATTTTCGTGATCAGAGACCCAAAAAACATGAAATAAAAGTAGTCCCGATGATGGGGGCATTACGAGCGTCAAACCCCGCGTTTTACATGGACTACTTGAACAATTGACGATTTAATTTACTACTTTATTATTCTTTTGTTCATTACACAGGCACACACAAAAAAAGTCGAATGCGAGAAGGCCTATGTATTCCCATGCATTTTGACCCGCTGAATACGAATCTGATGTCCGTTTTGCCCGATTGGCTCTTGCATTTGTGCTGACCTCAAAAAACACCTTAAAAATGCCCAAAACGAGTAAATAAAAAGCTTAAATGAGCTGATCACTATATCTATACGTAATTTGGGGCGCTGAAACTGAATATGAGGTCGGAATTAGCAGATCAGTTGGGAATTTTAACATAACCTCAAAAAATGCCTAAAAATCCAAAACAAATAAATTAAAAGCTTAAACCAAGAACTTTAAAACTAACATAACCTAAGGCAAGAGCTAAAAGCTTTAAACCAAGAACTTTAAACTAAGAATTGTTAACCCAACATAACCTGAGACAAGAACTTTAAACCAAAAACTTAAACCTATTATAAATTAAGACAAGACTGTTAAGTTCCTAAGGCAAGAACTATTAAGATTTAGAGTTCTTGGTTCAGAGTTCTTTGTGTAAAGTTCCTGTCTCAGAATATGTTACATCTAGAGTCCTCGGTTTAAAGTTCTTTGTGTAAAATTCTTGCCTTGTTTTTAGTAAATTCGACGATAAAATAAAAAATATTTATCTAAAATGTTATAGTATGGAAATAGTGGATAAAGGTTTTCCATGATACCTTGCATCATATGTTATAAGATGTTGGACAAATGGAAAGAACGTTAAAAAGTAAAATATGAAAATCCAGTGATATCGACGGAGCCTGGAATCCGTGAAGAGTGTTATTTTTTAGCAATACAAATGTTTCCGGAATTAATGCTAAAAAAGGGTTAATGGAAACTGACTGTTCCGAAAGTCAAGAAGATGACAGTGAATATGAGTGTTCGATAAGAATTAAAACTCCCAATATTTGGTGAAATGATAAACTTAATAATGTTGTTAGAAATCTTGGTCTATCTAATGGTAGGGAAGAATATTTTGCGGCGATTATGAAAAAAGACAATTTAGTATCAAGTGATGTTCGTTCTAGCTCATACAGAAAAAGAGAAAAAGCTTTGGAAAATATTTTACACAAGGAAAAGATCACTTGATGAATATACTTAAACCTATCATATACAGATTTTAGATAAATATTCTTTATTTTATCGCTGATTTTTTTTCGATTTTTCGGACCCTCGATTTTACTACAAACAAAACAGAAGGAATTCACATTATTTACACAGTTGTGCAAAATTTTTTGTATATATATCCTATATATCCTATACTCATAGGAAGGCAAGTTTCTTACTTCACTAGAGCTGCGGTTGCATAATGACGCCCGCAGTCCCGCTTTCTCAACCTGACCTGCCGCCGATACTGGGGTTTCCCTCCCCTGCATCGTAAACTGTGTCTCTACTTCTGCCATGAAGGCATTTTTTTACTACAATTCCTGTCACAGACGCAAATTTGTAGGACTTACAGTTTTTGAGCTACAACACGATCAATGCTAAGAAAAACGATTTTTTCAAAACATCTCGTTAACTCTTGGTCGCACGAAAAATTCCTTATCGCAAGAGTGTAGAGCGCTAAATTCTCTACAATTATTGTCACAGGCGCAATTTTGTAAAAGTTACAGTTTTCAAAATATTTCGCTAAATTTTGGTCGGATGAAAAATTTCTTATCGCAAGATTGTAGAGCTAAATTCTCTACAATTCCTGTCACAGACGCAATTTTGTAGGAGTTGCTGTTTTCGAGATACAACTCGTGCAAGGTTAAGTCTGGAGTTTTCAAAACATCTCGTTAAATTTTGGTCGCAAGACAAATTTCTTATAGCAAGATTGTAGAGCGCTAAATTCTCTACAATTATTGTCACAGGTACAATTTTGTAGGAGTTACAGTTTTCGAGTAAGGTTAAGTATGGTTTTTTCAAAATATCTCGCTAAATTTTGGTCGCAAGAAAAATTTCTTATCGTAAGATTGTAGAGCGCTAAATTCTCTAGAATTCCTGTCACAGACGCAATTTTGTAGGAGTTGCTGTTTTCGAGATACAACTCGTGCAAGGTTAAGTTTGGAATTTTAGAAATATCTCGTTAACATTTTGTCGCATGAAAAATTCCTTATAGCAAGATTGTAGAGCGCTAAATTCTCTGCAATTATTGTCACAGGCGCAATTTTGTAGGAGTTACAGTTTTCGAGCAAGGTTAAGTATGGTTTTTTCAAAATATCTCGTTAAATTTTGGTCGCAAGAAAAATTTCTTATCGTAAGATTGTAGAGCGCTAAATTCTCTACAATTCCTGTCACAGACGCAATTTTGTAGGAGTTGCTGTTTTCGACATACGACTCGTGCAAGGTTAAGTCTGGAGTTTTCAAAATATCTCGTTAAATTTTGGTCGCAAGACAAATTTCTTATAGCAAGATTGTAGAGCGCTAAATTCTTTACAATTCCTGTCAGAGACCCAGTTTTCGAGATACAACTCGTGCAAGGTTAAGTTTGGTATTTTCAAAATATCTCGTTAAATTTTGGTCGCAAGAAAAATTTCTTACCGCAGGATTGTAGAGCGCTAAATTCCCTACAATTCCTGTCACAGACGCAAAATTGTAGGACTTACAGTTTCTGAGCTACAACACGATCAATGCTAAGAAAAACGATTTTTTCAAAACATCTCGTTAACTCTTGGTCGCAAGAAAAATTCCTTATCGCAAGAGTGTAGGCTAAATTCTCTACAATTATTGTCACAGGCGCAATTTTGTAAAAGTTACAGTTTTCAAAATATTTCGCTAAATTTTGGTCGGATGAAAAATTTCTTATCGCAAGATTGTAGAGCTAAATTCTCTACAATTCCTGTCACAGACGCAATTTTGTAGGAGTTGCTGTTTTCGAGATACAACTCGTGCAAGGTTAAGTCTGGAGTTTTCAAAATATCTCGTTAAATTTTGGTCGCAAGACAAATTTCTTATAGCAAGATTGTAGAGCGCTAAATTCTCTACAATTATTGTCACAGGCACAATTTTGTAGGAGTTACAGTTTTCGAGTAAGGTTAAGTATGGTTTTTTCAAAATATCTCGCTAAATTTTGGTCGCAAGAAAAATTTCTTATCGTAAGATTGTAGAGCGCTAAATTCTCTAGAATTCCTGTCACAGACGCAATTTTGTAGGAGTTGCTGTTTTCGAGATACAACTCGTGCAAGGTTAAGTTTGGAATTTTAGAAATATCTCGTTAAATTTTTGGTCGCAAGAAAAATTTCTTACCGCAGGATTGTAGAGCGCTAAATTCCCTACAATTCCTGTCACAGACGTAAATTTGTAGCACTTACAGTTTTTGAGCTACAACCCGTGGAATGCTAAGAAAAACGGTTTTTTCAAAACATCTTGTTAACTCTTGGTCACAAAAAAAATTCCTTATCGCAAGATTGTAAAGCGCTAAATTCTCTACAATTAATGTCACAGGCGCAATTTTGTAGGAGTTACAGTTCTCGAGCAAGGTTAAGTATGGTTTTTCAAAATATTTCGCTAAATTTTGGTCGCAAGAAAAATTTCTTATCGCAAGATTGTAGAGCGCTAAATTCTCTACAATTCCTGTCAGAGACGCAATTTTGTAGGAGTTGCAGTTTTCGAGATACAACTCGTGCAATGTTAAGTCTGGAATTTTAGAAATATCTCGTTAAATTTTGGTCGCAAGAAAAATTTCTTACCGCAGGATTGTAGAGCGCTAAATTCCCTACAATTCCTGTCACAGACGCAAATTTGTAGGACTTACAGTTTTTGAGCTACAACACGATCAATGCTAAGAAAAACAATTTTTTCAAAACATCTCGTTAACTCTTGGTCGCAAGAAAAATTCCTTATCGCAAGATTGTAGAGCGCTAAATTCTCTACAATTATTGTCACAGGCGCAATTTTGTAGGAGTTACAGTTTTCGAGCAAGGTTAAGTATGGTTTTTTCAAAATATCTCGCTAAATTTTGGTCGCAGAAATATTTCTTATCGCAAGATTGTAGAGCGCTAAATTCTCTACAATTCCTGTCACAGACGCAATTTTGTAGGAGTTGCAGTTTTCGATATACAACTCGTGCAGGGTTAAGTTTGGTATTTTCAAAATATCTCATTAAATTTTGGTCGCAAGAAAAATTTCTTAGAGCAGGATTGTAGAGCGCTAAATTCCCTACAATTCCTGTCACAGACGTAAATTTGTAGGACTTGCAGTTTTTGAGCTACAACCCGTGGAATGCTAAGAAAAATAGTTTTTTCAAAACATCTCGTTAACTTTTTGTCGCATGAAAAATTCCTTATCGCAAGATTGTAGAGCGCTAAATTCTCTACAATTATTGTCACAGGCGCAATTTTGTAGGAGTTACAGTTTTCGAGCAAGGTTAAGTATAGTTTTTTCAAAATATCTCGTTAAATTTTGGTCGCAAGAAAAATTTCTTATCGTAAGATTGTAGAGCGCTAAGTTCTCTACAATTCCTGTCACAGACGCAATTTTGTAGGAGTTGCCGTTTTCGACATACGACTCGTGCAAGGTTTAGTCTGGAATTTTCAAAATATCTCGTTAAATTTTGGTCGCGAGACAAATTTCTTATAGCAAGATTGTAGAGCGCTAAATTCTCTACAATTCCTGTCACAGACGCAATTTTGTAGGAGTTGAAGTTTTCGATATACAACTCGTGCAGAGTTAAGTTTGGTATTTTCAAAACATCTCGTTAAATTTTGGTCGCAAGACAAATTTCTTATAGCAAGATTGTAGAGCGCTAAATTCTCTATAATTCCTGTCACAGGCGCAATTTTGTAGGAGTTGCAGTTTTCGAGATACAACTCGTGCAAGGTTAAGTTTGGTATTTTCAAAATATCTCGTTAAATTTTGGTCGCAAGAAAAATTTCTTACCGCAGGATTGTAGAGTGCTAAATTCCCTACAATTCCTGTCACAGACGCAAATTTGTAGGACTTACAGTTTTTGAGCTACAACACGATCAATGCTAAGAAAAATGATTTTTTCAAAACATCTCGTTAACTCTTGGTCGCAAGAAAAATTCCTTATCGCAAGAGTGTAGAGCGCTAAATTCTCTACAATTATTGTCACAGGCGCAATTTTGTAGGAGTTACAGTTTTCCAGCAAGGTTAAGTATGGTTTGTTCAAAATATTTCGCTAAATTTTGGTCGGAAGAAAAATTTCTTATCGCAAGATTGTAGAGCGATAAATTCCTTACAATTCCTGTCACAGAAGTAAATTTGTAGGACTTTCAGTTTTTGAGCTACAACCCGTGGAACGCTAAGAAGCACGGTTTTTCAAAACATCTCGTTAACTCTTGGTCGCAAGAAAAATTCCTTATCGCAAGATTGTAGAGCGCTAAATTCTCCACAATTATTGTCACAGGCGCAATATTGTAGGAGTTACAGTTTTCCAGCAAGGTTAAGTATAGTTTTTTCAAAATATTTCGCTAAATTTTGGTCGCAAGAAAAATTTCTTATCGCAAGATTGTAGAGCGCTAAATTCTCTACAATTCCTGTCACAGGCGCAATTTTGTAGGAGTTGCAGTTTTCGAGATACAACTCGTGCAAGGTTAAGTTTGGAATTTTCAAAATATCTCGTTAAATTTTGGTCGCAAGAAAAATTTCTTACCGCAGTTTTGTAGAGCGCTAAATTCTCCACAATTCCTGTCAGAGACCCAATTTTGTAGGAGTTGCAGTTTTCGAGATACAATTCGTGCAAGGTTAAGTTTGGTATTTTCAAAATATCTCGTTAAATTTTGGTCGCAAGAAAAATTTCCGCAGGATTGTAGAGCGCTAAATTCCCTACAATTCCTGTCACAGACGCAAATTTGTAGGACTTACAGTTTTTGAGCTACAACACGATCAATGCTAAGAAAAAAGATTTTTTCGAAACATCTCGTTAACTCTTGGTCGCAAGAAAAATTCCTTATCGCAAGATTGTAGAGTGCTAAATTCTCTACAATTATTGTCACAGACGCAATTTTGTAGGAGTTGAGTCGCAAGAAAAATTTCTTATCGCAAGATTGTAGAGCGCTAAATTCTCTACAATTCCTGTCAGAGACGCAATTTTGTAGGAGTTGCAGTTTTCGAGATACAACTCGTGCAAGGTTAAGTTTGGAATTTTAGAAATATCTCGCTAAATTTTGGTCGCAAGAAAAATTTCTTACAGCAGGATTGTAGAGCGCTAAATTCCCTACAATTCCTGTCACAGACGTAAATTTGTAGGACTTACAGTTTTTGAGCTACAACCCGTGGAATGCTAAGTAAAATAGTTTTTTCAAAACATCTCGTTAACTTTTGGTAGCAAGAAAAATTCCTTATCGCAAGATTGTAGAGCGCTAAATTCTCTACAATTAGTGTCACAGGCGCAATTTTGTATTAGTTGTAGTTTTCGATATACAACTCGTGCAGTGTTAAGTTTGGTGTTTTCAAAATATCTCGTTAAATTTTGGTCACAAGAAAAATTTCTTACCGCAGTATTGTAGAGCGCTAAATTCCCTACAATTCCTGTCACAGACGCAAATTTGTGGGACTTACAGTTTCTGAGCTACAACACGATCAATGCTAAGAAAAATGATTTTTTCAAAACATCTCGTTAACTCTTGGTCGCAAGAAAAATTCCTTATCGCAAGAGTGTAGAGCGCTAAATTCTCTACAATTATTGTCACAGGCGCAATTTTGTAGGAGTTACAGTTTTCCAGCAAGGTTAAGTATGGTTTGTTCAAAATATTTCGCTAAATTTTGGTCGGAAGAAAAATTTCTTATCGCAAGATTGTAGAGCGATAAATTCCTTACAATTCCTGTCACAGACGTAAATTTGTAGGACTTTCAGTTTTTGAGCTACAACCCGTGGAACGCTAAGAAGCACGGTTTTTCAAAACATCTCGTTAACTCTTGGTCACAAGAAAAATTCCTTATCGCAAGATTGTAGAGCGCTAAATTCTCCACAATTATTGTCACAGGCGCAATATTGTAGGAGTTACAGTTTTCCAGCAAGGTTAAGTATAGTTTTTTCAAAATATTTCGCTAAATTTTGGTCGCAAGAAAAATTTC
The DNA here is from genome assembly GCA_936432065.2 of Rutpela maculata. Classification (NCBI taxonomy): domain Eukaryota; kingdom Metazoa; phylum Arthropoda; class Insecta; order Coleoptera; family Cerambycidae; genus Rutpela; species Rutpela maculata. The sequence continues at coordinate 22,499,159 of OW386289.2, forward strand.
TTATCGCAAGATTGTAGAGCGCTAAATTCTCTACAATTCCTGTCACAGGCGCAATTTTGTAGGAGTTGCAGTTTTCGAGATACAACTCGTGCAAGGTTAAGTTTGGAATTTTCAAAATATCTCGTTAAATTTTGGTCGCAAGAAAAATTTCTTACCGCAGTTTTGTAGAGCGCTAAATTCTCCACAATTCCTGTCAGAGACCCAATTTTGTAGGAGTTGCAGTTTTCGAGATACAATTCGTGCAAGGTTAAGTTTGGTATTTTCAAAATATCTCGTTAAATTTTGGTCGCAAGAAAAATTTCCGCAGGATTGTAGAGCGCTAAATTCCCTACAATTCCTGTCACAGACGCAAATTTGTAGGACTTACAGTTTTTGAGCTACAACACGATCAATGCTAAGAAAAAAGATTTTTTCGAAACATCTCGTTAACTCTTGGTCGCAAGAAAAATTTCTAATCGCAGGATTGTAGAGCGCCAAATTCTCTACAATTATTGTCACAGGCACAATTTTGTAGGAGTTACAGTTTTCGAGTAAGGTTAAGTATGGTTTTTTCAAAATATCTCGCTGAATTTTGGTCGCAAGAAAAATTTCTTATCGCAAGATTGTAGAGCGCTAAATTCTCTACAATTCCTATCACAGACCCAATTTTGTAGGAGTTGCAGTTTTCGATATACAACTCGTGCAGGGTTAAGTTTGGTATTTTCAAAATATCTGGTTAAATTTTGGTCGCAAGAAAAATTTCTTACAGCAGGATTGTAGAGCGCTAAATTTTCTACAATTCCTGTCAGAGACCCAGTTTTCGAGATACAACTCGTGCAAGGTTAAGTTTGGTATTTTCAAAATATCTCGCTAAATTTTGGTCGCAAGAAAAATTTCTTATCGCAAGATTGTAGAGCGCTAAATTCCCTACAATTCCTGTCATAGGCGCAATTTTGTAGGAGTTGCTGTTTTCGAGATACAACTCGTACAAAGTTAAGTTTGGAATTTTCAAAATATCTCGTTAAATTTTGGTCGCAAGAAACATTTCTTACCGCAGGATTGTAGAGCGCTAAATTTTCTACAATCCTGTCAGAGACCCAGTTTTCGAGATACAACTCGTGCAAGGTTAAGTTTGGTATTTTCAAAATATCTCGTTAAATTTTGGTCGCAAGAAAAATTTCTTACCGCAGGATTGCAGAGCGCTAAATTCCCTAATATTCCTGTCACAGACGCAATTTTGTAGGAGTTGCAGTTTTCGATATACAACTCGTGCAGAGTTAAGTTTGGTATTTTTAAATTATCTCGTGAAATTTTGGTCGCAAGAAAAATTTCTTATCGCAAGATTGTAGAGCGCTAAATTCTCTACAATTATTGTCACAGGCGCAATTTTGTAGGAGTTACAGTTTTCGAGCAAGGTTAAGTATGGTTTTTTCAAAATATCTCGTTAGATTTTGGTCGCAAGAAAAATTTTTATCGTAAGATTGTAGAGCGCTAAATTCTCTACAATTCCTGTCACAGACGCAATTTTGTAGGAGTTGCTGTTTTCGACATACAACTCGTGCAAGGTTAAGTTTGAAATTTTAGAAATATCTCGTTAAATTTTGATCGCAAGAAAAATTTCTTACCGCAGGATTGTAGAGCGTTAAATTCCCTACAATTCCTGTCACAGACTCAAATTTGTAGGACTTACAGTTTTTGAGCTACAACACGATCAATGCTAAGAAAAACGATTTTTTCAAAACATCTCGTTAACTCTTGGTCGCAAGAAAAATTTCTTATCGCAAGATTGTAGAGCGCTAAATTCTCTACAATTATTGTCACAGGCACAATTTTGTAGGAGTTACAGTTTTCGAGTAAGGTTAAGTATGGTTTTTTCAAAATATCTCGCTAAATTTTGGTCGCAAGAAAAATTTCTTACCGCAGGATTATAAAGCACTAAATTCCCTACAATTCCTGTCGCAGACGCAAATTTGTAGAACTTACAGTTTTTGAGCTACAACACGATCAATGCTAAGAAAAACGATTTTTTCAAAACATCTCGTTAACTCTTGGTCGCAAGACAAATTTCTTATAGCAAGATTGTAGAGCGCTAAATTCCCCACAATTCCTGTCACAGACGTAAATTTGTAGGACTTACAGTTTTCGAGCTACAACCCGTGGAATGCTAAGTAAAATAGTTTTTTCAAAACATCTCGTTAACTTTTGGTCGCAAGAAAAATTCCTTATCGCAAGATTGTAGAGTGCTAAATTCTCTACAATTATTGTCACAGACGCAATTTTGTAGGAGTTGAGTCGCAAGAAAAATTTCTTATCGCAAGATTGTAGAGCGCTAAATTCTCTACAATTCCTGTCAGAGACGCAATTTTGTAGGAGTTGCAGTTTTCGAGATACAACTCGTGCAAGGTTAAGTTTGGAATTTTAGAAATATCTCGCTAAATTTTGGTCGCAAGAAAAATTTCTTACAGCAGGATTGTAGAGCGCTAAATTCCCTACAATTCCTGTCACAGACGTAAATTTGTAGGACTTACAGTTTTTGAGCTACAACCCGTGGAATGCTAAGAAAAATAGTTTTTTCAAAACATCTCGTTAACTTTTGGTAGCAAGAAAAATTCCTTATCGCAAGATTGTAGAGCGCTAAATTCTCTACAATTAGTGTCACAGGCGCAATTTTGTATTAGTTGTAGTTTTCGATATACAACTCGTGCAGTGTTAAGTTTGGTGTTTTCAAAATATCTCGTTAAATTTTGGTCACAAGAAAAATTTCTTACCGCAGTATTGTAGAGCGCTAAATTCCCTACAATTCCTGTCACAGACGCAAATTTGTGGGACTTACAGTTTCTGAGCTACAACCCGATCAATGCTAAGAAAAAGGTTTTTTCAAAACATCTCGTTGACTCTTGGTCGCAAGAAAAATTTCTTATCTCAAGATTGTAGAGCGCTAAATTCTCTACAATTCCTGTCAGAGACGCAATTTTGTAGGAGTTGCAGTTTTCGAGATACAACTCGTGAAAAGTTTGGTATTTTCAAAATATCTCATTAAATTTTGGTCGCAAGTAAAATTTCTTACCGCAGGATTGTAGAGCGCTAAATTCTCTACAATTATTGTCACAGGCGCAATTTTGTAGGAGTTACAGTTTTCGAGCAAGGTTAAGTATGGTTTTTCCAAAATATTTCGCTTAATTTTGGTCGCAAGAAAAATTTCTTATCGCAAGATTGTAAAGCGCATAAATTCTCTACAATTCCTGTCACAGACGCAATTCTGTAGGAGTTGCTGTTTTCAAGATACAACTCGTGCAAGGTTAAGTCTGGAATTTTCAAAATATCTCGTTAAATTTTGGTCGCAAGAAAAATTTCTTACTGCAGGATTGTAGAACGCTAAATTCCCTACAATTCCTGTCACAGACGTAAATTTGTAGCACATACAATTTTTGAGCTACAACCCGTGGAATGCTAAGAAAAACAGTTTTTTCAAAACATCTTGTTAACTCTTGGTCAAAAGAAAAATTCCTTATCGCAAGATTGTAAAGCGCTAAATTCTCTACAATTAATGTCACAGGCGCAATTTTGTAGGAGTTACAGTTTTCGAGCAAGGTTAAGTTTGGTATTTTCAAAATATCTCGTTAAATTTTGGTCGCAAGAAAAATTTCTTACCGCAGGATTGTAGAGCGTTAAATTCCCTACAATTCCTGTCACAGACTCAAATTTGTAGGACTTACAGTTTTTGAGCTACAACACGATCAATGCTAAGAAAAACGATTTTTTCAAAACATCTCGTTAACTCTTGGTCGCAAGAAAAATTTCTTATCGCAAGATTGTAGAGCGCTAAATTCTCTACAATTATTGTCACAGGCGCAATTTTGTAGGAGTTACTGTTTTCGAGTAAGGTTAAGTATGGTTTTTTCAAAATATCTCGCTAAATTTTGGTCGCAAGAAAAATTTCTTATCGCAAGATTGTAGAGCGCTAAATTCTCTACAATTCCTGTCACAGACGCAATTTTGTAGGAGTTGCAGTTTTCGATATACAACTCGTGCAGGGTTAAGTTTGGTATTTTCAAAATATCTCGTTAAATTTTGGTCGCAAGAAAAATTTCTTACAGCAGGATTGTAGAGCGCTAAATTCTCTACAATTCCTGTCACAGACGTAAATTTGTAGGACTTACAGTTTTTGAGCTACAACCCGTGGAATGCTAAGTAAAATAGTTTTTTCAAAACATCTCCTTAACTTTTGGTCGCAAGAAAAATTCCTTATCGCAAGATTGTAGAGCGCTAAATTCTCTACAATTATTGTCACAGGCGCAATTTTGTAGTAGTTACAGTTTTCGAGCAAGGTTAAGTTTGGTTTTTTCAAAATATCTCGCTAAATTTTGGTCGCTAGAAAAATTTCTTATCGTAAGATTGTAGAGCGCTAAATTCTCTACAATTCCTGTCACAGACGCAATTTTGTAGGAGTTGCTGTTTTCGAGATACAACTCGTGCAAGGTTAAGTTTGGAGTTTTAGAAATGTCTCGTTAAATTTTGGTCGCAAGAAAAATTTCTTACTGCAGGATTGTAGAGCGCTAAATTCCCTACAATTCCTGTCATAGACGTAAATTTGTAACACTTACAATTTTTGAGCTACAGCCCGTGGAATGCTAAGAAAAACAGTTTTTTCAAAACATCTTGTTAACTCTTGGTCAAAAGAAAAATTCCTTATCGCAAGTTTGTAAAGCGCTAAATTCTCTACAATTAATGTCACAGGCGCAATTTTGTAGGAGTTACAGTTTTCGAGCAAGGTTAAGTATGGTTTTTTCAAAATATCTCGCTAAATTTTGGTCGCAGGAAAAATTTCTTATCGCAAGATTGTAGAGCGCTAAATTCTCTACAATTCCTGTCACAGACGCAATTTTGTAGGAGTTGCTGTTTTCGAGATACAACTCGTGCAAAGTTAAGTTTGGTATTTTCAAAATATCTCGTTAAATTTTGGTCGCAAGAAAAATTTCTTACCGCAGGACTGTAGAGCACTAAATTCCCTACAATTCCTGTCACAATCGCAAATTTGTAGGACTTACAGTTTTTGAGCTACAACACGATCAATGCTAAGAAAAACGATTTTTTCAAAACATCTCGTTAACTCTTGGTCGCAAGAAAAATTTCTTATCGCAAGATTGTAGAGCGCTAAATTTTCTACAATTATTGTCACAGGCACAATTTTGTAGGAATTACAGTTTTCGAGTAAGGTTAAGTATGGTTTTTTCAAAATATCTCGCTAAATTTTGGTCGCAAGAAAAATTTCTTACCGCAGGATTGTAGAGCACTAAATTCCCTACAATTCCTGTCACAGACTCAAATTTGTAGGACTTACAGTTTTCGAGCTACAACACGATCAATGCTAAGAAAAACGATTTTTTCAAAACATCTCGTTAACTCTTGGTCGCAAGAAAAATTTCTTATCGCAAGATTGTAGAGCGCTAAATTTTCTACAATTATTGTCACAGGCGCAATTTTGTAGGAGTTACAGTTTTCGAGCAAGGTTAAGTATGGTTTTTCAAAATATCTCGTTAAATTTTGGTCGCAAGAAAAATTTCCTATCGTAAGATTGTAGAGCGCTAAATTCTCTACAATTCCTGTCACAGACGCAATTTTGTAGGAGTTGCTGTTTTCGACATACGACTCGTGCAAGGTTAAGTCTGGAGTTTTCAAAATATCTCGTTAAATTTTGATCGCAAGACAAATTTCTTATAGCAAGTTTGTAGAGCGCTAAATTCTCTACAATTCCTGTCAGAGACCCAGTTTTCGAGATACAACTCGTGCAAGGTTAAGTTTGGAATTTTAGAAATATCTCGTTAAATTTTGCTCGCAAGAAAAATTTCTTACTGCAGGATTGTAGAGCGCTAAATTCCCTACAATTCCTGTCACAGACGTAAATTTGTAGCACTTACAATTTTTGAGCTACAACCCGTGGAATGCTAAGAAAAACAGTTTTTTCAAAACATCTTGTCAACTCTTGGTCAAAAGAAAAATTCCTTATCGCAAGATTGTAAAGCGCTAAATTCTCTACAATTAATGTCACAGGCGCAATTTTGTAGGAGTTACAGTTTTCGAGTAAGGTTAAGTACGGTTTTTTCAAAATATCTCGCTAAATTTTGGTCGCAAGAAAAATTTCTTACTGCAGTATTGCAGAGCGCTAAATTCCCTACAATTCCTGTCACAGACACAATTTTGTAGGAGTTGCAGTTTTCGATATACAACTCGTGCAGAGTTAAGTTTGGTATTTTCAAAATATCTCGTTAAATTTTGGTCGCAAGAAAAATTTCTTACCGCAGGACTGTAGAGCGCTAAATTCCCCACAATTCCTGTCACAGACGCAAATTTGTAGGACTTACAGTTTTTGAGCTACAACACGATCAATGCTAAGAAAAACGATTTTTTCAAAACATCTCGTTAACTCTTGGTCGCAAGGAAAATTCCTTATCGCAAGAGTGTAGAGCGCTAAATCCTCTACAATTATTGTCACAGGTGCAATTTTGTAAAAGTTACAGTTTTCAAAATATTTCGCTAAATTTTGGTCGGAAGAAAAATTTCTTATCGCAAGATTGTAGAGCGCTAAATTCTCTACAATTCCTGTTACAGACGCAATTTTGTAGGAGTTGCTGTTTTCGAGATACAACTCGTGCAAGGTTAAGGTTGGTATTTTCAAAATATCTCGTTAAATTTTGGTCGCAAGAAAAATTTCTTATCGCAAGATTGTAGAGCGCTAAATTCTCTACAATTCCTGTTACAGACGCAATTTTGTAGGAGTTGCAGTTTTCGATATACAACTCGTGCAGGGTTAAGTTTGGTATTTTCAAAATATCTCGTTAAATTTTGGTCGCAAGAAAAATTTCTTACAGCAGGATTGTAGAGCGCTAAATTCTCTACAATTCATGTCACAGACGTAAATTTGTAGGACTTACAGTTTTTGAGCTACAACCCGTGGAATGCTAAGTAAAATAGTTTTTTCAAAACATCTCCTTAACTTTTGGTCGCAAGAAAAATTCCTTATCGCAAGATTGTAGAGCGCTAAATTCTCTACAATTATTGTCACAGGCGCAATTTTGTAGTAGTTACAGTTTTCGAGCAAGGTTAAGTTTGGTTTTTTCAAAATATCTCGCTAAATTTTGGTCGCTAGAAAAATTTCTTATCGTAAGATTGTAGAGCGCTAAATTCTCTACAATTCCTGTCACAGACGCAATTTTGTAGGAGTTGCTGTTTTCGAGATACAACTCGTGCAAAGTTAAGTTTGGAGTTTTAGAAATATCTCGTTAAATTTTGGTCGCAAGAAAAATTTCTTACCACAGGATTGTAGAGCGCTAAATTCCCAACAATTCCTGTCACAGACGCAAATTTGTAGGACTTACAGTTTTTGAGCTACAACCCGATCAATGCTAAGAAAAACGATTTTTTCAAAACATCTCGTTAACTCTTGGTCGCAAGAAAAATTTCTTATCGCAAGATTGTAGAGCGCTAAATTCTCTACAATTATTGTCACAGGCACAATTTTGTAGGAGTTACAGTTTTCGAGTAAGGTTAAGTATGGTTTTTTCAAAATATCTCGCTAAATTTTGGTCGCAAGAAAAATTTCTTACCGCAGGATTGTAAAGCACTAAATTCCCTACAATTCCTGTCACAGACGCAAATTTATAGAACTTACAGTTTTTGAGCTACAACACGATCAATGCTAAGAAAAACGATTTTTTCAAAACATTTCGTTAACTCTTGGTCGCAAGACAAATTTCTTATAGCAAGATTGTAGAGCGCTAAATTCCCTACAATTCCTGTCACAGACGTAAATTTGTAGGACTTACAGTTTTCGAGCTACAACCCGTGGAATGCTAAGTAAAATAGTTTTTTCAAAACATCTCGTTAACTTTTGGTCGCAAGAAAAATTCCTTATCGCAAGATTGTAGAGTGCTAAATTCTCTACAATTATTGTCACAGACGCAATTTTGTAGGAGTTGAGTCGCAAGAAAAATTTCTTATCGCAAGATTGTAGAGCACTAAATTCTCTACAATTCCTGTCAGAGACGCAATTTTGTAGGAGTTGCAGTTTTCGAGATACAACTCGTGCAAGGTTAAGTTTGGAATTTTAGAAATATCTCGCTAAATTTTGGTCGCAAGAAAAATTTCTTACAGCAGGATTGTAGAGCGCTAAATTCCCTACAATTCCTGTCACAGACGTAAATTTGTAGGACTTACAGTTTTTGAGCTACAACCCGTGGAATGCTAAGTAAAATAGTTTTTTCAAAACATCTCGTTAACTTTTGGTAGCAAGAAAAATTCCTTATCGCAAGATTGTAGAGCGCTAAATTCTCTACAATTAGTGTCACAGGCGCAATTTTGTATTAGTTGTAGTTTTCGATATACAACTCGTGCAGTGTTAAGTTTGGTGTTTTCAAAATATCTCGTTAAATTTTCGTCACAAGAAAAATTTCTTACCGCAGTATTGTAGAGCGCTAAATTCCCTACAAATCCTGTCACAGACGCAAATTTGTGGGACTTACAGTTTCTGAGCTACAACACGATCAATGCTAAGAAAAATGATTTTTTCAAAACATCTCGTTAACTCTTGGTCGCAAGAAAAATTCCTTATCGCAAGAGTGTAGAGCGCTAAATTCTCTACAATTATTGTCACAGGCGCAATTTTGTAGGAGTTACAGTTTTCCAGCAAGGTTAAGTATGGTTTGTTCAAAATATTTCGCTAAATTTTGGTCGGAAGAAAAATTTCTTATCGCAAGATTGTAGAGCGATAAATTCCTTACAATTCCTGTCACAGACGTAAATTTGTAGGACTTTCAGTTTTTGAGCTACAACCCGTGGAACGCTAAGAAGCACGGTTTTTCAAAACATCTCGTTAACTCTTTTGGTCACAAGAAAAATTCCTTATCGCAAGATTGTAGAGCGCTAAATTCTCCACAATTATTGTCACAGGCGCAATATTGTAGGAGTTACAGTTTTCCAGCAAGGTTAAGTATAGTTTTTTCAAAATATTTCGCTAAATTTTGGTCGCAAGAAAAATTTCTTATCGCAAGATTGTAGAGCGCTAAATTCTCTACAATTCCTGTCACAGGCGCAATTTTGTAGGAGTTGCAGTTTTCGAGATACAACTCGTGCAAGGTTAAGTTTGGAATTTTCAAAATATCTCGTTAAATTTTGGTCGCAAGAAAAATTTCTTACCGCAGTTTTGTAGAGCGCTAAATTCTCCACAATTCCTGTCAGAGACCCAATTTTGTAGGAGTTGCAGTTTTCGAGATACAATTCGTGCAAGGTTAAGTTTGGTATTTTCAAAATATCTCGTTAAATTTTGGTCGCAAGAAAAATTTCCGCAGGATTGTAGAGCGCTAAATTCCCTACAATTCCTGTCACAGACGCAAATTTGTAGGACTTACAGTTTTTGAGCTACAACACGATCAATGCTAAGAAAAAAGATTTTTTCGAAACATCTCGTTAACTCTTGGTCGCAAGAAAAATTTCTAATCGCAGGATTGTAGAGCGCCAAATTCTCTACAATTATTGTCACATGCACAATTTTGTAGGAGTTACAGTTTTCGAGTAAGGTTAAGTATGGTTTTTTCAAAATATCTCGCTGAATTTTGGTCGCAAGAAAAATTTCTTATCGCAAGATTGTAGAGCGCTAAATTCTCTACAATTCCTATCACAGACCCAATTTTGTAGGAGTTGCAGTTTTCGATATACAACTCGTGCAGGGTTAAGTTTGGTATTTTCAAAATATCTGGTTAAATTTTGGTCGCAAGAAAAATTTCTTACAGCAGGATTGTAGAGCGCTAAATTTTCTACAATTCCTGTCAGAGACCCAGTTTTCGAGATACAACTCGTGCAAGGTTAAGTTTGGTATTTTCAAAATATCTCGCTAAATTTTGGTCGCAAGAAAAATTTCTTATCGCAAGATTGTAGAGCGCTAAATTCCCTACAATTCCTGTCACAGGCGCAATTTTGTAGGAGTTGCCGTTTTCGAGATACAACTCGTACAAAGTTAAGTTTGGAATTTTCAAAATATCTCGTTAAATTTTGGTCGCAAGAAACATTTCTTACCGCAGGATTGTAGAGCGCTAAATTTTCTACAATCCTGTCAGAGACCCAGTTTTCGAGATACAACTCGTGCAAGGTTAAGTTTGGTATTTTCAAAATATCTCGTTAAATTTTGGTCGCAAGAAAAATTTCTTACCGCAGGATTGCAGAGCGCTAAATTCCCTAATATTCCTGTCACAGACGCAATTTTGTAGGAGTTGCAGTTTTCGATATACAACTCGTGCAGAGTTAAGTTTGGTATTTTTAAATTATCTCGTGAAATTTTGGTCGCAAGAAAAATTTCTTATCGCAAGATTGTAGAGCGCTAAATTCTCTACAATTATTGTCACAGGCGCAATTTTGTAGGAGTTACAGTTTTCGAGCAAGGTTAAGTATGGTTTTTTCAAAATATCTCGTTAGATTTTGGTCGCAAGAAAAATTTTTATCGTAAGATTGTAGAGCGCTAAATTCTCTACAATTCCTGTCACAGACGCAATTTTGTAGGAGTTGCTGTTTTCGACATACAACTCGTGCAAGGTTAAGTTTGAAATTTTAGAAATATCTCGTTAAATTTTGGTCGCAAGACAAATTTCTTACCACAGGATTGTAGAGCGCTAAATTCCCAACAATTCCTGTCACAGACGCAAATTTGTAGGACTTACAGTTTTTGAGCTACAACCCGATCAATGCTAAGAAAAACGATTTTTTCAAAACATCTCGTTAACTCTTGGTCGCAAGAAAAATTTCTTATCGCAAGATTGTAGAGCGCTAAATTCTCTACAATTATTGTCACAGGCACAATTTTGTAGGAGTTACAGTTTTCGAGTAAGGTTAAGTATGGTTTTTTCAAAATATCTCGCTAAATTTTGGTCGCAAGAAAAATTTCTTACCGCAGGATTGTAAAGCACTAAATTCCCTACAATTCCTGTCGCAGACGCAAATTTGTAGAACTTACAGTTTTTGAGCTACAACACGATCAATGCTAAGAAAAACGATTTTTTCAAAACATCTCGTTAACTCTTGGTCGCAAGACAAATTTCTTATAGCAAGATTGTAGAGCGCTAAATTCCCTACAATTCCTGTCACAGACGTAAATTTGTAGGACTTACAGTTTTCGAGCTACAACCCGTGGAATGCTAAGTAAAGTAGTTTTTTCAAAACATCTCGTTAACTCTTGGTCAAAAGAAAAATTCCTTATCGCAAGATTGTAAAGCGCTAAATTCTCTACAATTAATGTCACAGGCGCAATTTTGTAGGAGTTACAGTTTTCGAGCAAGGTTAAGTTTGGTATTTTCAAAATATCTCGTTAAATTTTGATCGCAAGAAAAATTTCTTACCGCAGGATTGTAGAGCGTTAAATTCCCTACAATTCCTGTCACAGACTCAAATTTGTAGGACTTACAGTTTTTGAGCTACAACACGATCAATGCTAAGAAAAACGATTTTTTCAAAACATCTCGTTAACTCTTGGTCGCAAGAAAAATTTCTTATCGCAAGATTGTAGAGCGCTAAATTCTCTACAATTATTGTCACAGGCACAATTTTGTAGGAGTTACAGTTTTCGAGTAAGGTTAAGTATGGTTTTTTCAAAATATCTCGCTAAATTTTGGTCGCAAGAAAAATTTCTTACCGCAGGATTGTAAAGCACTAAATTCCCTACAATTCCTGTCGCAGACGCAAATTTGTAGAACTTACAGTTTTTGAGCTACAACACGATCAATGCTAAGAAAAACGATTTTTTCAAAACATCTCGTTAACTCTTGGTCGCAAGACAAATTTCTTATAGCAAGATTGTGGAGCGCTAAATTCCCTATAATTCCTGTCACAGACGTAAATTTGTAGGACTTACAGTTTTCGAGCTACAACCCGTGGAATGCTAAGTAAAATAGTTTTTTCAAAACATCTCGTTAACTTTTGGTCGCAAGAAAAATTCCTTATCGCAAGATTGTAGAGTGCTAAATTCTCTACAATTATTGTCACAGACGCAATTTTGTAGGAGTTGAGTCGCAAGAAAAATTTCTTATCGCAAGATTGTAGAGCGCTAAATTCTCTACAATTCCTGTCAGAGACGCAATTTTGTAGGAGTTGCAGTTTTCGAGATACAACTCGTGCAAGGTTAAGTTTGGAATTTTAGAAATATCTCGCTAAATTTTGGTCGCAAGAAAAATTTCTTACAGCAGGATTGTAGAGCGCTAAATTCCCTACAATTCCTGTCACAGACGTAAATTTGTAGGACTTACAGTTTTTGAGCTACAACCCGTGGAATGCTAAGTAAAATAGTTTTTTCAAAACATCTCGTTAACTTTTGGTAGCAAGAAAAATTCCTTATCGCAAGATTGTAGAGCGCTAAATTCTCTACAATTAGTGTCACAGGCGCAATTTTGTATTAGTTGTAGTTTTCGATATACAACTCGTGCAGTGTTAAGTTTGGTGTTTTCAAAATATCTCGTTAAATTTTGGTCACAAGAAAAATTTCTTACCGCAGTATTGTAGAGCGCTAAATTCCCTACAATTCCTGTCACAGACGCAAATTTGTGGGACTTACAGTTTCTGAGCTACAACCCGATCAATGCTAAGAAAAAGGTTTTTTCAAAACATCTCGTTGACTCTTGGTCGCAAGAAAAATTTCTTATCTCAAGATTGTAGAGCGCTAAATTCTCTACAATTCCTGTCAGAGACGCAATTTTGTAGGAGTTGCAGTTTTCGAGATACAACTCGTGAAAAGTTAAGTTTGGTATTTTCAAAATATCTCATTAAATTTTGGTCGCAAGTAAAATTTCTTACCGCAGGATTGTAGAGCGCTACATTCTCTACAATTATTGTCACAGGCGCAATTTTGTAGGAGTTACAGTTTTCGAGCAAGGTTAAGTATGGTTTTTCCAAAATATTTCGCTTAATTTTGGTCGCAAGAAAAATTTCTTATCGCAAGATTGTAAAGCGCATAAATTCTCTACAATTCCTGTCACAGACGCAATTCTGTAGGAGTTGCTGTTTTCCAGATACAACTCGTGCAAGGTTAAGTCTGGAATTTTCAAAATATCTCGTTAAATTTTGGTCGCAAGAAAAATTTCTTACTGCAGGATTGTAGAACGCTAAATTCCCTACAATTCCTGTCACAGACGTAAATTTGTAGCACATACAATTTTTGAGCTACAACCCGTGGAATGCTAAGAAAAACAGTTTTTTCAAAACATCTTGTTAACTCTTGGTCAAAAGAAAAATTCCTTATCGCAAGATTGTAAAGCGCTAAATTCTCTACAATTAATGTCACAGGCGCAATTTTGTAGGAGTTACAGTTTTCGAGCAAGGTTAAGTTTGGTATTTTCAAAATATCTCGTTAAATTTTGGTCGCAAGAAAAATTTCTTACCGCAGGATTGTAGAGCGTTAAATTCCCTACAATTCCTGTCACAGACTCAAATTTGTAGGACTTACAGTTTTTGAGCTACAACACGATCAATGCTAAGAAAAACGATTTTTTCAAAACATCTCGTTAACTCTTGGTCGCAAGAAAAATTTCTTATCGCAAGATTGTAGAGCGCTAAATTCTCTACAATTATTGTCACAGGCGCAATTTTGTAGGAGTTACTGTTTTCGAGTAAGGTTAAGTATGGTTTTTTCAAAATATCTCGCTAAATTTTGGTCGCAAAAAAAATTTCTTATCGCAAGATTGTAGAGCGCTAAATTCTCTACAATTCCTGTCACAGACGCAATTTTGTAGGAGTTGCAGTTTTCGATATACAACTCGTGCAGGGTTAAGTTTGGTATTTTCAAAATATCTCGTTAAATTTTGGTCGCAAGAAAAATTTCTTACAGCATGATTGTAGAGCGCTAAATTCTCTACAATTCCTGTCACAGACGTAAATTTGTAGGACTTACAGTTTTTGAGCTACAACCCGTGGAATGCTAAGTAAAATAGTTTTTTCAAAACATCTCCTTAACTTTTGGTCGCAAGAAAAATTCCTTATCGCAAGATTGTAGAGCGCTAAATTCTCTACAATTATTGTCACAGGCGCAATTTTGTAGTAGTTACAGTTTTCGAGCAAGGTTAAGTTTGGTTTTTTCAAAATATCTCGCTAAATTTTGGTCGCTAGAAAAATTTCTTATCGTAAGATTGTAGAGTGCTAAATTCTCTACAATTCCTGTCACAGACGCAATTTTGTAGGAGTTGCTGTTTTCGAGATACAACTCGTGCAAGGTTAAGTTTGGAGTTTTAGAAATGTCTCGTTAAATTTTGGTCGCAAGAAAAATTTCTTACTGCAGGATTGTAGAGCGCTAAATTCCCTACAATTCCTGTCATAGACGTAAATTTGTAACACTTACAATTTTTGAGCTACAGCCCGTGGAATGCTAAGAAAAACAGTTTTTTCAAAACATCTTGTTAACTCTTGGTCAAAAGAAAAATTCCTTATCGCGAGATTGTAAAGCGCTAAATTCTCTACAATTAATGTCACAGGCGCAATTTTGTAGGAATTACAGTTTTCGAGCAAGGTTAAGTACGGTTTTTTCAAAATATCTCGCTAAATTTTGGTCGCAGGAAAAATTTCTTATCGCAAGATTGTAGAGCGCTAAATTCTCTACAATTCCTGTCACAGACGCAATTTTGTAGGAGTTGCTGTTTTCGAGATACAACTCGTGCAAAGTTAAGTTTGGTATTTTCAAAATATCTCGTTAAATTTTGGTCGCAAGAAAAATTTCTTACCGCAGGACTGTAGAGCACTAAATTCCCTACAATTCCTGTCACAATCGCAAATTTGTAGGACTTACAGTTTTTGAGCTACAACACGATCAATGCTAAGAAAAACGATTTTTTCAAAACATCTCGTTAACTCTTGGTCGCAAGAAAAATTTCTTATCGCAAGATTGTAGAGCGCTAAATTTTCTACAATTATTGTCACAGGCACAATTTTGTAGGAGTTACAGTTTTCGAGTAAGGTTAAGTATGGTTTTTTCAAAATATCTCGCTAAATTTTGGTCGCAGAAATATTTCTTATCGCAAGATTGTAGAGCGCTAAATTCTCTACAATTCCTGTCACAGACGCAATTTTGTAGGAGTTGCAGTTTTCGATATACAACTCGTGCAGGGTTAAGTTTGGTATTTTCAAAATATCTCATTAAATTTTGGTCGCAAGAAAAATTTCTTAGAGCAGGATTGTAGAGCGCTAAATTCCCTACAATTCCTGTCACAGACGTAAATTTGTAGGACTTGCAGTTTTTGAGCTACAACCCGTGGAATGCTAAGAAAAATAGTTTGTTCAAAACATCTCGTTAACTTTTTGTCGCATGAAAAATTCCTTATCGCAAGATTGTAGAGCGCTAAATTCTCTACAATTATTGTCACAGGCGCAATTTTGTAGGAGTTACAGTTTTCGAGCAAGGTTAAGTATAGTTTTTTCAAAATATCTCGTTAAATTTTGGTCGCAAGAAAAATTTCTTATCGTAAGATTGTAGAGCGCTAAGTTCTCTACAATTCCTGTCACAGACGCAATTTTGTAGGAGTTGCTGTTTTCGACATACGACTCGTGCAAGGTTAAGTCTGGAATTTTCAAAATATCTCGTTAAATTTTGGTCGCGAGACAAATTTCTTATAGCAAGATTGTAGAGCGCTAAATTCTCTACAATTCCTGTCACAGACGCAATTTTGTAGGAGTTGAAGTTTTCGATATACAACTCGTGCAGAGTTAAGTTTGGTATTTTCAAAACATCTCGTTAAATTTTGGTCGCAAGACAAATTTCTTATAGCAAGATTGTAGAGCGCTAAATTCTCTATAATTCCTGTCACAGGCGCAATTTTGTAGGAGTTGCAGTTTTCGAGATACAACTCGTGCAAGGTTAAGTTTGGTATTTTCAAAATATCTCGTTAAATTTTGGTCGCAAGAAAAATTTCTTACCGCAGGATTGTAGAGTGATAAATTCCCTACAATTCCTGTCACAGACGCAAATTTGTAGGACTTACAGTTTTTGAGCTACAACACGATCAATGCTAAGAAAAATGATTTTTTCAAAACATCTCGTTAACTCTTGGTCGCAAGAAAAATTCCTTATCGCAAGAGTGTAGAGCGCTAAATTCTCTACAATTATTGTCACAGGCGCAATTTTGTAGGAGTTACAGTTTTCCAGCAAGGTTAAGTATGGTTTGTTCAAAATATTTCGCTAAATTTTGGTCGGAAGAAAAATTTCTTATCGCAAGATTGTAGAGCGATAAATTCCTTACAATTCCTGTCACAGAAGTAAATTTGTAGGACTTTCAGTTTTTGAGCTACAACCCGTGGAACGCTAAGAAGCACGGTTTTTCAAAACATCTCGTTAACTCTTGGTCACAAGAAAAATTCCTTATCGCAAGATTGTAGAGTGCTAAATTCTCCACAATTATTGTCACAGGCGCAATATTGTAGGAGTTACAGTTTTCCAGCAAGGTTAAGTATAGTTTTTTCAAAATATTTCGCTAAATTTTGGTCGCAAGAAAAATTTCTTATCGCAAGATTGTAGAGCGCTAAATTCTCTACAATTCCTGTCACAGGCGCAATTTTGTAGGAGTTGCAGTTTTCAAGATACAACTCGTGCAAGGTTAAGTTTGGAATTTTCAAAATATCTCGTTAAATTTTGGTCGCAAGAAAAATTTCTTACCGCAGTTTTGTAGAGCGCTAAATTCTCCACAATTCCTGTCAGAGACCCAATTTTGTAGGAGTTGCAGTTTTCGAGATACAATTCGTGCAAAGTTAAGTTTGGTATTTTCAAAATATCTCGTTAAATTTTGGTCGCAAGAAAAATTTCCGCAGGATTGTAGAGCGCTAAATTCCCTACAATTCCTGTCACAGACGCAAATTTGTAGGACTTACAGTTTTTGAGCTACAACACGATCAATGCTAAGAAAAAAGATTTTTTCGAAACATCTCGTTAACTCTTGGTCGCAAGAAAAATTTCTAATCGCAGGATTGTAGAGCGCCAAATTCTCTACAATTATTGTCACAGGCACAATTTTGTAGGAGTTACAGTTTTCGAGTAAGGTTAAGTATGGTTTTTTCAAAATATCTCGCTGAATTTTGGTCGCAAGAAAAATTTCTTATCGCAAGATTGTAGAGCGCTAAATTCTCTACAATTCCTATCACAGACCCAATTTTGTAGGAGTTGCAGTTTTCGATATACAACTCGTGCAGGGTTAAGTTTGGTATTTTCAAAATATCTGGTTAAATTTTGGTCGCAAGAAAAATTTCTTACAGCAGGATTGTAGAGCGCTAAATTTTCTACAATTCCTGTCAGAGACCCAGTTTTCGAGATACAACTCGTGCAAGGTTAAGTTTGGTATTTTCAAAATATCTCGCTAAATTTTGGTCGCAAGAAAAATTTCTTATCGCAAGATTGTAGAGCGCTAAATTCCCTACAATTCCTGTCACAGGCGCAATTTTGTAGGAGTTGCTGTTTTCGAGATACAACTCGTACAAAGTTAAGTTTGGAATTTTCAAAATATTTCGTTAAATTTTGGTCGCAAGAAACATTTCTTACCGCAGGATTGTAGAGCGCTAAATTTTCTACAATCCTGTCAGAGACCCAGTTTTCGAGATACAACTCGTGCAAGGTTAAGTTTGGTATTTTCAAAATATCTCGTTAAATTTTGGTCGCAAGAAAAATTTCTTACCGCAGGATTGCAGAGCGCTAAATTCCCTAATATTCCTGTCACAGACGCAATTTTGTAGGAGTTGCAGTTTTCGATATACAACTCGTGCAGAGTTAAGTTTGGTATTTTTAAATTATCTCGTGAAATTTTGGTCGCAAGAAAAATTTCTTATCGCAAGATTGTAGAGCGCTAAATTCTCTACAATTATTGTCACAGGCGCAATTTTGTAGGAGTTACAGTTTTCGAGCAAGGTTAAGTATGGTTTTTTCAAAATATCTCGTTAAATTTTGGTCGCAAGAAAAATTTTTATCGTAAGATTGTAGAGCGCTAAATTCTCTACAATTCCTGTCACAGACGCAATTTTGTAGGAGTTGCTGTTTTCGACATACAACTCGTGCAAGGTTAAGTTTGAAATTTTAGAAATATCTCGTTAAATTTTGGTCGCAAGACAAATTTCTTACCACAGGATTGTAGAGCGCTAAATTCCCAACAATTCCTGTCACAGACGCAAATTTGTAGGACTTACAGTTTTTGAGCTACAACCCGATCAATGCTAAGAAAAACGATTTTTTCAAAACATCTCGTTAACTCTTGGTCGCAAGAAAAATTTCTTATCGCAAGATTGTAGAGCGCTAAATTCTCTACAATTATTGTCACAGGCACAATTTTGTAGGAGTTACAGTTTTCGAGTAAGGTTAAGTATGGTTTTTTCAAAATATCTCGCTAAATTTTGGTCGCAAGAAAAATTTCTTACCGCAGGATTGTAAAGCACTAAATTCCCTACAATTCCTGTCGCAGACGCAAATTTATAGAACTTACAGTTTTTGAGCTACAACACGATCAATGCTAAGAAAAACGATTTTTTCAAAACATCTCGTTAACTCTTGGTCGCAAGACAAATTTCTTATAGCAAGATTGTAGAGCGCTAAATTCCCTACAATTCCTGTCACAGACGTAAATTTGTAGGACTTACAGTTTTCGAGCTACAACCCGTGGAATGCTAAGTAAAATAGTTTTTTCAAAACATCTCGTTAACTTTTGGTCGCAAGAAAAATTCCTTATCGCAAGATTGTAGAGTGCTAAATTCTCTACAATTATTGTCACAGACGCAATTTTGTAGGAGTTGAGTCGCAAGAAAAATTTCTTATCGCAAGATTGTAGAGCACTAAATTCTCTACAATTCCTGTCAGAGACGCAATTTTGTAGGAGTTGCAGTTTTCGAGATACAACTCGTGCAAGGTTAAGTTTGGAATTTTAGAAATATCTCGCTAAATTTTGGTCGCAAGAAAAATTTCTTACAGCAGGATTGTAGAGCGCTAAATTCCCTACAATTCCTGTCACAGACGTAAATTTGTAGGACTTACAGTTTTTGAGCTACAACCCGTGGAATGCTAAGTAAAATAGTTTTTTCAAAACATCTCGTTAACTTTTGGTAGCAAGAAAAATTCCTTATCGCAAGATTGTAGAGCGCTAAATTCTCTACAATTAGTGTCACAGGCGCAATTTTGTATTAGTTGTAGTTTTCGATATACAACTCGTGCAGTGTTAAGTTTGGTGTTTTCAAAATATCTCGTTAAATTTTGGTCACAAGAAAAATTTCTTACCGCAGTATTGTAGAGCGCTAAATTCCCTACAAATCCTGTCACAGACGCAAATTTGTGGGACTTACAGTTTCTGAGCTACAACACGATCAATGCTAAGAAAAATGATTTTTTCAAAACATCTCGTTAACTCTTGGTCGCAAGAAAAATTCCTTATCGCAAGAGTGTAGAGCGCTAAATTCTCTACAATTATTGTCACAGGCGCAATTTTGTAGGAGTTACAGTTTTCCAGCAAGGTTAAGTATGGTTTGTTCAAAATATTTCGCTAAATTTTGGTCGGAAGAAAAATTTCTTATCGCAAGATTGTAGAGCTATAAATTCCTTACAATTCCTGTCACAGACGTAAATTTGTAGGACTTTCAGTTTTTGAGCTACAACCCGTGGAACGCTAAGAAGCACGGTTTTTCAAAACATCTCGTTAACTCTTTTGGTCACAAGAAAAATTCCTTATCGCAAGATTGTAGAGCGCTAAATTCTCCACAATTATTGTCACAGGCGCAATATTGTAGGAGTTACAGTTTTCCAGCAAGGTTAAGTATAGTTTTTTCAAAATATTTCGCTAAATTTTGGTCGCAAGAAAAATTTCTTATCGCAAGATTGTAGAGCGCTAAATTCTCTACAATTCCTGTCACAGGCGCAATTTTGTAGGAGTTGCAGTTTTCGAGATACAACTCGTGCAAGGTTAAGTTTGGAATTTTCAAAATATCTCGTTAAATTTTGGTCGCAAGAAAAATTTCTTACCGCAGTTTTGTAGAGCGCTAAATTCTCCACAATTCCTGTCAGAGACCCAATTTTGTAGGAGTTGCAGTTTTCGAGATACAATTCGTGCATAAGTTTGGTATTTTCAAAATATCTCGTTAAATTTTGGTCGCAAGAAAAATTTCCGCAGGATTGTAGAGCGCTAAATTCCCTACAATTCCTGTCACAGACGCAAATTTGTAGGACTTACAGTTTTTGAGCTACAACACGATCAATGCTAAGAAAAAAGATTTTTTCGAAACATCTCGTTAACTCTTGGTCGCAAGAAAAATTTCTAATCGCAGGATTGTAGAGCGCCAAATTCTCTACAATTATTGTCACATGCACAATTTTGTAGGAGTTACAGTTTTCGAGTAAGGTTAAGTATGGTTTTTTCAAAATATCTCGCTGAATTTTGGTCGCAAGAAAAATTTCTTATCGCAAGATTGTAGAGCGCTAAATTCTCTACAATTCCTATCACAGACCCAATTTTGTAGGAGTTGCAGTTTTCGATATACAACTCGTGCAGGGTTAAGTTTGGTATTTTCAAAATATCTGGTTAAATTTTGGTCGCAAGAAAAATTTCTTACAGCAGGATTGTAGAGCGCTAAATTTTCTACAATTCCTGTCAGAGACCCAGTTTTCGAGATACAACTCGTGCAAGGTTAAGTTTGGTATTTTCAAAATATCTCGCTAAATTTTGGTCGCAAGAAAAATTTCTTATCGCAAGATTGTAGAGCGCTAAATTCCCTACAATTCCTGTCACAGGCGCAATTTTGTAGGAGTTGCCGTTTTCGAGATACAACTCGTACAAAGTTAAGTTTGGAATTTTCAAAATATCTCGTTAAATTTTGGTCGCAAGAAACATTTCTTACCGCAGGATTGTAGAGCGCTAAATTTTCTACAATCCTGTCAGAGACCCAGTTTTCGAGATACAACTCGTGCAAGGTTAAGTTTGGTATTTTCAAAATATCTCGTTAAATTTTGGTCGCAAGAAAAATTTCTTACCGCAGGATTGCAGAGCGCTAAATTCCCTAATATTCCTGTCACAGACGCAATTTTGTAGGAGTTGCAGTTTTCGATATACAACTCGTGCAGAGTTAAGTTTGGTATTTTTAAATTATCTCGTGAAATTTTGGTCGCAAGAAAAATTTCTTATCGCAAGATTGTAGAGCGCTAAATTCTCTACAATTATTGTCACAGGCGCAATTTTGTAGGAGTTACAGTTTTCGAGCAAGGTTAAGTATGGTTTTTTCAAAATATCTCGTTAGATTTTGGTCGCAAGAAAAATTTTTATCGTAAGATTGTAGAGCGCTAAATTCTCTACAATTCCTGTCACAGACGCAATTTTGTAGGAGTTGCTGTTTTCGACATACAACTCGTGCAAGGTTAAGTTTGAAATTTTAGAAATATCTCGTTAAATTTTGGTCGCAAGACAAATTTCTTACCACAGGATTGTAGAGCGCTAAATTCCCAACAATTCCTGTCACAGACGCAAATTTGTAGGACTTACAGTTTTTGAGCTACAACCCGATCAATGCTAAGAAAAACGATTTTTTCAAAACATCTCGTTAACTCTTGGTCGCAAGAAAAATTTCTTATCGCAAGATTGTAGAGCGCTAAATTCTCTACAATTATTGTCACAGGCACAATTTTGTAGGAGTTACAGTTTTCGAGTAAGGTTAAGTATGGTTTTTTCAAAATATCTCGCTAAATTTTGGTCGCAAGAAAAATTTCTTACCGCAGGATTGTAAAGCACTAAATTCCCTACAATTCCTGTCGCAGACGCAAATTTGTAGAACTTACAGTTTTTGAGCTACAACACGATCAATGCTAAGAAAAACGATTTTTTCAAAACATCTCGTTAACTCTTGGTCGCAAGACAAATTTCTTATAGCAAGATTGTAGAGCGCTAAATTCCCTACAATTCCTGTCACAGACGTAAATTTGTAGGACTTACAGTTTTCGAGCTACAACCCGTGGAATGCTAAGTAAAGTAGTTTTTTCAAAACATCTCGTTAACTCTTGGTCAAAAGAAAAATTCCTTATCGCAAGATTGTAAAGCGCTAAATTCTCTACAATTAATGTCACAGGCGCAATTTTGTAGGAGTTACAGTTTTCGAGCAAGGTTAAGTTTGGTATTTTCAAAATATCTCGTTAAATTTTGATCGCAAGAAAAATTTCTTACCGCAGGATTGTAGAGCGTTAAATTCCCTACAATTCCTGTCACAGACTCAAATTTGTAGGACTTACAGTTTTTGAGCTACAACACGATCAATGCTAAGAAAAACGATTTTTTCAAAACATCTCGTTAACTCTTGGTCGCAAGAAAAATTTCTTATCGCAAGATTGTAGAGCGCTAAATTCTCTACAATTATTGTCACAGGCACAATTTTGTAGGAGTTACAGTTTTCGAGTAAGGTTAAGTATGGTTTTTTCAAAATATCTCGCTAAATTTTGGTCGCAAGAAAAATTTCTTACCGCAGGATTGTAAAGCACTAAATTCCCTACAATTCCTGTCGCAGACGCAAATTTGTAGAACTTACAGTTTTTGAGCTACAACACGATCAATGCTAAGAAAAACGATTTTTTCAAAACATCTCGTTAACTCTTGGTCGCAAGACAAATTTCTTATAGCAAGATTGTGGAGCGCTAAATTCCCTATAATTCCTGTCACAGACGTAAATTTGTAGGACTTACAGTTTTCGAGCTACAACCCGTGGAATGCTAAGTAAAATAGTTTTTTCAAAACATCTCGTTAACTTTTGGTCGCAAGAAAAATTCCTTATCGCAAGATTGTAGAGTGCTAAATTCTCTACAATTATTGTCACAGACGCAATTTTGTAGGAGTTGAGTCGCAAGAAAAATTTCTTATCGCAAGATTGTAGAGCGCTAAATTCTCTACAATTCCTGTCAGAGACGCAATTTTGTAGGAGTTGCAGTTTTCGAGATACAACTCGTGCAAGGTTAAGTTTGGAATTTTAGAAATATCTCGCTAAATTTTGGTCGCAAGAAAAATTTCTTACAGCAGGATTGTAGAGCGCTAAATTCCCTACAATTCCTGTCACAGACGTAAATTTGTAGGACTTACAGTTTTTGAGCTACAACCCGTGGAATGCTAAGTAAAATAGTTTTTTCAAAACATCTCGTTAACTTTTGGTAGCAAGAAAAATTCCTTATCGCAAGATTGTAGAGCGCTAAATTCTCTACAATTAGTGTCACAGGCGCAATTTTGTATTAGTTGTAGTTTTCGATATACAACTCGTGCAGTGTTAAGTTTGGTGTTTTCAAAATATCTCGTTAAATTTTGGTCACAAGAAAAATTTCTTACCGCAGTATTGTAGAGCGCTAAATTCCCTACAATTCCTGTCACAGACGCAAATTTGTGGGACTTACAGTTTCTGAGCTACAACCCGATCAATGCTAAGAAAAAGGTTTTTTCAAAACATCTCGTTGACTCTTGGTCGCAAGAAAAATTTCTTATCTCAAGATTGTAGAGCGCTAAATTCTCTACAATTCCTGTCAGAGACGCAATTTTGTAGGAGTTGCAGTTTTCGAGATACAACTCGTGAAAAGTTAAGTTTGGTATTTTCAAAATATCTCATTAAATTTTGGTCGCAAGTAAAATTTCTTACCGCAGGATTGTAGAGCGCTACATTCTCTACAATTATTGTCACAGGCGCAATTTTGTAGGAGTTACAGTTTTCGAGCAAGGTTAAGTATGGTTTTTCCAAAATATTTCGCTTAATTTTGGTCGCAAGAAAAATTTCTTATCGCAAGATTGTAAAG
Organism: Rutpela maculata; assembly: GCA_936432065.2. NCBI lineage: Eukaryota > Metazoa > Arthropoda > Insecta > Coleoptera > Cerambycidae > Rutpela > Rutpela maculata. The sequence goes on from OW386289.2 coordinate 22,522,923, forward strand.
CGCATAAATTCTCTACAATTCCTGTCACAGACGCAATTCTGTAGGAGTTGCTGTTTTCCAGATACAACTCGTGCAAGGTTAAGTCTGGAATTTTCAAAATATCTCGTTAAATTTTGGTCGCAAGAAAAATTTCTTACTGCAGGATTGTAGAACGCTAAATTCCCTACAATTCCTGTCACAGACGTAAATTTGTAGCACATACAATTTTTGAGCTACAACCCGTGGAATGCTAAGAAAAACAGTTTTTTCAAAACATCTTGTTAACTCTTGGTCAAAAGAAAAATTCCTTATCGCAAGATTGTAAAGCGCTAAATTCTCTACAATTAATGTCACAGGCGCAATTTTGTAGGAGTTACAGTTTTCGAGCAAGGTTAAGTTTGGTATTTTCAAAATATCTCGTTAAATTTTGGTCGCAAGAAAAATTTCTTACCGCAGGATTGTAGAGCGTTAAATTCCCTACAATTCCTGTCACAGACTCAAATTTGTAGGACTTACAGTTTTTGAGCTACAACACGATCAATGCTAAGAAAAACGATTTTTTCAAAACATCTCGTTAACTCTTGGTCGCAAGAAAAATTTCTTATCGCAAGATTGTAGAGCGCTAAATTCTCTACAATTATTGTCACAGGCGCAATTTTGTAGGAGTTACTGTTTTCGAGTAAGGTTAAGTATGGTTTTTTCAAAATATCTCGCTAAATTTTGGTCGCAAAAAAAATTTCTTATCGCAAGATTGTAGAGCGCTAAATTCTCTACAATTCCTGTCACAGACGCAATTTTGTAGGAGTTGCAGTTTTCGATATACAACTCGTGCAGGGTTAAGTTTGGTATTTTCAAAATATCTCGTTAAATTTTGGTCGCAAGAAAAATTTCTTACAGCATGATTGTAGAGCGCTAAATTCTCTACAATTCCTGTCACAGACGTAAATTTGTAGGACTTACAGTTTTTGAGCTACAACCCGTGGAATGCTAAGTAAAATAGTTTTTTCAAAACATCTCCTTAACTTTTGGTCGCAAGAAAAATTCCTTATCGCAAGATTGTAGAGCGCTAAATTCTCTACAATTATTGTCACAGGCGCAATTTTGTAGTAGTTACAGTTTTCGAGCAAGGTTAAGTTTGGTTTTTTCAAAATATCTCGCTAAATTTTGGTCGCTAGAAAAATTTCTTATCGTAAGATTGTAGAGTGCTAAATTCTCTACAATTCCTGTCACAGACGCAATTTTGTAGGAGTTGCTGTTTTCGAGATACAACTCGTGCAAGGTTAAGTTTGGAGTTTTAGAAATGTCTCGTTAAATTTTGGTCGCAAGAAAAATTTCTTACTGCAGGATTGTAGAGCGCTAAATTCCCTACAATTCCTGTCATAGACGTAAATTTGTAACACTTACAATTTTTGAGCTACAGCCCGTGGAATGCTAAGAAAAACAGTTTTTTCAAAACATCTTGTTAACTCTTGGTCAAAAGAAAAATTCCTTATCGCAAGATTGTAAAGCGCTAAATTCTCTACAATTAATGTCACAGGCGCAATTTTGTAGGAGTTACAGTTTTCGAGCAAGGTTAAGTATGGTTTTTTCAAAATATCTCGCTAAATTTTGGTCGCAGGAAAAATTTCTTATCGCAAGATTGTAGAGCGCTAAATTCTCTACAATTCCTGTCACAGACGCAATTTTGTAGGAGTTGCTGTTTTCGAGATACAACTCGTGCAAAGTTAAGTTTGGTATTTTCAAAATATCTCGTTAAATTTTGGTCGCAAGAAAAATTTCTTACCGCAGGACTGTAGAGCACTAAATTCCCTACAATTCCTGTCACAATCGCAAATTTGTAGGACTTACAGTTTTTGAGCTACAACACGATCAATGCTAAGAAAAACGATTTTTTCAAAACATCTCGTTAACTCTTGGTCGCAAGAAAAATTTCTTATCGCAAGATTGTAGAGCGCTAAATTTTCTACAATTATTGTCACAGGCACAATTTTGTAGGAATTACAGTTTTCGAGTAAGGTTAAGTATGGTTTTTTCAAAATATCTCGCTAAATTTTGGTCGCAAGAAAAATTTCTTACCGCAGGATTGTAGAGCACTAAATTCCCTACAATTCCTGTCACAGACTCAAATTTGTAGGACTTACAGTTTTCGAGCTACAACACGATCAATGCTAAGAAAAACGATTTTTTCAAAACATCTCGTTAACTCTTGGTCGCAAGAAAAATTTCTTATCGCAAGATTGTAGAGCGCTAAATTTTCTACAATTATTGTCTCAGACGCAATTTTGTAGGAGTTACAGTTTTCGAGCAAGGTTAAGTATGGTTTTTCAAAATATCTCGTTAAATTTTGGTCGCAAGAAAAATTTCCTATCGTAAGATTGTAGAGCGCTAAATTCTCTACAATTCCTGTCACAGACGCAATTTTGTAGGAGTTGCTGTTTTCGACATACGACTCGTGCAAGGTTAAGTCTGGAGTTTTCAAAATATCTCGTTAAATTTTGATCGCAAGACAAATTTCTTATAGCAAGTTTGTAGAGCGCTAAATTCTCTACAATTCCTGTCAGAGACCCAGTTTTCGAGATACAACTCGTGCAAGGTTAAGTTTGGAATTTTAGAAATATCTCGTTAAATTTTGCTCGCAAGAAAAATTTCTTACTGCAGGATTGTAGAGCGCTAAATTCCCTACAATTCCTGTCACAGACGTAAATTTGTAGCACTTACAATTTTTGAGCTACAACCCGTGGAATGCTAAGAAAAACAGTTTTTTCAAAACATCTTGTTAACTCTTGGTCAAAAGAAAAATTCCTTATCGCAAGATTGTAAAGCGCTAAATTCTCTACAATTAATGTCACAGGCGCAATTTTGTAGGAGTTACAGTTTTCGAGTAAGGTTAAGTACGGTTTTTTCAAAATATCTCGCTAAATTTTGGTCGCAAGAAAAATTTCTTACTGCAGTATTGTAGAGCGCTAAATTCCCTACAATTCCTGTCACAGACACAATTTTGTAGGAGTTGCAGTTTTCGATATACAACTCGTGCAGAGTTAAGTTTGGTATTTTCAAAATATCTCGTTAAATTTTGGTCGCAAGAAAAATTTCTTACCGCAGGATTGTAGAGCGCTAAATTCCCCACAATTCCTGTCACAGACGCAAATTTGTAGGACTTACAGTTTTTGAGCTACAACACGATCAATGCTAAGAAAAACGATTTTTTCAAAACATCTCGTTAACTCTTGGTCGCAAGGAAAATTCCTTATCGCAAGAGTGTAGAGCGCTAAATTCTCTACAATTATTGTCACAGGTGCAATTTTGTAAAAGTTACAGTTTTCAAAATATTTCGCTAAATTTTGGTCGGAAGAAAAATTTCTTATCGCAAGATTGTAGAGCGCTAAATTCTCTACAATTCCTGTTACAGACGCAATTTTGTAGGAGTTGCTGTTTTCGAGATACAACTCGTGCAAGGTTAAGGTTGGTATTTTCAAAATATCTCGTTAAATTTTGGTCGCAAGAAAAATTTCTTATCGCAAGATTGTAGAGCGCTAAATTCTCTACAATTCCTGTTACAGACGCAATTTTGTAGGAGTTGCAGTTTTCGATATACAACTCGTGCAGGGTTAAGTTTGGTATTTTCAAAATATCTCGTTAAATTTTGGTCGCAAGAAAAATTTCTTACAGCAGGATTGTAGAGCGCTAAATTCTCTACAATTCATGTCACAGACGTAAATTTGTAGGACTTACAGTTTTTGAGCTACAACCCGTGGAATGCTAAGTAAAATAGTTTTTTCAAAACATCTCCTTAACTTTTGGTCGCAAGAAAAATTCCTTATCGCAAGATTGTAGAGCGCTAAATTCTCTACAATTATTGTCACAGGCGCAATTTTGTAGTAGTTACAGTTTTCGAGCAAGGTTAAGTTTGGTTTTTTCAAAATATCTCGCTAAATTTTGGTCGCTAGAAAAATTTCTTATCGTAAGATTGTAGAGCGCTAAATTCTCTACAATTCCTGTCACAGACGCAATTTTGTAGGAGTTGCTGTTTTCGAGATACAACTCGTGCAAAGTTAAGTTTGGAGTTTTAGAAATATCTCGTTAAATTTTGGTCGCAAGAAAAATTTCTTACTGCAGGATTGTAGAGCGCTAAATTCCCTACAATTCCTGTCATAGACGTAAATTTGTAACACTTACAATTTTTGAGCTACAGCCCGTGGAATGCTAAGAAAAACAGTTTTTTCAAAACATCTTGTTAACTCTTGGTCAAAAGAAAAATTCCTTATCGCGAGATTGTAAAGCGCTAAATTCTCTACAATTAATGTCACAGGCGCAATTTTGTAGAAATTACAGTTTTCGAGCAAGGTTAAGTACGGTTTTTTCAAAATATCTCGCTAAATTTTGGTCGCAGGAAAAATTTCTTATCGCAAGATTGTAGAGCGCTAAATTCTCTACAATTCCTGTCACAGACGCAATTTTATAGGAGTTGCTGTTTTCGAGATACAACTCGTGCAAAGTTAAGTTTGGTATTTTCAAAATATCTCGTTAAATTTTGGTCGCAAGAAAAATTTCTTACCGCAGGACTGTAGAGCACTAAATTCCCTACAATTCCTGTCACAATCGCAAATTTGTAGGACTTACAGTTTTTGAGCTACAACACGATCAATGCTAAGAAAAACGATTTTTTCAAAACATCTCGTTAACTCTTGGTCGCAAGAAAAATTTCTTATCGCAAGATTGTAGAGCGCTAAATTTTCTACAATTATTGTCACAGGCACAATTTTGTAGGAGTTACAGTTTTCGAGTAAGGTTAAGTATGGTTTTTTCAAAATATCTCGCTAAATTTTGGTCGCAAGAAAAATTTCTTACCGCAGGATTGTAGAGCACTAAATTCCCTACAATTCCTGTCACAGACTCAAATTTGTAGGACTTACAGTTTTCGAGCTACAACACGATCAATGCTAAGAAAAACGATTTTTTCAAAACATCTCGTTAACTCTTGGTCGCAAGAAAAATTTCTTATCGCAAGATTGTAGAGCGCTAAATTTTCTACAATTATTGTCACAGGCGCAATTTTGTAGGAGTTACAGTTTTCGAGCAAGGTTAAGTATGGTTTTTCAAAATATCTCGTTAAATTTTGGTCGCAAGAAAAATTTCCTATCGTAAGATTGTAGAGCGCTAAATTCTCTACAATTCCTGTCACAGACGCAATTTTGTAGGAGTTGCTGTTTTCGACATACGACTCGTGCAAGGTTAAGTCTGGAGTTTTCAAAATATCTCGTTAAATTTTGATCGCAAGACAAATTTCTTATAGCAAGTTTGTAGAGCGCTAAATTCTCTACAATTCCTGTCAGAGACCCAGTTTTCGAGATACAACTCGTGCAAGGTTAAGTTTGGAATTTTAGAAATATCTCGTTAAATTTTGCTCGCAAGAAAAATTTCTTACTGCAGGATTGTAGAGCGCTAAATTCCCTACAATTCCTGTCACAGACGTAAATTTGTAGCACTTACAATTTTTGAGCTACAACCCGTGGAATGCTAAGAAAAACAGTTTTTTCAAAACATCTTGTTAACTCTTGGTCAAAAGAAAAATTCCTTATCGCAAGATTGTAAAGCGCTAAATTCTCTACAATTAATGTCACAGGCGCAATTTTGTAGGAGTTACAGTTTTCGAGTAAGGTTAAGTACGGTTTTTTCAAAATATCTCGCTAAATTTTGGTCGCAAGAAAAATTTCTTACCGCAGTATTGCAGAGCGCTAAATTCCCTACAATTCCTGTCACAGACACAATTTTGTAGGAGTTGCAGTTTTCGATATATAACTCGTGCAGAGTTAAGTTTGGTATTTTCAAAATATCTCGTTAAATTTTGGTCGCAAGAAAAATTTCTTACCGCAGGATTGTAGAGCGCTAAATTCCCCACAATTCCTGTCACAGACGCAAATTTGTAGGACTTACAGTTTTTGAGCTACAACACGATCAATGCTAAGAAAAACGATTTTTTCAAAACATCTCGTTAACTCTTGGTCGCAAGGAAAATTCCTTATCGCAAGAGTGTAGAGCGCTAAATTCTCTACAATTATTGTCACAGGCGCAATTTTGTAAAAGTTACAGTTTTCAAAATATTTCGCTAAATTTTGGTCGGAAGAAAAATTTCTTATCGCAAGATTGTAGAGCGCTAAATTCTCTACAATTCCTGTCAGAGACGCAATTTTGTAGGAGTTGCAGTTTTCGAGATACAACTCGTGAAAAGTTAAGTTTGGTATTTTCAAAATATCTCATTAAATTTTGGTCGCAAGTAAAATTTCTTACCGCAGGATTGTAGAGCGCTAAATTCTCTACAATTATTGTCACAGGCGCAATTTTGTAGGAGTTACAGTTTTCGAGCAAGGTTAAGTATGGTTTTTCCAAAATATTTCGCTAAATTTTGGTCGCAAGAAAAATTTCTTATCGCAAGATTGTAAAGCGCATAAATTCTCTACAATTCCTGTCACAGACGCAATTCTGTAGGAGTTGCTGTTTTCAAGATACAACTCGTGCAAGGTTAAGTCTGGAATTTTCAAAATATCTCGTTAAATTTTGGTCGCAAGAAAAATTTCTTACTGCAGGATTGTAGAACGCTAAATTCCCTACAATTCCTGTCACAGACGTAAATTTGTAGCACATACAATTTTTGAGCTACAACCCGTGGAATGCTAAGAAAAACAGTTTTTTCAAAACATCTTGTTAACTCTTGGTCAAAAGAAAAATTCCTTATCGCAAGATTGTAAAGCGCTAAATTCTCTACAATTAATGTCACAGGCGCAATTTTGTAGGAGTTACAGTTTTCGAGCAAGGTTAAGTTTGGTATTTTCAAAATATCTCATTAAATTTTGGTCGCAAGAAAAATTTCTTACAGCAGGATTGTAGAGCGCTAAATTCCCTACAATTCCTGTCACAGACGTAAATTTGTAGCACTTACAATTTTTGAGCTACAACCCGTGGAATGCTAAGAATAACAGTTTTTTCAAAACATCTTGTTAACTCTTGGACAAAAGAAAAATTCCTTATCGCAAGATTGTAAAGCGCTAAATTCTCTACAATTAATGTCACAGGCGCAATTTTGTAGGAGTTACAGTTTTCGAGCAAGGTTAAGTATGGTTTTTTCAAAATATCTCGCTAAATTTTGGTCGCAGGAAAAATTTCTTATCGCAAGATTGTAGAGCGCTAAATTCTCTACAATTCCTGTCACAGACGCAATTTTGTAGGAGTTGCTGTTTTCGAGATACAACTCGTGCAAAGTTAAGTTTGGTATTTTCAAAATATCTCGTTAAATTTTGGTCGCAAGAAAAATTTCTTACCGCAGGACTGTAGAGCACTAAATTCCCTACAATTCCTGTCACAATCGCAAATTTGTAGGACTTACAGTTTTTGATCAATGCTAAGAAAAACGATTTTTTCAAAACATCTCGTTAACTCTTGGTCGCAAGAAAAATTTCTTATCGCAAGATTGTAGAGCGCTAAATTTTCTACAATTATTGTCACAGGCACAATTTTGTAGGAATTACAGTTTTCGAGTAAGGTTAAGTATGGTTTTTTCAAAATATCTCGCTAAATTTTGGTCGCAAGAAAAATTTCTTACCGCAGGATTGTAGAGCACTAAATTCCCTACAATTCCTGTCACAGACTCAAATTTGTAGGACTTACAGTTTTCGAGCTACAACACGATCAATGCTAAGAAAAACGATTTTTTCAAAACATCTCGTTAACTCTTGGTCGCAAGAAAAATTTCTTATCGCAAGATTGTAGAGCGCTAAATTTTCTACAATTATTGTCTCAGGCGCAATTTTGTAGGAGTTACAGTTTTCGAGCAAGGTTAAGTATGGTTTTTCAAAATATCTCGTTAAATTTTGGTCGCAAGAAAAATTTCCTATCGTAAGATTGTAGAGCGCTAAATTCTCTACAATTCCTGTCACAGACGCAATTTTGTAGGAGTTGCTGTTTTCGACATACGACTCGTGCAAGGTTAAGTCTGGAGTTTTCAAAATATCTCGTTAAATTTTGATCGCAAGACAAATTTCTTATAGCAAGTTTGTAGAGCGCTAAATTCTCTACAATTCCTGTCAGAGACCCAGTTTTCGAGATACAACTCGTGCAAGGTTAAGTTTGGAATTTTAGAAATATCTCGTTAAATTTTGCTCGCAAGAAAAATTTCTTACTGCAGGATTGTAGAGCGCTAAATTCCCTACAATTCCTGTCACAGACGTAAATTTGTAGCACTTACAATTTTTGAGCTACAACCCGTGGAATGCTAAGAAAAACAGTTTTTTCAAAACATCTTGTTAACTCTTGGTCAAAAGAAAAATTCCTTATCGCAAGATTGTAAAGCGCTAAATTCTCTACAATTAATGTCACAGGCGCAATTTTGTAGGAGTTACAGTTTTCGAGTAAGGTTAAGTACGGTTTTTTCAAAATATCTCGCTAAATTTTGGTCGCAAGAAAAATTTCTTACTGCAGTATTGCAGAGCGCTAAATTCCCTACAATTCCTGTCACAGACACAATTTTGTAGGAGTTGCAGTTTTCGATATACAACTCGTGCAGAGTTAAGTTTGGTATTTTCAAAATATCTCGTTAAATTTTGGTCGCAAGAAAAATTTCTTACCGCAGGATTGTAGAGCGCTAAATTCCCCACAATTCCTGTCACAGACGCAAATTTGTAGGACTTACAGTTTTTGAGCTACAACACGATCAATGCTAAGAAAAACGATTTTTTCAAAACATCTCGTTAACTCTTGGTCGCAAGGAAAATTCCTTATCGCAAGAGTGTAGAGCGCTAAATTCTCTACAATTATTGTCACAGGTGCAATTTTGTAAAAGTTACAGTTTTCAAAATATTTCGCTAAATTTTGGTCGGAAGAAAAATTTCTTATCGCAAGATTGTAGAGCGCTAAATTCTCTACAATTCCTGTTACAGACGCAATTTTGTAGGAGTTGCTGTTTTCGAGATACAACTCGTGCAAGGTTAAGGTTGGTATTTTCAAAATATCTCGTTAAATTTTGGTCGCAAGAAAAATTTCTTATCGCAAGATTGTAGAGCGCTAAATTCTCTACAATTCCTGTTACAGACGCAATTTTGTAGGAGTTGCAGTTTTCGATATACAACTCGTGCAGGGTTAAGTTTGGTATTTTCAAAATATCTCGTTAAATTTTGGTCGCAAGAAAAATTTCTTACAGCAGGATTGTAGAGCGCTAAATTCTCTACAATTCATGTCACAGACGTAAATTTGTAGGACTTACAGTTTTTGAGCTACAACCCGTGGAATGCTAAGTAAAATAGTTTTTTCAAAACATCTCCTTAACTTTTGGTCGCAAGAAAAATTCCTTATCGCAAGATTGTAGAGCGCTAAATTCTCTACAATTATTGTCACAGGCGCAATTTTGTAGTAGTTACAGTTTTCGAGCAAGGTTAAGTTTGGTTTTTTCAAAATATCTCGCTAAATTTTGGTCGCTAGAAAAATTTCTTATCGTAAGATTGTAGAGCGCTAAATTCTCTACAATTCCTGTCACAGACGCAATTTTGTAGGAGTTGCTGTTTTCGAGATACAACTCGTGCAAAGTTAAGTTTGGAGTTTTAGAAATATCTCGTTAAATTTTGGTCGCAAGAAAAATTTCTTACTGCAGGATTGTAGAGCGCTAAATTCCCTACAATTCCTGTCATAGACGTAAATTTGTAACACTTACAATTTTTGAGCTACAGCCCGTGGAATGCTAAGAAAAACAGTTTTTTCAAAACATCTTGTTAACTCTTGGTCAAAAGAAAAATTCCTTATCGCGAGATTGTAAAGCGCTAAATTCTCTACAATTAATGTCACAGGCGCAATTTTGTAGGAATTACAGTTTTCGAGCAAGGTTAAGTACGGTTTTTTCAAAATATCTCGCTAAATTTTGGTCGCAGGAAAAATTTCTTATCGCAAGATTGTAGAGCGCTAAATTCTCTACAATTCCTGTCACAGACGCAATTTTGTAGGAGTTGCTGTTTTCGAGATACAACTCGTGCAAAGTTAAGTTTGGTATTTTCAAAATATCTCGTTAAATTTTGGTAGCAAGAAAAATTTCTTACCGCAGGACTGTAGAGCACTAAATTCCCTACAATTCCTGTCACAATCGCAAATTTGTAGGACTTACAGTTTTTGAGCTACAACACGATCAATGCTAAGAAAAACGATTTTTTCAAAACATCTCGTTAACTCTTGGTCGCAAGAAAAATTTCTTATCGCAAGATTGTAGAGCGCTAAATTTTCTACAATTATTGTCACAGGCACAATTTTGTAGGAGTTACAGTTTTCGAGTAAGGCTAAGTATGGTTTTTTCAAAATATCTCGCTAAATTTTGGTCGCAAGAAAAATTTCTTACCGCAGGATTGTAGAGCACTAAATTCCCTACAATTCCTGTCACAGACTCAAATTTGTAGGACTTACAGTTTTCGAGCTACAACACGATCAATGCTAAGAAAAACGATTTTTTCAAAACATCTCGTTAACTCTTGGTCGCAAGAAAAATTTCTTATCGCAAGATTGTAGAGCGCTAAATTTTCTACAATTATTGTCACAGGCGCAATTTTGTAGGAGTTACAGTTTTCGAGCAAGGTTAACTATGGTTTTTCAAAATATCTCGTTAAATTTTGGTCGCAAGAAAAATTTCCTATCGTAAGATTGTAGAGCGCTAAATTCTCTACAATTCCTGTCACAGACGCAATTTTGTAGGAGTTGCTGTTTTCGACATACGACTCGTGCAAGGTTAAGTCTGGAGTTTTCAAAATATCTCGTTAAATTTTGATCGCAAGACAAATTTCTTATAGCAAGTTTGTAGAGCGCTAAATTCTCTACAATTCCTGTCAGAGACCCAGTTTTCGAGATACAACTCGTGCAAGGTTAAGTTTGGAATTTTAGAAATATCTCGTTAAATTTTGCTCGCAAGAAAAATTTCTTACTGCAGGATTGTAGAGCGCTAAATTCCCTACAATTCCTGTCACAGACGTAAATTTGTAGCACTTACAATTTTTGAGCTACAACCCGTGGAATGCTAAGAAAAACAGTTTTTTCAAAACATCTTGTTAACTCTTGGTCAAAAGAAAAATTCCTTATCGCAAGATTGTAAAGCGCTAAATTCTCTACAATTAATGTCACAGGCGCAATTTTGTAGGAGTTACAGTTTTCGAGTAAGGTTAAGTACGGTTTTTTCAAAATATCTCGCTAAATTTTGGTCGCAAGAAAAATTTCTTACCGCAGTATTGCAGAGCGCTAAATTCCCTACAATTCCTGTCACAGACACAATTTTGTAGGAGTTGCAGTTTTCGATATATAACTCGTGCAGAGTTAAGTTTGGTATTTTCAAAATATCTCGTTAAATTTTGGTCGCAAGAAAAATTTCTTACCGCAGGATTGTAGAGCGCTAAATTCCCCACAATTCCTGTCACAGACGCAAATTTGTAGGACTTACAGTTTTTGAGCTACAACACGATCAATGCTAAGAAAAACGATTTTTTCAAAACATCTCGTTAACTCTTGGTCGCAAGGAAAATTCCTTATCGCAAGAGTGTAGAGCGCTAAATTCTCTACAATTATTGTCACAGGCGCAATTTTGTAAAAGTTACAGTTTTCAAAATATTTCGCTAAATTTTGGTCGGAAGAAAAATTTCTTATCGCAAGATTGTAGAGCGCTAAATTCTCTACAATTCCTGTCAGACACGCAATTTTGTAGGAGTTGCAGTTTTCGAGATACAACTCGTGAAAAGTTAAGTTTGGTATTTTCAAAATATCTCATTAAATTTTGGTCGCAAGTAAAATTTCTTACCGCAGGATTGTAGAGCGCTAAATTCTCTACAATTATTGTCACAGGCGCAATTTTGTAGGAGTTACAGTTTTCGAGCAAGGTTAAGTATGGTTTTTCCAAAATATTTCGCTAAATTTTGGTCGCAAGAAAAATTTCTTATCGCAAGATTGTAAAGCGCATAAATTCTCTACAATTCCTGTCACAGACGCAATTCTGTAGGAGTTGCTGTTTTCAAGATACAACTCGTGCAAGGTTAAGTCTGGAATTTTCAAAATATCTCGTTAAATTTTGGTCGCAAGAAAAATTTCTTACTGCAGGATTGTAGAACGCTAAATTCCCTACAATTCCTGTCACAGACGTAAATTTGTAGCACATACAATTTTTGAGCTACAACCCGTGGAATGCTAAGAAAAACAGTTTTTTCAAAACATCTTGTTAACTCTTGGTCAAAAGAAAAATTCCTTATCGCAAGATTGTAAAGCGCTAAATTCTCTACAATTAATGTCACAGGCGCAATTTTGTAGGAGTTACAGTTTTCGAGCAAGGTTAAGTTTGGTATTTTCAAAATATCTCATTAAATTTTGGTCGCAAGAAAAATTTCTTACAGCAGGATTGTAGAGCGCTAAATTCCCTACAATTCCTGTCACAGACGTAAATTTGTAGCACTTACAATTTTTGAGCTACAACCCGTGGAATGCTAAGAATAACAGTTTTTTCAAAACATCTTGTTAACTCTTTTACAAAAGAAAAATTCCTTATCGCAAGATTGTAAAGCGCTAAATTCTCTACAATTAATGTCACAGGCGCAATTTTGTAGGAGTTACAGTTTTCGAGCAAGGTTAAGTTTGGTATTTTCAAAATATCTCGTTAAATTTTGGTCGCAAGAAAAATTTCTTACCGCAAGATTGTAGAGCGCTAAATTCCCTACAATTCCTGTCACAGACGCAATTTTGTAGGAGTTGCAGTTTTCGATATACAACTCGTGCAGAGTTAAGTTTGGTATTTTCAAAATATCTCGTTAAATTTTGGTCGCAAGACAAATTTCTTATAGCAAGATTGTAGAGCGCTAAATTCTCTACAATTCCTGTCACAGGCGCAATTTTGTAGGAGTTGCTGTTTTCGAGATACAACTCGTGCAAGGTTAAGTCTGTAATTTTCAAAATATCTCGTTAAATTTTGGTCGCAAGACAAATATCTTATAGCAAGATTGTAGAGCGCTAAATTCTCTACAATTCCTGCCACAGACGCAATTTTGTAGGAGTTGCAGTTTTCGATATACAACTCGTGCAGAGTTAAGTTTGGTATTTTCAAAATATCTCGTTAAATTTTGGTCGCAAGACAAATTTCTTATAGCAAGATTGTAGAGCGCTAAATTCTCTACAATTCCTGTCACAGGCGCAATTTTGTAGGAGTTGCTGTTTTCGAGATACAACTCGTGCAATGTTAAGTTCGGAATTTTAGAAATATCTCGTTAAATTTTGGTCGCAAGACAAATTTCTTACCACAGGATTGTAGAGCGCTAAATTCACAACAATTCCTGTCACAGACGCAAATTTGTAGGACTTACAGTTTTGAGCTACAACCCGATCAATGCTAAGAAAAACGGGTTTTTCAAAACATCTCGTTAACTCTTGGTCGCTAGAAAAATTCCTTATCGCATTGTTGTAGAGCGCTAAATTCTCTACAATTCTTGTCAGAGACGCAATCTTGTATGACTTGCAGTTTTCGATATACAACTCGTACAGGGTTAAGTTTGGTATTTTCAAAATATCTCGTTAAATTTTGGTCGCAAGAAATATTTCTTACAGCAGGATTGTAGAGCGCTAAATTCCCTACAATTCCTGCCACAGACGTAAATTTGTAGGACTTACAGTTTTTGAGCTACAACCCGTGGAATGCTAAGTAAAATAGTTTTTTCAAAACATCTCGTTAACTTTTGGTCGCAAGAAAAATTCCTTATCGCAAGATTGTAGAGCGCTAAATTCTCTACATTTATTGTCACAGGCGCAATTTTGTAGGAGTTAAAGTTTTCGAGCAAGGTTAAGCATGGTTTTTTCAAAATATCTCGCTAAATTTTGGTCGCAAGAAAAATTTCTTATCGTAAGATTGTAGAGCGCTAAATTTTCTACAATTCCTGTCACAGACCTAATTTTGTAGGAGTTGCTGTTTTCGAGATACAACTCGTGCAAGGTTAAGTTTGGAATTTTAGAAATATCTCTTTAAATTTTTGGTCGCAAGAAAAATTTCTTACCGCAGGATTGTAGAGCGCTAAATTCCCTACAATTCCTGTCACAGACGTAAATTTGTAGCACTTACAGTTTTTGAGCTACAACCCGTGGAATGCTAAGAAAAACGGTTTTTTCAAAACATCTTGTTAACTCTTGGTCACAAGAAAAATTCCTTATCGCAAGATTGTAAAGCGCTAAATTCTCTACTATTAATGTCACAGGCGCAATTTTGTAGGAGTTACAGTTCTCGAGCAAGGTTAAGTATGGTTTTTCAAAATATTTCGTTAAATTTTGGTCGCAAGAAAAATTTCTTATCGCAGGATTGTAGAGCGCTAAATTCCCTACAATTCCTGTCACAGACGTAAATTTGTAGCACTTACAGTTTTTGAGCTACAACCCGTGGAATGCTAAGAAAAACGGTTTTTTCAAAACATCTTGTTAACTCTTGGTCACAAGAAAAATTCCTTATCGCAAGATTGTAAAGCGCTAAATTCTCTACTATTAATGTCACAGGCGCAATTTTGTAGGAGTTAAAGTTTTCGAGCAAGGTTAAGCATGGTTTTTTCAAAATATCTCGCTAAATTTTGGTCGCAAGAAAAATTTCTTATCGTAAGATTGTAGAGCGCTAAATTCTCTACAATTCCTGTCAGAGACGCAATTTTGTAGGAGTTGCAGTTTTCGTGATACAACTCGTGCAAGGTTAAGTCTGGAATTTTAGAAATATCTCGTTAAATTTTGGTCGCAAGAAAAATTTCTTACCGCAGGATTGTAGAGCGCTAAATTCCCTACAATTCCTGTCACAGACGCAAATTTGAAGGACTTACAGTTTTTGAGCTACAACACGATCAATGCTAAGAAAAACGATTTTTTCAAAACATCTCGTTAACTCTTGGTCGCAAGAAAAATTTCTTATCGCAAGATTGTAGATCGCTAAATTCTCTACAATTATTGTCCCAGGCACAATTTTGTAGGAGTTACAGTTTTCGAGTAAGGTTAAGTCTGCAATTTTAGAAATATCTCGTTAAATTTTGGTCGCAAGAAAAATTTCTTATAGCAAGATTGTAGAGCGCTAAATTCTCTACAATTCCTGTCACAGACGCAATTTTGTAGGAGTTGCAGTTTTCGAGATACAACTCGTGCAATGTTAAGTTTGGTATTTTCAAAATATCTCATTAAATTTTGGTCGCAAGAAAAATTTCTTACCACAGGATTGTAGAGCACTAAATTCCCTACAATTCCTGTCAGGGACGTAAATTTGTAAGACTTACAGTTTTTGAGCTACATCCTGTGGAACGCTAAGAAAAACGGTTTTTTCAAAACATCTCGTTATCTCTTGGTCGCAAAAAAAATTCCTTATCGCAAGATTGTAGAGCGCTAAATTCTCCACAATTATTGTCACAGGCGCAATTTTGTAGGAGTTAGAGTTTTCCAGCAAGGTTAAGTATGGTTTTTCAAAATATTTCGCTAAATATTGGTCGCAAGACAAATTTCTTATAGCAAGATTGTAGAGCGCTAAATTCTCTACAATTCCAGTCACAGACACAATTTTGTAGGAGTTGCTGTTTACGAGATACAACTCGTGAAAGGTTAAGTTTGGAATTTTCAAAATATCTCGTTAAATTTAGGTCGCAAGACAAATTTCTTTTAGCAAGATTGTAGAGCGCTAAATTCTCTACAATTCCTGTCACAGACGCAATTTTGTAGGAGTTGCTGTTTTCGAGATACAACTCGTGAAATGTTAAGTTTGGAATTTTCAAAATATCTCGTAAATTTTGGTCGCAAAAAAAATTTCTTACCGCAGAATTGTAGAGCGCTAAATTCCCTACAATTCCTGCCACAGACGCAATTTTGTAGGAGTTGTTGTTTTCGAGATACAACTCGTGCAAGGTTAAGTCTAGAATTTTCAAAATATCTCGTTAAATTTTGGTCGCAAGAAAAATTTTTTATCGCAAGATTGTAGAGCGCTAAATTCTCTACAATTCCTGTCACAGACGCAATTTTGTAGGAGTTGCTGTTTTCGAGATACAACTCGTGAAATGTTAAGTCTGGAATTTTCAAAATATCTCGTTAAATTTTGGTCGCAAGACAAATTTCTTACCACAGGATTGTAGAGCGCTAAATTCCCAACAATTCCTGTCAGAGACGCAAATTTGTAGGACTTACAGTTTTTGAGCTACAACCCGATCAATGCTAAGAAAAACGGGTTTTTCAAAACATCTCATTAACTCTTGGTCGCAAGAAAAATTCCTTATCGCATTGTTGTAGAGCGCTAAATTTTCTACAATTCTTGTCAGAGACGCAATTCTGTAGGAGTTGCAGTTTTCGAGATACAACTCGTGCAAGGTTAAGTTTGGTATTTTCAAAATATCTCATTAAATTTTGGTCGCAAGAAAAATTTCTTACCACAGTATTCTAGAGCGCAAAATTCCCTACAATTCCTGTCACAGACGCAAATTTGTAGGACTTACAGTTTTCGAGCTACAACACGATCAATGCTAAGAAAAACGATTTTTTCAAAACATCTCGTTAACTCTTGGTCGCAAGAAAAATTTCTTATCGCAAGATTGTAGAGCGCTAAATTTTCTACAATTATTGTCACAGGCGCAATTTTGTAGGAGTTACAGTTTTCGAGCAAGGTTAACTATGGTTTTTCAAAATATCTCGTTAAATTTTGGTCGCAAGAAAAATTTCCTATCGTAAGATTGTAGAGCGCTAAATTCTCTACAATTCCTGTCACAGACGCAATTTTGTAGGAGTTGCTGTTTTCGACATACGACTCGTGCAAGGTTAAGTCTGGAGTTTTCAAAATATCTCGTTAAATTTTGATCGCAAGACAAATTTCTTATAGCAAGTTTGTAGAGCGCTAAATTCTCTACAATTCCTGTCAGAGACCCAGTTTTCGAGATACAACTCGTGCAAGGTTAAGTTTGGAATTTTAGAAATATCTCGTTAAATTTTGCTCGCAAGAAAAATTTCTTACTGCAGGATTGTAGAGCGCTAAATTCCCTACAATTCCTGTCACAGACGTAAATTTGTAGCACTTACAATTTTTGAGCTACAACCCGTGGAATGCTAAGAAAAACAGTTTTTTCAAAACATCTTGTTAACTCTTGGTCAAAAGAAAAATTCCTTATCGCAAGATTGTAAAGCGCTAAATTCTCTACAATTAATGTCACAGGCGCAATTTTGTAGGAGTTACAGTTTTCGAGTAAGGTTAAGTACGGTTTTTTCAAAATATCTCGCTAAATTTTGGTCGCAAGAAAAATTTCTTACCGCAGTATTGCAGAGCGCTAAATTCCCTACAATTCCTGTCACAGACACAATTTTGTAGGAGTTGCAGTTTTCGATATATAACTCGTGCAGAGTTAAGTTTGGTATTTTCAAAATATCTCGTTAAATTTTGGTCGCAAGAAAAATTTCTTACCGCAGGATTGTAGAGCGCTAAATTCCCCACAATTCCTGTCACAGACGCAAATTTGTAGGACTTACAGTTTTTGAGCTACAACACGATCAATGCTAAGAAAAACGATTTTTTCAAAACATCTCGTTAACTCTTGGTCGCAAGGAAAATTCCTTATCGCAAGAGTGTAGAGCGCTAAATTCTCTACAATTATTGTCACAGGCGCAATTTTGTAAAAGTTACAGTTTTCAAAATATTTCGCTAAATTTTGGTCGGAAGAAAAATTTCTTATCGCAAGATTGTAGAGCGCTAAATTCTCTACAATTCCTGTCAGACACGCAATTTTGTAGGAGTTGCAGTTTTCGAGATACAACTCGTGAAAAGTTAAGTTTGGTATTTTCAAAATATCTCATTAAATTTTGGTCGCAAGTAAAATTTCTTACCGCAGGATTGTAGAGCGCTAAATTCTCTACAATTATTGTCACAGGCGCAATTTTGTAGGAGTTACAGTTTTCGAGCAAGGTTAAGTATGGTTTTTCCAAAATATTTCGCTAAATTTTGGTCGCAAGAAAAATTTCTTATCGCAAGATTGTAAAGCGCATAAATTCTCTACAATTCCTGTCACAGACGCAATTCTGTAGGAGTTGCTGTTTTCAAGATACAACTCGTGCAAGGTTAAGTCTGGAATTTTCAAAATATCTCGTTAAATTTTGGTCGCAAGAAAAATTTCTTACTGCAGGATTGTAGAACGCTAAATTCCCTACAATTCCTGTCACAGACGTAAATTTGTAGCACATACAATTTTTGAGCTACAACCCGTGGAATGCTAAGAAAAACAGTTTTTTCAAAACATCTTGTTAACTCTTGGTCAAAAGAAAAATTCCTTATCGCAAGATTGTAAAGCGCTAAATTCTCTACAATTAATGTCACAGGCGCAATTTTGTAGGAGTTACAGTTTTCGAGCAAGGTTAAGTTTGGTATTTTCAAAATATCTCATTAAATTTTGGTCGCAAGAAAAATTTCTTACAGCAGGATTGTAGAGCGCTAAATTCCCTACAATTCCTGTCACAGACGTAAATTTGTAGCACTTACAATTTTTGAGCTACAACCCGTGGAATGCTAAGAATAACAGTTTTTTCAAAACATCTTGTTAACTCTTTTACAAAAGAAAAATTCCTTATCGCAAGATTGTAAAGCGCTAAATTCTCTACAATTAATGTCACAGGCGCAATTTTGTAGGAGTTACAGTTTTCGAGCAAGGTTAAGTTTGGTATTTTCAAAATATCTCGTTAAATTTTGGTCGCAAGAAAAATTTCTTACCGCAAGATTGTAGAGCGCTAAATTCCCTACAATTCCTGTCACAGACGCAATTTTGTAGGAGTTGCAGTTTTCGATATACAACTCGTGCAGAGTTAAGTTTGGTATTTTCAAAATATCTCGTTAAATTTTGGTCGCAAGACAAATTTCTTACCGCAAGATTGTAGAGCGCTAAATTCCCTACAATTCCTGTCACAGACGCAAATTTGTAGGACTTACAGTTTTTGAGCTACAACACGATCAATGCTAAGAAAAACGATTTTTTCAAAACATCTCGTTAACTCTTGGTCGCATGAAAAATTCCTTATCGCAAGAGTGTAGAGCGCTAAATTCTCTACAATTATTGTCACAGGCGCAATTTTGTAGGAGTTACAGATTTCCAGCAAGGTTAAGTATGGTTTTTTCAAAATATTTCGCTAAATTTTGGTCGGAAGAAAAATTTCTTATCGCAAGATTGTAGAATGCTAAATTCTCTACAATTCCTGTCACAGACGCAGTTTTGTAGGAGTTGCTGTTTTCGAGATACAACTCGTGCAAGGTTAAGTCTGTAATTTTCAAAATATCTCGTTAAATTTTGGTCGCAAGACAAATATCTTATAGCAAGATTGTAGAGCGCTAAATTCTCTACAATTCCTGTCACAGACGCAATTTTGTAGGAGTTGCAGTTTTCGATATACAACTCGTGCAGGGTTAAGTTTGGTATTTTCAAAATATCTCGTTAAATTTTGGTCGGAAGAAAAATTTCTTATCGCAAGATTGTAGAATGCTAAATTCTCTACAATTCCTGTCACAGACGCAGTTTTGTAGGAGTTGCTGTTTTCGAGATACAACTCGTGCAAGGTTAAGTCTGTAATTTTCAAAATATCTCGTTAAATTTTGGTCGCAAGACAAATATCTTATAGCAAGATTGTAGAGCGCTAAATTCTCTACAATTCCTGTCACAGGCGCAATTTTGTAGGAGTTGCTGTTTTCGAGATACAACTCGTGCAATGTTAAGTTCGGAATTTTAGAAATATCTCGTTAAATTTTGGTCGCAAGACAAATTTCTTACCACAGGATTGTAGAGCGCTAAATTCACAACAATTCCTGTCACAGACGCAAATTTGTAGGACTTACAGTTTTGAGCTACAACCCGATCAATGCTAAGAAAAACGGGTTTTTCAAAACATCTCGTTAACTCTTGGTCGCTAGAAAAATTCCTTATCGCATTGTTGTAGAGCGCTAAATTCTCTACAATTCTTGTCAGCGACGCAATCTTGTATGACTTGCAGTTTTCGATATACAACTCGTACAGGGTTAAGTTTGGTATTTTCAAAATATCTCGTTAAATTTTGGTCGCAAGAAATATTTCTTACAACAGGATTGTAGAGCGCTAAATTCCCTACAATTCCTGCCACAGACGTAAATTTGTAGGACTTACAGTTTTTGAGCTACAACCCGTGGAATGCTAAGTAAAATAGTTTTTTCAAAACATCTCGTTAACTTTTGGTCGCAAGAAAAATTCCTTATCGCAAGATTGTAGAGCGCTAAATTCTCTACATTTATTGTCACAGGCGCAATTTTGTAGGAGTTACAGTTTTCGAGCAAGGTTAAGCATGGTTTTTTCAAAATATCTCGCTAAATTTTGGTCGCAAGAAAAATTTCTTATCGTAAGATTGTAGAGCGCTAAATTTTCTACAATTCCTGTCACAGACCTAATTTTGTAGGAGTTGCTGTTTTTAGATACAACTCGTGCAAGGTTAAGTTTGGAATTTTAGAAATATCTCTTTAAATTTTTGGTCGCAAGAAAAATTTCTTACCGCAGGATTGTAGAGCGCTAAATTCCCTACAATTCCTGTCACAGACGTAAATTTGTAGCACTTACAGTTTTTGAGCTACAACCCGTGGAATGCTAAGAAAAACGGTTTTTTCAAAACATCTTGTTAACTCTTGGTCACAAGAAAAATTCCTTATCGCAAGATTGTAAAGCGCTAAATTCTCTACTATTAATGTCACAGGCGCAATTTTGTAGGAGTTACAGTTCTCGAGCAAGGTTAAGTATGGTTTTTCAAAATATTTCGTTAAATTTTGGTCGCAAGAAAAATTTCTTATCGCAAGATTGTAGAGCGCTAAATTCTCTACAATTCCTGTCAGAGACGCAATTTTGTAGGAGTTGCAGTTTTCGAGATACAACTCGTGCAAGGTTAAGTCTGGAATTTTCAAAATATCTCGTTAAATTTTGGTCGCAAGAAAAATTTCTTATCGCAAGATTGTAGAGCGCTAAATTCTCTACAATTCCTGTCACAGACGCAATTTTGTAGGAGTTGCTGTTTTCGAGATACAACTCGTGCAAGGTTAAGTCTGGAATTTTAGAAATATCTCGTTAAATTTTGGTCGCAAGAAAAATTTCTTACCGCAGGATTGTAGAGCGCTAAATTCCTTACAATTCCTGTCACAGACGTAAATTTGTAAGACTTACAGTTTTTGAGCTACAACCCGTGGAACGCTAAGAAATACGGTTTTTTCAAAACATCTCGTTAACTCTTGGTCACAAGAAAAATTCCTTATCGCAAGATTGTAGAGCTCTAAATTCTCTACAATTCCTGTCACAGACGCAATTTTGTAGGAGTTGCTGTTTTCGAGATACAACTCGTGCAAAGATAAGTCTGGCGTTTTCAAAATATCTCGTTAAATTTTGGTCGCAAGACAAATTTCTTACCGCAGGATTGTAAAGAAACAAATAACTTATTACCCAAAACAGTTGACATACCACTCATCCCAAATAAATTCAATAAATTCAATAACTTTTTTATAACTAACGTCTCAAATCTAGTATCAAATATAAAAACCTCAAATATTCATACAAATTATAATGATTTCATAAAAACCAATGCACAATCTATGTTTATATCTCCAACATCGTCAGAAGAAATCTGTGATATTGTTGATAATTTTAAATCAAAATCGTCTAGTGGATTCGATAGTATTTCACCAAAACTATTAAAGAGATGCATCGTTGCTCTTGCATCTCCTCTTGAAAACATTTACAATACATCATTCATACTTGGTGAATTTCCACAGACTTTAAAATTAGCACTGGTACTACCTATTTATAAAAAGGGTGACCCTAATGATTTGGAAAACTACCGTCCAATTAGCTTATTGTCCGTATTTTCAAAAATACTTGAATGTCTAATGTACAAAAGACTGATATCCTTTTTAAACAGTACCAACTTTTTTAATGAATTTCAGCACGGGTTTATGAAGAATAAGGCCACAGATACCGCTCTTTTTAATTTTGTTGATGAAATAATAAGCGCCTTGGATGGTCGGGAAATTGCCTGCGGACTATTTCTTGACTTATCTAAGGCGTTTGATACTTTAAACCATGTATGTTTACTTGATAAGTTGAACAAACTTGGTGTCAGAGGCACAGCACACAAATGGTTTTCTTCCTACTTAAAAAATCGTACTCAACAAACATCAATTCTGATTCATGGGCAAAAATACGTTTCTGATTCTGTCACTAATAACACAGGAGTGCCACAAGGTAGTGTGCTTGGGCCCCTTCTCTTTGTCGTTTATCTAAATGATCTATCCAACGTATGCCCAAACAACAACAACTTCAGACTTGTGAATTACGCCGATGACACCAATATCCTCATTAGAGGTAAGAATATCTCTGACATAGAACAGTTTGCCGGGGATATTTGGCAAAATTTGAGAGATTGGTTTTGTATCAATCAACTGATACTCAACGAATCCAAATCCAATGGTATGTTTTATAGAACTGACAAATCGAATTTGAACTTTCCTTCTGATTTATTACTAGGGCACTTACAAATACCTGTCAAAGATAGTATAAAACTCCTTGGAATAACTTTGGATTCGAACTTAAAGTGGAACGACCATATAAAAAATTTAAGTCAACAGTTAAATTCCGTTTGCTATGCATTAAGAGTACTTTCAAGGTCTTTTGATACATCGGTGCTTAAAACCATATATTATTCAAACTTTTACGGCAAAACTAAGTATGGAATAACTATTTGGGGTGGTTCTTCTAATCTTGGGGAAATTTTTACTATACAAAAAAGAGCAATTAGAATCATATATAAAATGGGCTTTTTAGCTTCCTGCAGGGGAGTTTTCAAAAGTAACAACTTACTAACCATACCGGGTTTATTTATTTATGAATGCATTTTATATGTAAAAAAACACAGTAACCAGTTTCAAGAGCACGAACAACATCACCCCTATAATACCAGATGCAAGGGCGACTATGCATTACCCATTCACAGTCTAACACTTCTTGAAAATTGTCCGCGTTATCAGTGTCTGAAATTTTATAATGCGCTTCCCCAACACATTAAAGAGTGTACAAATTTTAAAAAGTTTAAAAATTATACATTTGATTATATATGTAATCTTGAACCGTACAGTCTACAGGATTTTCTGTAAGTAAATTATTGATGTTTACTTTTAAACATTTTAATTGATTATCGTAATGTCCAATTTTTACAATTTTTATGTTTTTATATAAACGTACGATTTTCTGTAAGTAAATTATTGATGTTTACTTTTAAACATTTTAATTAATTTATCGTAATGTCCAATTTTTACAATTTTTATATTTCTATATATACGTAATTACTGTTTTAAACTATCTCTATTGACTTGTCTTATCTACAAATTTTGTAGCTTATGAGACCAATAAATGTAAATGTATTTGTAGAGCGCTAAATTCCCTACAATTCCTGTCACAGACGCAAATTTGTAGGACTTACAGTTTCCGAGCTACAACACGATCAACGCTAAGAAAAACGATTTTTTCAAAACATAGCGTTAACTCTTGGTCGCAAGAAAAATTCCTTATCGCAAGAGTGTAGAGCGCTAAATTCTCTACAATTATTGTCACAGGCGCAATTTTGTAGGACTTACAGTTTTCCAGCAAGGATAAGTATGGTTTTTTCAAAATATTTCGCTAAATTTTGGTCGGAAGAAAAATTTCTTGTCGCAAGATTGTAGAGCGCTAAATTCTCTACAATTCCTGTCACAGACGCAATTTTGTAGAAGTTGCTGTTTTCGAGATACAACTCGTGCAAGGTAAAGTTTGGAATTTTCAAAATATCTCGTTAAATTTTGGTCGCAAGACAAATTTCTTATAGCAAGATAGTAGAGCGCTAAATTCTCTACAATTCCTGTCACAGACGCAATTTTGTAGGAGTTGCAGTTTTCGAGATACAACTCGTGCAATGTTAAGTATGGTTTTTTCAAAATATCTCGCTAAATTTTGGTCGCAAGAAAAATTTCTTATCGTAAGATTGTAGAGCGCTAAATTCTCTACAATTCCTGTCACAGACGCAATTTTGTAGGAGTTGCAGTTTTCGATATACAACTCGTGCAGGGTTAAGTTTGGTATTTTCAAAATATCTCATTAAATTTTGGTCGCAAGAAAAATTTCTTACAGCAGGATTGTAGAGCGCTAAATTCCCTACAATTCCTGTCACAGACGTAAATTTGTAGCACTTACAATTTTTGAGCTACAATCCGTGGAATGCTAAGAATAACAGTTTTTTCAAAACATCTTGTTAACTCTTGGACAAAAGAAAAATTCCTTATCGCAAGATTGTAAAGCGCTAAATTCTCTACAATTAATGTCACAGGCGCAATTTTGTAGGAGTTACAGTTTTCGAGCAAGGTTAAGTTTGGTATTTTCAAAATATCTCGTTAAATTTTGGTCGCAAGAAAAATTTCTTACCGCAAGATTGTAGAGCGCTAAATTCCCTACAATTCCTGTCACAGACGCAAATTTGTAGGACTTACAGTTTCTGAGCTACAACACGATCAACGCTAAGAAAAACGATTTTTTCAAAACATAGCGTTAACTCTTGGTCGCAAGAAAAATTCCTCATCGCAAGAGTGTAGAGCGCTAAATTCTCTACAATTATTGTCACAGGCGCAATTTTGTAGGAGTTACAGTTTTCCAGCAAGGATAAGTATGGTTTTTTCAAAATATTTCGCTAAATTTTGGTCGGAAGAAAAATTTCTTGTCGCAAGATTGTAGAGCGCTAAATTCTCTACAATTCCTGTCACAGACGCAATTTTGTAGAAGTTGCTGTTTTCGAGATACAACTCGTGCAAGGTAAAGTTTGGAATTTTCAAAATATCTCGTTAAATTTTGGTCGCAAGACAAATTTCTTATAGCAAGATAGTAGAGCGCTAAATTCTCTACAATCCCTGTCACAGACGCAATTTTGTAGGAGTTGCAGTTTTCGAGATACAACTCGTGCAATGTTAAGTTTGGTATTTTCAAAATGTCTCATTAAATTTTGGTCGCAAGAAAAATTTCTTATCACAGGATTGTAGAGCGCTAAATTCCCTACAATTCCTGTCAGGGACGTAAATTTGTAAGACTTACAGTTTTTGAGCTACATCCTGTGGAACGCTAAGAAAAACGGTTTTTTCAAAACATCTCGTTATCTCTTGGTCGCAAGAAAAATACCTTATCGCAAGATTGTAGAGCGCTAAATCCTCCACAATTATTGTCACAGGCGCAATTTTGTAGGAGTTAGAGTTTTCCAGCAAGGTTAAGTATGGTTTTTTCAAAATATTTCGCTAAATTTTGGTCGCAAGAAAAATTTCTTATCGCAAGATTGTAGAGCGCTAAATTCTCTACAATTCCTGTCACAGGCGCAATTTTGTAGGAGTTGCAGTTTTCGATATACAACTCGTGCAGAGTTAAGTTTGGTATTTTCAAAATATCTCGTTAAATTTTGGTCGCAAGACAAATTTCTTATAGCAAGATTGTAGAGCGCTAAATTCTCTACAATTCCTGTCACAGGCGCAATTTTGTAGGAGTTGCTGTTTTCGAGATACAACTCGTGCAATGTTAAGTTCGGAATTTTAGAAATATCTCGTTAAATTTTGGTCGCAAGACAAATTTCTTACCACAGGATTGTAGAGCGCTAAATTCACAACAATTCCTGTCACAGACGCAAATTTGTAAGACTTACAGTTTTGAGCTACAACCCGATCAATGCTAAGAAAAACGGGTTTTTCAAAACATCTCGTTAACTCTTGGTCGCTAGAAAAATTCCTTATCGCATTGTTGTAGAGCGCTAAATTCTCTACAATTCTTGTCAGAGACGCAATCTTGTATGACTTGCAGTTTTCGATATACAACTCGTACAGGGTTAAGTTTGGTATTTTCAAAATATCTCGTTAAATTTTGGTCGCAAGAAATATTTCTTACAGCAGGATTGTAGAGCGCTAAATTCCCTACAATTCCTGCCACAGACGTAAATTTGTAGGACTTACAGTTTTTGAGCTACAACCCGTGGAATGCTAAGTAAAATAGTTTTTTCAAAACATCTCGTTAACTTTTGGTCGCAAGAAAAATTCCTTATCGCAAGATTGTAGAGCGCTAAATTCTCTACATTTATTGTCACAGGCGCAATTTTGTAGGAGTTACAGTTTTCGAGCAAGGTTAAGCATGGTTTTTTCAAAATATCTCGCTAAATTTTGGTCGCAATAAAAATTTCTTATCGTAAGATTGTAGAGCGCTAAATTTTCTACAATTCCTGTCACAGACCTAATTTTGTAGGAGTTGCTGTTTTCGAGATACAACTCGTGCAAGGTTAAGTTTGGAATTTTAGAAATATCTCTTTAAATTTTTGGTCGCAAGAAAAATTTCTTACCGCAGGATTGTAGAGCGCTAAATTCCCTACAATTCCTGTCACAGACGTAAATTTGTAGCACTTACAGTTTTTGAGCTACAACCCGTGGAATGCTAAGAAAAACGGTTTTTTCAAAACATCTTGTTAACTCTTGGTCGCAAGAAAAATTCCTTATCGCAAGATTGTAGAGCGCTAAATTCTCTACATTTATTGTCACAGGCGCAATTTTGTAGGAGTTACAGTTTTCGAGCAAGGTTAAGCATGGTTTTTTCAAAATATCTCGCTAAATTTTGGTCGCAATAAAAATTTCTTATCGTAAGATTGTAGAGCGCTAAATTTTCTACAATTCCTGTCACAGACCTAATTTTGTAGGAGTTGCTGTTTTCGAGATACAACTCGTGCAAGGTTAAGTTTGGAATTTTAGAAATATCTCTTTAAATTTTTGGTCGCAAGAAAAATTTCTTACCGCAGGATTGTAGAGCGCTAAATTCCCTACAATTCCTGTCACAGACGTAAATTTGTAGCACTTACAGTTTTTGAGCTACAACCCGTGGAATGCTAAGAAAAACGGTTTTTTCAAAACATCTTGTTAACTCTTGGTCACAAGAAAAATTCCTTATCGCAAGATTGTAAAGCGCTAAATTCTCTACTATTAATGTCACAGGCGCAATTTTGTAGGAGTTACAGTTCTCGAGCAAGGTTAAGTATGGTTTTTCAAAATATTTCGTTAAATTTTGGTCGCAAGAAAAATTTCTTATCGCAAGATTGTAGAGCGCTAAATTCTCTACAATTCCTGTCAGAGACGCAATTTTGTAGGAGTTGCAGTTTTCGAGATACAACTCGTGCAAGGTTAAGTCTGGAATTTTGGAAATATCTCGTTAAATTTTGGTCGCAAGAAAAATTTCTTACCGCAGGATTGTAGAGCGTTAAATTCCCTACAATTCCTGTCACAGACGCAAATTTGAAGGACTTACAGTTTTTGAGCTACAACACGATCAATGCTAAGAAAAACGATTTTTTCAAAACATCTCGTTTACTCTTGGTCGCAAGAAAAATTTCTTATCGCAAGATTGTAGAGCGCTAAATTCTCTACAATTATTGTCCCAGGCACAATTTTGTAGGAGTTACAGTTTTCGAGTAAGGTTAAGTCTGCAATTTTAGAAATATCTCGTTAAATTTTGGTCGCAAGAAAAATTTCTTATAGCAAGATTGTAGAGCGCTAAATTCTCTACTATTCCTGTCACAGACGCAATTTTGTAGGAGTTGCAGTTTTCGAGATACAACTCGTGCAATGTTAAGTTTGGTATTTTCAAAATATCTCATTAAATTTTGGTCGCAAGAAAAATTTCTTACCACAGGATTGTAGAGCGCTAAATTCCCTACAATTCCTGTCAGGGACGTAAATTTGTAAGACTTACAGTTTTTGAGCTACATCCTGTGGAACGCTAAGAAAAACGGTTTTTTCAAAACATCTCGTTATCTCTTGGTCGCAAAAAAAATTCCTTATCGCAAGATTGTAGAGCGCTAAATTCTCCACAATTATTGTCACAGGCGCAATTTTGTAGGAGTTAGAGTTTTCCAGCAAGGTTAAGTATGGTTTTTCAAAATATTTCGCTAAATATTGGTCGCAAGACAAATTTCTTATAGCAAGATTGTAGAGCGCTAAATTCTCTACAATTCCTGTCACAGACACAATTTTGTAGGAGTTGCTGCTTACGAGATACAACTCGTGAAAGGTTAAGTTTGGAATTTTCAAAATATCTCGTTAAATTTAGGTCGCAAGACAAATTTCTTATAGCAAGATTGTAGAGCGCTAAATTCTCTACAATTCCTGTCACAGACGCAATTTTGTAGGAGTTGCTGTTTTCGAGATACAACTCGTGAAATGTTAAGTTTGGAATTTTCAAAATATCTCGTTAAATTTTGGTCGCAAGAAAAATTTCTTACCGGAGGATTGTAGAGTGCTAAATTCCCTACAATTCCTGTCGCAGACGTAATTCTGTAGGAGTTGCTGTTTTCGAGATACAACTCGTGAAAGGTTAAGTTTGGAATTTTCAAAATATCTCGTTAAATTTTGGTCGCAAGAAAAATTTCTTATCCCAGGATTGTAGACCGCTAAATTCTCTACAATTTGCAATTTGTAGGAGTTGCAGTTTTCGAGATACAACTCGTGCAAGATTAAGTTTGGTATTTTCAAAATATCTCGTTAAATTTTGGTCGCAAGAAAAATTTCTTACCGGAGGATTGTAGAGCGCTAAATTCCCTACAATTCCTGTCAGAGACGCAATTTTGTAGGAGTTGCAGTTTTCGAGATACAACTCGTGCAAGGTTAAGTCTGGATTTTTAGAAATATCTCGTTAAATTTTGGTCGCAAGAAAAATTTCTTACCGCAGGATTGTAGAGCGCTAAATTCCCTACAATTCCTGCCACAGACGCAAATTTGTAGGACTTACAGTTTTTGAGCTACAACACGATCAATGCTAAGAAAAACGATTTTTTCAATACATCTCGTTAACTCTTGGTCGCAAGAAAAATTTCTTATCGCAGGATTGTAGAGCGCTAAATTCCCTACAATTCCTGTCAAAGACGAAATTTTGTAGGAGTTGATGTTTTCGAGATACAACTCGTGCAAAGTTAAGTCTGGAATTTTCAAAATATCTCATTAAATTTTGGTCGCAAGAAAAATTTCTTATCGTAAGATTGTAGAGCGCTAAATTCTCTACAATTCCTGTCATAGACGCAATTTTGTAGGAGTTGCTGTCTTCGAGATACAACTCGTGCAAGGTTAAGTTTGGAATTTTAGAAATATCTCGCTAAATTTTGGTCGCAAGAAAAATTTCTTACCGCAGGATTGTAGAGCGCTAAATTCCCTACAATTCCTGTCACAGGCGCAAATTTGTAGGACTTATAGTTTTTGAGCTACAACACGATCAATGCTAAGAAAAACGATTTTTTCAAAACATCTCGTTAACTCTTGGTCGCAAGAAAAATTTCTTACCGCAAGATTGTAGAGCGCTAAATTCTCTACAATTCCTGTCACAGACGCAATTTTGTAGGAGTTGCTGTTTTCGAGATACAACTCGTGCAAGGTTAAGTCTGGAATTTTCAAAATATCTCGTTAAATTTTGGTCGCAAGACAAATTTCTTATAGCAAGATTGTAGAGCGCTAAATTCTCTACAATTCCTGTCACAGACGCAATTTTGTAGGAGTTGCTGTTTTCGAGATACAACTCGTGCAAGGTTAAGTCTGGAATTTTAGAAATATCTCGTTAAATTTTGGTCGCAAGAAAAATTTCTTATCGCAGGATTGTAGAGCGCTAAATTCCTTACAATTCCTGTCGCAGACGTAAATTTGTAGGACTTACAGTTTTTGAGCTACAACCCGTGGAACGCTAAGAAACACGGTTTTTTCAAAACATCTCGTTAACTCTTGGTCACAAGAAAAATTCCTTATCGCAAGATTGTAGAGCGCTAAATTCTCCACAATTATTGTCACAGGCGCAATTTTGTAGGAATTACAGTTTTCGAGTATGTTAAGTATAGTTTTTTCAAAATATTTCGCTAAATTTTGGTCGCGAGAAAAATTTCTTATCGCAAGATTGTAGAGCTCTAAATTCTCTACAATTCCTGTCACAGACGCAATTTTGTAGGAGTTGCTGTTTTCGAGATACAACTCGTGCAAGGTTAAGTCTGGAGTTTTCAAAATATCTCGTTAAATTTTGGTCGCAAGACAAATTTCTTATAGCAAGATTGTAGAGCGCTAAATTCTCTACAATTCCTGTCTCAGGCGCAATTTTGTAGGAGTTGCTGTTTTCGAGATACAACTCGTGCAAAATTGGAATTTTCAAAATATCTCGTTAAATTTTGGTCGCAAGAAAACTTTCTTACCGCAGGATTGTAGAGCGCTAAATTCTCTACAATTCCTGTCACAGATGCAATTTTGTAGGAGTTGCTGTTTTCGAGATACAACTCGTGCAAGGTTAAGTCTGGAATTTTCAAAATATCTCGTTAAATTTTGGTCGCAAGACAAATTTCTTATAGCAAGATTGTAGAGCGCTAAATTCTCTACAATTCCTGTCACAGACGCAATTTTGTAGGAGTTGCTGTTTTCGAGATACAACTCGTGAAATGTTAAGTTTGGAATTTTCAAAATATCTCGTTAAATTTTGGTCGCAAGAAAAATTTCTTATCGTAAGATTGTAGAGCGCTAAATTCTCTACAATTCCTGTCAGAGACGCAATTTTGTAGGAGTTGCAGTTTTCGAGATACAACTCGTGCAAGGTTAAGTCTGGAATTTTAGAAATATCTCGTTAAATTTTGGTCGCAAGAAAAATTTCTTACCGCAGGATTGTAGAGCGCTAAATTCCCTACAATTCCTGTCACAGACGCAAATTTGAAGGACTTACAGTTTTTGAGCTACAACACGATCAATGCTAAGAAAAACGATTTTTTCAAAACATCTCGTTAACTCTTGGTCGCAAGAAAAATTTCTTATCGCAAGATTGTAGATCGCTAAATTCTCTACAATTATTGTCCCAGGCACAATTTTGTAGGAGTTACAGTTTTCGAGTAAGGTTAAGTCTGCAATTTTAGAAATATCTCGTTAAATTTTGGTCGCAAGAAAAATTTCTTATAGCAAGATTGTAGAGCGCTAAATTCTCTACAATTCCTGTCACAGACGCAATTTTGTAGGAGTTGCAGTTTTCGAGATACAACTCGTGCAATGTTAAGTTTGGTATTTTCAAAATATCTCATTAAATTTTGGTCGCAAGAAAAATTTCTTACCACAGGATTGTAGAGCACTAAATTCCCTACAATTCCTGTCAGGGACGTAAATTTGTAAGACTTACAGTTTTTGAGCTACATCCTGTGGAACGCTAAGAAAAACGGTTTTTTCAAAACATCTCGTTATCTCTTGGTCGCAAAAAAAATTCCTTATCGCAAGATTGTAGAGCGCTAAATTCTCCACAATTATTGTCACAGGCGCAATTTTGTAGGAGTTAGAGTTTTCCAGCAAGGTTAAGTATGGTTTTTCAAAATATTTCGCTAAATATTGGTCGCAAGACAAATTTCTTATAGCAAGATTGTAGAGCGCTAAATTCTCTACAATTCCAGTCACAGACACAATTTTGTAGGAGTTGCTGTTTACGAGATACAACTCGTGAAAGGTTAAGTTTGGAATTTTCAAAATATCTCGTTAAATTTAGGTCGCAAGACAAATTTCTTTTAGCAAGATTGTAGAGCGCTAAATTCTCTACAATTCCTGTCACAGACGCAATTTTGTAGGAGTTGCTGTTTTCGAGATACAACTCGTGAAATGTTAAGTTTGGAATTTTCAAAATATCTCGTAAATTTTGGTCGCAAAAAAAATTTCTTACCGCAGAATTGTAGAGCGCTAAATTCCCTACAATTCCTGTCACAGACGCAATTTTGTAGGAGTTGTTGTTTTCGAGATACAACTCGTGCAAGGTTAAGTCTAGAATTTTCAAAATATCTCGTTAAATTTTGGTCGCAAGAAAAATTTTTTATCGCAAGATTGTAGAGCGCTAAATTCTCTACAATTCCTGTCACAGACGCAATTTTGTAGGAGTTGCTGTTTTCGAGATACAACTCGTGAAATGTTAAGTCTGGAATTTTCAAAATATCTCGTTAAATTTTGGTCGCAAGACAAATTTCTTACCACAGGATTGTAGAGCGCTAAATTCCCAACAATTCCTGTCAGAGACGCAAATTTGTAGGACTTACAGTTTTTGAGCTACAACCCGATCAATGCTAAGAAAAACGGGTTTTTCAAAACATCTCATTAACTCTTGGTCGCAAGAAAAATTCCTTATCGCATTGTTGTAGAGCGCTAAATTTTCTACAATTCTTGTCAGAGACGCAATTCTGTAGGAGTTGCAGTTTTCGAGATACAACTCGTGCAAGGTTAAGTTTGGTATTTTCAAAATATCTCATTAAATTTTGGTCGCAAGAAAAATTTCTTACCACAGTATTCTAGAGCGCAAAATTCCCTACAATTCCTGTCACAGACGCAAATTTGTAGGACTTACAGTTTTTGAGCTACAACCCGATCAATGCTAAGAAAAACGGTTTTTTCAAAACATCTCGTTAACTCTTGGTCGCAAGAACAATTCCTTATCGCATTGTTGTAGAGCGCTAAATTCTCTACAATTATTGTCACAGGCGCAATTTTGTAGGAGTTGCTGTTTTCGAGATACAACTCGTGCAACGTTAAGTCTGGAATTTTCAAAATATCTCGTTAAATTTTGGTCGCAAGAAAGATTTCTTACCGCAGGATTGTAGAGCGCTAAATTCCCTACTATTCCTGTCACAGACGCAATTTTGTAGGTGTTGCTGTTTTCGAGATACAACTCGTGCAAGGTTAAGTCTGGAATTTTCAAAATATCTCGTTAAATTTTGGTCGCAAGAAAAATTTCTTATCGCAAGATTGTAGAGCGCTAAATTCTCTACAATTCCTGTCACAGACGCAATTTTGTAGGAGTTGCTGTTTTCGAGATACAACTCGTGCAAGGTTAAGTCTGGAATTTTAGAAATATCTCGTTAAATTTTGGTCGCAAGAAAAATTTCTTACCGCAGGATTGTAGAGCGCTAAATTCCTTACAATTCCTGTCACAGACGTAAAGTTGTAAGACTTACAGTTTTTGAGCTACAACCCGTGGAACGCTAAGAAATACGGTTTTTTCAAAACATCTCGTTAACTCTTGGTCACAAGAAAAATTCCTTATCGCAAGATTGTAGAGCTCTAAATTCTCTACAATTCCTGTCACAGACGCAATTTTGTAGGAGTTGCTGTTTTCGAGATACAACTCGTGCTAAGTTAAGTCTGGCGTTTTCAAAATATCTCGTTAAATTTTGGTCGCAAGACAAATTTCTTACCGCAGGATTGTAGAGCGCTAAATTCCCTACAATTCCTGTCACAGACGCAAATTTGTAGTTTCTGAGCTACAACACGATCAACGCTAAGAAAAACGATTTTTTCAAAACATAGCGTTAACTCTTGGTCGCAAGAAAAATTCCTTATCGCAAGAGTGTAGAGCGCTAAAT
This sequence comes from Rutpela maculata, assembly GCA_936432065.2. Classification (NCBI taxonomy): domain Eukaryota; kingdom Metazoa; phylum Arthropoda; class Insecta; order Coleoptera; family Cerambycidae; genus Rutpela; species Rutpela maculata. Next base: position 22,556,355 of record OW386289.2, read on the forward strand.
TCTCTACAATTATTGTCACAGGCGCAATTTTGTAGGAGTTACAGTTTTCCAGCAAGGATAAGTATGGTTTTTTCAAAATATTTCGCTAAATTTTGGTCGGAAGAAAAATTTCTTGTCGCAAGATTGTAGAGCGCTAAATTCTCTACAATTCCTGTCACAGACGCAATTTTGTAGAAGTTGCTGTTTTCGAGATACAACTCGTGCAAGGTAAAGTTTGGAATTTTCAAAATATCTCGTTAAATTTTGGTCGCAAGACAAATTTCTTATAGCAAGATAGTAGAGCGCTAAATTCTCTACAATTCCTGTCACAGACGCAATTTTGTAGGAGTTGCAGTTTTAGAGATACAACTCGTGCAATGTTAAGTTTGGTATTTTCAAAATGTCTCATTAAATTTTGGTCGCAAGAAAAATTTCTTATCACAGGATTGTAGAGCGCTAAATTCCCTACAATTCCTGTCAGGGACGTAAATTTGTAAGACTTACAGTTTTTGAGCTACATCCTGTGGAACGCTAAGAAAAACGGTTTTTTCAAAACATCTCGTTATCTCTTGGTCGCAAGAAAAATACCTTATCGCAAGATTGTAGAGCGCTAAATTCTCCACAATTATTGTCACAGGCGCAATTTTGTAGGAGTTAGAGTTTTCCAGCAAGGTTAAGTATGGTTTTTTCAAAATATTTCGCTAAATTTTGGTCGCAAGAAAAATTTCTTATCGCAAGATTGTAGAGCGCTAAATTCTCTACAATTCCTGTCACAGGCGCAATTTTGTAGGAGTTACAGTTATCGAGCAAGGTTAAGTTTGGTATTTTCAAAATATCTCGTTATTTTTTGGTCGCAAGGAAAATTTCTTACCGCAGGATTGTAGAGCACAAAATTTCCTACAATTCCTGTCACAGACGCAAATTTGTAGGACTTACAGTTTTTGAGCTACAACACGATCAATGCTAAGAAAAACGGTTTTTTCAAAACATCTCGTTAACTCTTGGTCGCAAGAACAATTCCTTATCGCATTGTTGTAGAGCGCTAAATTCTCTACAATTATTGTCACAGGCGCAATTTTGTAGGAGTTGCTGTTTTCGAGATACAACTCGTGCAACGTTAAGTCTGGAATTTTCAAAATATCTCGTTAAATTTTGGTCGCAAGAAAAATTTCTTACCGCAGGATTGTAGAGCGCTAAATTCCCTACTATTCCTGTCACAGACGCAATTTTGTAGGTGTTGCTGTTTTCGAGATACAACTCGTGCAAGGTTAAGTCTGGAATTTTCAAAATATCTCGTTAAATTTTGGTCGCAAGAAAAATTTCTTATCGCAAGATTGTAGAGCGCTAAATTCTCTACATTCCTGTCACAGACGCAGTTTTGTAGGAGTTGCTGTTTTCGAGATACAACTCGTGCAAGGTTAAGTCTGGAATTTTAGAAATATCTCGTTAAATTTTGGTCGCAAGAAAAATTTCTTACCGCAGGATTGTAGAGCGCTAAATTCCTTACAATTCCTGTCACAGACGTAAATTTGTAAGACTTACAGTTTTTGAGCTACAACCCGTGGAACGCTAAGAAATACGGTTTTTTCAAAACATCTCGTTAACTCTTGGTCACAAGAAATATTCCTTATCGCAAGATTGTAGAGCTCTAAATTCTCTACAATTCCTGTCACAGACGCAATTTTGTAGGAGTTGCTGTTTTCGAGATACAACTCGTGCAAAGTTAAGTCTGGCGTTTTCAAAATATCTCGTTAAATTTTGGTCGCAAGACAAATTTCTTACCGCAGGATTGTAGAGCGCTAAATTCCCTACAATTCCTGTCACAGACGCAAATTTGTAGGACTTACAGTTTCTGAGCTACAACATGATCAACGCTAAGAAAAACGATTTTTTCAAAACATAGCGTTAACTCTTGGTCGCAAGAAAAATTCCTTATCGCAAGAGTGTAGAGCGCTAAATTCTCTACAATTATTGTCACAGGCGCAATTTTGTAGGAGTTACAGTTTTCCAGCAAGGATAAGTATGGTTTTTTCAAAATATTTCGCTAAATTTTGGTCGGAAGAAAAATTTCTTGTCGCAAGATTGTAGAGCGCTAAATTCTCTACAATTCCTGTCACAGACGCAATTTTGTAGAAGTTGCTGTTTTCGAGATACAACTCGTGCAAGGTAAAGTTCGGAATTTTCATATCTCGTTAAATTTTGGTCGCAAGACAAATTTCTTATAGCAAGATAGTAGAGCGCTAAATTCTCTACAATTCCTGTCACAGACGCAATTTTGTAGGAGTTGCAGTTTTCGAGATACAACTCGTGCAATGTTAAGTATGGTTTTTTCAAAATATCTCGCTAAATTTTGGTCGCAAGAAAAATTTCTTATCGTAAGATTGTAGAGCGCTAAATTCTCTACAATTCCTGTCACAGACGCAATTTTGTAGGAGTTGCAGTTTTCGATATACAACTCATGCAGGGTTAAGTTTGGTATTTTCAAAATATCTCATTAAATTTTGGTCGCAAGAAAAATTTCTTACAGCAGGATTGTAGAGCGCTAAATTCCCTACAATTCCTGTCACAGACGTAAATTTGTAGCACTTACAATTTTTGAGCTACAACCCGTGGAATGCTAAGAATAACAGTTTTTTCAAAACATCTTGTTAACTTTTGGACAAAAGAAAAATTCCTTATCGCAAGATTGTAAAGCGCTAAATTCTCTACAATTAATGTCACAGGCGCAATTTTGTAGGAGTTACAGTTTTCGAGCAAGGTTAAGTTTGGTATTTTCAAAATATCTCGTTAAATTTTGGTCGCAAGAAAAATTTCTTACCGCAAGATTGTAGAGCGCTAAATTCCCTACAATTCCTGTCACAGACGCAAATTTGTAGGACTTACAGTTTTTGAGCTACAACACGATCAATGCTAAGAAAAACGATTTTTTCAAAACATCTCGTTAACTCTTGGTCGCATGAAAAATTCCTTATCGCAAGAGTGTAGAGCGCTAAATTCTCTACAATTATTGTCACAGGCGCAATTTTGTAGGAGTTACAGATTTCCAGCAAGGTTAAGTATGGTTTTTTCAAAATATTTCGCTAAATTTTGGTCGGAAGAAAAATTTCTTATCGCAAGATTGTAGAATGCTAAATTCTCTACAATTCCTGTCACAGACGCAGTTTTGTAGGAGTTGCTGTTTTCGAGATACAACTCGTGCAAGGTTAAGTCTGTAATTTTCAAAATATCTCGTTAAATTTTGGTCGCAAGACAAATATCTTATAGCAAGATTGTAGAGCGCTAAATTCTCTACAATTCCTGTCACAGACGCAATTTTGTAGGAGTTGCAGTTTTCGATATACAACTCGTGCAGGGTTAAGTTTGGTATTTTCAAAATATCTCGTTAAATTTTGGTCGGAAGAAAAATTTCTTATCGCAAGATTGTAGAATGCTAAATTCTCTACAATTCCTGTCACAGACGCAGTTTTGTAGGAGTTGCTGTTTTCGAGATACAACTCGTGCAAGGTTAAGTCTGTAATTTTCAAAATATCTCGTTAAATTTTGGTCGCAAGACAAATATCTTATAGCAAGATTGTAGAGCGCTAAATTCTCTACAATTCCTGTCACAGGCGCAATTTTGTAGGAGTTGCTGTTTTCGAGATACAACTCGTGCAATGTTAAGTTCGGAATTTTAGAAATATCTCGTTAAATTTTGGTCGCAAGACAAATTTCTTACCACAGGATTGTAGAGCGCTAAATTCACAACAATTCCTGTCACAGACGCAAATTTGTAGGACTTACAGTTTTGAGCTACAACCCGATCAATGCTAAGAAAAACGGGTTTTTCAAAACATCTCGTTAACTCTTGGTCGCTAGAAAAATTCCTTATCGCATTGTTGTAGAGCGCTAAATTCTCTACAATTCTTGTCAGCGACGCAATCTTGTATGACTTGCAGTTTTCGATATACAACTCGTACAGGGTTAAGTTTGGTATTTTCAAAATATCTCGTTAAATTTTGGTCGCAAGAAATATTTCTTACAACAGGATTGTAGAGCGCTAAATTCCCTACAATTCCTGCCACAGACGTAAATTTGTAGGACTTACAGTTTTTGAGCTACAACCCGTGGAATGCTAAGTAAAATAGTTTTTTCAAAACATCTCGTTAACTTTTGGTCGCAAGAAAAATTCCTTATCGCAAGATTGTAGAGCGCTAAATTCTCTACATTTATTGTCACAGGCGCAATTTTGTAGGAGTTACAGTTTTCGAGCAAGGTTAAGCATGGTTTTTTCAAAATATCTCGCTAAATTTTGGTCGCAAGAAAAATTTCTTATCGTAAGATTGTAGAGCGCTAAATTTTCTACAATTCCTGTCACAGACCTAATTTTGTAGGAGTTGCTGTTTTTAGATACAACTCGTGCAAGGTTAAGTTTGGAATTTTAGAAATATCTCTTTAAATTTTTGGTCGCAAGAAAAATTTCTTACCGCAGGATTGTAGAGCGCTAAATTCCCTACAATTCCTGTCACAGACGTAAATTTGTAGCACTTACAGTTTTTGAGCTACAACCCGTGGAATGCTAAGAAAAACGGTTTTTTCAAAACATCTTGTTAACTCTTGGTCACAAGAAAAATTCCTTATCGCAAGATTGTAAAGCGCTAAATTCTCTACTATTAATGTCACAGGCGCAATTTTGTAGGAGTTACAGTTCTCGAGCAAGGTTAAGTATGGTTTTTCAAAATATTTCGTTAAATTTTGGTCGCAAGAAAAATTTCTTATCGCAAGATTGTAGAGCGCTAAATTCTCTACAATTCCTGTCAGAGACGCAATTTTGTAGGAGTTGCAGTTTTCGAGATACAACTCGTGCAAGGTTAAGTCTGGAATTTTCAAAATATCTCGTTAAATTTTGGTCGCAAGAAAAATTTCTTATCGCAAGATTGTAGAGCGCTAAATTCTCTACAATTCCTGTCACAGACGCAATTTTGTAGGAGTTGCTGTTTTCGAGATACAACTCGTGCAAGGTTAAGTCTGGAATTTTAGAAATATCTCGTTAAATTTTGGTCGCAAGAAAAATTTCTTACCGCAGGATTGTAGAGCGCTAAATTCCTTACAATTCCTGTCACAGACGTAAATTTGTAAGACTTACAGTTTTTGAGCTACAACCCGTGGAACGCTAAGAAATACGGTTTTTTCAAAACATCTCGTTAACTCTTGGTCACAAGAAAAATTCCTTATCGCAAGATTGTAGAGCTCTAAATTCTCTACAATTCCTGTCACAGACGCAATTTTGTAGGAGTTGCTGTTTTCGAGATACAACTCGTGCAAAGATAAGTCTGGCGTTTTCAAAATATCTCGTTAAATTTTGGTCGCAAGACAAATTTCTTACCGCAGGATTGTAGAGCGCTAAATTCCCTACAATTCCTGTCACAGACGCAAATTTGTAGGACTTACAGTTTCCGAGCTACAACACGATCAACGCTAAGAAAAACGATTTTTTCAAAACATAGCGTTAACTCTTGGTCGCAAGAAAAATTCCTTATCGCAAGAGTGTAGAGCGCTAAATTCTCTACAATTATTGTCACAGGCGCAATTTTGTAGGACTTACAGTTTTCCAGCAAGGATAAGTATGGTTTTTTCAAAATATTTCGCTAAATTTTGGTCGGAAGAAAAATTTCTTGTCGCAAGATTGTAGAGCGCTAAATTCTCTACAATTCCTGTCACAGACGCAATTTTGTAGAAGTTGCTGTTTTCGAGATACAACTCGTGCAAGGTAAAGTTTGGAATTTTCAAAATATCTCGTTAAATTTTGGTCGCAAGACAAATTTCTTATAGCAAGATAGTAGAGCGCTAAATTCTCTACAATTCCTGTCACAGACGCAATTTTGTAGGAGTTGCAGTTTTCGAGATACAACTCGTGCAATGTTAAGTATGGTTTTTTCAAAATATCTCGCTAAATTTTGGTCGCAAGAAAAATTTCTTATCGTAAGATTGTAGAGCGCTAAATTCTCTACAATTCCTGTCACAGACGCAATTTTGTAGGAGTTGCAGTTTTCGATATACAACTCGTGCAGGGTTAAGTTTGGTATTTTCAAAATATCTCATTAAATTTTGGTCGCAAGAAAAATTTCTTACAGCAGGATTGTAGAGCGCTAAATTCCCTACAATTCCTGTCACAGACGTAAATTTGTAGCACTTACAATTTTTGAGCTACAATCCGTGGAATGCTAAGAATAACAGTTTTTTCAAAACATCTTGTTAACTCTTGGACAAAAGAAAAATTCCTTATCGCAAGATTGTAAAGCGCTAAATTCTCTACAATTAATGTCACAGGCGCAATTTTGTAGGAGTTACAGTTTTCGAGCAAGGTTAAGTTTGGTATTTTCAAAATATCTCGTTAAATTTTGGTCGCAAGAAAAATTTCTTACCGCAAGATTGTAGAGCGCTAAATTCCCTACAATTCCTGTCACAGACGCAAATTTGTAGGACTTACAGTTTCTGAGCTACAACACGATCAACGCTAAGAAAAACGATTTTTTCAAAACATAGCGTTAACTCTTGGTCGCAAGAAAAATTCCTCATCGCAAGAGTGTAGAGCGCTAAATTCTCTACAATTATTGTCACAGGCGCAATTTTGTAGGAGTTACAGTTTTCCAGCAAGGATAAGTATGGTTTTTTCAAAATATTTCGCTAAATTTTGGTCGGAAGAAAAATTTCTTGTCGCAAGATTGTAGAGCGCTAAATTCTCTACAATTCCTGTCACAGACGCAATTTTGTAGAAGTTGCTGTTTTCGAGATACAACTCGTGCAAGGTAAAGTTTGGAATTTTCAAAATATCTCGTTAAATTTTGGTCGCAAGACAAATTTCTTATAGCAAGATAGTAGAGCGCTAAATTCTCTACAATCCCTGTCACAGACGCAATTTTGTAGGAGTTGCAGTTTTCGAGATACAACTCGTGCAATGTTAAGTTTGGTATTTTCAAAATGTCTCATTAAATTTTGGTCGCAAGAAAAATTTCTTATCACAGGATTGTAGAGCGCTAAATTCCCTACAATTCCTGTCAGGGACGTAAATTTGTAAGACTTACAGTTTTTGAGCTACATCCTGTGGAACGCTAAGAAAAACGGTTTTTTCAAAACATCTCGTTATCTCTTGGTCGCAAGAAAAATACCTTATCGCAAGATTGTAGAGCGCTAAATTCTCCACAATTATTGTCACAGGCGCAATTTTGTAGGAGTTAGAGTTTTCCAGCAAGGTTAAGTATGGTTTTTTCAAAATATTTCGCTAAATTTTGGTCGCAAGAAAAATTTCTTATCGCAAGATTGTAGAGCGCTAAATTCTCTACAATTCCTGTCACAGGCGCAATTTTGTAGGAGTTGCAGTTTTCGATATACAACTCGTGCAGAGTTAAGTTTGGTATTTTCAAAATATCTCGTTAAATTTTGGTCGCAAGACAAATTTCTTATAGCAAGATTGTAGAGCGCTAAATTCTCTACAATTCCTGTCACAGGCGCAATTTTGTAGGAGTTGCTGTTTTCGAGATACAACTCGTGCAATGTTAAGTTCGGAATTTTAGAAATATCTCGTTAAATTTTGGTCGCAAGACAAATTTCTTACCACAGGATTGTAGAGCGCTAAATTCACAACAATTCCTGTCACAGACGCAAATTTGTAAGACTTACAGTTTTGAGCTACAACCCGATCAATGCTAAGAAAAACGGGTTTTTCAAAACATCTCGTTAACTCTTGGTCGCTAGAAAAATTCCTTATCGCATTGTTGTAGAGCGCTAAATTCTCTACAATTCTTGTCAGAGACGCAATCTTGTATGACTTGCAGTTTTCGATATACAACTCGTACAGGGTTAAGTTTGGTATTTTCAAAATATCTCGTTAAATTTTGGTCGCAAGAAATATTTCTTACAGCAGGATTGTAGAGCGCTAAATTCCCTACAATTCCTGCCACAGACGTAAATTTGTAGGACTTACAGTTTTTGAGCTACAACCCGTGGAATGCTAAGTAAAATAGTTTTTTCAAAACATCTCGTTAACTTTTGGTCGCAAGAAAAATTCCTTATCGCAAGATTGTAGAGCGCTAAATTCTCTACATTTATTGTCACAGGCGCAATTTTGTAGGAGTTACAGTTTTCGAGCAAGGTTAAGCATGGTTTTTTCAAAATATCTCGCTAAATTTTGGTCGCAATAAAAATTTCTTATCGTAAGATTGTAGAGCGCTAAATTTTCTACAATTCCTGTCACAGACCTAATTTTGTAGGAGTTGCTGTTTTCGAGATACAACTCGTGCAAGGTTAAGTTTGGAATTTTAGAAATATCTCTTTAAATTTTTGGTCGCAAGAAAAATTTCTTACCGCAGGATTGTAGAGCGCTAAATTCCCTACAATTCCTGTCACAGACGTAAATTTGTAGCACTTACAGTTTTTGAGCTACAACCCGTGGAATGCTAAGAAAAACGGTTTTTTCAAAACATCTTGTTAACTCTTGGTCGCAAGAAAAATTCCTTATCGCAAGATTGTAGAGCGCTAAATTCTCTACATTTATTGTCACAGGCGCAATTTTGTAGGAGTTACAGTTTTCGAGCAAGGTTAAGCATGGTTTTTTCAAAATATCTCGCTAAATTTTGGTCGCAATAAAAATTTCTTATCGTAAGATTGTAGAGCGCTAAATTTTCTACAATTCCTGTCACAGACCTAATTTTGTAGGAGTTGCTGTTTTCGAGATACAACTCGTGCAAGGTTAAGTTTGGAATTTTAGAAATATCTCTTTAAATTTTTGGTCGCAAGAAAAATTTCTTACCGCAGGATTGTAGAGCGCTAAATTCCCTACAATTCCTGTCACAGACGTAAATTTGTAGCACTTACAGTTTTTGAGCTACAACCCGTGGAATGCTAAGAAAAACGGTTTTTTCAAAACATCTTGTTAACTCTTGGTCACAAGAAAAATTCCTTATCGCAAGATTGTAAAGCGCTAAATTCTCTACTATTAATGTCACAGGCGCAATTTTGTAGGAGTTACAGTTCTCGAGCAAGGTTAAGTATGGTTTTTCAAAATATTTCGTTAAATTTTGGTCGCAAGAAAAATTTCTTATCGCAAGATTGTAGAGCGCTAAATTCTCTACAATTCCTGTCAGAGACGCAATTTTGTAGGAGTTGCAGTTTTCGAGATACAACTCGTGCAAGGTTAAGTCTGGAATTTTGGAAATATCTCGTTAAATTTTGGTCGCAAGAAAAATTTCTTACCGCAGGATTGTAGAGCGTTAAATTCCCTACAATTCCTGTCACAGACGCAAATTTGAAGGACTTACAGTTTTTGAGCTACAACACGATCAATGCTAAGAAAAACGATTTTTTCAAAACATCTCGTTTACTCTTGGTCGCAAGAAAAATTTCTTATCGCAAGATTGTAGAGCGCTAAATTCTCTACAATTATTGTCCCAGGCACAATTTTGTAGGAGTTACAGTTTTCGAGTAAGGTTAAGTCTGCAAGTTTAGAAATATCTCGTTAAATTTTGGTCGCAAGAAAAATTTCTTATAGCAAGATTGTAGAGCGCTAAATTCTCTACTATTCCTGTCACAGACGCAATTTTGTAGGAGTTGCAGTTTTCGAGATACAACTCGTGCAATGTTAAGTTTGGTATTTTCAAAATATCTCATTAAATTTTGGTCGCAAGAAAAATTTCTTACCACAGGATTGTAGAGCGCTAAATTCCCTACAATTCCTGTCAGGGACGTAAATTTGTAAGACTTACAGTTTTTGAGCTACATCCTGTGGAACGCTAAGAAAAACGGTTTTTTCAAAACATCTCGTTATCTCTTGGTCGCAAAAAAAATTCCTTATCGCAAGATTGTAGAGCGCTAAATTCTCCACAATTATTGTCACAGGCGCAATTTTGTAGGAGTTAGAGTTTTCCAGCAAGGTTAAGTATGGTTTTTCAAAATATTTCGCTAAATATTGGTCGCAAGACAAATTTCTTATAGCAAGATTGTAGAGCGCTAAATTCTCTACAATTCCTGTCACAGACACAATTTTGTAGGAGTTGCTGCTTACGAGATACAACTCGTGAAAGGTTAAGTTTGGAATTTTCAAAATATCTCGTTAAATTTAGGTCGCAAGACAAATTTCTTATAGCAAGATTGTAGAGCGCTAAATTCTCTACAATTCCTGTCACAGACGCAATTTTGTAGGAGTTGCTGTTTTCGAGATACAACTCGTGAAATGTTAAGTTTGGAATTTTCAAAATATCTCGTTAAATTTTGGTCGCAAGAAAAATTTCTTACCGGAGGATTGTAGAGTGCTAAATTCCCTACAATTCCTGTCGCAGACGTAATTCTGTAGGAGTTGCTGTTTTCGAGATACAACTCGTGAAAGGTTAAGTTTGGAATTTTCAAAATATCTCGTTAAATTTTGGTCGCAAGAAAAATTTCTTATCCCAGGATTGTAGACCGCTAAATTCTCTACAATTTGCAATTTGTAGGAGTTGCAGTTTTCGAGATACAACTCGTGCAAGATTAAGTTTGGTATTTTCAAAATATCTCGTTAAATTTTGGTCGCAAGAAAAATTTCTTACCGGAGGATTGTAGAGCGCTAAATTCCCTACAATTCCTGTCAGAGACGCAATTTTGTAGGAGTTGCAGTTTTCGAGATACAACTCGTGCAAGGTTAAGTCTGGATTTTTAGAAATATCTCGTTAAATTTTGGTCGCAAGAAAAATTTCTTACCGCAGGATTGTAGAGCGCTAAATTCCCTACAATTCCTGCCACAGACGCAAATTTGTAGGACTTACAGTTTTTGAGCTACAACACGATCAATGCTAAGAAAAACGATTTTTTCAATACATCTCGTTAACTCTTGGTCGCAAGAAAAATTTCTTATCGCAGGATTGTAGAGCGCTAAATTCCCTACAATTCCTGTCAAAGACGAAATTTTGTAGGAGTTGATGTTTTCGAGATACAACTCGTGCAAAGTTAAGTCTGGAATTTTCAAAATATCTCATTAAATTTTGGTCGCAAGAAAAATTTCTTATCGTAAGATTGTAGAGCGCTAAATTCTCTACAATTCCTGTCATAGACGCAATTTTGTAGGAGTTGCTGTCTTCGAGATACAACTCGTGCAAGGTTAAGTTTGGAATTTTAGAAATATCTCGCTAAATTTTGGTCGCAAGAAAAATTTCTTACCGCAGGATTGTAGAGCGCTAAATTCCCTACAATTCCTGTCACAGGCGCAAATTTGTAGGACTTATAGTTTTTGAGCTACAACACGATCAATGCTAAGAAAAACGATTTTTTCAAAACATCTCGTTAACTCTTGGTCGCAAGAAAAATTTCTTACCGCAAGATTGTAGAGCGCTAAATTCTCTACAATTCCTGTCACAGACGCAATTTTGTAGGAGTTGCTGTTTTCGAGATACAACTCGTGCAAGGTTAAGTCTGGAATTTTCAAAATATCTCGTTAAATTTTGGTCGCAAGACAAATTTCTTATAGCAAGATTGTAGAGCGCTAAATTCTCTACAATTCCTGTCACAGACGCAATTTTGTAGGAGTTGCTGTTTTCGAGATACAACTCGTGCAAGGTTAAGTCTGGAATTTTAGAAATATCTCGTTAAATTTTGGTCGCAAGAAAAATTTCTTATCGCAGGATTGTAGAGCGCTAAATTCCTTACAATTCCTGTCGCAGACGTAAATTTGTAGGACTTACAGTTTTTGAGCTACAACCCGTGGAACGCTAAGAAACACGGTTTTTTCAAAACATCTCGTTAACTCTTGGTCACAAGAAAAATTCCTTATCGCAAGATTGTAGAGCGCTAAATTCTCCACAATTATTGTCACAGGCGCAATTTTGTAGGAATTACAGTTTTCGAGTATGTTAAGTATAGTTTTTTCAAAATATTTCGCTAAATTTTGGTCGCGAGAAAAATTTCTTATCGCAAGATTGTAGAGCTCTAAATTCTCTACAATTCCTGTCACAGACGCAATTTTGTAGGAGTTGCTGTTTTCGAGATACAACTCGTGCAAGGTTAAGTCTGGAGTTTTCAAAATATCTCGTTAAATTTTGGTCGCAAGACAAATTTCTTATAGCAAGATTGTAGAGCGCTAAATTCTCTACAATTCCTGTCTCAGGCGCAATTTTGTAGGAGTTGCTGTTTTCGAGATACAACTCGTGCAAAATTGGAATTTTCAAAATATCTCGTTAAATTTTGGTCGCAAGAAAACTTTCTTACCGCAGGATTGTAGAGCGCTAAATTCTCTACAATTCCTGTCACAGACGCAATTTTGTAGGAGTTGCTGTTTTCGAGATACAACTCGTGCAAGGTTAAGTCTGGAATTTTCAAAATATCTCGTTAAATTTTGGTCGCAAGACAAATTTCTTATAGCAAGATTGTAGAGCGCTAAATTCTCTACAATTCCTGTCACAGACGCAATTTTGTAGGAGTTGCTGTTTTCGAGATACAACTCGTGAAATGTTAAGTTTGGAATTTTCAAAATATCTCGTTAAATTTTGGCCGCAAGAAAAATTTCTTTTCGCAAGATTGTAGAGCGCTAAATTCTCTACAATTCCTGTCACAAACGCAATTTTGTAGGAGTTGCTGTTTTCGAGATACAACTCGTGCAAGGTTAAGTCTGGAATTTTAGAAATATCTCGTTAAATTTTGGTAGCAAGAAAAATTTCTTATCGCAGGATTGTAGAGCGCTAAATTCCTTACAATTCCTGTCACAGACGTAAATTTGTAGGGCTTACAGTTTTTGAGCTACAACCCGTGGAACGCTAAGAAACACGGTTTTTTCAAAACATCTCGTTAACTCTTGGTCACAAGAAAAATTCCTTATCGCAAGATTGTAGAGCGCTAAATTCTCCACAATTATTGTCACAGGCGCAATTTTGTAGGAATTACAGTTTTCCAGCAAGGTTAAGTATAGTTTTTTCAAAATATTTCGCTAAATTTTGGTCGCGAGAAAAATTTCTTATCGCAAGATTGTAGAGCTCTAAATTCTCTACAATTCCTGTCACAGACGCAATTTTGTAGGAGTTGCTGTTTTCGAGATACAACTCGTGCAAGGTTAAGTCTGGAGTTTTCAAAATATCTCGTTAAATTTTGGTCGCAAGACAAATTTCTTATAGCAAGATTGTAGAGCGCTAAATTCTCTACAATTCCTGTCACAGGCGCAATTTTGTATTAGTTGCTGTTTTCGAGATACAACTCGTGCAAAATTGGAATTTTCAAAATATCTCGTTAAATTTTGGTCGCAAGAAAAATTTCTTACCGCAGGATTGTAGAGCGCTAAATTCTCTACAATTCCTGTCAGAGACGCAATTTTGTAGGAGTTGCTGTTTTCGAGATACAACTCGTGCAAAGTTAAGTCTGGAGTTTTCAAAATATCTCGTTAAATTTTGGTCGCAAGACAAATTTCTTATAGCAAGCTTGTAGAGCGCTAAATTCTCTACAATTCCTGTCACAGACGCAATTTTGTAGGAGTTGCTGTTTTCGAGATACAACTCGTGCAAGGTTAAGTCTGGAGTTTTCAAAATATCTCGTTAAATTTTGGTGGCAAGACAAATTTCTTATAGCAAACTTGTAGAGCGCTAAATTCTCTACAATTCCTGTCACAGACGCAATTTTGTAGGAGTTGCTGTTTTCGAGACACAACTCGTGCAAGGTTAAGTTTGGTATTTTCAAAATATCTCGTTAAATTTTGGTCGCAAGAAAAATTTCTTACCGCAGGAATGTACAGCGCTAAATTCCCTACATTTCCTGTCACAGACGCAAATTTGTAGGACTTACAGTTTTTGAGCTACAACACGATCAATGCTAAGAAAAACGGTTTTTTCAAAACATCTCGTTAACTCTTGGTCACAAGAAAAATTCCTTATCGCAAGATTGTAGAGCGCTAAATTCTCTACAATTCCTGTCACAGACTCAATTTTGTAGGAGTTGCTGTTTTCGAGATACAACTCGTGCAAAGTTAAGTCTGGAATTTTCAAAATATCTCATTAAATTTTGGTCGCAAGACAAATTTCTTATGGCAAGATTGTAGAGCGCTAAATGCTCTACAATTCCTGTCAGAGACCCAATTTTGTAGTAGTTGCAGTTTTCGATATACAACTCGTGCAGGGTTAAGTTTGGTATTTTCAAAATATCTGGTTAAATTTTGGTCGCAAGAAAAATTTCTTACACCAGGATTGTAGAGCGCAAAATTCCCTACAATTCCTGTCACAGACGTAAATTTGTAGGACCTACAGTTTTTGAGCTACAACCCGTGGAATGCTAAGAAAAATAGTTCTTTCAGAACATCTCGTTAACTTTTGGTCGCAAGAAAAATTCCTTATCTCAAGATTGTAGAGCGCTAAATTCTCTACAATTCCTGTCACAGACGCAATTTTGTAGGAGTTGCTGTTTTCGAGATACAACTCGTGAAATGTTAAGTTTGGAATTTTCAAAATATCTCGTTAAATTTTGGTCGCAAAAAAAATTTCTTACCGCAGAATTGTAGAGCGCTAAATTCCCTACAATTCCTGTCACAGACTCAATTTTGTAGGAGTTGTTGTTTTCGAGATACAACTCGTGCAAGGTTAAGTCTAGAATTTTAAAAATATCTCGTTAAATTTTGGTCGGAAGAAAAATTTCTTATCGCAAGATTGTAGAGCGCTAAATTCTCTGCAATTCCTGTTACAGACGCAATTTTGTAGGAGTTGCTGTTTTCGAGATACAACTCGTGCAATGTTAAGGTTGGTATTTTCAAAATATCTCGTTAAATTTTGGTCGCAAGAAAAATTTCTTACCGCAGGATTGTAGAGCACTAAATTCCCTACAATTCCTGTCACAGACGCAAATTTGTAGGACTTACAGTTTTTGAGCTACAACACGATCAATGCTAAGAAAAACGATTTTTTCAAAACATCTCGTTAACTCTTGGTCGCAAGAAAAATTTCTTATCGCAAGATTGTAGAGCGCTAAATTTTCTACAATCACTGTCACAGGCACAATTTTGTAGGAGTTACAGTTTTCGAGTAAAGTTAAGTATGGTTTTTTCAAAATATCTCGCTAAATTTTGGTCGCAAGAAAAATTTCTTACCGCAGGATTGTAGAACACCAAATTCCCTACAATTCCCGTCACAGACGCAAATTTGTAGGACTTACATTTGAGCTACAACACGATCAATGCTAAGAAAAACGATTTTTTCAAAATATCTCGCTAAATTTTGGTCGCAAGAAAAATTTCTTATCGTAAGATTGTAGAGCGCTAAATTCTCTACAATTCCTGTCACAGACGCAATTTTGTAGGAGTTGCAGTTTTCGATATACAACTCGTGCAGGGTTAAGTTTGGTATTTTCAAAATATCTCATTAAATTTTGGTCGCAAGAAAAATTTCTTTTTTACTGCAGGATAGTAGAGCGCTAAATTCCCTACAATTCCTGTCACAGACGTAAATTTGTAGCACTTACAATTTTTGAGCTACAACCCGTGGAATGCTAATAATAACAGTTTTTTCAAAACATCTTGTTAACTCTTGGACAAAAGAAAAATTCCTTATCGCAAGATTGTAAAGCGCTAAATTCTCTACAATTAATGTCACAGGCGCAATTTTGTAGGAGTTACAGTTTTCGAGCAAGGTTAAGTTTGGTATTTTCAAAATATCTCGTTAAATTTTGGTTGCAAGAAAAATTTCTTACCGCAAGATTGTAGAGCGCTAAATTCCCTACAATTCCTGTCACAGACGCAAATTTGTAGGACTTACAGTTTTTGAGCTACAACACGATCAATGCTAAGAAAAACGATTTTTTCAAAACATCTCGTTAACTATTGGTCGCATGAAAAATTCCTTATCGCAAGAGTGTAGAGCGCTAAATTCTCTACAATTATTGTCACAGGCGCAATTTTGTAGGAGTTACAGATTTCCAGCAAGGTTAAGTATGGTTTTTTCAAAATATTTCGCTAAATTTTGGTCGGAAGAAAAATTTCTTATCGCAAGATTGTAGAGTGCTAAATTCTCTACAATTCCTGTCACAGACGCAGTTTTGTAGGAGTTGCTGTTTTCGAAATACAACTCGTGCAAGGTTAAGTCTGTAATTTTCAAAATATCTCGTTAAATTTTGGTCGCAAGACAAATATCTTATGGCAAGATTGTAGAGCGCTAAATTCTCTACAATTTCTGTCACAGACGCAATTTTGTAGGAGTTGCAGTTTTCGATATACAACTCGTGCAGAGTTAAGTTTGGTATTTTCAAAATATCTCGTTAAATTTTGGTCGCAAGACAAATTTCTTATAGCAAGATTGTAGAGCGCTAAATTCTCTACAATTCCTGTCACAGGCGCAATTTTGTAGGAGTTGCTGTTTTCGAGATACAACTCGTGCAATGTTAAGTTCGGAATTTTAGAAATATCTCGTTAAATTTTGGTCGCAAGACAAATTTCTTACCACAGTAGAGCGCTAAATTCACAACAATTCCTGTCACAGACGCAAATTTGTAGGACTTACAGTTTTGAGCTACAACCCGATCAATGCTAAGAAAAACGGGTTTTTCAAAACATCTCGTTAACTCTTGGTCGCTAGAAAAATTCCTTATTGCATTGTTGTAGAGCGCTAAATTCTCTACAATTCTTGTCAGAGACGCAATCTTGTAGGACTTGCAGTTTTCGATATACAACTCGTACAGGGTTAAGTTTGGTATTTTCAAAATATCTCGTTAAATTTTGGTCGCAAGAAATATTTCTTACAGCAGGATTGTAGAGCGCTAAATTCCCTACAATTCCTGCCACAGACGTAAATTTGTAGGACTTACAGTTTTTGAGCTACAACCCGTGGAATGCTAAGTAAAATAGTTTTTTCAAAACATCTCGTTAACTCTTGGTCACAAGAAAAATTCCTTATCGCAAGATTGTAAAGCGCTAAATTCTCTACTATTAATGTCACAGGCGCAATTTTGTAGGAGTTACAGTTCTCGAGCAAGGTTAAGTATGGTTTTTCAAAATATTTCGTTAAATTTTGGTCGCAAGAAAAATTTCTTATCGCAGGATTGTAGAGCGCTAAATTCTCTACAATTCCTGTCAGAGACGCAATTTTGTAGGAGTTGCAGTTTTCGAGATACAACTCGTGCAAGGTTAAGTCTGGAATTTTAGAAATATCTCGTTAAATTTTGGTCGCAAGAAAAATTTCTTATCGCAGGATTGTAGAGCGCTAAATTCCCTACAATTCCTGTCACAGACGTAAATTTGTAGGACATACAGTTTTTGAGCTACAACCCGTGGAACGCTAAGAAACACGGTTTTTTCAAAACATCTCGTTAACTCTTGGTCACAAGAAAAATTCCTTATCGCAAGATTGTAGAGCGCTAAATTCTCCACAATTATTGTCACAGGCGCAATTTTGTAGGAATTACAGTTTTCCAGCAAGGCTAAGTATAGTTTTTTCAAAATATTTCGCTAAATTTTGGTCGCGAGAAAAATTTCTTATCGCAAGATTGTAGAGCTCTAAATTCTCTACAATTCCTGTCAAAGACGCAATTTTGTAGGAGTTGCTGTTTTCGAGATACAACTCGTGCAAAGTTAAGTCTGGAGTTTTCAAAACATCTCGTTAAATTTTGGTCGCAAGACAAATTTCTTATAGCAAGATTGTAGAGCGCTAAATTCTCTACAATTCCTGTCACAGGCGCAATTTTGTAGGAGTTGCTGTTTTCGAGATACAACTCGTGCAAAATTGGAATTTTCAAAATATCTCGTTGAATTTTGGTCTCAAGAAAAATTTCTTACCGCAGGATTGTAGAGCGCTAAATTCTCTACAATTCCTGTCAGAGACGCAATTTTGTAGGAGTTGCTGTTTTCGAGATACAACTCGTGCAAAGTTAAGTCTGGAGTTTTCAAAATATCTCGTTAAATTTTGGTCGCAAGACTAATTTCTTATAGCAAGCTTGTAGAGCGCTAAATTCTCTACAATTCCTGTCACAGACGCAATTTTGTAGGAGTTGCTGTTTTCGAGATACAACTTGTGCAATGTTAAGTCTGGAGTTTTCAAAATATCTCGTTAAATTTTGGTCGCAAGAAAAATTTCTTACCGCAGGAATGTACAGCGCTAAATTCCCTACATTTCCTGTCACAGACGCAAATTTGTAGGACTTACAGTTTTTGAGCTACAACACGATCAATGCTAAGAAAAACGGTTTTTTCAAAACATCTCGTTAACTCTTGGTCACAAGAAAAATTCCTTATCGCAAGATTGTAGAGCGCTAAATTCTCTACAATTCCTGTCACAGACGCAATTTTGTAGGAGTTGCTGTTTTCGAGATACAACTCGTGCAAGGTTAAGTCTGGAATTTTAGAAATATCTCGTTAAATTTTGGTCGCAAGTAAAATTTCTTACCGCAGGATTGTAGAGCGCTAAATTCCTTACAATTCCTGTCACAGACGTAAAGTTGTAAGACTTACAGTTTTTGAGCTACAACCCGTGGAACGCTAAGAAATACGGTTTTTTCAAAACATCTCGTTAACTCTTGGTCACAAGAAAAATTCCTTATCGCAAGATTGTAGAGCTCTAAATTCTCTACAATTCCTGTCACAGACGCAATTTTGTAGGAGTTGCTGTTTTCGAGATACAACTCGTGCAAAGTTAAGTCTGGCGTTTTCAAAATATCTCGTTAAATTTTGGTCGCAAGACAAATTTCTTACCGCAGGATTGTAGAGCGCTAAATTCCCTACAATTCCTGTCACAGACGCAAATTTGTAGTTTCTGAGCTACAACACGATCAACGCTAAGAAAAACGATTTTTTCAAAACATAGCGTTAACTCTTGGTCGCAAGAAAAATTCCTTATCGCAAGAGTGTAGAGCGCTAAATTCTCTACAATTATTGTCACAGGCGCAATTTTGTAGGAGTTACAGTTTTCCAGCAAGGATAAGTATGGTTTTTTCAAAATATTTCGCTAAATTTTGGTCGGAAGAAAAATTTCTTGTCGCAAGATTGTAGAGCGCTAAATTCTCTACAATTCCTGTCACAGACGCAATTTTGTAGAAGTTGCTGTTTTCGAGATACAACTCGTGCAAGGTAAAGTTTGGAATTTTCAAAATATCTCGTTAAATTTTGGTCGCAAGACAAATTTCTTATAGCAAGATAGTAGAGCGCTAAATTCTCTACAATTCCTGTCACAGACGCAATTTTGTAGGAGTTGCAGTTTTAGAGATACAACTCGTGCAATGTTAAGTTTGGTATTTTCAAAATGTCTCATTAAATTTTGGTCGCAAGAAAAATTTCTTATCACAGGATTGTAGAGCGCTAAATTCCCTACAATTCCTGTCAGGGACGTAAATTTGTAAGACTTACAGTTTTTGAGCTACATCCTGTGGAACGCTAAGAAAAACGGTTTTTTCAAAACATCTCGTTATCTCTTGGTCGCAAGAAAAATACCTTATCGCAAGATTGTAGAGCGCTAAATTCTCCACAATTATTGTCACAGGCGCAATTTTGTAGGAGTTAGAGTTTTCCAGCAAGGTTAAGTATGGTTTTTTCAAAATATTTCGCTAAATTTTGGTCGCAAGAAAAATTTCTTATCGCAAGATTGTAGAGCGCTAAATTCTCTACAATTCCTGTCACAGGCGCAATTTTGTAGGAGTTACAGTTATCGAGCAAGGTTAAGTTTGGTATTTTCAAAATATCTCGTTATTTTTTGGTCGCAAGGAAAATTTCTTACCGCAGGATTGTAGAGCACAAAATTTCCTACAATTCCTGTCACAGACGCAAATTTGTAGGACTTACAGTTTTTGAGCTACAACACGATCAATGCTAAGAAAAACGGTTTTTTCAAAACATCTCGTTAACTCTTGGTCGCAAGAACAATTCCTTATCGCATTGTTGTAGAGCGCTAAATTCTCTACAATTATTGTCACAGGCGCAATTTTGTAGGAGTTGCTGTTTTCGAGATACAACTCGTGCAACGTTAAGTCTGGAATTTTCAAAATATCTCGTTAAATTTTGGTCGCAAGAAAAATTTCTTACCGCAGGATTGTAGAGCGCTAAATTCCCTACTATTCCTGTCACAGACGCAATTTTGTAGGTGTTGCTGTTTTCGAGATACAACTCGTGCAAGGTTAAGTCTGGAATTTTCAAAATATCTCGTTAAATTTTGGTCGCAAGAAAAATTTCTTATCGCAAGATTGTAGAGCGCTAAATTCTCTACATTCCTGTCACAGACGCAGTTTTGTAGGAGTTGCTGTTTTCGAGATACAACTCGTGCAAGGTTAAGTCTGGAATTTTAGAAATATCTCGTTAAATTTTGGTCGCAAGAAAAATTTCTTACCGCAGGATTGTAGAGCGCTAAATTCCTTACAATTCCTGTCACAGACGTAAATTTGTAAGACTTACAGTTTTTGAGCTACAACCCGTGGAACGCTAAGAAATACGGTTTTTTCAAAACATCTCGTTAACTCTTGGTCACAAGAAATATTCCTTATCGCAAGATTGTAGAGCTCTAAATTCTCTACAATTCCTGTCACAGACGCAATTTTGTAGGAGTTGCTGTTTTCGAGATACAACTCGTGCAAAGTTAAGTCTGGCGTTTTCAAAATATCTCGTTAAATTTTGGTCGCAAGACAAATTTCTTACCGCAGGATTGTAGAGCGCTAAATTCCCTACAATTCCTGTCACAGACGCAAATTTGTAGGACTTACAGTTTCTGAGCTACAACATGATCAACGCTAAGAAAAACGATTTTTTCAAAACATAGCGTTAACTCTTGGTCGCAAGAAAAATTCCTTATCGCAAGAGTGTAGAGCGCTAAATTCTCTACAATTATTGTCACAGGCGCAATTTTGTAGGAGTTACAGTTTTCCAGCAAGGATAAGTATGGTTTTTTCAAAATATTTCGCTAAATTTTGGTCGGAAGAAAAATTTCTTGTCGCAAGATTGTAGAGCGCTAAATTCTCTACAATTCCTGTCACAGACGCAATTTTGTAGAAGTTGCTGTTTTCGAGATACAACTCGTGCAAGGTAAAGTTCGGAATTTTCATATCTCGTTAAATTTTGGTCGCAAGACAAATTTCTTATAGCAAGATAGTAGAGCGCTAAATTCTCTACAATTCCTGTCACAGACGCAATTTTGTAGGAGTTGCAGTTTTCGAGATACAACTCGTGCAATGTTAAGTATGGTTTTTTCAAAATATCTCGCTAAATTTTGGTCGCAAGAAAAATTTCTTATCGTAAGATTGTAGAGCGCTAAATTCTCTACAATTCCTGTCACAGACGCAATTTTGTAGGAGTTGCAGTTTTCGATATACAACTCATGCAGGGTTAAGTTTGGTATTTTCAAAATATCTCATTAAATTTTGGTCGCAAGAAAAATTTCTTACAGCAGGATTGTAGAGCGCTAAATTCCCTACAATTCCTGTCACAGACGTAAATTTGTAGCACTTACAATTTTTGAGCTACAACCCGTGGAATGCTAAGAATAACAGTTTTTTCAAAACATCTTGTTAACTTTTGGACAAAAGAAAAATTCCTTATCGCAAGATTGTAAAGCGCTAAATTCTCTACAATTAATGTCACAGGCGCAATTTTGTAGGAGTTACAGTTTTCGAGCAAGGTTAAGTTTGGTATTTTCAAAATATCTCGTTAAATTTTGGTCGCAAGAAAAATTTCTTACCGCAAGATTGTAGAGCGCTAAATTCCCTACAATTCCTGTCACAGACGCAAATTTGTAGGACTTACAGTTTTTGAGCTACAACACGATCAATGCTAAGAAAAACGATTTTTTCAAAACATCTCGTTAACTCTTGGTCGCATGAAAAATTCCTTATCGCAAGAGTGTAGAGCGCTAAATTCTCTACAATTATTGTCACAGGCGCAATTTTGTAGGAGTTACAGATTTCCAGCAAGGTTAAGTATGGTTTTTTCAAAATATTTCGCTAAATTTTGGTCGGAAGAAAAATTTCTTATCGCAAGATTGTAGAATGCTAAATTCTCTACAATTCCTGTCACAGACGCAGTTTTGTAGGAGTTGCTGTTTTCGAGATACAACTCGTGCAAGGTTAAGTCTGTAATTTTCAAAATATCTCGTTAAATTTTGGTCGCAAGACAAATATCTTATAGCAAGATTGTAGAGCGCTAAATTCTCTACAATTCCTGTCACAGACGCAATTTTGTAGGAGTTGCAGTTTTCGATATACAACTCGTGCAGGGTTAAGTTTGGTATTTTCAAAATATCTCGTTAAATTTTGGTCGGAAGAAAAATTTCTTATCGCAAGATTGTAGAATGCTAAATTCTCTACAATTCCTGTCACAGACGCAGTTTTGTAGGAGTTGCTGTTTTCGAGATACAACTCGTGCAAGGTTAAGTCTGTAATTTTCAAAATATCTCGTTAAATTTTGGTCGCAAGACAAATATCTTATAGCAAGATTGTAGAGCGCTAAATTCTCTACAATTCCTGTCACAGACGCAATTTTGTAGGAGTTGCTGTTTTCGAGATACAACTCGTGCAAAGATAAGTCTGGCGTTTTCAAAATATCTCGTTAAATTTTGGTCGCAAGACAAATTTCTTACCACAGGATTGTAGAGCGCTAAATTCACAACAATTCCTGTCACAGACGCAAATTTGTAGGACTTACAGTTTTGAGCTACAACCCGATCAATGCTAAGAAAAACGGGTTTTTCAAAACATCTCGTTAACTCTTGGTCGCTAGAAAAATTCCTTATCGCATTGTTGTAGAGCGCTAAATTCTCTACAATTCTTGTCAGCGACGCAATCTTGTATGACTTGCAGTTTTCGATATACAACTCGTACAGGGTTAAGTTTGGTATTTTCAAAATATCTCGTTAAATTTTGGTCGCAAGAAATATTTCTTACAACAGGATTGTAGAGCGCTAAATTCCCTACAATTCCTGCCACAGACGTAAATTTGTAGGACTTACAGTTTTTGAGCTACAACCCGTGGAATGCTAAGTAAAATAGTTTTTTCAAAACATCTCGTTAACTTTTGGTCGCAAGAAAAATTCCTTATCGCAAGATTGTAGAGCGCTAAATTCTCTACATTTATTGTCACAGGCGCAATTTTGTAGGAGTTACAGTTTTCGAGCAAGGTTAAGCATGGTTTTTTCAAAATATCTCGCTAAATTTTGGTCGCAAGAAAAATTTCTTATCGTAAGATTGTAGAGCGCTAAATTTTCTACAATTCCTGTCACAGACCTAATTTTGTAGGAGTTGCTGTTTTTAGATACAACTCGTGCAAGGTTAAGTTTGGAATTTTAGAAATATCTCTTTAAATTTTTGGTCGCAAGAAAAATTTCTTACCGCAGGATTGTAGAGCGCTAAATTCCCTACAATTCCTGTCACAGACGTAAATTTGTAGCACTTACAGTTTTTGAGCTACAACCCGTGGAATGCTAAGAAAAACGGTTTTTTCAAAACATCTTGTTAACTCTTGGTCACAAGAAAAATTCCTTATCGCAAGATTGTAAAGCGCTAAATTCTCTACTATTAATGTCACAGGCGCAATTTTGTAGGAGTTACAGTTCTCGAGCAAGGTTAAGTATGGTTTTTCAAAATATTTCGTTAAATTTTGGTCGCAAGAAAAATTTCTTATCGCAAGATTGTAGAGCGCTAAATTCTCTACAATTCCTGTCAGAGACGCAATTTTGTAGGAGTTGCAGTTTTCGAGATACAACTCGTGCAAGGTTAAGTCTGGAATTTTCAAAATATCTCGTTAAATTTTGGTCGCAAGAAAAATTTCTTATCGCAAGATTGTAGAGCGCTAAATTCTCTACAATTCCTGTCACAGACGCAATTTTGTAGGAGTTGCTGTTTTCGAGATACAACTCGTGCAAGGTTAAGTCTGGAATTTTAGAAATATCTCGTTAAATTTTGGTCGCAAGAAAAATTTCTTACCGCAGGATTGTAGAGCGCTAAATTCCTTACAATTCCTGTCACAGACGTAAATTTGTAAGACTTACAGTTTTTGAGCTACAACCCGTGGAACGCTAAGAAATACGGTTTTTTCAAAACATCTCGTTAACTCTTGGTCACAAGAAAAATTCCTTATCGCAAGATTGTAGAGCTCTAAATTCTCTACAATTCCTGTCACAGACGCAATTTTGTAGGAGTTGCTGTTTTCGAGATACAACTCGTGCAAAGATAAGTCTGGCGTTTTCAAAATATCTCGTTAAATTTTGGTCGCAAGACAAATTTCTTACCGCAGGATTGTAGAGCGCTAAATTCCCTACAATTCCTGTCACAGACGCAAATTTGTAGGACTTACAGTTTCCGAGCTACAACACGATCAACGCTAAGAAAAACGATTTTTTCAAAACATAGCGTTAACTCTTGGTCGCAAGAAAAATTCCTTATCGCAAGAGTGTAGAGCGCTAAATTCTCTACAATTATTGTCACAGGCGCAATTTTGTAGGACTTACAGTTTTCCAGCAAGGATAAGTATGGTTTTTTCAAAATATTTCGCTAAATTTTGGTCGGAAGAAAAATTTCTTGTCGCAAGATTGTAGAGCGCTAAATTCTCTACAATTCCTGTCACAGACGCAATTTTGTAGAAGTTGCTGTTTTCGAGATACAACTCGTGCAAGGTAAAGTTTGGAATTTTCAAAATATCTCGTTAAATTTTGGTCGCAAGACAAATTTCTTATAGCAAGATAGTAGAGCGCTAAATTCTCTACAATTCCTGTCACAGACGCAATTTTGTAGGAGTTGCAGTTTTCGAGATACAACTCGTGCAATGTTAAGTATGGTTTTTTCAAAATATCTCGCTAAATTTTGGTCGCAAGAAAAATTTCTTATCGTAAGATTGTAGAGCGCTAAATTCTCTACAATTCCTGTCACAGACGCAATTTTGTAGGAGTTGCAGTTTTCGATATACAACTCGTGCAGGGTTAAGTTTGGTATTTTCAAAATATCTCATTAAATTTTGGTCGCAAGAAAAATTTCTTACAGCAGGATTGTAGAGCGCTAAATTCCCTACAATTCCTGTCACAGACGTAAATTTGTAGCACTTACAATTTTTGAGCTACAATCCGTGGAATGCTAAGAATAACAGTTTTTTCAAAACATCTTGTTAACTCTTGGACAAAAGAAAAATTCCTTATCGCAAGATTGTAAAGCGCTAAATTCTCTACAATTAATGTCACAGGCGCAATTTTGTAGGAGTTACAGTTTTCGAGCAAGGTTAAGTTTGGTATTTTCAAAATATCTCGTTAAATTTTGGTCGCAAGAAAAATTTCTTACCGCAAGATTGTAGAGCGCTAAATTCCCTACAATTCCTGTCACAGACGCAAATTTGTAGGACTTACAGTTTCTGAGCTACAACACGATCAACGCTAAGAAAAACGATTTTTTCAAAACATAGCGTTAACTCTTGGTCGCAAGAAAAATTCCTCATCGCAAGAGTGTAGAGCGCTAAATTCTCTACAATTATTGTCACAGGCGCAATTTTGTAGGAGTTACAGTTTTCCAGCAAGGATAAGTATGGTTTTTTCAAAATATTTCGCTAAATTTTGGTCGGAAGAAAAATTTCTTGTCGCAAGATTGTAGAGCGCTAAATTCTCTACAATTCCTGTCACAGACGCAATTTTGTAGAAGTTGCTGTTTTCGAGATACAACTCGTGCAAGGTAAAGTTTGGAATTTTCAAAATATCTCGTTAAATTTTGGTCGCAAGACAAATTTCTTATAGCAAGATAGTAGAGCGCTAAATTCTCTACAATCCCTGTCACAGACGCAATTTTGTAGGAGTTGCAGTTTTCGAGATACAACTCGTGCAATGTTAAGTTTGGTATTTTCAAAATGTCTCATTAAATTTTGGTCGCAAGAAAAATTTCTTATCACAGGATTGTAGAGCGCTAAATTCCCTACAATTCCTGTCAGGGACGTAAATTTGTAAGACTTACAGTTTTTGAGCTACATCCTGTGGAACGCTAAGAAAAACGGTTTTTTCAAAACATCTCGTTATCTCTTGGTCGCAAGAAAAATACCTTATCGCAAGATTGTAGAGCGCTAAATTCTCCACAATTATTGTCACAGGCGCAATTTTGTAGGAGTTAGAGTTTTCCAGCAAGGTTAAGTATGGTTTTTTCAAAATATTTCGCTAAATTTTGGTCGCAAGAAAAATTTCTTATCGCAAGATTGTAGAGCGCTAAATTCTCTACAATTCCTGTCACAGGCGCAATTTTGTAGGAGTTGCAGTTTTCGATATACAACTCGTGCAGAGTTAAGTTTGGTATTTTCAAAATATCTCGTTAAATTTTGGTCGCAAGACAAATTTCTTATAGCAAGATTGTAGAGCGCTAAATTCTCTACAATTCCTGTCACAGGCGCAATTTTGTAGGAGTTGCTGTTTTCGAGATACAACTCGTGCAATGTTAAGTTCGGAATTTTAGAAATATCTCGTTAAATTTTGGTCGCAAGACAAATTTCTTACCACAGGATTGTAGAGCGCTAAATTCACAACAATTCCTGTCACAGACGCAAATTTGTAAGACTTACAGTTTTGAGCTACAACCCGATCAATGCTAAGAAAAACGGGTTTTTCAAAACATCTCGTTAACTCTTGGTCGCTAGAAAAATTCCTTATCGCATTGTTGTAGAGCGCTAAATTCTCTACAATTCTTGTCAGAGACGCAATCTTGTATGACTTGCAGTTTTCGATATACAACTCGTACAGGGTTAAGTTTGGTATTTTCAAAATATCTCGTTAAATTTTGGTCGCAAGAAATATTTCTTACAGCAGGATTGTAGAGCGCTAAATTCCCTACAATTCCTGCCACAGACGTAAATTTGTAGGACTTACAGTTTTTGAGCTACAACCCGTGGAATGCTAAGTAAAATAGTTTTTTCAAAACATCTCGTTAACTTTTGGTCGCAAGAAAAATTCCTTATCGCAAGATTGTAGAGCGCTAAATTCTCTACATTTATTGTCACAGGCGCAATTTTGTAGGAGTTACAGTTTTCGAGCAAGGTTAAGCATGGTTTTTTCAAAATATCTCGCTAAATTTTGGTCGCAATAAAAATTTCTTATCGTAAGATTGTAGAGCGCTAAATTTTCTACAATTCCTGTCACAGACCTAATTTTGTAGGAGTTGCTGTTTTCGAGATACAACTCGTGCAAGGTTAAGTTTGGAATTTTAGAAATATCTCTTTAAATTTTTGGTCGCAAGAAAAATTTCCTACCGCAGGATTGTAGAGCGCTAAATTCCCTACAATTCCTGTCACAGACGTAAATTTGTAGCACTTACAGTTTTTGAGCTACAACCCGTGGAATGCTAAGAAAAACGGTTTTTTCAAAACATCTTGTTAACTCTTGGTCGCAAGAAAAATTCCTTATCGCAAGATTGTAGAGCGCTAAATTCTCTACATTTATTGTCACAGGCGCAATTTTGTAGGAGTTACAGTTTTCGAGCAAGGTTAAGCATGGTTTTTTCAAAATATCTCGCTAAATTTTGGTCGCAATAAAAATTTCTTATCGTAAGATTGTAGAGCGCTAAATTTTCTACAATTCCTGTCACAGACCTAATTTTGTAGGAGTTGCTGTTTTCGAGATACAACTCGTGCAAGGTTAAGTTTGGAATTTTAGAAATATCTCTTTAAATTTTTGGTCGCAAGAAAAATTTCTTACCGCAGGATTGTAGAGCGCTAAATTCCCTACAATTCCTGTCACAGACGTAAATTTGTAGCACTTACAGTTTTTGAGCTACAACCCGTGGAATGCTAAGAAAAACGGTTTTTTCAAAACATCTTGTTAACTCTTGGTCACAAGAAAAATTCCTTATCGCAAGATTGTAAAGCGCTAAATTCTCTACTATTAATGTCACAGGCGCAATTTTGTAGGAGTTACAGTTCTCGAGCAAGGTTAAGTATGGTTTTTCAAAATATTTCGTTAAATTTTGGTCGCAAGAAAAATTTCTTATCGCAAGATTGTAGAGCGCTAAATTCTCTACAATTCCTGTCAGAGACGCAATTTTGTAGGAGTTGCAGTTTTCGAGATACAACTCGTGCAAGGTTAAGTCTGGAATTTTGGAAATATCTCGTTAAATTTTGGTCGCAAGAAAAATTTCTTACCGCAGGATTGTAGAGCGTTAAATTCCCTACAATTCCTGTCACAGACGCAAATTTGAAGGACTTACAGTTTTTGAGCTACAACACGATCAATGCTAAGAAAAACGATTTTTTCAAAACATCTCGTTTACTCTTGGTCGCAAGAAAAATTTCTTATCGCAAGATTGTAGAGCGCTAAATTCTCTACAATTATTGTCCCAGGCACAATTTTGTAGGAGTTACAGTTTTCGAGTAAGGTTAAGTCTGCAATTTTAGAAATATCTCGTTAAATTTTGGTCGCAAGAAAAATTTCTTATAGCAAGATTGTAGAGCGCTAAATTCTCTACTATTCCTGTCACAGACGCAATTTTGTAGGAGTTGCAGTTTTCGAGATACAACTCGTGCAATGTTAAGTTTGGTATTTTCAAAATATCTCATTAAATTTTGGTCGCAAGAAAAATTTCTTACCACAGGATTGTAGAGCGCTAAATTCCCTACAATTCCTGTCAGGGACGTAAATTTGTAAGACTTACAGTTTTTGAGCTACATCCTGTGGAACGCTAAGAAAAACGGTTTTTTCAAAACATCTCGTTATCTCTTGGTCGCAAAAAAAATTCCTTATCGCAAGATTGTAGAGCGCTAAATTCTCCACAATTATTGTCACAGGCGCAATTTTGTAGGAGTTAGAGTTTTCCAGCAAGGTTAAGTATGGTTTTTCAAAATATTTCGCTAAATATTGGTCGCAAGACAAATTTCTTATAGCAAGATTGTAGAGCGCTAAATTCTCTACAATTCCTGTCACAGACACAATTTTGTAGGAGATGCTGCTTACGAGATACAACTCGTGAAAGGTTAAGTTTGGAATTTTCAAAATATCTCGTTAAATTTAGGTCGCAAGACAAATTTCTTATAGCAAGATTGTAGAGCGCTAAATTCTCTACAATTCCTGTCACAGACGCAATTTTGTAGGAGTTGCTGTTTTCGAGATACAACTCGTGAAATGTTAAGTTTGGAATTTTCAAAATATCTCGTTAAATTTTGGTCGCAAGAAAAATTTCTTACCGGAGGATTGTAGAGTGCTAAATTCCCTACAATTCCTGTCGCAGACGTAATTCTGTAGGAGTTGCTGTTTTCGAGATACAACTCGTGAAAGGTTAAGTTTGGAATTTTCAAAATATCTCGTTAAATTTTGGTCGCAAGAAAAATTTCTTATCCCAGGATTGTAGACCGCTAAATTCTCTACAATTTGCAATTTGTAGGAGTTGCAGTTTTCGAGATACAACTCGTGCAAGATTAAGTTTGGTATTTTCAAAATATCTCGTTAAATTTTGGTCGCAAGAAAAATTTCTTACCGGAGGATTGTAGAGCGCTAAATTCCCTACAATTCCTGTCAGAGACGCAATTTTGTAGGAGTTGCAGTTTTCGAGATACAACTCGTGCAAGGTTAAGTCTGGATTTTTAGAAATATCTCGTTAAATTTTGGTCGCAAGAAAAATTTCTTACCGCAGGATTGTAGAGCGCTAAATTCCCTACAATTCCTGCCACAGACGCAAATTTGTAGGACTTACAGTTTTTGAGCTACAACACGATCAATGCTAAGAAAAACGATTTTTTCAATACATCTCGTTAACTCTTGGTCGCAAGAAAAATTTCTTATCGCAGGATTGTAGAGCGCTAAATTCCCTACAATTCCTGTCAAAGACGAAATTTTGTAGGAGTTGATGTTTTCGAGATACAACTCGTGCAAAGTTAAGTCTGGAATTTTCAAAATATCTCATTAAATTTTGGTCGCAAGAAAAATTTCTTATCGTAAGATTGTAGAGCGCTAAATTCTCTACAATTCCTGTCATAGACGCAATTTTGT
The DNA here is from genome assembly GCA_936432065.2 of Rutpela maculata. Classification (NCBI taxonomy): domain Eukaryota; kingdom Metazoa; phylum Arthropoda; class Insecta; order Coleoptera; family Cerambycidae; genus Rutpela; species Rutpela maculata. Next base: position 22,586,195 of record OW386289.2, read on the forward strand.
AGGAGTTGCTGTCTTCGAGATACAACTCGTGCAAGGTTAAGTTTGGAATTTTAGAAATATCTCGCTAAATTTTGGTCGCAAGAAAAATTTCTTACCGCAGGATTGTAGAGCGCTAAATTCCCTACAATTCCTGTCACAGGCGCAAATTTGTAGGACTTATAGTTTTTGAGCTACAACACGATCAATGCTAAGAAAAACGATTTTTTCAAAACATCTCGTTAACTCTTGGTCGCAAGAAAAATTTCTTACCGCAAGATTGTAGAGCGCTAAATTCTCTACAATTCCTGTCACAGACGCAATTTTGTAGGAGTTGCTGTTTTCGAGATACAACTCGTGCAAGGTTAAGTCTGGAATTTTCAAAATATCTCGTTAAATTTTGGTCGCAAGACAAATTTCTTATAGCAAGATTGTAGAGCGCTAAATTCTCTACAATTCCTGTCACAGACGCAATTTTGTAGGAGTTGCTGTTTTCGAGATACAACTCGTGCAAGGTTAAGTCTGGAATTTTAGAAATATCTCGTTAAATTTTGGTCGCAAGAAAAATTTCTTATCGCAGGATTGTAGAGCGCTAAATTCCTTACAATTCCTGTCGCAGACGTAAATTTGTAGGACTTACAGTTTTTGAGCTACAACCCGTGGAACGCTAAGAAACACGGTTTTTTCAAAACATCTCGTTAACTCTTGGTCACAAGAAAAATTCCTTATCGCAAGATTGTAGAGCGCTAAATTCTCCACAATTATTGTCACAGGCGCAATTTTGTAGGAATTACAGTTTTCGAGTATGTTAAGTATAGTTTTTTCAAAATATTTCGCTAAATTTTGGTCGCGAGAAAAATTTCTTATCGCAAGATTGTAGAGCTCTAAATTCTCTACAATTCCTGTCACAGACGCAATTTTGTAGGAGTTGCTGTTTTCGAGATACAACTCGTGCAAGGTTAAGTCTGGAGTTTTCAAAATATCTCGTTAAATTTTGGTCGCAAGACAAATTTCTTATAGCAAGATTGTAGAGCGCTAAATTCTCTACAATTCCTGTCTCAGGCGCAATTTTGTAGGAGTTGCTGTTTTCGAGATACAACTCGTGCAAAATTGGAATTTTCAAAATATCTCGTTAAATTTTGGTCGCAAGAAAACTTTCTTACCGCAGGATTGTAGAGCGCTAAATTCTCTACAATTCCTGTCACAGACGCAATTTTGTAGGAGTTGCTGTTTTCGAGATACAACTCGTGCAAGGTTAAGTCTGGAATTTTCAAAATATCTCGTTAAATTTTGGTCGCAAGACAAATTTCTTATAGCAAGATTGTAGAGCGCTAAATTCTCTACAATTCCTGTCACAGACGCAATTTTGTAGGAGTTGCTGTTTTCGAGATACAACTCGTGAAATGTTAAGTTTGGAATTTTCAAAATATCTCGTTAAATTTTGGCCGCAAGAAAAATTTCTTTTCGCAAGATTGTAGAGCGCTAAATTCTCTACAATTCCTGTCACAAACGCAATTTTGTAGGAGTTGCTGTTTTCGAGATACAACTCGTGCAAGGTTAAGTCTGGAATTTTAGAAATATCTCGTTAAATTTTGGTAGCAAGAAAAATTTCTTATCGCAGGATTGTAGAGCGCTAAATTCCTTACAATTCCTGTCACAGACGTAAATTTGTAGGGCTTACAGTTTTTGAGCTACAACCCGTGGAACGCTAAGAAACACGGTTTTTTCAAAACATCTCGTTAACTCTTGGTCACAAGAAAAATTCCTTATCGCAAGATTGTAGAGCGCTAAATTCTCCACAATTATTGTCACAGGCGCAATTTTGTAGGAATTACAGTTTTCCAGCAAGGTTAAGTATAGTTTTTTCAAAATATTTCGCTAAATTTTGGTCGCGAGAAAAATTTCTTATCGCAAGATTGTAGAGCTCTAAATTCTCTACAATTCCTGTCACAGACGCAATTTTGTAGGAGTTGCTGTTTTCGAGATACAACTCGTGCAAGGTTAAGTCTGGAGTTTTCAAAATATCTCGTTAAATTTTGGTCGCAAGACAAATTTCTTATAGCAAGATTGTAGAGCGCTAAATTCTCTACAATTCCTGTCACAGGCGCAATTTTGTATTAGTTGCTGTTTTCGAGATACAACTCGTGCAAAATTGGAATTTTCAAAATATCTCGTTAAATTTTGGTCGCAAGAAAAATTTCTTACCGCAGGATTGTAGAGCGCTAAATTCTCTACAATTCCTGTCAGAGACGCAATTTTGTAGGAGTTGCTGTTTTCGAGATACAACTCGTGCAAAGTTAAGTCTGGAGTTTTCAAAATATCTCGTTAAATTTTGGTCGCAAGACAAATTTCTTATAGCAAGCTTGTAGAGCGCTAAATTCTCTACAATTCCTGTCACAGACGCAATTTTGTAGGAGTTGCTGTTTTCGAGATACAACTCGTGCAAGGTTAAGTCTGGAGTTTTCAAAATATCTCGTTAAATTTTGGTGGCAAGACAAATTTCTTATAGCAAACTTGTAGAGCGCTAAATTCTCTACAATTCCTGTCACAGACGCAATTTTGTAGGAGTTGCTGTTTTCGAGATACAACTCGTGCAAGGTTAAGTCTGGAATTTTCAAAATATCTCGTTAAATTTTGGTCGCAAGACAAATTTCTTATAGCAAGATTGTAGAGCGCTAAATTCTCTACAATTCCTGTCACAGACGCAATTTTGTAGGAGTTGCTGTTTTCGAGATACAACTCGTGAAATGTTAAGTTTGGAATTTTCAAAATATCTCGTTAAATTTTGGCCGCAAGAAAAATTTCTTTTCGCAAGATTGTAGAGCGCTAAATTCTCTACAATTCCTGTCACAAACGCAATTTTGTAGGAGTTGCTGTTTTCGAGATACAACTCGTGCAAGGTTAAGTCTGGAATTTTAGAAATATCTCGTTAAATTTTGGTAGCAAGAAAAATTTCTTATCGCAGGATTGTAGAGCGCTAAATTCCTTACAATTCCTGTCACAGACGTAAATTTGTAGGGCTTACAGTTTTTGAGCTACAACCCGTGGAACGCTAAGAAACACGGTTTTTTCAAAACATCTCGTTAACTCTTGGTCACAAGAAAAATTCCTTATCGCAAGATTGTAGAGCGCTAAATTCTCCACAATTATTGTCACAGGCGCAATTTTGTAGGAATTACAGTTTTCCAGCAAGGTTAAGTATAGTTTTTTCAAAATATTTCGCTAAATTTTGGTCGCGAGAAAAATTTCTTATCGCAAGATTGTAGAGCTCTAAATTCTCTACAATTCCTGTCACAGACGCAATTTTGTAGGAGTTGCTGTTTTCGAGATACAACTCGTGCAAGGTTAAGTCTGGAGTTTTCAAAATATCTCGTTAAATTTTGGTCGCAAGACAAATTTCTTATAGCAAGATTGTAGAGCGCTAAATTCTCTACAATTCCTGTCACAGGCGCAATTTTGTATTAGTTGCTGTTTTCGAGATACAACTCGTGCAAAATTGGAATTTTCAAAATATCTCGTTAAATTTTGGTCGCAAGAAAAATTTCTTACCGCAGGATTGTAGAGCGCTAAATTCTCTACAATTCCTGTCAGAGACGCAATTTTGTAGGAGTTGCTGTTTTCGAGATACAACTCGTGCAAAGTTAAGTCTGGAGTTTTCAAAATATCTCGTTAAATTTTGGTCGCAAGACAAATTTCTTATAGCAAGCTTGTAGAGCGCTAAATTCTCTACAATTCCTGTCACAGACGCAATTTTGTAGGAGTTGCTGTTTTCGAGATACAACTCGTGCAAGGTTAAGTCTGGAGTTTTCAAAATATCTCGTTAAATTTTGGTGGCAAGACAAATTTCTTATAGCAAACTTGTAGAGCGCTAAATTCTCTACAATTCCTGTCACAGACGCAATTTTGTAGGAGTTGCTGTTTTCGAGACACAACTCGTGCAAGGTTAAGTTTGGTATTTTCAAAATATCTCGTTAAATTTTGGTCGCAAGAAAAATTTCTTACCGCAGGAATGTACAGCGCTAAATTCCCTACATTTCCTGTCACAGACGCAAATTTGTAGGACTTACAGTTTTTGAGCTACAACACGATCAATGCTAAGAAAAACGGTTTTTTCAAAACATCTCGTTAACTCTTGGTCACAAGAAAAATTCCTTATCGCAAGATTGTAGAGCGCTAAATTCTCTACAATTCCTGTCACAGACTCAATTTTGTAGGAGTTGCTGTTTTCGAGATACAACTCGTGCAAAGTTAAGTCTGGAATTTTCAAAATATCTCATTAAATTTTGGTCGCAAGACAAATTTCTTATGGCAAGATTGTAGAGCGCTAAATGCTCTACAATTCCTGTCAGAGACCCAATTTTGTAGTAGTTGCAGTTTTCGATATACAACTCGTGCAGGGTTAAGTTTGGTATTTTCAAAATATCTGGTTAAATTTTGGTCGCAAGAAAAATTTCTTACACCAGGATTGTAGAGCGCAAAATTCCCTACAATTCCTGTCACAGACGTAAATTTGTAGGACCTACAGTTTTTGAGCTACAACCCGTGGAATGCTAAGAAAAATAGTTCTTTCAGAACATCTCGTTAACTTTTGGTCGCAAGAAAAATTCCTTATCTCAAGATTGTAGAGCGCTAAATTCTCTACAATTCCTGTCACAGACGCAATTTTGTAGGAGTTGCTGTTTTCGAGATACAACTCGTGAAATGTTAAGTTTGGAATTTTCAAAATATCTCGTTAAATTTTGGTCGCAAAAAAAATTTCTTACCGCAGAATTGTAGAGCGCTAAATTCCCTACAATTCCTGTCACAGACTCAATTTTGTAGGAGTTGTTGTTTTCGAGATACAACTCGTGCAAGGTTAAGTCTAGAATTTTAAAAATATCTCGTTAAATTTTGGTCGGAAGAAAAATTTCTTATCGCAAGATTGTAGAGCGCTAAATTCTCTGCAATTCCTGTTACAGACGCAATTTTGTAGGAGTTGCTGTTTTCGAGATACAACTCGTGCAATGTTAAGGTTGGTATTTTCAAAATATCTCGTTAAATTTTGGTCGCAAGAAAAATTTCTTACCGCAGGATTGTAGAGCACTAAATTCCCTACAATTCCTGTCACAGACGCAAATTTGTAGGACTTACAGTTTTTGAGCTACAACACGATCAATGCTAAGAAAAACGATTTTTTCAAAACATCTCGTTAACTCTTGGTCGCAAGAAAAATTTCTTATCGCAAGATTGTAGAGCGCTAAATTTTCTACAATCACTGTCACAGGCACAATTTTGTAGGAGTTACAGTTTTCGAGTAAAGTTAAGTATGGTTTTTTCAAAATATCTCGCTAAATTTTGGTCGCAAGAAAAATTTCTTACCGCAGGATTGTAGAACACCAAATTCCCTACAATTCCCGTCACAGACGCAAATTTGTAGGACTTACATTTGAGCTACAACACGATCAATGCTAAGAAAAACGATTTTTTCAAAATATCTCGCTAAATTTTGGTCGCAAGAAAAATTTCTTATCGTAAGATTGTAGAGCGCTAAATTCTCTACAATTCCTGTCACAGACGCAATTTTGTAGGAGTTGCAGTTTTCGATATACAACTCGTGCAGGGTTAAGTTTGGTATTTTCAAAATATCTCATTAAATTTTGGTCGCAAGAAAAATTTCTTTTTTACTGCAGGATAGTAGAGCGCTAAATTCCCTACAATTCCTGTCACAGACGTAAATTTGTAGCACTTACAATTTTTGAGCTACAACCCGTGGAATGCTAATAATAACAGTTTTTTCAAAACATCTTGTTAACTCTTGGACAAAAGAAAAATTCCTTATCGCAAGATTGTAAAGCGCTAAATTCTCTACAATTAATGTCACAGGCGCAATTTTGTAGGAGTTACAGTTTTCGAGCAAGGTTAAGTTTGGTATTTTCAAAATATCTCGTTAAATTTTGGTTGCAAGAAAAATTTCTTACCGCAAGATTGTAGAGCGCTAAATTCCCTACAATTCCTGTCACAGACGCAAATTTGTAGGACTTACAGTTTTTGAGCTACAACACGATCAATGCTAAGAAAAACGATTTTTTCAAAACATCTCGTTAACTATTGGTCGCATGAAAAATTCCTTATCGCAAGAGTGTAGAGCGCTAAATTCTCTACAATTATTGTCACAGGCGCAATTTTGTAGGAGTTACAGATTTCCAGCAAGGTTAAGTATGGTTTTTTCAAAATATTTCGCTAAATTTTGGTCGGAAGAAAAATTTCTTATCGCAAGATTGTAGAGTGCTAAATTCTCTACAATTCCTGTCACAGACGCAGTTTTGTAGGAGTTGCTGTTTTCGAAATACAACTCGTGCAAGGTTAAGTCTGTAATTTTCAAAATATCTCGTTAAATTTTGGTCGCAAGACAAATATCTTATGGCAAGATTGTAGAGCGCTAAATTCTCTACAATTTCTGTCACAGACGCAATTTTGTAGGAGTTGCAGTTTTCGATATACAACTCGTGCAGAGTTAAGTTTGGTATTTTCAAAATATCTCGTTAAATTTTGGTCGCAAGACAAATTTCTTATAGCAAGATTGTAGAGCGCTAAATTCTCTACAATTCCTGTCACAGGCGCAATTTTGTAGGAGTTGCTGTTTTCGAGATACAACTCGTGCAATGTTAAGTTCGGAATTTTAGAAATATCTCGTTAAATTTTGGTCGCAAGACAAATTTCTTACCACAGTAGAGCGCTAAATTCACAACAATTCCTGTCACAGACGCAAATTTGTAGGACTTACAGTTTTGAGCTACAACCCGATCAATGCTAAGAAAAACGGGTTTTTCAAAACATCTCGTTAACTCTTGGTCGCTAGAAAAATTCCTTATTGCATTGTTGTAGAGCGCTAAATTCTCTACAATTCTTGTCAGAGACGCAATCTTGTAGGACTTGCAGTTTTCGATATACAACTCGTACAGGGTTAAGTTTGGTATTTTCAAAATATCTCGTTAAATTTTGGTCGCAAGAAATATTTCTTACAGCAGGATTGTAGAGCGCTAAATTCCCTACAATTCCTGCCACAGACGTAAATTTGTAGGACTTACAGTTTTTGAGCTACAACCCGTGGAATGCTAAGTAAAATAGTTTTTTCAAAACATCTCGTTAACTCTTGGTCACAAGAAAAATTCCTTATCGCAAGATTGTAAAGCGCTAAATTCTCTACTATTAATGTCACAGGCGCAATTTTGTAGGAGTTACAGTTCTCGAGCAAGGTTAAGTATGGTTTTTCAAAATATTTCGTTAAATTTTGGTCGCAAGAAAAATTTCTTATCGCAGGATTGTAGAGCGCTAAATTCTCTACAATTCCTGTCAGAGACGCAATTTTGTAGGAGTTGCAGTTTTCGAGATACAACTCGTGCAAGGTTAAGTCTGGAATTTTAGAAATATCTCGTTAAATTTTGGTCGCAAGAAAAATTTCTTATCGCAGGATTGTAGAGCGCTAAATTCCCTACAATTCCTGTCACAGACGTAAATTTGTAGGACATACAGTTTTTGAGCTACAACCCGTGGAAAGCTAAGAAACACGGTTTTTTCAAAACATCTCGTTAACTCTTGGTCACAAGAAAAATTCCTTATCGCAAGATTGTAGAGCGCTAAATTCTCCACAATTATTGTCACAGGCGCAATTTTGTAGGAATTACAGTTTTCCAGCAAGGTTAAGTATAGTTTTTTCAAAATATTTCGCTAAATTTTGGTCGCGAGAAAAATTTCTTATCGCAAGATTGTAGAGCTCTAAATTCTCTACAATTCCTGTCAAAGACGCAATTTTGTAGGAGTTGCTGTTTTCGAGATACAACTCGTGCAAAGTTAAGTCTGGAGTTTTCAAAACATCTCGTTAAATTTTGGTCGCAAGACAAATTTCTTATAGCAAGATTGTAGAGCGCTAAATTCTCTACAATTCCTGTCACAGGCGCAATTTTGTAGGAGTTGCTGTTTTCGAGATACAACTCGTGCAAAATTGGAATTTTCAAAATATCTCGTTGAATTTTGGTCTCAAGAAAAATTTCTTACCGCAGGATTGTAGAGCGCTAAATTCTCTACAATTCCTGTCAGAGACGCAATTTTGTAGGAGTTGCTGTTTTCGAGATACAACTCGTGCAAAGTTAAGTCTGGAGTTTTCAAAATATCTCGTTAAATTTTGGTCGCAAGACTAATTTCTTATAGCAAGCTTGTAGAGCGCTAAATTCTCTACAATTCCTGTCACAGACGCAATTTTGTAGGAGTTGCTGTTTTCGAGATACAACTTGTGCAATGTTAAGTCTGGAGTTTTCAAAATATCTCGTTAAATTTTGGTCGCAAGAAAAATTTCTTACCGCAGGAATGTACAGCGCTAAATTCCCTACATTTCCTGTCACAGACGCAAATTTGTAGGACTTACAGTTTTTGAGCTACAACACGATCAATGCTAAGAAAAACGGTTTTTTCAAAACATCTCGTTAACTCTTGGTCACAAGAAAAATTCCTTATCGCAAGATTGTAGAGCGCTAAATTCTCTACAATTCCTGTCACAGACTCAATTTTGTAGGAGTTGCTGTTTTCGAGATACAACTCGTGCAAAGTTAAGTCTGGAATTTTCAAAATATCATTAAATTTTGGTCGCAAGACAAATTTCTTATGGCAAGATTGTAGAGCGCTAAATGCTCTACAATTCCTGTCAGAGACCCAATTTTGTAGTAGTTGCAGTTTTCGATATACAACTCGTGCAGGGTTAAGTTTGGTATTTTCAAAATATCTGGTTAAATTTTGGTCGCAAGAAAAAATTCTTACACCAGGATTGTAGAGCGCAAAATTCCCTACAATTCCTGTCACAGACGTAAATTTGTAGGACCTACAGTTTTTGAGCTACAACCCGTGGAATGCTAAGAAAAATAGTTTTTTCAGAACATCTCGTTAACTTTTGGTCGCAAGAAAAATTCCTTATCTCAAGATTGTAGAGCGCTAAATTCTCTACAATTCCTGTCACAGACGCAATTTTGTAGGAGTTGCTGTTTTCGAGATACAACTCGTGAAATGTTAAGTTTGGAATTTTCAAAATATCTCGTTAAATTTTGGTCGCAAAAAAAATTTCTTACCGCAGAATTGTAGAGCGCTAAATTCCCTACAATTCCTGTCACAGACGCAATTTTGTAGGAGTTGTTGTTTTAGAGATACAACTCGTGCTAGAATTTTCAAAATATCTCGTTAAATTTTGGTCGGAAGAAAAATTTTTTATCGCAAGATTGTAGAGCGCCAAATTCTCTACAATTCCTGTTACAGACGCAATTTTGTAGGAGTTGCTGTTTTCGAGATACAACTCGTGCAAGGTTAAGGTTGGTATTTTCAAAATATCTCGTTAAATTTTGGTCGCAAGAAAAATTTCTTACCGCAGGATTGTAGAGCACTAAATTCCCTACAATTCCTGTCACAGACGCAAATTTGTAGGACTTACAGTTTTTGAGCTACAACACGATCAATGCTAAGAAAAACGATTTTTTCAAAACATCTCGTTAACTCTTGGTCGCAAGAAAAATTTCTTATCGCAAGATTGTAGAGCGCTAAATTCTCTACAATTACTGTCACAGGCACAATTTTGTAGGAGTTACAGTTTTCGAGTAAGGTTAAGTATGGTTTTTTCAAAATATCTCGCTAAATTTTGGTCGCAAGAAAAATTTCTTACCGCAGGATTGTAGAACACCAAATTCCCTACAATTCCCGTCACAGACGCAAATTTGTAGGACTTACAGTTTTTGAGCTACAACACGATCAATGCTAAGAAAAACGATTTTTTCAAAATATCTCGCTAAATTTTGGTCGCAAGAAAAATTTCTTATCGTAAGATTGTAGAGCGCTAAATTCTCTACAATTCCTGTCACAGACGCAATTTTGTAGGAGTTGCAGTTTTCGATATACAACTCGTGCAGGGTTAAGTTTGGTATTTTCAAAATATCTCATTAAATTTTGGTCGCAAGAAAAATTTCTTACAGCAGGATTGTAGAGCGCTAAATTCCCTACAATTCCTGTCACAGACGTAAATTTGTAGCACTTACAATTTTTGAGCTACAACCCGTGGAATGCTAAGAATAACAGTTTTTTCAAAACATCTTGTTAACTCTTGGACAAAAGAAAAATTCCTTATCGCAAGATTGTAAAGCGCTAAATTCTCTACAATTAATGTCACAGGCGCAATTTTGTAGGAGTTACAGTTTTCGAGCAAGGTTAAGTTTGGTATTTTCAAAATATCTCGTTAAATTTTGGTCGCAAGAAAAATTTCTTACCGCAAGATTGTAGAGCGCTAAATTCCCTACAATTCCTGTCACAGACGCAATTTTGTAGGAGTTGCAGTTTTCGATATACAACTCGTGCAGAGTTAAGTTTGGTATTTTCAAAATATCTCGTTAAATTTTGGTCGCAAGACAAATTTCTTATAGCAAGATTGTAGAGCGCTAAATTCTCTACAATTCCTGTCACAGGCGCAATTTTGTAGGAGTTGCTGTTTTCGAGATACAACTCGTGCAAGGTTAAGTCTGTAATTTTCAAAATATCTCGTTAAATTTTGGTCGCAAGACAAATATCTTATAGCAAGATTGTAGAGCGCTAAATTCTCTACAATTCCTGTCACAGACGCAATTTTGTAGGAGTTGCAGTTTTCGATATACAACTCGTGCAGGGTTAAGTTTGGTATTTTCAAAATATCTCGTTAAATTTTGGTCGCAAGACAAATTTCTTATAGCAAGATTGTAGAGCGCTAAATTCTCTACAATTCCTGTCACAGGCGCAATTTTGTAGGAGTTGCTGTTTTCGAGATACAACTCGTGCAATGTTAAGTTCGGAATTTTAGAAATATCTCGTTAAATTTTGGTCGCAAGACAAATTTCTTACCACAGGATTGTAGAGCGCTAAATTCACAACAATTCCTGTCACAGACGCAAATTTGTAGGACTTACAGTTTTGAGCTACAACCCGATCAATGCTAAGAAAAACGGGTTTTTCAAAACATCTCGTTAACTCTTGGTCGCTAGAAAAATTCCTTATCGCATTGTTGTAGAGCGCTAAATTCTCTACAATTCTTGTCAGAGACGCAATCTTGTATGACTTGCAGTTTTCGATATACAACTCGTACAGGGTTAAGTTTGGTATTTTCAAAATATCTCGTTAAATTTTGGTCGCAAGAAATATTTCTTACAGCAGGATTGTAGAGCGCTAAATTCCCTACAATTCCTGCCACAGACGTAAATTTGTAGGACTTACAGTTTTTGAGCTACAACCCGTGGAATGCTAAGTAAAATAGTTTTTTCAAAACATCTCGTTAACTTTTGGTCGCAAGAAAAATTCCTTATCGCAAGATTGTAGAGCGCTAAATTCTCTACATTTATTGTCACAGGCGCAATTTTGTAGGAGTTACAGTTTTCGAGCAAGGTTAAGCATGGTTTTTTCAAAATATCTCGCTAAATTTTGGTCGCAAGAAAAATTTCTTATCGTAAGATTGTAGAGCGCTAAATTTTCTACAATTCCTGTCACAGACCTAATTTTGTAGGAGTTGCTGTTTTCGAGATACAACTCGTGCAAGGTAAAGTTTGGAATTTTAGAAATATCTCTTTAAATTTTTGGTCGCAAGAAAAATTTCTTACCGCAGGATTGTAGAGCGCTAAATTCCCTACAATTCCTGTCACAGACGTAAATTTGTAGCACTTACAGTTTTTGAGCTACAACCCGTGGAATGCTAAGAAAAACGGTTTTTTCAAAACATCTTGTTAACTCTTGGTCACAAGAAAAATTCCTTATCGCAAGATTGTAAAGCGCTAAATTCTCTACTATTAATGTCACAGGCGCAATTTTGTAGGAGTTACAGTTCTCGAGCAAGGTTAAGTATGGTTTTTCAAAATATTTCGTTAAATTTTGGTCGCAAGAAAAATTTCTTATCGCAAGATTGTAGAGCGCTAAATTCTCTACAATTCCTGTCAGAGACGCAATTTTGTAGGAGTTGCAGTTTTCGAGATACAACTCGTGCAAGGTTAAGTCTGGAATTTTAGAAATATCTCGTTAAATTTTGGTCGCAAGAAAAATTTCTTACCGCAGGATTGTAGAGCGCTAAATTCCCTACAATTCCTGTCACAGACGCAAATTTGAAGGACTTACAGTTTTTGAGCTACAACACGATCAATGCTAAGAAAAACGATTTTTTCAAAACATCTCGTTAACTCTTGGTCGCAAGAAAAATTTCTTATCGCAAGATTGTAGATCGCTAAATTCTCTACAATTATTGTCCCAGGCACAATTTTGTAGGAGTTACAGTTTTCGAGTAAGGTTAAGTCTGCAATTTTAGAAATATCTCGTTAAATTTTGGTCGCAAGAAAAATTTCTTATAGCAAGATTGTAGAGCGCTAAATTCTCTACAATTCCTGTCACAGACGCAATTTTGTAGGAGTTGCAGTTTTCGAGATACAACTCGTGCAATGTTAAGTTTGGTATTTTCAAAATATCTCATTAAATTTTGGTCGCAAGAAAAATTTCTTACCACAGGATTGTAGAGCGCTAAATTCCCTACAATTCCTGTCAGGGACGTAAATTTGTAAGACTTACAGTTTTTGAGCTACATCCTGTGGAACGCTAAGAAAAACGGTTTTTTCAAAACATCTCGTTATCTCTTGGTCGCAAAAAAAATTCCTTATCGCAAGATTGTAGAGCGCTAAATTCTCCACAATTATTGTCACAGGCGCAATTTTGTAGGAGTTAGAGTTTTCCAGCAAGGTTAAGTATGGTTTTTCAAAATATTTCGCTAAATATTGGTCGCAAGACAAATTTCTTATAGCAAGATTGTAGAGCGCTAAATTCTCTACAATTCCAGTCACAGACACAATTTTGTAGGAGTTGCTGTTTACGAGATACAACTCGTGAAAGGTTAAGTTTGGAATTTTCAAAATATCTCGTTAAATTTAGGTCGCAAGACAAATTTCTTTTAGCAAGATTGTAGAGCGCTAAATTCTCTACAATTCCTGTCACAGACGCAATTTTGTAGGAGTTGCTGTTTTCGAGATACAACTCGTGAAATGTTAAGTTTGGAATTTTCAAAATATCTCGTTAAATTTTGGTCGCAAAAAAAATTTCTTACCGCAGAATTGTAGAGCGCTAAATTCCCTACAATTCCTGTCACAGACGCAATTTTGTAGGAGTTGTTGTTTTCGAGATACAACTCGTGCAAGGTTAAGTCTAGAATTTTCAAAATATCTCGTTAAATTTTGGTCGCAAGAAAAATTTTTTATCGCAAGATTGTAGAGCGCTAAATTCTCTACAATTCCTGTCACAGACGCAATTTTGTAGGAGTTGCTGTTTTCGAGATACAACTCGTGAAATGTTAAGTCTGGAATTTTCAAAATATCTCGTTAAATTTTGGTCGCAAGACAAATTTCTTACCACAGGATTGTAGAGCGCTAAATTCCCAACAATTCCTGTCACAGACGCAAATTTGTAGGACTTACAGTTTTTGAGCTACAACCCGATCAATGCTAAGAAAAACGGTTTTTTCAAAACATCTCGTTAACTCTTGGTCGCAAGAACAATTCCTTATCGCATTGTTGTAGAGCGCTAAATTTTCTACAATTCTTGTCAGATACGCAATTCTGTAGGAGTTGCAGTTTTCGAGATACAACTCGTGCAAGGTTAAGTTTGGTATTTTCAAAATATCTCATTAAATTTTGGTCGCAAGAAAAATTTCTTACCACAGTATTTTAGAGCGCAAAATTCCCTACAATTCCTGTCACAGACGCAAATTTGTAGGACTTACAGTTTTTGAGCTACAACCGTGGCCTACGTAAATGATTTTATCAGGCCTACGCATTGGATTTCAATGGCGGCCGTCGGAGTCCTAGCATTCCGGTGCATACTGAAACCCTTAACGCTTTCTTGAATATTTCTAATAAAATTATATGAACTAATACAACAAAGAATGTAAACGTATGCTTAAAAATTATTTACTTTATATAATTAATAATAAAATATATTATAAAAACATAAATAGTTTTCTAAAAATAAATAAATAATATGTAAATGATTAAGAATCAGTATTATTGTACTATTAAATAAAAATATATCTATAAAACTAAAATACACACTTGATACCTTATTGATTCAGAGTAAAACAAACACTTCTAATAATAGTTAAAAACAAAACAAAAAAATAATTATTTCTTTAATCTCTAACAGCAATAAATTGTGGATAACAAAAATTTAAAATGCCTCTCTAATAATAAGTTACAACAGTTATTGTTATAAATATTAAAAGATCGGTACATACACGAGTATGTACAACATATTTATTTTAAATTTAATTCCTATCACAGAGATTGCAACTTTTCAACTTTTCTTTTACTTCCACATCCAGTGGAAGTATAGTAACGACAAAAAAAATTTTTAAAAATTTTTATTGTTCAAATAGGCTTAGAATATCATGAAACGTCGAGATTCTAAGTTTGAGCGAAAAAAAATTTCTGTCTGTCGATCTGTCTGTAACTTTTTTTGTGCGCAAGTTTACTCTGGAACCATTTAAGATATTGACTTGAAATTTGGTACACATAATATGTACTTTAACGAAATCTGGTACTAGATTATATTTTCATCTTGTTCCGTCGAAGGGTTAAGGGGTAAATTGGGGTAAATTTGGGATAAATAGGTAAATCAAGCAGGTAAGAGTCCATAAAATTGGTATTTAGGATATACAAGAGAAGCTAAGGTTTCAAAAAAAATTTTTGGCAATAGCCACCCTCATTACCACCCTCACCCCATTATTAAAGGGGGTGAAAAAAAATTGTGATTTAGTGTGTGTACAAGGACCAGAAACCTCAAAAGATTTTTTTACTTCATCCACCCCCACTACCACCCCCTATCACCATCCCCACCCCTCTACCGATGTGGGTTATCGTTTTATGGGTTTTTGGGGTAGAGGATTTCAAATATTATATTATTAAAGTTCCATAAACAATTATTTCCACATACAATGTTTTTTCGTTGTGAGTGACTTGGATAAAAAATTTAAATGTGGAAGTAATGATTCCTTGGGCAGCGGTTTCTTTATCAGACTTTATTTTAATCTCTTCATTGCTAGTCATTTTTTTTCTTATTACACCTCATTTTTTTCCTCACTGATACGATTATTTTTCACTTTAGAATAATTGTTCAACAATATATTAGAAAAGTATATCAAGTCTCTCACAACGAAAAAATTTTGTACGTGGAAATAATTGTTTATGGAACTTTAATTAATATTTGAAATCATCTACCTCCAAAAACCCATAAAACGATATCCCACATCGGTAGTGGGGTGGGGGTACTGAAGGGGGGTGGTAATTTTTTTTGAGATATTAGCTTCTCTTATATATATTAAATATCAATTTTTTTGGACTCTTACCTGCTTGATTTACCTCTTTACCCCCATTTACTCAAATTTACCCTTCAACGGAATAAGATGAAAATATAATCTAGTTCCAGATCTCGTTAAAATACATACGTGTACCAAATTTTCAGTCAATATCTTAAACGGTTGCAGAGTAATTGTACGCACAAAGAAAGTGGCAGACAGACAGAATTTTTTTGCTCAAACTTAAAATTTCATGACATTCTAAATCTAAATGAACAATAAAAATTTTTTTAATTTTTTTGTCGTTACAAGACTTCCACTGGATGTGGAAGTAATTGCTTACTAAAGTGATTAACGCAGATTACTGAATTTTTATTCGAGATAAAATGTTTTTGGTGAATGCTGTGAGACCATTTTTGCCATGTTCTTGTCCGACGGAAAACGAAACAGTAGTATATCGTTGTTTATTGTAATTTGATTTGCACTGGCACACAACATCGACGCCATCGACGGGGCAGTCTTTTAATTGACATTCATTAATTAAGGGCGTTTTCATAATGTTCACAGTATAAAGATACAGTAATAAATCAATATCTAATTTCAGTATTAGGAGGCTGAATCATTTATTTGTAGTATTTCTCACGATCTATTTTGTGAATTATTACTGTGTTAGGCACATTAAATATTTGAGTAATTCCCTTTTCATTCGACTCCAGTACAAATTGAAATCCAATTAGTTGGCACTAATCCATACTCAACTTAATACTAAACAAATTATACGAAGAAATAAAATATTAATCTTGCAAAAGAGCGCTAAATCCACCCGTAGCCGCAGTAACTTTGTAAAGTCGTAGGACTCCTTTCGTGACGTCACACGCAAACTCGAGTGCAATGCGGTGGCCTGATAAAATCATTTACGTAGGCCACGCTACAACCCGATCAATGCTAAGAAAAACGGTTTTTTCAAAACATCTCGTTAACTCTTGGTCGCAAGAACAATTCCTTATCGCATTGTTGTAGAGCGCTAAATTCTCTACAATTATTGTCACAGGCGCAATTTTGTAGGAGTTGCTGTTTTCGAGATACAACTCGTGCAACGTTAAGTCTGGAATTTTCAAAATATCTCGTTAAATTTTGGTCGCAAGAAAAATTTCTTACCGCAGGATTGTAGAGCGCTAAATTCCCTACTATTCCTGTCACAGACGCAATTTTGTAGGTGTTGCTGTTTTCGAGATACAACTCGTGCAAGGTTAAGTCTGGAATTTTCAAAATATCTCGTTAAATTTTGGTCGCAAGAAAAATTTCTTATCGCAAGATTGTAGAGCGCTAAATTCTCTACAATTCCTGTCACAGACGCAATTTTGTAGGAGTTGCTGTTTTCGAGATACAACTCGTGCAAGGTTAAGTCTGGAATTTTAGAAATATCTCGTTAAATTTTGGTCGCAAGAAAAATTTCTTACCGCAGGATTGTAGAGCGCTAAATTCCTTACAATTCCTGTCACAGACGTAAATTTGTAAGACTTACAGTTTTTGAGCTACAACCCGTGGAACGCTAAGAAATACGGTTTTTTCAAAACATCTCGTTAACTCTTGGTCACAAGAAAAATTCCTTATCGCAAGATTGTAGAGCTCTAAATTCTCTACAATTCCTGTCACAGACGCAATTTTGTAGGAGTTGCTGTTTTCGAGATACAACTCGTGCAAAGTTAAGTCTGGCGTTTTCAAAATATCTCGTTAAATTTTGGTCGCAAGACAAATTTCTTACCGCAGGATTGTAGAGCGCTAAATTCCCTACAATTCCTGTCACAGACGCAAATTTGTAGGACTTACAGTTTCTGAGATACAACACGATCAACGCTAAGAAAAACGATTTTTTCAAAACATAGCGTTAACTCTTGGTCGCAAGAAAAATTCCTTATCGCAAGAGTGTAGAGCGCTAAATTCTCTACAATTATTGTTACAGGCGCAATTTTGTAGGAGTTACAGTTTTCCAGCAAGGATAAGTATGGTTTTTTCAAAATATTTCGCTAAATTTTGGTCGGAAGAAAAATTTCTTGTCGCAAGATTGTAGAGCGCTAAATTCTCTACAATTCCTGTCACAGACGCAATTTTGTAGAAGTTGCTGTTTTCGAGATACAACTCGTGCAAGGTAAAGTTTGGAATTTTCAAAATATCTCGTTAAATTTTGGTCGCAAGACAAATTTCTTATAGCAAGATAGTAGAGCGCTAAATTCTCTACAATTCCTGTCACAGACGCAATTTTGTAGGAGTTGCAGTTTTAGAGATACAACTCGTGCAATGTTAAGTTTGGTATTTTCAAAATGTCTCATTAAATTTTGGTCGCAAGAAAAATTTCTTATCACAGGATTGTAGAGCGCTAAATTCCCTACAATTCCTGTCAGGGACGTAAATTTGTAAGACTTACAGTTTTTGAGCTACATCCTGTGGAACGCTAAGAAAAACGGTTTTTTCAAAACATCTCGTTATCTCTTGGTCGCAAGAAAAATACCTTATCGCAAGATTGTAGAGCGCTAAATTCTCCACAATTATTGTCACAGGCGCAATTTTGTAGGAGTTAGAGTTTTCCAGCAAGGCTAAGTATGGTTTTTTCAAAATATTTCGCTAAATTTTGGTCGCAAGAAAAATTTCTTATCGCAAGATTGTAGAGCGCTAAATTCTCTACAATTCCTGTCACAGGCGCAATTTTGTAGGAGTTACAGTTATCGAGCAAGGTTAAGTTTGGTATTTTCAAAATATCTCGTTATTTTTTGGTCGCAAGGAAAATTTCTTACCGCAGGATTGTAGAGCACAAAATTTCCTACAATTCCTGTCACAGACGCAAATTTGTAGGACTTACAGTTTTTGAGCTACAACACGATCAATGCTAAGAAAAACGGTTTTTTCAAAACATCTTGTTAACTCTTGGTCACAAGAAAAATTCCTTATCGCAAGATTGTAAAGCGCTAAATTCTCTACAATTAATGTCACAGGCGCAATTTTGTAGAAGATACAGTTTTCGAGCAAGGTTAAGTATGGTTTTTTCAAAATATTTCGCTAAATTTTGGTCACAAGAAAAATTTCTTATCGCAAGATTGTAGAGCGCTAAATTCTCTACAATTCATGTCAGAGACGCAATTTTGTAGGAGTTGCAGTTTTCGAGATACAACTCGTGCAAGGTTAAGTTTGGTATTTTCAAAATATCTCATTAAATTTTGGTCGCAAGTAAAATTTCTTACCGCAGGACTGTAGAGCGCTAAATTCTCTACAATTAATGTCACAGGCGCAATTTTGTAGAAGTTACAGTTTTCAAGCAAGGTTAAGTATGGTTTTTTCAAAATATTTCGCTAAATTTTGGTCGCAAGAAAAATTTCTTATCGCAGGATTGTAGAGCGCTAAATTCCCTACAATTCCTGTCAAAGACGCAATATTGTAGGAGTTGCTGTTTTCGAGATACAACTCGTGCAAGGTTAAGCCTGGAATTTTCAAAATATCTCGTTAAATTTGGGTCGCAAGAAAAATTTCTTACCGCAGGATTGTAGAGCGCTAAATGCCCTACAATTCCTGTCAAAGACGTAATTTTGTAGGAGTTGCTGTTTTCGAGACACAGCTCGTGCAAGGTTAAGTCTGGAATTTTCAAAATATCTCGTTAAATTTTGGTCGCAAGAAAAATTTCTTACCGCAGGATTGTAGAGCGCTAAATGCCCTACAATTCCTGTCAAAGACGTAATTTTGTAGGAGTTGCTGTTTTCGAGATACAACTCGTGCAAGGTTAAGTCTGGCGTTTTCAAAATATCTCGTTAAATTTTGGTCGCAAGACAAATTTCTTACCGCAGGATTGTAGAGCGCTAAATTCCCTATAATTCCTGTCACAGACGCAAATTTGTAGGACTTACAGTTTCTGAGCTACAACACGATCAACGCTAAGAAAAACGATTTTTTCAAAACATAGCGTTAACTCTTGGTCGCAAGAAACATTCCTTATCGCAAGAGTGTAGAGCGCTAAATTCTCTACAATTATTGTCACAGGCGCAATTTTGTAGGAGTTACAGTTTTCCAGCAAGGATAAGTATGGTTTTTTCAAAATATTTCGCTAAATTTTGGTCGGAAGAAAAATTTCTTATCGCAAGATTGTAGAGCGCTAAATTCTCTACAATTCCTGTCACAGACGCAATTTTGTAGAAGTTGCTGTTTTCGAGATACAACTCGTGCAAGGTAAAGTTTGGAATTTTCAAAATGTCTCATTAAATTTTGGTCGCAAGAAAAATTTCTTACCACGGGATTGTAGAGCGCTAAATTCCCTACAATTCCTGTCAGGGACGTAAATTTGTAAGACTTACAGTTTTTGAGCTACATCCTGTGGAACGCTAAGAAAAACGGTTTTTTCAAAACATCTCGTTATCTCTTGGTCGCAAGAAAAATTCCTTATCGCAAGATTGTAGAGCGCTAAATTCTCCACAATTATTGTCACAGGCGCAATTTTGTAGGAGTTAGAGTTTTCCAGCAAGGTTAAGTATGGTTTTTTCAAAATATTTCGCTAAATTTTGGTCGCAAGAAAAATTTCTTATCGCAAGATTGTAGAGCGCTAAATTCTCTACAATTCCTGTCACAGGCGCAATTTTGTAGGAGTTACAGTTATCGAGCAAGGTTAAGTTTGGTATTTTCAAAATATCTCGTTATTTTTTGGTCGCAAGGAAAATTTCTTACCGAAGGATTGTAGAGCACAAAATTTCCTACAATTCCTGTCACAGACGCAAATTTGTAGGACTTACAGTTTTTGAGCTACAACACGATCAATGCTAAGAAAAACGGTTTTTTCAAAACATCTTGTTAACTCTTGGTCACAAGAAAAATTCCTTATCGCAAGATTGTAAAGCGCTAAATTCTCTACAATTAATGTCACAGGCGCAATTTTGTAGAAGTTACAGTTTTCGAGCAAGGTTAAGTATGGTTTTTTCAAAATATTTCGCTAAATTTTGGTCACAAGAAAAATTTCTTATCGCAAGATTGTAGAGCGCCAAATTCTCTACAATTCATGTCAGAGACGCAATTTTGTAGGAGTTGCTGTTTTCGAGATACAACTCGTGCAAGGTTAAGTTTGGTATTTTCAAAATATCTCATTAAATTTTGGTCGCAAGTAAAATTTCTTACCGCAGGACTGTAGAGCGCTAAATTCTCTACAATTAATGTCACAGGCGCAATTTTGTAGAAGTTACAGTTTTCAAGCAAGGTTAAGTATGGTTTTTTCAAAATATTTCGCTAAATTTTGGTCGCAAGAAAAATTTCTTATCGCAGGATTGTAGAGCGCTAAATTCCCTACAATTCCTGTCAAAGACGCAATATTGTAGGAGTTGCTGTTTTCGAGATACAACTCGTGCAAGGTTAAGCCTGGAATTTTCAAAATATCTCGTTAAATTTGGGTCGCAAGAAAAATTTCTTACCGCAGGATTGTAGAGCGCTAAATGCCCTACAATTCCTGTCACAGACGCAATTTTGTAGGAGTTGTTGTTTTCGAGATACAACTCGTGCAAGGTTAAGTCTAGAATTTTCAAAATATCTCGTTAAATTTTGGTCGCAAAAAAAATTTCTTACCGCAGAATTGTAGAGCGCTAAATTCCCTACAATTCCTGTCACAGACGCAATTTTGTAGGAGTTGTTGTTTTCGAGATACAACTCGTGCAAGGTTAAGTCTAGAATTTTCAAAATATCTCGTTAAATTTTGGTCGCAAGAAAAATTTTTAATCGCAAGATTGTAGAGCGCTAAATTCTCTACAATTCCTGTCACAGACGCAATTTTGTAGGAGTTGCTGTTTTCGAGATACAACTCGTGAAATGTTAAGTCTGGAATTTTCAAAATATCTCGTTAAATTTTGGTCGCAAGACAAATTTCTTACCACAGGATTGTAGAGCGCTAAATTCCCAACAATTCCTGTCACAGACGCAAATTTGTAGGACTTACAGTTTTTGAGCTACAACCCGATCAATGCTAAGAAAAACGGGTTTTTCAAAACATCTCATTAACTCTTGGTCGCAAGAAAAATTCCTTATCGCATTGTTGTAGAGCGCTAAATTTTCTACAATTCTTGTCAGAGACGCAATTCTGTAGGAGTTGCAGTTTTCGAGATACAACTCGTGCAAGGTTAAGTTTGGTATTTTCAAAATATCTCATTAAATTTTGGTCACAAGAAAAATTTCTTACCGCAGTGTTGTACAGCGATAAATTCCCTACAATTCCTGTCACAGACGCAAATTTGTAGGACTCACAGTTTTTGAGCTACAACCCGATCAATGCTAAGAAAAACGGTTTTTTCAAAACATCTTGTTAACACTTGGTCGCAAGAAAAATTTCTTATCGCAAGATTGTAGGGCGCTAAATTCTCCACAATTATTGTCTCACGCGCAATTTTGTAGGAGTTGCTGTTTTCGAGATACAACTCGTGAAGGGTTAAGTTTGGAATTTTCAAAATATCTCGTTAAATTTTGGTCGCAAGAAAAATTTCTTATCCCAGGATTGTAGACCGCTAAATTCTCTACAATTTGCAATTTGTAGGAGTTGCAGTTTTCGAGATACAACTCGTGCAAGATTAAGTTTGGTATTTTCAAAATATCTCGTTAAATTTTGGTCGCAAGAAAAATTTCTTACCGGAGGATTGTAGAGCGCTAAATTCCCTACAATTCCTGTCAGAGACGCAATTTTGTAGGAGTTGCAGTTTTCGAGATACAACTCGTGCAAGGTTAAGTCTGGAATTTTAGAAATATCTCGTTAAATTTTGGTCGCAAGAAAAATTTCTTACCGCAGGATTGTAGAGCGCTAAATTCCCTACAATTCCTGTCACAGACGCAAATTTGTAGGACTTACAGTTTTTGAGCTACAACACGATCAATGCTAAGAAAAACGATTTTTTCAAAACATCTCGTTAACTCTTGGTCGCAAGTAAAATTTCTTATCGCAAGATTGTAGAGCGCCAAATTCTCTACAATTATTGTCACAGGCACAATTTTGTAGGAGTTACAGTTTTCGAGTAAGGTTAAGTATGGTTTTTTCAAAATATCTCGCTAAATTTTGGTCGCAAGAAAAATTTCTTTTCGCAGGATTGTAGAGCGCTAAATTCCCTACAATTCCTGTCAAAGACGCAATTTTGTAGGAGTTGATGTTTTCGAGATACAACTCGTGCAATGTTAAGTCTGGAATTTTCAAAATATCTCGTTAAATTTCGGTCGCAAGAAAAATTTCTTAACGCAAGATTGTAGAGCGCTAAATTCTATACAATTCCTGTCAGAGACGCAATTTTGTAGGAGTTGCTGTTTTCGAGATACAACTTGTGCAAAGTTAAGTCTGGAATTTTAGAAATATCTCGTTAAATTTTGGTCGCAAGAAAAATTTCTTACCACAGGATTGTAGAGCGCTAAATTCCCTACAATTCCAGTCACAGACGCAAATTTGTAGGACTTACAGTTTTTGAGCTACAACCCGTGGAACGCTAAGAAAAACGGTTTTTTCAAAACACCTCGTTAACTCTTGGTCACAAGAAAAATTCATTCCTTATCGCAAGATTGTAGAGCGCTAAATTCTCCACAATTATTGTCACAGGCGCAATTTTGTAGGAGTTACAGTTTTCCAGCAAGGTTAAGTATGGTTTTTTCAAAATATTTCGCTAAATTTTGGTCGCAAGAAAAATTTCTTATCGCAAGATTGTAGAGCTCTAAATTCTCTACAATTCCTGTCACAGGCGCAATTTTGTAGGAGTTGCTGTTCTCGAGATACAACTCGTGCAAGGTTAAGTTTGGAATTTTCAAAATATCTCGTTAAATTTTGGTCGCAAGAAAAATTTCTTACCGCAGGATTGTAGAGCGCTAAATTCTCTACAATTTCTGTCAGAGACCCAATTTTGTAGGAGTTGCAGTTTTCGATATACAACTCGTGCAGTGTTAAGTTTGGTATTTTCAAAATATCTCGTTAAATTTTGGTCGCAAGAAAAATTTCTTACCGCAGGATTGTAGAGCGCTAAATTCTCTTCAATTCCTGTCACAGACGCAATTTTGTAGGAGTTGCAGTTTTCGATATACAACTCGTGCAGTGTTAAGTTTGGTATTTTCAAAATATCTCGTTAAATTTTGGTCACAAGAAAAATTTCTTACCGCAGTGTTGTACAGCGATAAATTCCCTACAATTCCTGTCACAGACGCAAATTTGTAGGACTCACAGTTTTTGAGCTACAACCCGATCAATGCTAAGAAAAACGGTTTTTTCAAAACATCTTGTTAACACTTGGTCGCAAGAAAAATTTCTTATCGCAAGATTGTAGGGCGCTAAATTCTCCACAATTATTGTCACAGGCGCAATTTTGTAGGAGTTGCTGTTTTCGAGATACAACTCGTGAAGGGTTAAGTTTGGAATTTTCAAAATATCTCGTTAAATTTTGGTCGCAAGAAAAATTTCTTATCCCAGGATTGTAGACCGCTAAATTCTCTACAATTTGCAATTTGTAGGAGTTGCAGTTTTCGAGATACAACTCGTGCAAGATTAAGTTTGGTATTTTCAAAATATCTCGTTAAATTTTGGTCGCAAGAAAAATTTCTTACCGGAGGATTGTAGAGCGCTAAATACCCTACAATTCCTGTCAGAGACGCAATTTTGTAGGAGTTGCAGTTTTCGAGATACAACTCGTGCAAGGTTAAGTCTGGAATTTTAGAAATATCTCGTTAAATTTTGGTCGCAAGAAAAATTTCTTACCGCAGGATTGTAGAGCGCTAAATTCCCTACAATTCCTGTCACAGACGCAAATTTGTAGGACTTACAGTTTTTGAGCTACAACACGATCAATGCTAAGAAAAACGATTTTTTCAAAACATCTCGTTAACTCTTGGTCGCAAGTAAAATTTCTTATCGCAAGATTGTAGAGCGCTAAATTCTCTACAATTATTGTCACAGGCGCAATTTTGTAGGAGTTACAGTTTTCGAGCAAGGTTAAGTATGGTTTTTTCAAAATATTTCGCTAAATTTTGGTCGCAAGAAAAATTTCTTATCGCAGGATTGTAGAGCGCTAAATTCCCTACAATTCCTGTCAAAGACGAAATTTTGTAGGAGTTGATGTTTTCGAGATACAACTCGTGCAAAGTTAAGTCTGGAATTTTCAAAATATCTCGTTAAATTTTGGTCGCAAGAAAAATTTCTTACCGCAGGATTGTAGAGCGCTAAATTCTCTACAATTCCTGTCAGAGACGCAATTTTGTAGGAGTTGCTGTTTTCGAGATACAACTTGTGCAAAGTTAAGTCTGGAATTTTAGAAATATCTCGTTAAATTTTGGTCGCAAGAAAAATTTCTTACCGCAGGATTGTAGAGCGCTAAATTCCCTACAATTCCAGTCACAGACGCAAATTTGTAGGACTTACAGTTTTTGAGCTACAACCCGTGGAACGCTAAGAAAAACGGTTTTTTCAAAACACCTCGTTAACTCTTGGTCACAAGAAAAATTCCTTATCGCAAGATTGTAGAGCGCTAAATTCTCCACAATTATTGTCACAGGCGCAATTTTGTAGGAGTTACAGTTTTCCAGCAAGGTTAAGTATGGTTTTTTCAAAATATTTCGCTAAATTTTGGTCGCAAGAAAAATTTCTTATCGCAAGATTGTAGAGCTCTAAATTCTCTACAATTCCTGTCACAGGCGCAATTTTGTAGGAGTTGCTGTTCTCGAGATACAACTCGTGCAGGGTTAAGTTTGGTATTTTCAAAATATCTCGTTAAATTTTGGTCGCAAGAAAAATTTCTTAACGCAGGATTATAGAGCGCTAAATTACCTTCAATTCCTGTCACATACGCAATTTTGTAGGAGTTACAGTTTTCGAGTAAGGTTAAGTATGGTTTTTTCAAAATATCTCGTTAAATTTTGGTCGCAAGAAAAATTTCTTATAGCAGGATTGTAGAGCGCCAAATTCTCTACAATTATTGTCACAGGCACAATTTTGTAGGAGTTACAGTTTTCGAGTAAGGTTAAGTATGGTTTTTTCAAAATATCTCGCTAAATTTTGGTCGCAAGAAAAATTTCTTACCGCAGTGTTGTACAGCGATAAATTCCCTACAATTCCTGTCACAGACGCAAATTTGTAGGACTCACAGTTTTTGAGCTACAACCCGATCAATGCTAAGAAAAACGGTTTTTTCAAAACATCTTGTTAACACTTGGTCGCAAGAAAAATTTCTTATCGCAAGATTATAGGGCGCTAAATTCTCCACAATTATTGTCACAGGCGCAATTTTGTAGGAGTTGCTGTTTTCGAGATACAACTCGTGAAGGGTTAAGTTTGGAATTTTCAAAATATCTTGTTAAATTTTGGTCGCAAGGAAAATTTCTTACCGCAGGATTGTAGAGCGCTAAATTCCCTACAATTCCTGTCACAGATGCAATTTTGTAGGAGTTGCTGTTTTCGAGATACAACTCGTGCAAGGTTAAGTTTGGTATTTTCAAAATATCTCATTAAATTTTGGTCGCAAGAAAAATTTCTTATCGCACGATTGTAAAGCGCTAAATTCTCTACAATTCCTGTCACAGACGCAATTCTGTAGGAGTTGCTGTTGTCAAGATACAACTCGTGCAAGGTTAAGTCTGGAATTTTCAAAATATTTCGCTAAATTTTGGTCGCAAGAAAAATTTCTTATCGCAGGATTGTAGAGCGCTAAATTCCCTACAATTCCTGTCAAAGACGCAATTTTGTAGGAGTTGCTGTTTTCGAGACACAACTCGTGCAAGGTTAAGTTTGGAATTTTCAAATCATCTCGTTAAATTTTTGTCGCAAGAAAAATTTCTTATCGCAAGATTGTAGAGCGCTAAATTCTCTACAATTCCTGTCAGAGACGCAATTTTGTAGGAGTTGCTGTTTTCGAGATACAACTCGTGCAAGGTTAAGTCTGGAATTTTAGAAATATCTCGTTAAATTTTGGTCGCAAGAAAAATTTCTTACCGCAGGATTGTAGAGCGCTAAATTACTTACAATTCCTGTCACAGACGTAAATTTGTAGGCCTTACAGTTTTTGAGCTACAACCCGTGGAACGCTAAGAAAAACGATTTTTTCAAAACATCTCGTTAACTCTTGGTCACAAGAAATATTCCTTATCGCAAGATTGTAGAGCGCTAAATTCTGCACAATTATTGTCACAGGCGCAATTTTGTAGGAGTTACAGTTTTCCAGCAAGGTTAAGTATGGTTTTTTCAAAATATTTCGCTAAATTTTGGTCGCAAGAAAAATTTCTTATATCGCAAGATTATAGAGCTCTAAATTCTCTACAATTCCTGTCACAGACGCAATTTTGTAGGAGTTGCTGTTTTCGAGATACAACTCGTGCAAGGTTAAGTCTGGAATTTTCAAAATATCTCATTAAATTTTGGTCGCAAGGCAAATTTCTTATAGCAAGATTGTAGAGCGCTAAATTCTCTACAATTCCTGTCAGAGACCCAATTTTGTAGGAGTTGCAGTTTTCGATATACAACTCGTGCAGGGTTAAGTTTGGTATTTTCAAAATATCTCGTTAAATTTTGGTCGCAAGAAAAATTTCTTACCGCAGGATTGTAGAGCGCTAAATTCTCTTCAATTCCTGTCACAGACGCAATTTTGTAGGAGTTGCAGTTTTCGATATACAACTCGTGCAGTGTTAAGTTTGGTATTTTCAAAATATCTCGTTAAATTTTGGTCGCAAGAAAAATTTCTTACCGCAGGATTGTAGAGCGCCAAATTCCCTACAATTCCTGTCACAGACGCAAATTTGTAGCACTTACAGTTTTTGAGCTACAACCCGTGGAATGCTAAGAAAAACGGTTTTTTCAAAACATCTTGTTAACTCTTGGTCACAAGAAAAATTCCTTATCGCAAGATTGTAAAGCGCTAAATTCCCTACAATTCCTATCACAGACGTAAATTTGTAGCACTTACAGTTTTTGAGCTACAACCCGTGGAATGCTAAGAAAAACGATTTTTTCAAAACATCTCGTTAACTCTTGGTCGCAAGAAAAATTTCTTATCTCAAGATTGTAGAGCGCTAAATTCTCTACAATTCCTGTCAGAGACGCAATTTTGTAGGAGTTGCAGTTTTCGAACAAGGTTAAGTATGGTTTTTCAAAATATTTCGCTAAATTTTGGTCGCAAGAATTTCTTACCCCATGATTGTAGAGCGCTAAATTCTCTACAATTTGCAATTTGTAAGTGTTGCAGTTTTCGAGATACAACTCGTGCAAGATTAAGTTTGGTATTTTCAAAATATCTCGTTAAATTTTGGTCGCAAGAAAAATTTCTTACCGGAGGATTGTAGAGCGCTAAATTCCCTACAATTCCTGTCGCAGACGCAATTTTGTAGGAGTTGCTGTTTTCGAGATACAACTCGTGCAAGGTTAAGTCTGGAGTTTTCAAAATATCTCGTTAAATTTTGGTCGCAAGAAAAATTTCTTTAAGCAAGATTGTAGAGCGCTAAATTCTCTACAATTCCTGTCACAGACGCAATTTTGTAGGAGTTGCTGTTTTCGAGATACAACTCGTGCAAGGTTAAGTCTGGAATTTTCAAATTATCTCGTTAAATTTTGGTCGCAAGACAAATTTATTATAGCAAGATTGTAGAGCGCTAAATTCTCTACAGTTCCTGTCAGAGACGCAATTTTGTAGGAGTGGCAGTTTTCGAGATACAACTCGTGTAAGGTTAAGTTTGGTATTTTCAAAATATCTCATTAAATTTTGGTCGCAAGAAAAATTTCTTACCACAGGATTGTAGAGCGCTAAATTCCCTACAATTCCTGTCAGGGACGTAAATTTGTAAGACTTACAGTTTTTGAGCTACATCCTGTGGAACACTAAGAAAAACGGTTTTTTCAAAACATCTCGTTATCTCTTGGTCGCAAGAAAAATTCCTTATCGCAAGATTGTAGAGCGCTAAATTCCCCACAATTATTGTCACAGGCGCAATTTTGTAAAAGTTAGAGTTTTCCAGCAAGGTTAAGTATGGTTTTTCAAAATATTTCGCTAAATATTGGTCGCAAGACAAATTTCTTATTGCAAGATTGTAGAGCGCTAAATTCTCTACAATTCCTGTCACAGACACAATTTTGTAGGAGTTGCTGTTTACAAGATACAACTCGTGAAAAGTTAAGTTTGGAATTTTCAAAATATCTCGTTAAATTTAGGTCGCAATACAAATTTCTTATAGCAAGATTGTAGAGCGCTAAATTCTCTACAATTCCTCTCACAGACGCAATTTTGTAGGAGTTGCTGTTTTCGAGATACAACTCGTGAAATGTTAAGTTTGGAATTATCAAAATATCTCGTTAAATTTTGGTCGCAAAAAAAATTTCTTACCGCAGGATTGTAGAGCACTAAATTCCCTACAATTCCTGTCACAGACGCAATTTTGTAGGAGTTGCTGTTTTCGAGATACAACTCGTGCAAGGTTAAGTCTAGAATTTTCAAAATATCTCGTTAAATTTTGGTCGCAAGAAAAATTTCTTATCGCAAGATTGTAGAGCGCTAAATTCTCTACAATTCCTGTCACAGACGCAATTTTGTAGGAGTTGCTGTTTTCGAGATACAACTCGTGAAATGCTAAGTCTGGAATTTTCAAAATATCTCGTTAAATTTTGGTCGCAAGACAAATTTCTTACCACAGGATTGTAGAGCGCTAAATTCCCTACAATTCCTGTCACAGACGCAAATTTGTAGGACTTACAGTTTTTGAGCTACAACCCGATCAATGCTAAGAAAAACGGGTTTTTCAAAACATCTCATTAACTCTTGGTCTCAAGAAAAGTTCCTTATCGCATTGTTGTAGAGCGCTAAATTTTCTACAATTCTTGTCAGAGACGCAATTTTGTAGGAGTTGCAGTTTTCGAGATACAACTCGTGCAAGGTTAAGTTTGGTATTTTCAAAATATCTCATTAAATTTTGGTCGCAAGAAAAATTTCTTACCACAGGATTGTAGAGCGCTAAATTCCCTACAATTCCTGTCACAGACGCAAATTTGTAGGACTTACAGTTTTTGAGCTACAACCCGATCAATGCTAAGAAAAACGGTTTTTTCAAAACATCTCGTTAACTCTTGGTCGCAAGAAAAATTCCTTATCGCATTGTTGTAGAGCGCTAAATTCTCTACAATTCCTGTCACAGACGCAATTTTGTAGGAATATCAGTACCCGCTGTCATAGTTGAGAGTATCATATTATGACGAGGATTTGTTTAATGTTGTTATTCTAATGTATTTGCACATATGAACCAAAGAGTCTGACTAGAGGAAATAAGCCGTTGATTTGCTGGACGGCTCGAGCATCCTTGTCCTTGTCGCACACCTCGTACCCTCTCCTTTGCTCTCCACTCTGTTTTACAAAGCAACACAGCCCCTCATGTACTGTGCGACAAAGAGAGAACGAACTGTGTGAGAAGGATGAGAATGCTCACACCGTTTGCGCGCTGTCCACTGCTCATACATTACAACTCTTTGATAGGAACACACTTTCAGTATCTCACGCACGCTGACCACCCCCCCCCCCCCCCCCACTACACACATACACACCCTCACTTTAAAGTAAGCATAGGAACTTCAAAAAAATCACCACCTCATTCATGAAACCTGCGGCATTTCCGGTCTTATGAATATGAATAACAACATTAAACAACTCGTCACATAATACTCTCAACTATGACATTAGTGGGTACCGATCTTCCTGATCTTTGACCTTTCAAACTGGCCATTTTCAGACATTCTGCATTTTCAGCCCATTTGACTGTGCCCTCTTTTTCATTTGTTTTATGCGGTGTCCTTTACCTACAAAACATAGATATTTTTTTGGAATTCGGAAATATTTATGCTTGTGATTTTAAATGTACCTGAAGTTTCGAACGTTCACTTGAATGAATTTTAGATGAAAAAGAAAAGTTAATAAAAACCACACATCGATTTAGGCATAAACACTTCATTGCCACATTTGCTGACAATAAATATCCACAATACTTAAGTTTTTACACCTAAATCGAAGTGTGGCTTTTATTAATTTTTCTTTTTCATACCTATGAAATTCGTTCAAGTGAACATTCGAAATTTTAGGTAAGTACTTGATTTTAAATGCCTACCAGAGTTATTAAAAGAACATATCTTCTTTCAACTTCTAGTTTGGACAATATTTCTTGGGAAGTCGACGGCTTCCAATATGTTCTTCGATATCATTATGTTCATCTGGCGGGAGGAATAACGTGTTTTTTGTACATAGTCCTTTGATTTGTTTTTGTTCACTCTTACATCAGATGTGATCTCTGCCCTTTTCAATTAATTGCCTACCTTCTTGAAAATAAGATTTAAACACCCCGTAAAGTGTCCACGTTTCTGGGGGGTTTTCTCCTGTTTTTCAATGATCAGTCAAATTGTTTCCGTTTGAATGGTGACCACCAAGCTTCCTTTTCGTGGACCGAGACCATTACAAAGACCACCTCGGTTTTTTTTCCAAAAAATCGATACCTACAAACGCCGTAATTATTATAACTAATATAGGTGGTATGCTTAGTATAATATGTACAAAGGGATACACATTAAACATTAAACTTTAGTGTCTAAATATAAAATATCTGCAAATGACAACAAAACTATGTGGTAGTTATATTGTATACAATAATTGTAAAATACTTACTGCAATGCAATTAATGTATACTTGGACTAATTAATAAATCACGGGGCAACAAAAAACAAAACACAAAATGAAATCAACATTTGATGCATTTGAAAGCAGAAAGCAGCAGCGTGACGTGTCTGCTAGAGTACGATGAGCATGCGCACTAATCTAAGGACCGTGGCGCGCATTTAAAAAATTCTACAAGGGGATTGTAATGACATGGAAAACGGAAATCTAAATATAAAAGATAAAATGTAATTAAATAACCATTCTAAGTCTGAACTACCTGCTTAAGAAATGCCGATAGTTACCGAGATAGTTACTAATTAATTGAACACAGTACATAAATTAAAAACGGATTATTATTCATTATTATTTAATATTTCATTCACTATTATTTAATATTTCATATTCATTATTATTTAATATTCGATCATAAATCTAAAGTCTGGATTCAAAATTTAAAACATATTTCATATATACAATATTGACGAACGATTTAAAATTTATAAAACGTCATACACCACACAGGGGATGATTATAAATGTACTTAAACCAGATCTATATAGATAGAGAAACATCATAATTATTTTTGTAGGTAGGTAGATAGGTACTATAAAACTAGCATTGCTGTCTCATCAGTTGTGATGCAGGTTTATTTTTATTAGTTCAAAAATCGAACCAATATCAGCGTTCGAGTTAAAAGTGCTGAACTTTTGATGATATTACTATCGGCGCGGCGCTCGGGCGATGCAAATATTTCTACAAAAAATATACCTGTATTATACAGATAAAATCATTGACGAATGTCCATACGATGTACATGAACACATATACGAAGAACGTTCCCTGATACGTGTACACAGTATATGCGACTGTGAACATAAACTTTTCTGTATATTCCATTTATATCGTATGTATAATCATATTGGATATGTGAAAATATTATTTATATGGGAATGTTGAGGGAACATACATGGCAAGTACAGAATGCAATTAGAACATTGGGAATGCAAAATGTACATTCGTGGAATAATAAATGCTATCTGGGTACTGAGTTTTACTTTTTCTCATTTATTCGCAGAGCATTAGATTGACATCATCTGTTAACTACATTAATTTCATTATTTCCCAGCCCCATTCATCTGCATCTAGGTACTGGCCAAGCCACATTTGCACTTGGTGGTACGTTCTGAGGGAATGTTGTTTGGCTGCGTCTGTAGTCGGTGGGAGCGTGGAAAGATTGCTTTTAAGTATAGCCATTGATCGGACGAAACATTTGTAACGCAAAGCGTTCAGGGAATCGTCCTTACCATTACCACTATACAATGAGATCATAATGCGTTCTCCTGCAAAAGTCACTGTCTGAGTATCATTGCGTTTATTGTAGAAGAATGAAAAAAATATTGTAGTTCGGGATGTTTTTCTATCATTGCGATGAGTTTTCCTTTTCCGTGTCCAAACATCGAGGAGGTGGTGTTGCAACCACTGAACGCGTATAAAAACAGTATCAATTTCCGTATTTGGGATGAGTGCTTCCAACTGCTTGTGGAATAAATGTGTTGTGGCTTCTGTCCTCGCCCAGGTTTCCTAAAAAACACGTTGGTGGTTGATTATGAGCATAATCCGACTAATAACACCAACAGGTCAATGTCTTCACCGATTATATATATTTCGTCAAACGCTGCTGATCTCTTCAGAGCTGTGGACACGATTAGTACGTCGATATCTTCTATAGCTTGTAGAACTTCAATGCCGGACTGCCACAGCCCAAGTAGCACAAATATGCCATTCAGCTGAAATAACCAAAATTTAGCCACTAAAACGTTTTAATGGCTTTTGTTTAGTTATATTTTGGTCATCTTATTCTAGTCGTGGTTTAGCATAAAATTTAAAAACGAAATAGTCATGATGATCTCTTTTTAGCTATATACTGGTCATATATGAGCAAGTAATTAAATAGCAACAATGTTAAGTCCTAAAATACTGCCATTCTAGCTATAAAAATGGCTAGAATATGTTGACTTGGTTTTTGTTATTTATATAGTGTTGATATCCAAACTATTACTAAGAAATTACCCATACAACATTTTCACGTTTTTAAAATATTAAATAAATATTTGAGTACTTATATTCTAATATTTTAAAAATATTTGTATATTACCTTTTAATATTTTTAAAATATTTTATAAACCAGCAAAAATCACCTACTTGCATGTGAAATATATATGGTAAAAATATTTTTCAAAATATTTTTAAAATATTTTCCTAATGAAAATCGAATATTTCATTTACATTTTACAAACATTTATTTAATGTGTTTGAAATATTTAACGAATGTAAATAAAATATTATAAAATTTTATTAAAACGTTTTTTAAAACTTATTTAACACGATTTAAAAATATTTTTGAAATATTTATTTTATACAGGGTGGACCATTAATAATAGGCCATAGTTCAAAGGTATAGATTCCTTGGATCAAAATATGAGAATATAACCAAACATGCTTTAGTAAATTGTTTCTGTGGGAAAAGATACAGGGTGTCAAAATTGTATTTTCTTTCTGCAATATCTCAACTACCTCTGACCGGTCTTCTCCCAATTTGGTAAAGAAACGTTTGCCCCATGAGTTATACCTGATGATGAATATTTTTCTCTTTTTTTTACGAAACGTTGTGACACTTTTGACTAGGAAATCTCATGCAGGAGTCATTTCTACGTAAAAAAGGTACACTTGATAGAACTTGATAATTCACCACCATTTTCGAAAAAACTGCCGCAAAGATTTCAAGAATTCTTTGAAAACAAACTCAATTTGAAAAGGGCAAATTGTATTTATTGAAAAGTGTGCTTTGGTGACATCTTAGTTCGGTCAAAATCTCAATCTAATGAAATTGTACGTAAACGACAGAACTAAGACGTCACCAAAGCACACTTTTCAATAAACACAATTTGTCCTTTTCAAATTGAGTTTGTTTTCAAAAAATTCTTGAGACCTATGCGGCAGTTTTCTCGAAAATGGTTGGATTTAAGTGTACTTACCTTTTTTACGTAGAAATGACTCCTGCATGAGATTTTCTAGTCAAAGGTGCCACTACGTTTCGTAAAAAAAAAGAGAGAGAAAATATTTCGTCATCAGGTATAGCTCGTGAGGCGCCCTCCACAGGATAGGGTGACGTAATACATAAATCATTGTTTCTTAACTTAAAAAAATGTTTCCTTACCAAATTGGGAGAAGATTGGTCAAGACGTGGTTGAGATATCGCAAAAAAAAAGAAAAAAAAATTACAATTTTGACACCCTGTATCTTTCTCCACAGCAACAATTTACTAAAGCATGTTTAGTTATATCCTCATATTTTGCTCCAGAGAATCTACCTTTGAACTATGGCCTATTATTAATGGTCCACCCCTACCATTCAAGCGAAACATTCAAACTGAAAAGAAATTCGTTAGTTTTTTTATAGTTTTTTTTTTTATTGTTAAACAACACTAAATGTACAAAAAATTATCTAAAACCTTCATTTAATAAACTTTCTACATTTTAATAAAATGGCAATACACATGTAGCGTCAATTTGAGACGCACTCGATATATAGTTATTTGTTAAACAAACATGCAATTTTAAAACTATAAAAACAGCTGTATCTATAGGAAAAAATAAGTAAAACTATAGAAATGGGTAATAAGTAATTATGTTTCAGTTTTTTTATATGTGATATCCCTGAATTTTGCTCTGACCAGCCACTCCTTAACACAGTCAACAATGTCTGCCTCTGCGGCTTCTTTAAAACAATTACGAACTGCTCCTGGAAAGAAATAAAAAATGATTTCTGACTATGTCATTTATTTTGTTTATAAATGGATAAAACGGAAAAGATGTCCTATCTCAGCTCCCAATTAATTGGCGAACACAAAACATTTTTTTTTCCACATTATTTCTTTTATATACTTTTGATACATGCTAACAATTTTTATTTGTGGGCCAAATATTGATGAGTAAAATGCATTTGTTTATAAAAAAAGTAAATAAATTTAAAAAATTTGGTTTAAAAATTTCTTATTTTTTTTTGTTAATATCACTGAAAAGAACAAAAAAACTACAATCTCAAAAAAAAATTTGTTGTATGACTTGATCCACTTAAACAATCGACGATTCAATTTTCGACTTTTATTTTTTAAGCGTTGTTCTCAACATACCAACTTGAAATTTGGTATGACGATTTACCTCCATTGGGGGTATACACTCCTAAAGTTTAGTTAAAATAATGCATTATTGTTTAAGTTATCATTAATTATTTAATTGTCAATTGTTTTGATTTGTTACAATTTAAAAAAATGTTCAAGCAGGTTCAGACAAATCCAGTTTTCTTCGCAATTTCATTACGAACAATTCATTATTTGTTCATTGAGATACGAGCTATACAACTAGAAATATTTAAGAAAAGCAGTAAAAAAAACAATTTTGAACATTCTTTTTTCTACGATTGTGCTGAAAGTCAAATTTTCTAACTTCAAAATGACTGCAGAAAATATCACTTTGCCGCGCGGCAAAGAATTTGCCACACGCCTTGATTACATCTTCACACACCGGAATAAAATAGTGTGTTTACCGTAAAGAATTTTATATTACTTACTGGTAATGACAATAGGGTGTTTTCCATATATAACAATTCACTTCAAATGAAGCATTAATATGAAATAATACACCAATAATATGAAAGCATAAACGCATTCATATTAATTATATCATCAGATTAAAATAAATATTTAATAAACAAATCGACTTAAAATTCATATATTTGAATAATTTCCAGAACGTCACCTTATTGGGTAATGATCCTGGTGACGTCGCTTCATATATCTGTCAGAAGACAAAATAGCTTGGTTTGTTTTTTGTTCAAAAATTCTCCACTGTCTGCACCAGTGCAAATCTGTCTCTCTTCAACTTATGTAGAGTGTCAATCTATCTCCTTCTAATAATTGCACTAGTGTAGCAAATGTAGAGTCCAAACTCCGAACGGTATTATTGTTTGTCAGTACGAAAGAAACCTAAAGTGAACGTAATCATAACGTAAGAAAGTTAAGACCATGTTAAGATTAAATACGAGCAGGTGCAAAGACTTGAAGAAGAAGAATTGAAAACATCATATTTGCGATTTATCCTTGCCCTAAATAAAATTATTAAGGGCAAGAATAATCAGAGAACCAAGAATGTTATGTGACGAAAATAACCGAAAAAGTCCGAAGATGTTCATTCTTGCCATTTTCAATATGGAAACCGCACCGAACACTCAAAAATGGTAAATGAATTCATTGCTTTACATCCTTTTATTGTTAGTTTCTGGTTACAATCCATACTTAAATCAATTGGTATTTACATAATAAACATATTTATGCCAAAAACAGTTGTGAAAACAAGTGATCTAAAAGATACCTAAAGTGCACCAGACCCGTGGCCGTTGTGGAGGAAAAATTGAAACTTAAAAAGTGAATGATTGTGGACTTTTCTTGTCACCATTATATCTCGTTTTTGCAGTTTCACCTGACGGTACCTATTATTTCAGAGTAGTGTCCATGCACTGAAAAAACTTTGGAGAACTATTTAAAAAACGATCAAATTACAGACAAATTTAAAGCGCAAGTATATTTACAAATGTTATGTGCAAATCAACAAAAAGGACATTTTCTGTGTTGCGAACTCAAATTTTGAATAAACCAAAGTTGTGAACATTTTAAACATGGATTATGATAACTATATAATACGAAAAAAACTATTACAGACAGTTTACGGAATTGGGAAAATTTTGTTTATACCCACTATTAAATAACTGTTGTTGACAATTAAAATTATACATATTGAAAATATGTCTATCTGAATAATAAAAACCAAAATTTGTATTAACAGTATATTGATTTTTTTCTTTATAGGGGAAAACTACAGTTTCATATTTACTACACAAACTACTTTATTTAATGATGGAAGGTTGTAAATTAATAACAGCACATGCAATAACAATAACACTGTCTGTGTGGGCAATCAAATTATGATGATCTATTACAGAGTGAGATTCTAAACATTTAAGAGATCGTTTTGGTGCAGACGCTGCTCCTTTTCTGTCTGGTTGGCAGTTAAATATGTGTGGAACTACATCTTCCTTCAGAATCATTTTTCCCCCCATAAGCTGAAAATAATAAACAAGTATTTTTATATCTTTGTGACGTCGAATATCACTAGCCATGACATGCATCGCTTGATATATTGGTCATTTCAATTAATAATCATAACCTAGCAAAATTTCATTATAAATGTTCAATAATACTAGAAGCTATAATATATTAGGTACTTTCAATTCAAAATAAATCTCATACCATTACAAGCATAATTTTATGGTAAGTATATATGATCTATTTATAATATTGAAGGTAATAATCCATCTAGCTATCATCGGTTAACTTTTACCATGATGAGAAAAGGTAAATTATACTTACATTAAAATAATCTTCACAACAATAACATGTCGATTTCGATTTGGGAAAATCGCGTCTCGCTGTTTTAATCCATTTCACTTTCCGTGAATAATTTGCTATAGGAACACTTGGGAACTTTTTATTTGGAGCATTTACTGAAGTATTTCTGCACCTTGGCACAAAACACCACTTATTTGGTGCACTACTCATGTTTCTGACTCACAATTTACAATAACAACAAAAGTCATTAAGTAAGGTTAGATTTTATAATCATTGACATACATGATACTTGTATCATGACATGATTGACATATATAGGGAGTGACGTCACAGATGACCAGTAATACTAGATTTTTCTTTTTTGGCGGGAAATATTTAATTTGAATTTATATTTCTTTTGGAATTATAAAAAAAAATTGTTTCAGCTGTAATATTTACCATAAGTATTTTGTATTTTTCGACTTTAAAAAAAAAGTGAAAACACCCTATTAAACGCTATTAATGTACATTTAATTACACATGAATTGCAATTACAAAGTCAAATTTTCTAACTTCAGTATGACTGCGGAAAACGTTACTTTAAATAAAATCTGACAGGCAGCAAATTTAAAATTTTGGAAAGACTTTAAAAAAGGGAAATAACTTCACAACCGTAGAAAAAGTAGTATGTAACACACGTGGCAAGCTTCTTTGCAAAACTCGCTGCGCTCGTATTCCTACTTTCATACATCGTTTTGCAATGAAGCCCTTGCCACACTTGCATTACAATCTACTATTGTTTAAACAAATGCCTTGCGGGAATACGATTTATTCCAAAACTTTTTGCTACACTCCTTATTGTAATGTTTCTGGCAAGTTCCAACAAAAAAAAATTCTATTGTAAGACAATTCCTTTTTAGATGATTTAGACTCTTAGTTTTACTCCACTACTATTAGTATCTACACAAAATGGAAATATGAGCAAAACGTTTATTTTACGGCGAAATTAAATTGAGGTTAAATAGAGCACATTTTACATTACCTATTAAACAAGGTAAATATTATTTTATTATCAAAACTAACAAAAAAATACGATGTAGGTACTCGTTATTAAAAAATAAGGTTAAGAAGCTCATATAATATCATACTTATGTGAATTAATTTTAGGGTGAGTATAAAAAAAGTCCCAGTCCTAACTTAGCCTATCTTAGTCTTAATTTTTCCCTAAAATATATCTGATGTTTAAGACGGAT
The DNA here is from genome assembly GCA_936432065.2 of Rutpela maculata. Taxonomy (NCBI): domain Eukaryota; kingdom Metazoa; phylum Arthropoda; class Insecta; order Coleoptera; family Cerambycidae; genus Rutpela; species Rutpela maculata. The sequence goes on from OW386289.2 coordinate 22,624,859, forward strand.
TTATAAAAACTATCCTTTGTTCTAAGTTGATCGTAAAATATATACGCGAACTTTTCACGCCAATTGGAATTGATTTCTGATCTATTTTGTGGTATTAGCACATAGGAAAAAAACTAAAAATTTTAGGTTAAGTTAGAACCAAGACAGGATTACGAATTTTATAAACGGCATACGGGTAACCTGTACATTTAACATTTTAGGAAAAAAATTAAGACTAAGATAGGCTAAGTTAGGACTGGGACTTTTTTTATAAACTCACCCTTAGTGCAATGTTTTAGTTTAATATAGGTAGGTATCAAATCCACGGTATTGTAAAAAACACACAGCATGTATCAATCACGAACTTCATAAAGTTTAATTTATTAAGTTCGTGGTATCAATACAGAGGTACAATAATAATCCTAAGATTTAGAGCATTATTAATTATTAAAATTCTACTTACCCAGATAATAAATTATGCAAATATTGAACTTAAACTTATAAAAACCATCAAATCGACCGACATTCAACATACGTCGTCATGTGTCATGATGGTAAAAGTGGCGCCACTGGCGGCCCACTGCTAGGTTTGACGCGGGAAATTTTAAATAGTACCACAGGAATAATACTATTATAAATATTTATTTGACATTTTTTTAATTATGTTAAAAAAGTTAATAAGAACATTTAAAAACAATGTTAATAATATGAAAATAGTGTTTATAAAATGTTCAAAAAAATCATTTTCAAAACATTTAAAAACTGTTTAATAATTGATTACTAAATATTACTAAAATAATATTTTTTCCGTAAGGTGTATAAAATGTTAATAAAATATTGATAATATTTTTTACATATAAGCACTGTTTTTTGAATATTTATAAAATATTTCATGCTGCATGGGTAGCCTAAACATGACTATATTAGTTAGGCTCTATTCTGGCGGTTTTCTTAGCTGTTATTACCGAATAATGACTGAAACAATAATGATAAAATACCCTTATTAAATGACTATTTTAGAAGTAATTTTGTACACATTAAAATCTAAATTGAGGCCAAACGGCAAGATAAAAATATAACCTAAAAACAGTATGGATAATGTTGAAAACTTTATACATACGCAAATAAGTTTTATACCAACAGAAAAATAAGAATGAAATGTAAAAGAAAATATAGGCAGAGTTCACATACCTATTATTGGAAAAGGAATGTCTCCTAAAAGTAAGTTCAAAGAGTGTACGTACCCAGTGAACACACATATGGCTGTTACGTACCAAAGAGAGATTGTCAAGGTAACACACACCATATTACCAAATATATCTCTATTATATAAACCATCTTCAAATGCTATATACATTTAAGTTATTAACAAACATGCCTGTTTGTTAAATACAAACATTATAATATGTGATTTTTACATAACTGCTGCATTACAATAACAAGTATTTTGTATATTTACATGCCATATAATATTTATGTATGTCTGTTATCATCATGTAGATTTTAAGTTATATTGCCTGTTTGTTAAATAATAACATTCAAATATGTGATTTTTACGTAACTGCTACATTACAATAACAAGTATTATGTGTATTTATCAGCTATATAACATTTATGTATTTCTGTAATCAGTATGTACGTTTAAAGTTATATTGCTTGTGTGTTAAATAATAACATTAAAATATGTGATATTTAGATAATTGCTACATATTACACATCAACCATCTTATATGTTTACACCAGATATAACATTTATATATTTTGTGATCATCATGGACATTTTAAGTTTTTCTACAATTACATTACACATATATATTTAATCATGTAATTTGATAAACTACAAACTTGAAACAAGCTAGCTTACATATGGAATGTCAAAAAAGTTTGGTTAAGTATATATATTATGTATATTGTTTTGGTGTAGTAGCTGCTATAGTTAGGTTATAACATCAGTGACCAGTGTAGTTTAATCAACATAATAATAGCATGCCCGATGAAAATAAGAAGCTCTTTTACCAATTAACGCTTGTGATATTAAACAAAAATGTCTTCAGTTGCCATTAAGTGGTAATGAAAATGTAATTGTGCCTATATAGTACTTGATGATTTATTCGTTTAAATACTCTATAAATTTATTAAAATAGTGATTAGTGTTACCGGCCGTTTTATTTTTTTTTATGTATCTAATAACAAAAAACAAAACTCGCCGATCAAAAACTAGTTTAATAATCCCCCGTATCTTCATATCCCAGCTAGCAAGCTGACGTCATTATAACGTCATTATTTGGTCATCAGATGACGTCTAATGACGAAAATTTCGACGTAAAAGTGACGTATAAATGACGGCAATATGTCACAGACCAAAGACGTCATATACGTGACGTGAAAAACACGTAATATTTATGACGTGAAAAAGACGTCATGTGACAACGTGAAAAAGACGTCACATGGCGACGTGAAAAAGACGTCACGTACGAAATTATCCAGGGACGGCTGGTAAATTTTAGGTTAGCCACATCTCTATACTGAATCATGAGACCAAAGCAATACTCAAGGCATGACTATCAAGACCAAAAATGAAGAAATTTTTCGGAAAAAAATTGCAATTGCTTGCTTCTAAATTTTCAAAAATGTGTTGCCTACTCTAGTTTTTTGTTAAAATACTTGTAAAATAATTTTGAATTGAGATGAAAATTGATTGATAGATTTCCAATTTTTAAAATTTCAATGTGTGATTTTCAAGAAAAACTCAAAATTTCTTAGTCAAATTTGAAATTTTTAGACCAATCTTCATTCTCGTTCTGAAAAAAATAGGTTTTACGATTGTTTAACATGTATTTTCACAAAAACTTGGGATAGGCAACGGATTTTTGCGAATTTCAATCACAATATTTTTCCGAAAAATTTCTTCATTTGGTCTTTACATTCTTTATATTAAAGTTTTGTTAGGGTCTCACACATGCTTCAGTACTGAGATGATATGGCTAACCTAAATTTCACCGGACGATGCTGATATCAAATTACACTGAGGAGAACAGGAAAATCATACATAAACGTACATAAAAATATGTTATTTATTTATATTAAAACCAAAATATTATCTACAAAAGACCGAACTTGGGGAATTTTAAACTCAAAACATCGCTGCCCATAATAAACCCTAGCTCTAATTTACATATGTATATATGTATAGCTAAAAAAAAGTGACTAAAGTAAGTAGCTAAATTTATTTACTTGTGTAGACAATTTTTCGTTACTTATCAATGCTAAACAGAACTGTTTATGAGATGAAGTAACTAAACTTAGCTACTTAATTTAGTATTTTTTTTATTTACATGTGTAAATTCGGCTTAACATTTATGTAATAAAAAACCTAAAATTTAATAACTGAAAAATAAATTTTTATGTAATTTTACAAATAGTATACAAATCAAATTGTTTTGCATTAAATTAAAAAAATATTCTTAAAACATAGCATAAAACAATATTATTTGTATAATAATAATAATAAAGATTTTTAACAAAAAATTCTCTTTATATTTATATTGTATATATAATAATAACTGATACCTACGGGATCAATGTGTTTGTAAGGAATGAATTAGAGGGAATGCTACCCAACTATTAGTTTTTTGTAATGGTAAAACCATACATTTGCCAACTATATCTTTTAAATACCAAGTTAATATTTCATTAGATAAATCTTTTACAACATATATCTGAAGATTTTTTGACTCGAACGGGTAATGATACAAAGATTCATATGAAAGATATTTTCTTCCTACTAACACGGTTTCATTTTCTGAATCAACAACAATATTGAGTATTTGTACAACTAAATTTTGTGATGTCAGGCAATATGAATCCGCAACAGAATAGGTATTAACTGAAAATTCATAATCTTTATGGCATATTTTTTTATATTGTTTACAGTAAAATCCAGCATAAGGTAGAGGATCTAAGTTGTGCTCAAATTTATAAGAGACTTGTTCGGTTGCCATTTTAGGGCAGGAAAGAAAATTCGCTTCCGTTAATCGGCGACATATTTGCTGCAATGGTTTTTTCGGGCCTTTTAATAGGCTTTTAATTTGACCTAAATAATTTTTAAAGGGGAACGCTGAAAATGTGTCTAAAGGGCCGCAATTTTGAGCATCTTTACTTAAATGACACAACATATGTACATTGTAAACAAGAAATTGAAGACCGTAAATATTTTCACAGTGGTTAACAAATGTATCCAAAAGATTTCCTGCAAATTTATAACCAAAATGAGATACATGTGATTTACTAATAAGTATTGTAATAGCAAAATGCAGTAAAAGAAAATGTTCATACACAGCAATATTTACAACATCTTGAAGTACTACTGGTCCTAAATATAACAAAAAGGTCCTCAATTCTGAGGCCTTCCACCTTGCCAATTCAGATAAGCTACGTGGTTTTCTGTTAAATTCGTTTGGAATGTGTTTTTTAAATGATAATAACTGATTTGAAATATCCAGAACTAATCGACTACATAGTCGAACAGTTAACACACCACCAATCCATGTGTTTAATAGTTTACGCATTACACCTAAACATACATTATGCATGTAGTCAATGGGAAAACACGACACTAAACCTATTGGTAATTTTTCTACTGGAGAATCACCCAAGTGATGATCCTTATCTAGTCGTAAGGTGAATGAATCGTCTGTTCGTGTATCTGCACAAGTGCCTCTCAAAATTACCCTTTTGTTGACATAATCTCCCGTTTCAATACACTTTTCACAGGAAGAATAACCTCCATGACACTTTATATTTTTAAGAAATGCCCGAGCAGGAGCATCACATACAAAACTATGAATCGTAATAGAATACGTCTTTCCTTGATATTCAAATCCGTCATTTAATAATATTTTCACTTCATCTACAAAATCTTCTAAAAAAAGGTTTAACGGTTTAGGTTTTGAAATACCGCAGAAAATTCCTACTACAAATGGTTCACTTTTGATATTTTTAACAAGTGCTAATATCGGCCAAAATTGTGTAACTGTACTATGAAATAGTGGTAGCCCGTCAATATTAAAGCTTAATTTTATTAAAGTATCAGACAAAAGATGATCATATTTCACTAAAAAATATTTTAAGCCATTTAATAAACCAAAGTGGCAATATTCCCCACCGTCCAATACTTTAGTTGTCATGTGATGCGGTGTCCCCAACAGTGTGCGGCAATCAAGGGGTAAATCTGGATGAACTGGATGAAGGATATGCAATAGGTCTGAAACAATGGCCTGTGGTACATGTTTTGTTGTTGCCCAATATTTTAATTTTGTACGGAGATCATATGACTTAGAAATTACAGTAGTAATGTCTGTTTTCCCATTAGACTCCAAAGTATTATCTTTGGCAACAAGGTCCCCATAATTATTATCCAAAATAAGATCACCATTATTACAGCTCTCTGAAAAATTGAATACAAAATTATCATTACCCAGTGGATTATCTGATTTATCATATTTAATTTCTGTTTCGGTATCACTACCATCCTGAAAATTTCTTTTTAGCCGATGAGACTTACAATTGTCATCAACTTCTTTAATTACACTTTGAACCGATTCAGCAATTCTCCTATACAACTGACGGTAACTAACACAATCTTTCCGTTTATAAATAAGGCATTTAAAATAAAAAAAAAAAAAAATAAAAAATATATAATTTTTTTCGAAGACATATTTCTATAAAATTTTAAATGTAATATTGCAATTTTTTTCAATTTAAAAAGTACCAGTGTCGTTATTATTTATATATACAATATACACCAAGTAAATTTAAAAATTATTACTTGCGAATTTGCTCCGATTTAAGGCGTTGAGGTGAATGTTTCAACCAAATTTTTATCGAATCCTCGATATCTTTCTCAGTTGCATTATCATTTGCTTTTATAGCATCTAAACGAAACATAACAAATATAAGAACTTGCTCTATGATTGTAATAATGAAGAACTTACCTACAACAGTTTTCAAATTTAAATCGCAAAAAGGTCGTTTTTGGGAGCGTTTTCCATAAAATGAAAATTCACTAGCTAAACTGTTTGATAAAATATGCCTCAATACTTTATTTGTTTTATTTGGCAGATCTCTGCCTCCCAATGTAGATAAATACAAGGACTGCAAGAAATGCAAAAATACATTTTAAAATCAAATTAAAAATCAAAGTAAAACTAAAATCTTACCAAAGCTGTTACATTCTGTTTTTCTTCCAAATATCGTTCTAAATAATTCAAATCGTTTAACTCCACCAATGGTAACTGAACAGGTATATCAGCAGGAACCTGCTTGATTCCTATTAAGGAACTGGAAACATCTGGTTTCTTTAAATGAGCCAAAATTTGTTTATTTTGTTCCCGTATTTCTATTAAAATCTTCAAGAATGTATCCCGGAATCCTAGAAATACCAAACTAAATATTTAAAAAACAACAAAGAAAACCATATATATATATATATATATATATATATATATATATATATATATATATATATATATATATATATATATATATATATATATATATATATATATATATATATATATATATATATATATATATATATATATATATATATATATATATATATATATATATATATATATATATATATATATATATATATATATATATATATATATATATATATATATATATATATATATATATATATATATATATATATATATATATATATATATATATATATATATATATATATATATATATATATATATATATATATATATATATATATATATATATATATATATATATATATATATATATATATATATATATATATATATATATACCTCCTCGTTTATCAAATTCATCATTGGATACTTCACTGGATTGGAAACTTGTTGACGGTGTTAAGTTCTGTATAGTATTTTCAGATGGTGTTGAGGTTTGTATAATCACAGAAGATGGTGTTCTAGGTGACGCTATTGAAAAGAAAATATTTAAATATTCGTGTAGAATTTGGTATTTTATTACCAGTGATCAGAATTTTGAGTTTAATTTCAGGTGCGTCATTACAAGGATTCATTAAAATATGCATACATTATTACTTGTATATATGTATACATGTATTCTATTATGCTAAAATAAATGAAAAACTCATGAGGTAGGTTCGTATTACATTTAATTTCGATTTATTTTGTAAGAAAGAACAAACATACATTTAATTTTTTGATGTAAAATTGTATATGCCTATGTGCGCCACTGGAATTAAACTCAAATTCCGATTATTGTTTATTACACAATACTTCGGTGTCTTGAAGCTATAAATAATAAGGCTTTTTTGATGGTTATGATTTATCAAATATTTATTTAAAAAATATTTTAGTTACAAGCCCTAGGTAATTTTTTATTAATTTAATATTAAAGCATACTAAAAACAGTTTATGTGTTTTAGGATTAAAATTAGAAACTCTAACTTTTAACGTTAACGAGTGTATGACTGAAGTATTAATAACAAGGTATAATATAACTACAGTCGAACCTCCACAACTCGAATCCTCAAGGTGATTTAAAATAAGCTCGAGTTAGAGAAACTTTGAGTTATGGGAACTTTTTAGTAAAAATAATAGATATTTATTGCTTTGAATTACTTCGAGATATAGAAGATTTCGAGAAAGGGAAGTTCGTGTTATGGTAGTTCGACTATCTGATTTTTAATTAAGTGTGCATACCTTGATCAACAACAATACGTGGAGGTCGTGCAATTTTCTTTAAAGGCTGATCTTCATAATCAGATTCACTACTGTCAGGAATCCTGCGTGGCGGACGAACTGTTCTTTTCTTCGACGTAGAAGTATCTTCCAAATCACTTGGAATATCCGACGTCACTTCACATAATTTCAATTTTCTACATGCGATTTCGTAATCATCTACAAATCAAATCCCATACAAATAATAGTACAGAAAATGTTTATTTACACTCACCAGTTTCAAAAAAGCAGCGAGAAATAGAATAAACTTTCCATTCGTTTTCCACCGGTACCTCACCTCTCTTCAACGATTTGGTAAATTGTGACTGTTGTCTATATGGAGGCCAGTAGACCTCGTGTTTGCGAGGTGTCAGCCAGGTACCATGAACTAACGCTAGTCCCCCTCCAGCCGAATTGTCAAACTCAACACCGAAAAACGAATTCATTGTGGAAAGCTAAAAAGGAATTTAATAATTAACGGCGTTATTTTGTTCTAGAAAGTGAAATTATACTTACTATATTACCAGAGACAAAACTATGACAATAAAAAACATATAGAACCTTTACATCATGGACGCCACCATATTGTTCCGTGAAACACGTGACACTAGACAACCAATGGAAATGAGACTGCGACTTCATTGTCTGTTCTGGACGATGTTGCCAGTTCGAAATCATTTAAAAAGTTTGATTTCTGTACTAATTAAAAGCAATAAAACACCTAAATGTTAGTATTGCCTTATAAAAATAATTGTGATAGTGTAAAAGTATGAAAACGCGTTTATTCATTAGGCTCAATGATATGTAGAGTATAGAACTTTTCCACTATAATATACTGTTTTCGAAATGGCAACATTGCAAGATGTAATCAAGGCCTACGCGCTTCTTTTGAAATTTAAACTTTATGACAATACGTTACAGTTTTAATTCTTCGAAAAAATCTTTTGAATCATTTCAGTTATTTTCATTTGATTGGGTTAGAACTTTGGCATAAACTGCCCCAACCAAACTGAAATGAAAATAAACTGATCTTATCTAAAATACGATATGTTATGTTTTTAAAATCATGAAAGTTGTAAATGACCTAATATATAATTACGTCATTATTTACTTTTCAAACTACCTTACTATGACGTCAAATAGACGAATATGTGATGACGTCTCTAATACGTCAAAAATATGACGTCATAATGACGTCAATTATTCGACTATGACGTTACCGACTAATGATCACCTTAATAAGACGTCATAATGACGTCAGCTTGCTAGCTGGGATAGTTGGATAACATTTTAATATTGTGATGTTTTAAATTTCCCGGTAAATCTGGTTATAAAATTATTATAGGACATCTCTTTCGCACTCTGTATTACATAGTTCGTGCTAGAAAAGGATACAAAATTAACTCAAATATCCCTAACTATACCTAACAAAATAATCTAATCGTAATATTCTAACCTAACACAAGTGACCCTGAAGGAGGTGCAACGTGACTTCTAGCGTGCGTTTTTAACATGTTAAAAATATCGTCTTTGTTTTTGTGTGGAATCAAGTTCAGAGATCAAAACTATTGTAGGTAAGTACGTAGAAGTGTAAATCATTAGCACCTCGGTGCAGTGTTAAGTCGCTTATTAGGTACCTACTTATTTGTTGGAGTTTTATTGACATATTTCCCAATCTTGAAATTGAAATTTAATGAAATTTAACTAAGCTCAAGCCACAGAAAAATTATAGATGCTTTATTGTAGCTTAAATTGTATAATCACAATCATTAAAACTACACATTTATATAAGTAATAAATTGAAACAAAGTCCTTGGGCAACAATGTAACATATTGTTGGTACCTATAGGTAAAGACAAAGAATTTCTAAAAAAGTTAGAAATTGCTTTTAAGTAAATAATACACAAAAGAGTTATAAAATTTTGTCATAAACTATTGTTCTAGCTGCTGTTAACCAAACGTTCCCACATTGTGAAAAAGAATTTGAGAACATCGCTAGTGAGTGGTTCAGACTGTCAAAGCAAAGGCTACAGAGAGAAAACAAGAAGCTGGAGCAGTTATTGTACCATAATTTTTTGAGATATGTATGAAAAAAGGAAACCAGGCGCCAAAAACTAGTTTTAAGATAATTAAGTTTTAAGTATTAGTCTGCTTGCAAATTCATGCTGACAGGTTTGTTTGTAAGTAAATTTTTTTTTATATAGGAAATTTGTTTTCGTCATTATCTGAGTATTATTGTCACGTTTGTTGAATTTTTCTTGTTTCTAATAAATTTTTAGCCCCTTTTTGAATAATTGAAGAATTCTTGTTTTTTCATTAACTATTTTCGTTCAGAATTTTAGTTGATATATGGTACAATTAAATTTGGATAACCATACATTAAACCAAACTTTATTCGGATGTTAAATATATAGTTCAAAAAAGCATTTTTCAGTCACTAGAGTAAATAAGTAATAAAACTAAAAATTACCTGTGTTTAATATATAGATAATATAATAATAACGCGACTGTCAAAAATAGTATATTTTGTGTATGTAGGTGTATAGACACTTAGAAAATGCAAAGTGTCGTACTTCTCATTAATATGCTTGCGATTTTCGTTTCTACTGTTCGTTTACATCTATATCAAAATCAATAGTGTTACTGTAGCCTTCAACGTCACCTTCAAAATCCACAGTTTTTAAATGTTGTAAAAGTCCGAGCATCATTTGGAACAAACTTCATTAAGCTTTTAATGTCTACCTTTTTCCCTGAAACTTCTTTTAATGTAAGATAAATCTGTTCTGTTTTACCAAAAACGTATACACTTTTCTTGTCTCTATAGTAATCATGCTAATGTTTATTTCTTCGTAATTTATAGCGGAATGAAAATTATTCATATATACTGTCAGGCTTTTCTTTATTTTTTTTACCTTATTACATAGCTTGCAATCAGCTAACTTTTTCTATTTATGTTATTTTTCTTCAGCTATTTTATCTTCTATGTTTTCTGTTAACCAAAAGTTTGCTTGTAATAAACAAACTATATAGTTTAGACGAGAGTTTAGAGAATGTGCAATTTGGCATTTAGTTCCTTTATTAATTTGGCAGTTGGTTTATTTTTGATTAACTCATTATATAAATGAACGTACCCTTCTTGTATGACTTTGATTAATATATTATTATGATATATGTATTTAATGAATATAAAAATTATTTATTTTAGATTGGCCTTTTTTACATCTAGTTTTTCCTTACTTAAGCCATATTGTAACAGAAGTACAAGGTATCCCCGAATGGGATTAGCTATACAACAAATGACCAAAATTTTAATTTTTGGACAAAAAGTCACTATAAAAATTTCCGCATTTTTAAAAAAATACGATTTGTTAAAAAAATATATTTTTTTTATGAAGGAGCAGGGTGCTTAAAAATTCCAAAAATATGAATTTTGCCTAAGAGTAAACTACCTTTATTTTTCATTTTTAATAAAAAAGCCATTAGAAATACTTTTCTTTCATAATCCTAAATTTTTTAGTATCCGTTACGGAAAAATACGAAAACTGAGGTGAGGCATTGGGAAAAAAGACGTATTAAACAAGATTTAATAAACAATTTTTTCAAATTGCATTTTCCTTAAAAACGAGAAAACTAAAGGTAGTTTGCTCTTGGGTCAAATTCATATTTTTGAAATTTTTGGGCGCCCTGCATAAAAAAGTACATTTTCTTAACACATTGTATTTCTTTAAGAAACAAAATTTTTATATAGTGACTGTCGAAAAACTAAAATTTAGGTCCACTTGTGGACACCCTGTATATTATTTGCTACCCCCTTGTGCATATACCACGGAAATTGCATGTTATATAGCACACATGTAACATCAGAACATATTTTAAGGTAAATATTTTGAAATACAATATATGTCTTTTACATGTATGTTATATATTTGCCACATGTGAGTATGTTACAAGTTATGTTGCCATTACATGGCTATAACTTTTTTTGCGGCTGAAATTTTAAGGTCTATGTACCTTACATTTACCATACATCCAATATCCTTGGATATAACATGTTGAATAGATTACGTAAGAGAAACATACCAGGTATGTATCCGTGTTCACTGGGTAGCGGCATAACACTTTTTACGGGGTGTTTTCATTGACGTTTGTGTCTACAAAAGCTTATGCGTTAATAGGTATAAATATCTAGATCATTAAAGTGAAAGTGTCATCTTATCTTCTGCATCACTGCTGACAATCCATTTTCTACGGCTCTAGCCATCATTAACATTTTACTATTATTCCTTTTTATTGTACATGGTTGCTGGAAGTATTTTGTGTCTGGTTTTGATTGCTGATTCGTCAAAAATGTATGTATGCTTTTGTATTTGACCAATACAGTTAGCTATTTACTACCTACCCGACGACTTGAAGGAACACTGCATTAAGGCAAATTTGCTCCTCGATGGTTTCATCTACGCAATACATTTTCAGAAACTTTAGTAAAAAATTTTAATTTGGTTGGAGAAAGGAAATGTAAAAACGTTGGAGAAACAAAGGTCAAAATGCAATCAAAACAAACGTAAAAAGAAAGGTTATGTCTTTCTCATAGTCGTATTTTGATGCGAAAACTCGCTAACCACTTTTTGGTAACAGTTTGGCAAATATGACATGTTAAATTTGCCATTTGACGAAAAAAGTTTATTAGATCTTTTACAGTCATATTCTGGCTTATTTCTAGCATCATTAGCGAAAACATATGCCAAATGATGACAACTTGCCGCCATGTTTTCTATCAAACAAGAACTCGAACGACGGCCATTACGTTCTTTTTCAATACTTTATTAATTATACCTATAAAATAAAGTTTTGACTTACTAATTCGTTATTTTAATAATTTTTAATAACATTACCATCGATTGTGCTTCTTGAAATTACAAAATGTTTATATGTATTTATTTCAAATGAATTTAATTATACCTAAAATTTAGAGATTTCTGGAGGCCCCTTTGTTTTTATGAGTATTTTATATAAGTTTACAGAAAAAAATTCGCGCGTTGATAAAATGTGATTGACCATATATGTAATTATGATGTTCATATAATTTTAAAGATGGACAAAGTATACGTCCATTTTATCTCACAACACCTGCTTAAAGCCAAAGGATGGCCATATAATAGTGTTCTCGTTTTATTTTATGCCTAAAAGTCATGATTTAGTCACGGTGAAGTAGATACATCACCCCTTTCACCATAAGAGCCATTTGATAACTAGTAAAATAAAGCAGCCACAAAAATCAAAAAGAAAGCCAAATGAGTTGCACATGCACACATGCGTTATGGCCATTTGGCTTCAGTTGCGTATTCACGACCAAGATATGATTCCCCATTTTCGTCACCAGTACGTCTTCAGAACGTAATAATTCGGTTTTAATAATCGCCACCATAACCAAATAGCCATTTTTTTTAGCTACTGTAACATGATGATGACCAAAATACAACTACTTGTGCTACTTGGGAGATATGTAGAAAGGGTGACAAGAAACGTTTTCTTATTTCGTTCATTTGCGATAAATTTTTCTTGACATGCCAGTGGTACTGTGGTGTCGTCAAAAACATAATCAGGCGATGTTTGTTTGGTAGCGCGACGTAAACGTTTGTATGTTTTTGTACTCCAGTCTTTTTCGTTGTCTGGATATCCGTCAAATATGATGAAGACATTCCCCACAAAATGCTGTCTAACATATGCAACATACTGGTCACTTTGCCGTATTGTCGCATCTTTGCGCCACACTACTCTATGTAGTAGCCAACCACCGTCAACGACTTCACAACGATTGGTACTCATTACTAATTGAGGCCGTATGGGATTAAACGAGGTGTACAGGCTGGACTTGGTCCCTTTGCGCATTCCTTCTTCGCAAAATAACGAGATGGGATATGGCGCCAGCTCGTACGAAAGGAAATGTTTCATATCGCGGTCGGTTTGTTTTGCAATACACATGCGTTGAAACAGAACAATGGTACAATTTTTGTCAAATCTATTTTAATAGTATTGGCCATAGCTGACAAGGGCACAACTCGGTCAGCTCTCTTAAATGTAACGGCGTCGAATGTTTCATCCACGTTTTTCTCCATAAGTGTTCGGCCGACCTCGAACGCACGATGGCAGTTGATATGGTCATCGCCAGTAAGTCCCGAGGCAATGGAAAAGATGTATGGATTATCAGGAAATGGCTGATGTTTTGAAAACCACTGATCCAATTTGGCTACATCGCTGTTGTCTCTGATTATGCGACCCGGGCGTATGTCAACATGCTGTTCGCTCGTGGCAGTGTAAACTCCACAAAAACTTTGCAGTTGTGTAGAAATATCGATAAAATACATTGTTCTTAATGACCACGTCCGTGTCGTGTTATCCGTTAAGCCACGGCCGTGGGTCAAACCTCTAGTCGGTCTAGCTATTCAGCCTTTTGTTTGTATATTTCCTGAACCATAATAAATAAATATGGTGAATGTTTTCCCATATAATGGGCGCTGGACCGTCAAAAATCAAAGTTACCAAAAAATTTTATTAGGCAAAGTTGTAGAGAATATTATTATGTACAAGCTGGAAAAAGAAAATTTAAAAAAAAAATAAGAAACCACCCTTATTGCAACACCCTACAAGGTCCACACCCATACAAGGGACTGTGACTTTTTGGCTGGATACTCGGGAGACACCACTCCATCGACCCTGAAAAAATTAGCTTGCCGGGACTTATTTGTGAGCACCCCCTATAGAGAAGGTCGACTTTTACTATACTAATAGACTATTAAGAGAAAAAATTGTATGTTTATTTAAACCGTTTTTTTTTTAAATTGTTTGCAAATTTAAAAATAATAGTTATAAACAAATTCGAATGACTGAATTTTTTTATCAAACCAAAAACAACAACCAAAAAAAAAGAAATATGGAATATTTAACATTTTTCTAAAAAATTTAATCTATTTGCAGTTGGGTCCGAGATACGTCAGTTTTTACATTTACATTTAGGTCACTTATACATTTAGACTGGTTGTTCTTCAATGCTTATATTGTTTCTGCTATTTGAACATAATCCAAAACTACAATTTTTAAAATTACATCGTATAAGGTTTTGAAAACATATCGCGCATTTTCAATTTTTTTGTAACTTCCTTAATTCCTGTCGCGAAAAGGGAAAAACAACCTAACCTGAACACCTATCCTTGTGTACATATTTAAAACTTTTAATACTACTGATGCAATACAAAAAAATTTCACGATCTGGATTTAAACACGAGACGTCCGCATGTTGGAATAAAAAGCGCTGGTCGCCCAAGTCCAACAAAACTTTATTATCTATTTCTTACATCTGACGACTAAAGTCTGATTTTTAAACACATAATATAATGTTTATATATATTTGGTTATTATCGGACATAATCGCGGAAGATCTAACTTTCGGACATCTATACACTATCTGTGCTTCTGGATTATTTTCAACTAGCTGAGGCAAAAATATAAGTATTGAATAGTGTCTTCGGCGGGGGGAAAACGTAGGGGGGTGGTTTCGGTTCGATGGTGAGAGCGCCGGGGTGAGCCTTCGCAATCCTGCGCTCCCGACGTCCCGACGCACCTGGCTGTGCACCTCTTGGAGCGGCGTGTCGCTGTGGCCCGAAGATGATGCCGTTTCACGCCCCTTGCCAAAGCTTACACCTTTCGGCATCTGCATTTCTCCAGCTTGGCCCTGGCCTGTGCTTCCTTGTGCACTGTGGCGAGAGAGAGCTGGCCTCGCCGTGTGGGTCAGGCTTCCATGCCTCCCAGATCGCCCGACGCGTGCTTCTGGTTCCCTGTCCTGGACGTCGTGTCCGGAGTTTGTTGTTGGAGTGTGTTGCCTCCTGAGTGGGCTCGTCACTACAGTAGTTTGAGGGCTTGGTGTCAAGTCGCGGAAAAAGAATCGAAGAGCTGGATCTTCCTGTAGATTTTGCCAATCTCTTCTTACATGAATGGGGGCAGTGTCCGTGCTGCTGCTGGCGCGCGACATGATGAAACGCGGCCCGCACTTGGAAACTGAAGCCGAGAAAAATTCGAAAGTGACACGAAATTTTTCAAAAGTCCGCTGAAAATTGTCCTGGTGAGATTCGAAAGTACCACGAAATTTGTCTCTGATAAAATTCGAAAGTACGTCGAAGATTGTCTTTGTGGCTGCGAGGAAAATTAATTCTCTCGCACCCCGCGGATTTGATGTTGGGAGACTAGTTCTGATGCATATGAGTGCTTGTACTCATAAACAACGAAGCGTAGTTGAAATGAAATCGTTTGTTTGAAAATGTCCGAGGCTGCGCTGAATGTCTGGCCCCCAACGGAAACGTGAGTTGAGCGCTCGAAGCGGTGCTGAATTTCTGGCCCCCAACGGAAACGTAATTTGTGAACGTCCGAGGCGGTGCTGAATTCCTGGCCCCCAACGGAAACGCGTTTTGAGGTGACCCGAAAAAATTTAATTTCTTTAATAATGATTTCGGCGCCGTGTGCACCTGGGGGATGCTTTCTGCGTTCGTCAGAACGGAAAAATCACTTCACAAAAGTTTACATTTTTTCGAAATACAAAAGTTACAGACTTATTGGTGAATTATTAGTGGTGCATTTGGGGAAAGACGGCTTGTGCTACTTGTTACGCGAGTCAACTTCAACGAGGCACCTGGAGGCCTGGTGAATGCAAGTTAATGAGTAGCCGGCGCGGCACAAGCGATCCCCCTTTGCTGCAGGGCTGGAACTCGGCAACTTGGCTGTAAAAAATGCATATGAATAAAGTCACTTCTGCTCAGCTGGCTGGCTTCTCCGTAGCTTAATGTCTATGCACTGACTCTACGTTACTAGAGGACTCCCTAGAAGAGGGCTAGCAAGTAAGAAAGTCTTTTGTCCTGAGCTGAACCTCAGCAGAGAGTTCAATTGGCAAAATTGTCACTAAGTGCAGGCAGGCAGATGGCCCTGACCTAGATCAATGTTTTTTGGGTTGAACCTCCTCGGAGAGTTCAATGCACTGACTGTCTGATCAGCTGGGGCTGCAGGCTGATGGCCCCGCTACCCAGGTTAAAGTTTATGGTGGTTCTTTACCTTCGAGTCCGGTGTAGAAGCACTTTAATTTAAACACTGTGGGAAATAAATTAGACGTTGCGAGGCCTTATGCTCGTTTAGAATTTTATTTATTTCTTGATCAGCTTGTCCTCCTTGGAGCTGAGGGGGTTTGAGCCCAGCTCTGGTAGGATAGGAAAAGAGAAAGGATTCACTCATTCATTAAGACACTCGAATTTCGAATAATACCTTATATTAATTAATATCACCTGGTAAGGTAGCCAAACTTCCCTAACTCGCGATTCGCGTGGTTTAGAAAATGAATTAATTAACTAGTACTTGTCATTCGCAAATTGTCGTTGTCTAGCTGTAGAAGCTGTGTGTTGAAGAGTTCATCAGTATTTAATGATTATAGAATTGTTGGAAATGTTGTTGGACCAGCTGGGGTTACTGCGTAGAGCTCCCTCGGTGGTCGAATTGAATATGGGCCCGCTGGGGTTACCGCTGTGGGCTCCCTCGGTGGCAGAAAGAAAATGATCGAGCCTCGAAGTGACGTGGAGAGTGCACTGCGAATGACTGATGTTAAAATTACAGTCTAAGGTTGTTGATCGAGCCACGAAGTGACGTGAAGAGTGCACTGCGAATGACTGATAGCGTCACCAGTGTCACAAATATATTTATACTAGGCCGGGGAGAAATGCAGCAATTTGATTGGCTGGCTTATTTTCAGCCGGACTATAACACCACCCTGCCGGGAAGGCAAAATTTCATAAAAAAAAAATACAATAAACATCTTAAGAAAAATAATAAGTATCACAAAATATAACTGAAAAGAGCCATACCACAACCAAAAACAAAAAAAAGCAACAAATAAAATAAATAAACAAGCATACAAAAGAGCCAAAATAAACACACTACTGTGTGCATTACTGTAAAACTACCACAAAATAACCAAAATTGTACAACAACTAACAATAAACTAACCCTAAACACACTAAATAAACTTTATCAGCTCAGCCCAGAGCACCGAAATGTACCACCACTATTTTATTAACCCAAGGCAAGCATCAGTGGAAGATGGAAAGCCTTAGCCAAAAGAGGCACATACTACGAAGCAAAATTTCATATCATATATATAGTAACCAGCGACTATAGAGAATACACGTGTCCTAAGCATTCTTGAAAAGTTGTTGTTTGTCCTTTCTTTCGGAACCGTACATAGTGCACCACACTCACATAGCACAACGAGTGCAGCTAAGTGAATTTAACCCTGCAACATGACTAAAAATAAAAAGAAGAAAAAGCCTCCGGAAACGGAAAATACAGAGAAAACTACACCTAATACACGAAACACCGAAACAAAAACCACAAAAAACACCGAGACACACCAAACAAAAACACAGGTATCCACTGATAATACAAACTGGGCTGATAAACTAACCAATTTAAACATATTTAACACTAACACAATTAACACCTCATTAACATCCACCAAATCTTTCAATAATACCCAAACAACATTAAGCAGCCCTTATCTTACCTCTACCGATATGAGCTTGCCACCATCCCCAATTAGTATAACAACTGTGCCAACCCTTATAAGCCTAACTTGTACCACTACTACCCTGTCATTCACTACTACAACTTCTACCACATATCATTCTACTAGGGGTAGAATGATATCACCTACTCAAAAAATAAGTCCTACCCCTACTTTTCTAAGTTTTAACATGCAAATGAGAAATAATAGCGATAGTGATATTGATACCCCGTCCGTTACTTCAGACACTAACTCAAACAGGTCTCGCTCACCCCACCCCCTCAAAGATTCTAAAAAAAAAATATCATCTCGTCGTAAAAAACGAGCTAGAATGCACGCCTACGACAGGGAAACAATAACCCCCAGCCCTAACAAGGCATTATTATTCACTGAACCCACCCCCGCCACCCCCACTAAAAAATCGGAAAAAACCGAAAAGATCCCAAATGACGGGAAACATAAAAAAACCTAACTTCTGGCGCCGCCCCCGAACCCACCCTCGCCGCCCCCGGGCAGCAAATCACCACAAACGCTCAAATTCACGCTGTAAACATTATTTCTCAACCCACCCCCGAAGCCGCCCCCGAAGCCGCCTCCACTGCCTTCAACCAACCAACTGAATTTGAATCCGCTTACACCCAAATCAATGAAAAAATCCCACACACCACAGAGCCAGAACCTAAAAAGTCTACTGGAGCTATCCCAAAAAAAATAACAAAGACCCAGGCTAATAAAATCATACAAAACCTTAATAAAATATCAATTGTCCAACCCCCAACTTCTAAATCAAATACACCTCCAGAATTGATGGAGACTAATTACGAGCTACCCAAAGCCACATCTAACTCGCCGCCTCCAACTGATACCCAGAACACAATAGTTACACAAGCCGCACCCCCACCTATTCACATCTACACTGACAATCATAAAGCCACCATTCATTTAATTAGCACTAAAACCATGATACGTCCAGAATTTAAATTTAATAATACCTCTTTAATTTGTTATACTAAAAGTCCAAGGGACCATCACTCTACATTGAAACTGTTAGCTAAACATGAGATAGAATTTTATTCTTACAATGTAAATAATCTGAGACCATTAAAAATTGTTGTTAAATACTTGCCAATCGATGTCACCTCCGACGACATTGGGCAAGAGCTTAATCTGAGGGACTTACCCTACATAAACATTGCGAGAGTGATGTTACCTAAAAATGGACGGAGGACCGCCTCCAATATAGTCCTCATAACTATACCCAAACACGCTGCTGATAAATACTATCAGCTTAATGACCTGTGTCACTATAAAATTTCAGTTAGTGAATACCTAAGTACTGATATACCCCAATGCCACAGGTGTCAAAACTTTGGGCATTCTTCGGCAGTGTGTAACCGCATTCCACGGTGCGTGAAATGCGGTAAAACACACAGGGACGAGCCCTGCACTGCGGACAAGTGCCAATGCGCTAACTGCGGTGCAGAGCACCCGTCCAACTACCGGGGTTGTCCACAATATAAAGCCGCAAAAACAAGATACGGCCCAAAACCTACCAAAACGCAAGACAAACAACCAACCCCTGCACAGAGACAGACTGACAGACAAAACCTACAACCACAAACTAGAACATCCAACACACAACCCGACATTAACTTACCTCCCCTGTCGCAAGAGACAGCAGCAGCCATTAATACACAAAATGTAAAAGCCTGGCAGAACTTCCGAGCCCGTCAGCAGGCCGCCTCCCAACAAACGGCGGCTAGCAATAAACAACAACCACAACCTGACGAAAATCCACTGAGGGAAATACTAGACTTCTTACGTAACTTTGATTTAAAGCACATATGGCAATCTATTAAAGCAGTTATAGTCGCCCTCAGAAATACTAGCGACCCTCTTGAGAAAATTTTCATTCTCCCTGAGCACGTCATTAGCTTGTTTGATGGCCAGTAAAACAAAAGATAATTTAATTTGCCTGCAACTTAATGCCAACGGCATTCGCAGGCAATTAACCGAATTCATACAACTATTAAACTTGAATAAGGTTGATATCTGCTGTCTCTCCGAGACCTTCCTCAAACCCCACATCCCCTTCAACGTTCCTGGCTATGTGGTATACCGCAACGATCGCGCCGAGCGGCGGGGCGGTACCGCCATTCTGGTCAGGAACGGTGTAAGACACTCCGAAATCCTTATCCCTCCTTTAAAATCCCTGGAAACTACTGGTATTCTGCTGCACTTAAGCAATAAAAAGGTCATGGTTGTCTCAGCCTACAAAAAAGCCCAAAATATTATTGATCCCACCGACTTTGATAAACTTTCGGATATACATCCAGTATTTACTATATTTGGGGATTTTAATTCAAAGCACCCATATTGGAACTTAAATAACCCCAACTCAAACGCCTCGGGGCTAATTATATATCAATATTTGGGATTACACCCAAACTTTAGCATAATTGCAACAGACTCGCCCACACATCCACACCCAAGCAAAACCATCATTGATATATGCATAACACGTAACTTTAATCATCCACACGAGGTTGAAACTATTCATGCATTAAACAGCGACCATTACCCGGTCCTAACAAAATTTTACATAAAAATACACTGCCCACCGCAAACTAGGAAACCTCGTGAGGACGATTATAATTGGGACATCTTTGCAAATCACATTACCAGAAATTTAATACCAATACAACCATGCACTGATACTGCTGACATCGAACGAGCAGTACAGTCGCTTACCACTAACATCCTCGAAGCACTGAATACCAGTAGAAAACCTGACCCCACCCGATCCTACCTATTTAAACTCCCTAGTCAACTAGTGGACCTTATTCACACTAAAAATAAAATCAGGAAAAGATACCAACAAACTAGAAATCCTGTTCTGTTAACACAACTAAACACTCTTAAACGACAAATAGATGCTGGTATCAAGGCCCACAGAGCTGAAAACCTGGAAAAACTAGTTGACTCCCACCCCAACGATCCCTATTTTGCCCCACGTCTTTTTACGCGTAAAAAAACGCAAATACCCCCACTCCAAACCCAAGCTGGTGTGGCACCCACCGATGAGGAAAAAGCTGCATCCTTTTCCAACTATCTCTCCACAGTTTTTACCCCTAACCCTATCCCTGCATCCACCCATAACCTTGTAGATAACTACATTACATCCCACAACCAAATACCCCTCCCGACTGACGTGGAGCCAATGTTCTTTACACCGTCTGAAGTGAGAGCTTCACTGATGTCGTTGCACCCCAGGAAAGCTCCTGGACTAGACAATATACCCACCTTTGCTTTGCGACATCTCCCAGCTAAAAGCTACCTGTACTTGACTAACCTATTCAATGCTTGTACCAGGTTTACTTATTATCCTCAACAGTGGAAAATAGCAAAGATTGTAAATATCCCTAAACCTGGAAAAAAACTAAATAATCCAGCCAACTACAGGCCTATTAGCCTTATATCCTGTTTAGCAAAAATACTGGTTCTACTTATTTTAAGTCGAGTCCAGGAGCACCTGGGAGAAAATGACATTTTAAACAGGCATCAATTTGGTTTCCGCGCCAGCCACTCCACAACTCAGCAGCTATTCCGAGTTGGTGAAATTGCCACCACCAACTTCAATCGAGGTCTACTCACAGGGTTTGTCGCCCTAGACCTCGAAAAAGCCTTTGACAAAGTCTGGCACCCCGGGCTACTATACAAGCTCCGTATCGCGGGTTTTTCGACTCGTATCATTAAACTGATACAGTCTTATATTTTTAACCGCCAATTTCGAGCAGTAGTCAATGAGGCGTGCTCCATATCCCTACCCATCCTGTCTGGCATCCCCCAGGGGTCCGCCCTTGGTCCCATCCTCTTTAACCTGTACACCAACGATATCCCTACCCCCACAGATCACCGAACGACCATCTGCCTCTACGCCGACGACACTGCCATACTAACAACTTCCAAAAACCCTGACATCATGACAAGACTACTACAACAACAGACAGACATAGTAGTTAACTTTTACTCCGACTGGGGCTTGCGCACAAACCAAAACAAAACACAGGTCATCTGCTTCACAAAAAAAGTTACTAAACAGACCAATACACGCCTCCGCGTCGGCGGCGCTGACATCGACTGGTTGGATAAAATTGAATACCTGGGGGTCACCCTCGACACTAAATTCAATTTTAAGACACACATTAAAAATATTACCAATAAATTCTGGAAACGTATGTCAATTCTCTATCCCATTTTAAAAGTTTCACCCCCTCAAATAGGTACATTCATATACAAATCATATCTTCGACCGATTTTGACTTATGCCTCACCAATATGGTACCCCCTTATCACAAAAACTCAACAACTAGCTCTGCAAAAAATGCAAAATAAAACACTTAGAGTAGCCAACCGACTGCCCACACGCAGCCCCACGCCTCTTCTACACCAAATTTCAGGTACCCCACTTCTGAATGATTTCATTCTCAAAAAATTGCTACCAAACCTGGCAAATACTCTGGTCAAGTCTACCAATCCCACCCTCATTAACCCCCTTACCCCCAAATTCCTTATCGCACCCAAACATCCCTCCCTGAACTACATTTATACCCCTACTCCCGATTAGGACACTATTGTAATAGAACACCCAAAAAAAAAAAAAAAAAAAAAAAACACATGTAAAACTTGATTTGAGAAAAAATAAAAAAAAAAAAAAATAAACACAAAAAATACAAAAAAATAAAAAAAAAAAAAAAACCAAAACATAAAAAAAACAAAAAAAATACAATAAACATCTTAAGAAAAATAATAAGTATCACAAAATATAACTGAAAAGAGCCATACCACAACCAAAAACAACAAAAAAAAAAGTAACAAATAAAATAAATAAACAAGCATACAAAAGAGCCAAAATAAACACACTACTGTGTGCATTACTGTAAAACTACCACAAAATAACCAAAATTGTACAACAACTAACAATAAACTAACCCTAAACACACTAAATAAACTTTATCAGCTCAGCCCAGAGCACCGAAATGTACCACCACTATTTTATTAACCCAAGGCAAGCATCAGTAGAAGATGGAAAGCCTTAGCCAAAAGAGGCACATACTACGAAGCAAAATTTCATAATAGTTCAAGTGGCAGTCGACGAGTGCAGACCTCCAGTGTGCAGTTGAAGACAGTGCGAAGCGAACTAGCGAAGTGGAAGCCCCACAGAGAGTGCAAGAGGAGAAATATCAGTCGTCTTTATTAAGACGCTGATATATAAAAGATAAATAAAGTCCCCCGCCTGGGGACACAGTGTATTAACCTTTCCCATTTCCTATCCTTATTTCTCTTTTACGTAAAAGAACGTGAGTGACGACATGGCAAAATACGAAATGTCAGAGGCAGACATAGAGATGGAGATAGCCTTAGCAGACACTAGGACAGCGCCCTCCAGGGCCTCATCTAGAGCATCCTCATCAGGGAGGATGTCATCAAGGGCACGATGCGAATTATTAGAAGACGAGAACCGAAAACTGCGGGAGGAAATATCACAGTTAAGAGACTCAATCAGGTCCATAACAGAACAAAACAATAAACAACACAACGAACTAATGGAAATCATGATGGCACTTAAAAAACCAACAACTGGCAGCGAGAATCCCCCGGAAACCCCCCCGGAACACCGACAGAAAGAAGCCACGAAAAGGAAAAACAAGCAGGACAAGGGGGAAACAATCCCCCCCACAAAGACACTCAAGCAGCAGTCACCCCCAGACGGACCCACCACAAGCCAGGACAAGACAAATCAAATGGACACAGACTCAGAGACCCCCAAACCCCCCCGGATGCCCCCAGTTGTCCTACGAAGCCAAGAGTCATGGACAGTGGTAACCAAAAAACTGCAAGACGCCAGAATAAAATTCAAAAACGCCAAAGCTGTCAGAGACGGTATAGCAATAGAACCCACAACACCGGATGACCACCGTAACATGACCAGACTATTCAAGACCGAGCAGAAAGAATACCACACCTATGCCCTACCGGAAGAAAGGTTACTTAGGGTGGTAATTCGAGGGATCCCCAGTGGGGTCACCAGCGACGAGGTCAAGGCAGACCTAGAAATCCAGGGATACACACCAGCCACCGTCCAAAGGATGTCGTCCAGGAGGACGAAAAAGGACATCCCCATGATGCTTGTCCAGGTCCCGCAAAACCAAACAGACATCTTGAAAGTGACTCGCTGCTGCTACCTGGTAGTTAAAACGGAGATGCAGAGACCCAAGAAAATTATATCCCAATGCCACAGATGCCAGACCTTCGGCCACGCACAAGGGCGGTGCACGGCGACTCCAAGATGCGTAAAATGCGGCGAAGCCCACCATACCACCACCTGCCAAAAACCGAAGGACACCCCAGCAAAGTGTGCAAACTGCCAGGGAGCACACCCCGCAAGCTACAGAGGATGCCCCCGTTGCCCCAAAAAGACTGCCCAGACACCTGCCCCCCGGAAGCAAACAGCTCCCGACGCAGCCACCAGAAGGACGACCCCCGGGCTTAGCTATGCCAGAGCAGCCCAGGGACCCGCAGGGAAGCCCACCAACCCTGCCCAACCACCACAGACGTCCCCAGAGGCCGGCCCACTCGCTGCTGTCATGGCCCAAATGCAGCAGATGTGTACCATGATGGGGGCCCTGTTTGCAAGCCTGCCCCACCTCACCCCCCAGTGACGCCACCTGGACCACCCCGTCGATGGAGAAGCCACCGGAAGAGACATGACGACACCCAACACCCAACCCACGACCCTGCGGGTACCGGACAACACACCGTCCAGTACCTGTAGTCCCCCTGGCTCCGGGCAGACCAAAAATGCTACCAATAGCATTTAGGTCTGCCCTTCCTCGAGCTACATAGCTCATCCTTACCTTACCGACGATCCGGATGACAGGATGTCATTTGGCATCCTGTGTACCGGCAGTCTCTCCTGCCAAAACTTCCAACACACCTAACAGACAGATGACTACCCCCCCGGGGGAAACAAGCTGGCGAAGAAAAGAAAACGAAGACAGAAGAACGCCAGAAGAGGCCTTAGCCAGCAAGGTCCAACGAGCCAGGACCCAGGGAGGTGGGCCGAAATCGTCTGCACCGCTCACATTTGTGAGTGGGGCCGACGTAAAGTAAGTTCGCCCGCCCTGCACGAGGCTGGTCCCCGGTCTACAGCGATGTACTGGGGTAAAGGGCAATAGTCCTGCCCGGCCCCAGACATCCGAGACCGACATCTTTAGCCAAGAATATTGGCGCGCAAAATTTCGGGAGTGTTGGAAATTAAGAGAGAAAATTGCAAAGAAAATTGAAAGAAATCTGTCCGGCGAAATTTGAAATTTGGCCGGGCTGATGAGGTTTGAGAAGTTCGAAACGTTCTTGATTAAATTGATCGTACTAGTTTCGATTAAAAATAGGAGAGAAATTTTGATAGAAATCAGCCTGAGCTAATTTGAAATGAGGTTGAAGAGATTTGAAAATTTTCTTGATAAGTGGGTCGTACTAATTTTCAAAATGAGTGGTGAATTTTGGCTACCTTGTATACAAAACTACCTTATAATCTAAGTTAAAATATTTGACCTATCTGGGCGCAGCTAAATATTTATCAGTACAAAACATGTAGTAAATATATTGCAATATAATTTTAGTACATAAGGCACTTTACTTAAATAATTAGTGGCACAGAAAGTGAATAGTTTCGGAAATTACAATGTTAAAACGCGTGTCGATGTCTTCGTCCGGGTTGTGTTCGAAGTGGTCACAAGTTGCCCTTCGGAGGCAAGGCATCTCCAACCTGAACCTCGACGGGATTGTTGGCCCTTTCGTAGAATCATGGGGCAGGGTTTGGCCCATCCCACGACAGGACTGTTGAACGTCGACTTGGCAGATCACTGGCCCAAGTCGGACTCGTACACACTGAGAGGTGAAAGGTACAAGTTTTCATACTTGCACAGAAGTTAACTGAAGTGTTGAGATGGCTGAAGCTCGCAGCAGGGTTTCCCACTGGGAACTCGAGAGATAAGGTTGAAATTTGAATGAGATGACAGAAGTTTACTGGCGGATTTTAATCGAAAATAAAGTAAAATGGCCAGTAAATAAGGTAAGTGTGGAAGGTAAGTATTAAAATACTGAAATAATGATGAGTAATAATTTTCACCTTATACAGGGTGAAATTAGAAAATAAATGGTGGATGCGCTGGTAATTTCGAAAAATTAATAAAATTGCATGAGCAATGCCTCCTGGGGTTTGGAATAAAATTTGGTGGTGTAGCAGCAATGCCTGTTGCACCAGAATAAAATAAAAGTGGTTATGTAGGTTAGAATGATATATAATAATGGTAATATATGTTAGAATAAGATAATTCCCTTTGCAGGGACAGAATAAGGAACGAAAATGAAAATGGCGAATGCGCCGGTAATGAAAATAATAAATTGGCCAAAAGGCCTCGGAGCGAATGCCTCCGGGTAGATATATGAAATGAAATAATTGAATGGTGGGGCAGCAATGCCTACCGCACCATTAAAAAACAGGGAGATTACCTGCGGTCGTACCGGAGTCGGCCTCGAACCGCCGGGGACGCTGGTAGATTAGTTGATGTCTTCGCCAGCCGGAGGGGTTCCTCGCGGGATGGCTCCGGGATTTGTTCCCAACCAGGGATGTGCGCTGGAACTGGTTCGTCCATAATGTTAACGGTTTCTAGCATCCGTTGTTCATTCTTTGACAGTTTTTCTGGTTCTCGCTGAACCCGTGGAATAAGGCTCCTAAGGTCCATGGGCGAGGATTCCCTTTGCGATGAGGCATTGGCGGGCGTCGTGTTGCATTGTGCACACGCCGTCGAGGTGCTTGGTCCTTCCATAGCACAGTTACAGTATGTCGATTCAGGGGGTTCCTCCTTGACGTTTATTAAGCACTCCGTGCGCGGTGGCGCTAACGATCCTTTTGGCCTATGGTCTGCGGCTCGCAGTTTCGACCGAATGGTGTTGGCCATGTCCGGCCAGTAGTACTTCTTCTTTATCTGATCGGATATCTCAGCGTAGCGTAGAAGCTTGGTGAGGTGCCGATATTCATCGATGACATTATTTCTCTCCTGGTATGGTACGACCAGGGCGCGCCTGCCATGCCTGGTGTACCACAGCAAGCAACTGTTCTTGTATCACCGTGAAGTTGGCGCCTGTGTCCAGGACGGCCCAGACCATCTTGTCATTAACTCGCACCGGTACGCGTGGCAACGCCGCTTCTAACTCATTTGTCTCCATGACGTCAGCACTATTTGTTATAGGCATGTTCCTCACTTCACTATTCACTCTTTGTTGTGTCACCGTCGGTGTGGTTTCCACTACTGACTGCTGCTGGCGCGGGCAATCTTTATTGTAGTGGTTTCCCCTACAATGCCTGCATGGGTAGGGGGGGTTGTTTACATCTACTCTCGCCTGGCTTGTCTGCGCAGGCGCCGCTCGGCGCGGTACGAGGTCCGTGCTTGGCGCTGCTTGCATCACAGCCCGAGGTTCTCGTGGTTGCGAGTTTATTTGTCTTGTATTTTGTGGAATACTTGCAGGTAATTTACGAGTATCCTTTAAATCGGTTTCAATTTCAGAGGCGACTTTGGCGAGGTGGTCCATGCTTTCGATGCAAACCCCTCTGAGTGCTGTCCTAATTTCAGGTAGTAATAGTTCGATTACTATGTCGATTAACTCGGCGTCGTCCGCAGTTGAGTTCAGCCGGTTATGTAAAGCGATTTTTTGGGAAATAAAAAGCTCAACAGGTTCTGTGGATTGCTTCCTTCCGTAAAGTTGTGCACGTAGTTTCGATCTAATTGTCCTGTTATTAAATCGTTCTACCAAACGACGTTGGAAACTTTCGTAATCCAAGTGTACTAATCTGTACATCTCCTGCCAGACTTTGGCGTCTCCACGGAGCTGCGCCACGACGGTAGGCGTCCAGTCCGCATAATGTAGCTGTGTTCGCTCAAAATGATTTTCTACTTCTTTTAAGAAGTAGTAGTAATCGGAGCCGCTGTAGGTAATTAATAGTTTCCTATTTTTGTTCTGCATTGTGCTGCGCATCGTTTCTCCAAACTTGTGCAGTGCAGTTTCGAACATATTGGCATAATAGGCCTGTTCTTCTGTTGGGCGCCACGGGGTTTCATGTTGAAGTCCCAGAAAGTCATCTTGGGTGTTTGCCATTCCTTGGGCTCCATGCCTCTGAGGAGTGTCATGTGGTTGTGTGTCTCGGTTTGTCTGAAAACCGTATCTTTCATCGTAGATAGGTTCCCTTGGTACATACTGAACGTCTCTGTATGTAACAGTTCTCCTTTCAACTTGGATGTATGCATCATCAGGTGCATGCACACTCATCCTGTCTGATTCCCTCCTGGGGGGGTATTGTGCCGGTTGGGTCGCTTGGTTCGAATGCCCCTTGAGTTGGGCGACATGTCTTCGGCGGGGGGAAAACGTAGGGGGGTGGTTTCGGTTCGATGGTGAGAGCGCCGGGGTGAGCCTTCGCAATCCTGCGCTCCCGACGTCCCGACGCACCTGGCTGTGCACCTCTTGGAGCGGCGTGTCGCTGTGGCCCGAAGATGATGCCGTTTCACGCCCCTTGCCAAAGCTTACACCTTTCGGCATCTGCATTTCTCCAGCTTGGCCCTGGCCTGTGCTTCCTTGTGCACTGTGGCGAGAGAGAGCTGGCCTCGCCGTGTGGGTCAGGCTTCCATGCCTCCCAGATCGCCCGACGCGTGCTTCTGGTTCCCTGTCCTGGACGTCGTGTCCGGAGTTTGTTGTTGGAGTGTGTTGCCTCCTGAGTGGGCTCGTCACTACAGTAGTTTGAGGGCTTGGTGTCAAGTCGCGGAAAAAGAATCGAAGAGCTGGATCTTCCTGTAGATTTTGCCAATCTCTTCTTACATGAATGGGGGCAGTGTCCGTGCTGCTGCTGGCGCGCGACATGATGAAACGCGGCCCGCACTTGGAAACTGAAGCCGAGAAAAATTCGAAAGTGACACGAAATTTTTCAAAAGTCCGCTGAAAATTGTCCTGGTGAGATTCGAAAGTACCACGAAATTTGTCTCTGATAAAATTCGAAAGTACGTCGAAGATTGTCTTTGTGGCTGCGAGGAAAATTAATTCTCTCGCACCCCGCGGATTTGATGTTGGGAGACTAGTTCTGATGCATATGAGTGCTTGTACTCATAAACAACGAAGCGTAGTTGAAATGAAATCGTTTGTTTGAAAATGTCCGAGGCTGCGCTGAATGTCTGGCCCCCAACGGAAACGTGAGTTGAGCGCTCGAAGCGGTGCTGAATTTCTGGCCCCCAACGGAAACGTAATTTGTGAACGTCCGAGGCGGTGCTGAATTCCTGGCCCCCAACGGAAACGCGTTTTGAGGTGACCCGAAAAAATTTAATTTCTTTAATAATGATTTCGGCGCCGTGTGCACCTGGGGGATGCTTTCTGCGTTCGTCAGAACGGAAAAATCACTTCACAAAAGTTTACATTTTTTCGAAATACAAAAGTTACAGACTTATTGGTGAATTATTAGTGGTGCATTTGGGGAAAGACGGCTTGTGCTACTTGTTACGCGAGTCAACTTCAACGAGGCACCTGGAGGCCTGGTGAATGCAAGTTAATGAGTAGCCGGCGCGGCACAAGCGATCCCCCTTTGCTGCAGGGCTGGAACTCGGCAACTTGGCTGTAAAAAATGCATATGAATAAAGTCACTTCTGCTCAGCTGGCTGGCTTCTCCGTAGCTTAATGTCTATGCACTGACTCTACGTTACTAGAGGACTCCCTAGAAGAGGGCTAGCAAGTAAGAAAGTCTTTTGTCCTGAGCTGAACCTCAGCAGAGAGTTCAATTGGCAAAATTGTCACTAAGTGCAGGCAGGCAGATGGCCCTGACCTAGATCAATGTTTTTTGGGTTGAACCTCCTCGGAGGGTTCAATGCACTGACTGTCTGATCAGCTGGGGCTGCAGGCTGATGGCCCCGCTACCCAGGTTAAAGTTTATGGTGGTTCTTTACCTTCGAGTCCGGTGTAGAAGCACTTTAATTTAAACACTGTGGGAAATAAATTAGACGTTGCGAGGCCTTATGCTCGTTTAGAATTTTATTTATTTCTTGATCAGCTTGTCCTCCTTGGAGCTGAGGGGGTTTGAGCCCAGCTCTGGTAGGATAGGAAAAGAGAAAGGATTCACTCATTCATTAAGACACTCGAATTTCGAATAATACCTTATATTAATTAATATCACCTGGTAAGGTAGCCAAACTTCCCTAACTCGCGATTCGCGTGGTTTAGAAAATGAATTAATTAACTAGTACTTGTCATTCGCAAATTGTCGTTGTCTAGCTGTAGAAGCTGTGTGTTGAAGAGTTCATCAGTATTTAATGATTATAGAATTGTTGGAAATGTTGTTGGACCAGCTGGGGTTACTGCGTAGAGCTCCCTCGGTGGTCGAATTGAATATGGGCCCGCTGGGGTTACCGCTGTGGGCTCCCTCGGTGGCAGAAAGAAAATGATCGAGCCTCGAAGTGACGTGGAGAGTGCACTGCGAATGACTGATGTTAAAATTACAGTCTAAGGTTGTTGATCGAGCCACGAAGTGACGTGAAGAGTGCACTGCGAATGACTGATAGCGTCACCAGTGTCACAAATATATTTATACTAGGCCGGGGAGAAATGCAGCAATTTGATTGGCTGGCTTATTTTCAGCCGGACTATAACAATAGTAACCAGTTTAAATTTTAAGAAATATCGATTTGCTTATTTATAAGTAACTGAGACGCAAAAACTGACGTATCTCGGTCCCAAATGCAATTAGATCATTATTACTGCTACATCCAGTGGAAGTATAGTAACGGCAACAAAAT
Source organism: Rutpela maculata (assembly GCA_936432065.2). NCBI lineage: Eukaryota > Metazoa > Arthropoda > Insecta > Coleoptera > Cerambycidae > Rutpela > Rutpela maculata. Next base: position 22,656,070 of record OW386289.2, read on the forward strand.
TTTGAAAATGTTTATTGTTCAAATCGGCTTAAAATGTCATAAAACGTCGATATTTTAAGTTTGAGCGAAAAAAAATTTCTGTCTGTCCTGTCTGTAACTTATTTTGTGCGCACGATTACTCTGGAACCGTTTAAGATATTGACTTGAAATTTGGTACTCATGTGTATTTTAAAGTGATCTGGAACTAGATTATACTTTTATCTTATTCCGTTGAAGGATTAGGGAGTAAATTGATAAATAAAGCAGGTAAGAGTTCATAAAATTGGTATTTAGTTATACAAGACGAGCTATAAGGTCTTAAAAAGTTTCTGGCATTAGCCACCCCCCATTAACACCCCCACCCCATTATTAGAGGAGGTGAATAAAATTGTAATTTAGTGTGTGTACAAGATCCAAAAACCTCAAAATATTTTTTTTACTTTATCCACCCCCACTCTACCGCCCCCCTATCTATCATCACCACCACCTCTATCGATGTGGGATATCGTTTTATGAGTTTTTGGGGTAGTCGATTTCAAATGTTATATTACTAAAGTTTCATAAACAATTATTTCCATATACAGATTTTTTTCTTTGTGAGAGACTTGGATGGAAAATCTGGATGTGGAAGTAGTGATTCCTTGGGCAGCAGTTTTTCTTTTAATGAAAAAGGTTAGATATTTTATCAATTTTCATAATTCATTTGCTATTTTTGGATTGATAAAAAATCCAGAGTTACTTGAATTCGTTTATAACTATAATTTTGAAAATTATAAACATATTTCAGAAAAACGGTTTAAATGAAGATAATATGTTTTTTCTTAATACCATTGTAAAGTAGATACATGTAAAAACCGCTGCCCAAGAAATCACTACTTCCACATTCAGATTTGCTATCCAAGTCTCTCACAACGAAAAAATCTTGTATGTCGAAATAATTGTTTATGGAACTTTAATAATATGATATTTGAAATCGTCCCCAAAAACCTATAAAACGATATCCCACATCGGTAGTGAGGTGGGAGTAGTGATAGAGGGGGGTGGTAGTGGAGATGGATGAAGTAAAAAAAACATTTTGAAGCCAGTGGTTCTTGTACACACACTATATCACAATTTTTTTTACCCCCTTTTATAATGGGGTGGGGGTAGTAATGGGTGTGGCTAATGCGAAAAATTTTTTGAGAGATTAGTTTCTCTTGTATATACTAAATACCAATTTTATGGACTTTTACCTGCTTGATTTTCCTATTTACCCACATTTACCCTAATTTACTCCCCAACCCTTCAACGGAATAAGATTAAAATATAATCTAGTTCCAGATCTTAAACGGTTCCAGAGTAATCTTACGCACAAAAAAAAGTTACGACAGACAGACCGACATACCGAAAGACAGACAGAATTTTTTTCTGCTCAAACTTAAAATCTCCACGTTTCATGATATTCTAAGCCTATTTGAACAATAATGATAAAAAAAAATTGTTGTTACTGTACTTCCACTGGATGTGGAAGAAATTATCCAAAAAAGGCAATTTTTAGTGGTTTTACTTTTATACAAATTAACAAATTATTAAAATGTTTTTTGATATATCTAGTTTCATTTATAATTTTATCCCGAGATGATAAGGAAAATAGCAGTAATTGTTTAAATTTTAAATGAAGCAATGGGCAGATCTAATCCAAAACTTCTCATGCCACTTGTTATTACACATGGAACAAATTAATACAATAAAATTAGTGTAGCCAGAGAATTCCCATTTTGACTTCACTATATTAAGAACAAATAAAGCTTTTGAAAGTATATTTTCCATTCCATTTTCCAAAAATCACTGGTTTTCGAGATATTTGAACTTCAATGTAATTTTTCAAGTAATAAAAATTGCATTTTTTTTTCATATGTACAATTTACAGTGTAAATTTAGTCGAACATACAACATAAACATGACGTAAAAACCGCTTCCCAAGGAATCACTACTTCCACATCCAGATTTCCTTTCCTGTCCAAGTCACTCAAAACGAAAACATTTTGTATGTGGAAATAATTGTTTATGTAACTTTAATAATATAATATTTGAAATCATCTACCCCAAAAACCCATAAAACGATACCCCACATCGGTAGTGGGGTGGGGGTGGTGATAGGGGGTGGTAGTGGGGGTAGATGAAGTAAAAAATATTTTGAGGTTTCTGATTCTTGTACACACACTAAACCACAATTTTTTTTCATCCCCTTTAATGATGAGATAGGGGTGGTAATGAGGGTGGCTAATGCCAAAATTTTTTTTGAGACCTCAATTTGTAAAATGGCCATTTTTTCTCAAAACTAATATCATTTACAGTTAAGTTCTAGTGAACACCTTTTACAGAACTTAGACATCTTTTTTATTTATCGAGAAAATGGCACCGGGAGTTTTAAGTGGGACACCTCGTATATTAAACTATAAATAATGGAGATAAATAGGTGAAATAAGTAAGTAAGAGTCCATAAAATTAGAATTTAGTATATGTATGAGAAGTCGAAGTCTCAAATATAGTGGGGGTGGCTAATTAAAAAAAAAAAAAAAAATGAAACATTGACTTCTCGTACATAGACTAAATCAGAATTTTATAGACTCTTAATTGCTTGCTTTATCTATTTATCCACATGTACTCCCAAACCCTTCATCGCAATAAGATCAAAATATAATCTATAGTTCCAGATCTCGTTATAATGTACCAAATTTCAAGTCAATATCAGAAACCGTTCCAGCCCTACTGAAAATGTTGGATAGAACCTGATTAAACTTGATACACTTTAAATCAGGTACTTAGAGGATTCTATCGCAAGCGCTGTAAAATTATAAAATTTCTACCAGGTTTAATACAGTTTTACGATTTATCGGTTCCATTACCGGATTTTACGTATTTATTTTAATCGGGTTTTATATGAATAGCAACTATATTGGGATGTATCAGGTTATTTTGATGAGTTTCTTACAAGGATGTATATGTTGGACCTTTTTATACGGTTGAATACAAAAATTGTCTTTTATATTCAAACTTTGTTTTATCAGTAAACAAACAATTTAAAAAATATTATTTTATCAGTCATTTCCAAAGCTTTTTTTACAAGGCGGTATATGTGAAACTTATCGTATGCGGTTAAATAGTGCAAATAATTTTCTACTTTTTATGCAATTGTATCAGTAAAATACCTGTTCAGAAAATATTACTTTTAGTTAGCTTTTTACGCCTAAATTATTTCACTTTTTATTTAATTTTAACCTATCGAATTGTATCAGGTATTTCTGAAGACATTTTTATAAGAACAAATATGAAATGTTGATACCTCATTGGTTCATCGTGACGACATTGATTTGTACTTTCATTGGTCCATTTTTAACGGTCAAGCCAACCACAAGGCTTGTGTTCTCTCATATGTCAAAATGTGCGATATAGCATAGCCATAGACGCGAACTATGTTGTATAATATTCCACAAATTATACTTATCAGTTATCCTTAATATAATATATCTCAAAATCTTTTTGAGTAGTGCAAAGTGTTCGTGTTACGGTCATTTTGAGAAACATATTTTTGTGATGGAGATCGCTGAAAAGTACCCGTATGCGCGATATCTGACAGACAATTATTTTGAGGTTGTGTCCATGAATCATATAGAAAACTTTCATCCAAAACAATATAAAAATGTTAAGATATTCCATTCCATTGAAGAGTATTTCGAGGGTGAAGTAATTTATTTTGGAGCAGGTAACTAATTATTTAGAATAAGTATTAAGAGCACTTCTTGGTATTACTGATGTTGGTCTTGTATTATCAAAGAGTAGGTACTAATAATTCTTTAATATAATGATAATTGCCGCGAGACAAAAACATATGCCAGAGAAATCTGAATAAAAATTCTGAAACAGAAGTACCAAGTGTTCTTACTACTTAAGGCGAGTTTATAAAAAAGTCCCAGTCCTAACTTAGCCTATCTTAGTCTTAATTTTTCCCTAAAACATATCTGATGTCTTAAGACTGGTTTATCAAAACTGGCCTTTGTCCTAAGTTGATCGTAAAATAGATACACGAACTTTTCACGCCAATTGGAATTAATTTCTAATCTATTCTGTGGTATTAGCTTCTAGGAAAAATTAACTTAAAAATTTTAGGTTAAGTTAGGACCAAGACAGGATTAGGACTTTTATAAACAGAATACGGGTAACCTGTACATTTAACTTTTTAGGTAAAAAATTAAGACTAAGATAGGCTAAGTTAGGACTAGGACTCTTTTTATAAACTCGCCTTTATACTATTTAATGTTTCATCAGGAACCTACCGCATACTCAGTTGAATTAATTATAAATATTTCTCATAATTGTATGCGTTTTTGTGGGAATGATATTTTATTGCTATTAAGAGATATATTACTTTATTCAAGTGATTTTTAATTTTGTATTTTTGAATAGGTAAATCGAAAAGAAGAATGCAATGATCTATTCTTATAGTAAATAAATATCTCCATACACGTTACACAATGCTATTAAATGTTCCTTTTTAATGTTCATTTCTTTTTAATATTTTAAACAGATTCTGAAAAAGAGCTACTATCCAAGATATCATACAAAAAAGAGTGAAATACACCAATGGAAGATTATTAAACACCGACTGTGAAGACATGACCTCAGACGAAATCGTTTCAAAAACAACTGAAGTAAGTACCTATTTAATATTATCATTGTGAACGTACCATTTATAATAACATAAGTTTAAAATTCATATGGGACAAAGGAATGGGTAATGGATATTCTAAATTACTTTTAAGCCAGGAAAATGAAATTTTGTGATCGCCAGTTTTACTGAACTCTATTTTAAATTTTAGATATCTAAACTATAACTTTGTTCGTTTTAAATAGATTGAATCCACTACACACAAAATACTTAATTTCATTGATTAATGAGGATAAATTCAGGGGCGTAGCGAACCAACTTTTTTGGGGGGTTATTTTTCAAATTTGCCAACTTCATAAGACTTAAAAAACTAACTCTGTAAATAATTAACACGTTGACTGCCATCTCGGTTTATATGACTGAGGTTTTTATTGTCTACGAGGCCAACTCGGTCCATAAGACCGAGTACTTATATTTGCCCTGCGGGCCAATTCGGTCTATAAGACCGAGTCATGTTCTTGGGATATCTGGATCTTTTCGGGATCTCGGAATCTCCCAGCGACTCGGTCCAGCACACTTCTATCATTATAAATAGACCGGCAACTAACTTACATCTCGAATTTTCAACTTTTGCCAAGTTTCACCGACATAAAAATTGACGAACGGGGGGAAAAAATTTCAATAAAAAGTGACAACTTACTTCTCGAATTTACAACTTTTACCCAACTTTTCCCAAGTTCTGCTGAAATAAAAGTTGATGAGCGGGGAGGAAAAAATCTTTTGAAAAAATTTCAATTAAAACTGACAAACTTCCAACTTTTGCCAAGTCTGACAATGTATGGGGTATACTTTGTCCTTCGCTACGTCCCTGGATAAATTTACTTGTCACCATAATAAATATTTGTCATCAAAGGAAATCCTCTGATTATGAAATTCAATTCAAATTATTTTTTATTTCAGATTCACATAAGTGTCTCCAAATATGTATATCCAAATTGGTGACCGATAAAATCACACCCGAATAATTTACATCTAGCAGTGATCCTGTTAAAGCAAGCGCCTATCATTATACAAATCTAGGTATAACATAAATTTTTATTATATATAGTATTTCATTTTAGTACTTGGTTGAACTCAAACTACATACATATTATTTTCAGTGATGCATTGTGTTCCAAATTCTTAGTCGTAATAGGGAACTTGCCCAAAAAATAAAATTGATTTAAAATACTCAAAATTGTAAACTAACAGACACAGACAACAAAAAATTTTAAAAAAAATCTTCCAGAAATATAAGCGATTAAAATCTGCCGGATTTTACCCACTCCTGAAACGTGACGTCAGATGGAGAAAGTCTGATGACGGCGTCAGGCGATACCGATTCTGCTTTGGCTTTGATAATTCCGCATACGCATTTGTCAGAAACAACTAGCAGTGAACACAACCTAACCTAAAACTTAAACGTATTCGTTGAAAAAACATCTTCAATATTCTGAAATATCACAAAATGCTACTTTTGATTCGTTCGTGCCGAGCCGAATTTTCGAATTTCGCTGTGCAATTTACGATCAGGTTTATCTGGACGTCGCGACATTGTACGGCCATCCCAATGGTGTTTTTCGAAAAATATGAACATGCCAAGATTGCATGTTTTTGCAATTTTTTCGGCTTTGAAGTGTAAGCTGTTTTTGCTATTTTTCGTAAATATCTCCGGAACGGTGGGAGTTGGCTCGAAATCTTTTGCTACTATCAGAATTTTGAATTTTTTTTTCATTTCGGAGATAACTACTGAAATGTCGGTCATGTACGACAAAAAATCGCAAATTTTGAGCTTCAATTTTTTAATCTTGGCTCCTACGCCATATTGTCACTGTAATTAATCTGTAATTAACTAAAATCGATCTCATATGCGATGTTCACTTCATATCATGTACTACTTTGACGCTCCGTTAATATCGGCCCTTCGAAACAAAGGTTTCTGAGAAAAATTATTTTTTTAAGATTTACGTACACTATAGGAAAACGTGTAGTTTCCTACATTTCCTCGAATATCTCTATAATTATCATTATTTCGAAAAATTTGTACAGCTTATGTAAAGAGGATTGATTGAGCTTTCCAACACTTTTTTATTTTTTCTCTAACATAAAAAACAAACAAATATGCGGACGTGTCAAAGCCAACCGCCGCTCAGTCTATTAATTAGGGTGAAGATGTATACCGCTCGGCTAAAGTACGTCATCTGTGGGACACTACGCGAGACTAGTTTCTCGATCTGACGTCACAGTGCTTCTTGCGAGGATCTCAACATTCTCAACTTTAATAATTTATTGCAAAGTAAGTACTGCTATTTAAATGCTGATATTCGGTGTGGGTGTTTTTCTACATAAACACACACTTTAATGAAATTTTTAAAAAATGGGCAAGTTCCATATTGAAAAATGTCCTCATCTAATAAATAGGTACCCAGTTAATTCATCTGTGTTGTGGTAAAAAATAGGGGAATCTGCTGTTGATAGCATTTTGTAAATTGACCGGATGGACAGTTTTATGACTAACAGGAAGAAGAGTTTGGAATATAGCATATCTTTAAATATTCGATAGTAGCTAACAGAATATTTTTCTAAATGCATTTTTCATTATGGGAACTAATAAAAAGTATTTTGAGAGATATTAAATGCTTTTAACCTCCCTACTATTATAAGTTTTGAATCCAGTGCATAACAATATACAATTTTTGGTTTAGATGGCGATGCCTACAAACATGATGTGGAAGCTGAAGGAGCGAGACCCACTGGTACCAATGAGAATATAAATGAAAAATAAAATAACATAACTTTTTAATTATCTATGTTTATTTTAGATACTGAGGCTGATAATTAAAGATTTTTAAACACTGCTTAAGTTTTATTTCTCTTTTCACTTATAACACGTTCTAGTTGTAGTGTGTGCTGTAGAAATTTGATGGAACATATTTGGTCAAAATTGAAAATGAACGGATGTGTAGTAGAACCAAAAGCTTTGCTTGTTACATATAGGGCTCACAGGAAGTTGAAATATGTTTTATTTGGTCGTCCCCAAGAGCAAGCCCAATTAAACAATAATTCATCATTTAAATTTTTCTTATAGAGAGAAGTAAAGGTGTAAAATAAAGGTGCATACATAAGTTATCAAATAAAAATGTAGGTAGGTCAACAAAATCCGAGCTATAAAAGTTTGTTGATCTGTTCTTTACAAAATGTCAAAAATCACTTTTCTATATGTATATAAAAAAAATATGAATTTGAATCTCCACAGCCTCAAAATATCTTTTTCTAGCTATTTTTAATGTCTTCAGATGAATCTAAAAATATTGCAATATCTGAGATTGTTGCTTATGAGCTTTTTATGCATATTCACGTTCCCATTTTTGATGATAATACACCAATTTTTTACCGCACCGGCTGTCAGTCAATAAAATGTTTAACCTCTTAAAAATTTTTCAGGTATTCCATTCTTTTCCCGAATATAAGTACAGTGTGAAACTATATGGGGTACAGCACTCTTGTAAACTTTTTTGTTTGCCGAGAAAAAGTCATTCTTTATAAAAAGTTTTGCTTGTCTTAAGAAGTCATAAACGGTTGTTAAACTTAATATTAATTATACTGAATATCTAAAAATTAAAAAAATATGAAATGGACTTTAAGCAAACTACCTTTTTTACATTTTTATTAAACGTTTTATTTACTTAACAAAGTTATTGCAATTTTGAAGAAAAGCTTTAGTTTCAAAATAAGGAAATAACAATTTTCAAAAAAGCATTTTATTCAGTTGAGTTGAAAACTATTTCACATGTAGACCTCCTACAAGCACATATTTTTCTAAATTCTTCATAGATAGGTGAAGTCACATCTTCATTTATGGTTGCAATAGCATCCACAATTTTTCAATATAGTTAAAATGGCAATTTTTTTTTTTGATAATAATTATATCCTTATATTGCCACTAATCTCCGTATTTAAGCTTTTCTTCATAATTGAACAAATTTTGTTAAATAAAATTTTCAATAAAAATGTATATAAAAGGTAGTTTGCTTAAAGTCGATTTCATATTTTCTAATTTTTAGAATACCCTGTATAATTTATCTTAAGTTTGATAACTGTTTATAACTTCCTAAGACAAGTAAAACTTTTTATAAAGAATGACTTTTTCTCGGCAAATCAAAAATAAGAAAGTTTACATGAGTACGGTACCCCATCTAAGGACACACTGTATCTATATGGTCCAATGGGGAAAACCGGTCGATTCTACTGTATACGACCTGATAGAGATTTCCTTGAATTAATTGGTTCAATTTTATATATACTATAGCAGGTATTTAACCGTGAAACCTGATAAAACGTTATATAGGTATTTAAGCCTTGAGCCTGATAAAAAATATTTGCCAGGTTATATGGGGAAATCCAGTTGGTAATTCCATATACGACCCTATAAAAAAAATGTTAAATTATTCAGATTAAATTTTATAGATAAGTCTACAGGTATTTAACGTTTAAACCTGATAATGTGTTATATAGGTATTTAGTTGTTGAACCTGGTAAAACAGTTATTTACCAGGTTGAATGCGACTTTGACTGTTACACTAACCGCATACAGTCAACATACAACCTCATTGACTGAACCTGGTACATCCTGATGATTTTAATTTTACCAGGTTCTATATCAAGATTTTTAGTAGGGAGAGTAATCATGCGCACAGAAAAGGTACAGACAACAATTTTTTTTTTGCTCAATCTTAAAATCTCGATGTTTTATATTTATCGTTACGTAAACATTTAGCTAGTGCACTAAATGAGATGATATTCAAAGCAAGTTATAATTTTATTATTATCTCTATTCTCTGTTTTCTATCTATGTTCAGAGAACGAATCACATCTCCGGATAATTCTCCTATATTTTCGAGAAGGTCTTTTTCTTGAGGTAAATGTGTTGAAATCGTCCCTCCCATCTTGGTTTATAATTTTGGTTGACCATGCTTAAAATTTTGTCTCTTCTAAAAGTATTGCAATGAAAACCTATTGTGAATAATCAGTATATGCCATACTAGTTTCTGATTCTTACCTGGATTGCATTTTAAGGAAAAATACCAAATTATCAATTATTATAAATACGCTCTCGCCAAGAAATAACTGGTATTATTTATTTTCAAACAAGAAGAATATCTACAAGCAAATAACACATTTTCAACTACATACAATTATTGGCAACGTTGTCGGAGGCGAACACAATTCTTAGGCATATCGTAATTATACAAATGGAGTCGAAATTGTATTTTAAACATTGGGATGCGAAAGATTGTGGTTGACTGGATAAAATTCGTATAAAATGTGTATGAGAAATTCTCTGGGTTGCTCATTATAAATAGGACATAAGAATATAATATCAGTGGTTAAAGTTTATCTAGCCGTTTTCATTATGGCGGAGTCCTGGGCGCCTTATACGCTCGTGGAGGCGAAGATGATAGCTAGGCACGTATATATATATATATATATATATATATATATATATATATATATATATATATATATATGTTGTTTCTTAGGTTTTCGCGGGTGTTAAATGAAAGGTTGTTGTGCTTCCGGGTGTTTTCCCGCGTAGTTGACAGGCTCCTGCTGGGGCCACGGTTGTCTAAACGACGTTTCGGCAGAATCCCATCTGCCATCTTCAGGTTCTCGCTGAAAGCTGCCTACTGCTGCTCCTCGTTGCTCGAACTGAACAGTTCAGTTCGAGCAACGAGGAGCAGCAGTAGGCAGCTTTCAGCGAGAACCTGAAGATGGCAGATGGGATTCTGCCGAAACGTCGTTTAGACAACCGTGGCCCCAGCAGGAGCCTGTCAACTACGCGGGAAAACACCCGGAAGCACAACAACCTTTCATATATATATATATATATACATGGAATAAATCTCAGATCTACATCCATAATAAGTTCTAACTTCTTAATAGTGGATTGAAAGGACAGCTTATGATTTACTATGAAGATTGTCACCAGAAACTATAACTGCCGATTTTTATGCATTGATATTTAAGCAATATCTGGTAGAAAACTGTCTGCATGTTACCAGCATGAAAATGGAATTGACAATATTTCAATCATTTAGCAAAATCGGAAGTATTAAAATAAAAAGTATCGGCCTTAAAATTAATCCTTGTGGAACACCAGATCCCAATCTACTAAAGCCAAAGGCAGAGTCATTGGCAACAATTCTCTGCATCTTGGAGGAGAAATATGATCGCAGAATGGATTAAGTACATTTTCAGTAAACTCACAGAATTTTAGCTTCGATAACATTGTTCTATGTTCAATGGTATTAAACGTCCTAAAGCAATCATAATTTTAGTTACTCTTCACTTCAATTAGTTTCTGCAAATCTCGGTACACTTTATTTACATTGAAGTACACACGAAAATGCGGGCTCCGAAAAATTATGAAACTTCAGTGAAGAGTCGAAATTTTCTATCTATAGACAAATATTTAGGTTTCAGCCAAAATGTTTAAAAAAAGTTTTCTTTTCATTCACACTTAAGAACGCTATATAATACAAGATAAGTAGCTCAGGGTTCAAGAAGTAGTACTTTAATTAATTATAGAGTAAAATATTTTTTTCATACGCCTTCGGAATCGGCATCTGCCGAGAGCAGTTATTAAATATTTAAACACAAGTTACACCTATAATAGGTAATTTGTTTACAGAAACCTCGTGCATAATTTCATAAAGTCGTCGTCGGATAAATTTTATTGACTACAATGTACAAATAAAAATTACTTATATAATAAACAGGCCTGTGAGTATACGCATCAGTAGTGAACGGATATCTATCGTTATAGTTATAGTGATAGTGACTCGAGACGAGATATTTGATAAAAATATCAGCCAAACATGTGTGTGCCATAACAGTTTAACGTTATCAAATATAATTTAATAACTATTTTTATACACTATATTTCTTATAATTACGAAATATTAATAATCCACAAGTGTTTTAGACAAAGATAATCGCTAGATAGCGTATCTCGGCTTTGTATTAAAAGTCATGCATGGAAATTTAAAATGAAACTTGACTGCTTAAGAAGAAGTAAACATTTTATTTTCCCTAATTTCAATAGAAATTTTAACAGGAATTAAATTCCATATCCTGTTTTCAAATTCTTCAAAGACTTATTGGACAACTTTAAGTCCTGTGTAGGTAAAGTTGGTCTAGCATATTTTTTACTACTTATCACTGATAAGAATACCAATACGTTTTATCTAAAAAGTATTGTTAATTTGTAGATGAAAATGATATTGCCAGTCTATAGTTGTACAACATGGACCAAGGTGTACGGGAAACCAGGGAGACAAATCCAAGGGAAAAAGCATCTATCTTATCGATCATAACATTCTAGTAAGTTTCGTTAATTAATTTGATAATTGCTTTTGTAAATAGTTCCTTGCTTTGAAAAATATTGATTTTAAAACGAAGCGGTTATATAAAACGTGGTTTCTTGGAATAAAGAAATTATTTAAAATGAAGATATTTTTTAATTAATCCATTTATTAATAAATGCAATCAAACTTCAAAATGATGTGTTTTGTGTTAGGTTTTGCAATTACTTTGTACAATAATTGAGTACTTATCTTATTAGTAATTATTATACGTATGGTCCATTCGAACTATTTATAAGGATACATACAGTCCTCTTCGTATGTAGTGTTATTGCGTAATATCCGATTTTTAGATAATTTATGATTCAATAGTTGAAAACAATACAAATATAAGGTGGTCATATAGATTGACAACAATGACTTGTTGATAAATTAAATTTAGGTTTCGAAGTTGTACTGCGATATATATATTTTCAATAAATGTAATTGCAATGACTGAGTATTGAGTACTACTACCGACATACTGCAAAATAATGTCACCATTTATAGATTAGATTTAATCAATATTTTAACAGAGGGAGTCTACTATTTAACTTTTAACTTTACCTACTTTATCTTATTTGATGTTTTGTTTGTGAGACTTCTTACATTTATATCACGAAGTCATGCAACTGGTATTTCCCCGAAAGACATTAAAAATTTAAAATTTTGATGTTGAGAGAAAAAGTGTATACAGTTACTGATGAAAAATAAAAAGAAGTGTTATCAATAAGATAAGCTTAATCGCGCTTCAAGGCTCTCAACATCCCCCCCAGCAAACCAAAACACATCGTTTTAATATCATAATATCGTGGTTTTTGCAACAATGACGACTTCATTCTTGTTTGCAACCATGTGATAATGCCGCCACAGTGACGCTAAACGGCCGCACTCAGGCACGTTAAAAGTGAGTTACTTATTTTTCATTTCTCAGGCACATCAGCACCCACTCATTTGCAATATAGACATGATCATAAAATTACTTTTAAAATAAATAAAAAAGATCTATTTTACAACAAATAAATCTACTTTTATATTACGAAAAAATAACTCCATTGAAACTTAAAAATCACATTAAAGATTTATATTTTATATTCGATTCCAATAAATAAATTATGAATTTTGAATAAATATGTTTCTTAATAATGAATCTTTTATTGTTGTTTTTTAACGAAGAAAATTATTTCATCAAAGTCGACTGACATTTTGTACATAGTGTGTGATTTACATTCTGAACAACTTTTCTTCTTATTCTTTTTTTTTTTTATTTTGGAAAATAAAGTTATAATAACATTATTTCTTAAATATTCGTTTACAAATCACTCTGTTTATCTAAAATTATTCCATTGCATTATGTATATCTATACATATATAATTAATTATATCAGTTTTTTCGCGTACGGGGAACAGGTGATACACGTTTCCGAAGCGCTGTAATAAATCGGTTAAATAGCGGGTTTTAACTAAATATTAATTGTGATTTTATACACTACTGTGAAATCAAGGGATTAGTGCATAATAATTATGAATAATGATTCCCCGGGGACTTGGAAATCCCTTAATAATAATAATTCAATGGTAGTACATTATGATAAAACAAATTATTCTAGTGAATTAGTCGATCTTACAAAGGTAGCGGATGTCAGTATGGATGAGCCAGATAAGTCTAATATTAATTCTGATAATACGGCGAGCCGCTCTCTAGAGAAGGTGGTAAGCGATAGCTCACAACAAAAAACACAGAAGGTTTTTAAACTTAATAATATCCATTTGTACGGTAAGTCTTTTTATGTTTATATTGAAAGCACGGTCAAAAACGTAGGTCGCCTTCATCCGATGTTTATTGGACATATTTTGTTGAGAAAATTGCATATTGCTAATGTGATCTCAATAAACAGCATAGGGAGTAATAGAATTCGAGTCATAATGAAAAGTGCGGTCGATGCTAACAATCTCGTTAATAATAAACAATTAGAATCAGAGAATTTACGTGCATTTATACCTGATCATTTGGTTGAAAAAAAAGGCTTAATACGATCAGTGGACACTAGATTTGACGAGAACTACATAAAAGAAAATATCCAGAGTTCTAGTCCAGTTAATCATGTTAGAAGACTTAACCGAAAAATTTCTATTGATGGCGCTGATAAATGGATCCCTAGACAGTTAGTTATTATTTCTTTTGAGGGGAATATTCTTCCCACTTATGTCGTCATAAACAGTGTTCAATTCACCGTTGAGCCCTGTATTAGTAAAGTGGTTCAATGTTACAAATGTTTAAAGTATGGGCATGTTTCTAATCAATGTAGAAGTACCAAAACTTTATGTACTAAGTGTGGTAAAGAAAGACTAGAAGAACATAACTGTGAACCTGAGGATATATACTGTATTTTTTGTAAAAATAATTCCCATGATTCAATATCCAAAAAGTGTCCTAACCATGAAAACCAAAAGAAAATAAAGGAACAAATGTCCTTAAACAATATTCCTTATGTAGATGCAAAAAATATGATAAATAATTCTTTCTCCTCTATTCTATGCAACAATAGATTTAATTGTTTAGAGAATGAACAAGAATTTCCCCCTCTCCCGAAAATTAATTCTCAACCCAATTCTAAATTTTCGCTGTCGCAACCATCAACTAGCTCGCATAAGTTTCAACACAATTCTTCAACTCAGGCACCCAAAAAGCGGAGAATATCGTCTCCATCATCCCCGCAAGTACAGACTGAAAATATGTTTCCTTTTAGGTTTGGGCCTAGTAAAGCTCTCCCGCCCAATAATATCAGTCCTAATTATAACCCAGCTAGAATTACCAATAAAGTATCAGATTATCTTACACACTGTATAGTATCAATTTTTAATACAATTAAAGATGTCGATGAATTCAAACATTTGAATTTTAGTTTATTTAAGTCTGAATTCGATAGGATATTGGAGGGTGTCCTTAAAAACTATGACTAATGGTTGTTACAAATCAAAATTTAAATATTATGCAATGGAATGCCCGATCAGCCATTGCAAATAAAGCTAATCTAAATAAATTTTTAATTGATCAAAATATTCATATCGCTTTGATAAGTGAAACCTGGTTTAAACCAAATCAACCTGTGAATTTCCCAGGTTTTAACATAATTCGTAGAGACAGAATAGATGGACGAGCCGGAGTAGCCATATTAGTTAAAAAACAGTTTTCGTTCAAAGAAATATCCTTAGATACTAATATGTATAATCCTGACATTCTAGTATGTGGCATAACAATGGAAATTAATCAATCCCCAATTTCTTTCATATCATTATATAGACCCCCTAATATTACTACTCAGTGTAGCGATTGGATTAACATTTTCAAACAATTCTCTCATCCTGCTATAATTGGAGGCGATTTTAATGCCCATAGCAACCTCTGGGGTTCCTCAAAAAATGACCAAGTAGGAAGACAATTAATTAACTGTATAGAGGACAGAGATTTTGTTGTATTAAATAATGGTGACAGGACCAGACTTTCGGCTCCCAATGCGATTAAATCTGTAGTAGACATATCAATGGTTACGTCATCCTTAGCCTCGCAAATGAACTGGAAAGTTTTTTCAGACAATCTTGGATCAGATCATTTCCCGATCATAATAGAGTACGCAGCTAATATAAAATGCCGAAATATCATATTCCCCAAGAATAAGTGGAACACTGACAAAGCTAATTGGAAATTATATGAGTCAAGCCTGGAAAATGTCTTCCAAACCCCCCCCAAGGGGTTGAATCCTGTTGATAAGTATCGTTTCCTTATCGAAAACATTAATACCGCTGCTGAAAGATCCATTCCTGCTTTTAAGCCTTTTAAGGTTAAAAAACGCCCTCCCCCGCCATGGTGGGATGATGAATGTGAACAAATGTTGAAAAAAAGAAAAGATATCTTGAAAATATATAAGCAAAATAGCTCGATGGACAATTTTATTACTTGCAAAAAAATAACTGCCATATCAAAAAAAATGTTTAAATCTAAGGCTAAGGAAAATTGGAAACAATATTGTGAAAACCTTAATGGGTCCACCCCATCTAAAGTATTATGGACACATGCAAAAAAATTAAAAAGGATTCCTATAAATATTGCTACCCTTCCTTGTTCCGACTTGTGGATGGATGAATTTTTTAATCTAGTTGCCCGACCTAGTGTCTCGAATAACGATCCAAAAATTAATCCTGAACCAATTCAGGGTAATTTTTTCTCTCAACCTTTTACAATTTTCGAACTTAATCTTGCTATCAAAACCGCGTCCAATACAGCACCAGGATATGACGAAATTAAATACCCAATGTTATCCCACTTACCAAATAACGCGAAACATTTTCTATTAGACATTTTTAACGACATCTGGCTTAAAGGTACTGATCTAGAGACTCTTAAAAAAGTCGTCATTGTTCCTATTTTCAAATCAGGTAAAGACCCTGAGCTGGCTGACTCTTACCGTCCAATATCTTTGTTGTCGTGCGTACTTAAGACTCTGGAACGTATTATAAAAAATCGTTTAGAATGGTGGTTGAGTAACAAAGTTCCATTGCCTCATTGTCAGTTTGGATTTAAGAAAGGGTTGGGTACACTGGACGCAGTAACCTACTTGGTTACAGATATCCAAAATAATTTTTCAAATAATACATACCTAGGAACTCTTTTCTTGGATATTAAAGGGGCTTATGATAGTATAAATTTAGATATTCTTTACAACGAACTAATAAAAATGTCCATTCCAAACCATACGGCGTACACAATCACTAATTTATACAAAAATAGAACTATTTATATAAGAGGATTCGACAATAAAAAACATGGATATAGGGTAAGTTCCATCGGATTACCCCAGGGCTCAGTCCTTAGCCCTATTTTGTTCAATATTTATACGGCCGGTTTACACAATTATATAAATACCTCTTGTAGCATCATTCAATATGCAGATGATTTTTGTTTTTATACTATACACAAAAAATACGACACCTGCATTAATAAGCTAAGTAATACCGCTGGGCTCCTGCAGAATTGGTTCTTTGATTATGGATTCGAAATTTCCGTTGAAAAATCGGTGACGAGTATATTTACAAGACACAATACCCCTCATATAAATGAATTAAAATTAGGTAATCACTCCTATCCTTATAAAAATCAAATTATGTATCTGGGCATTACTTTAGATAAAAAGCTGAATTGGGGTACTTATATAGACCATATTGTAGCCAAATGTGAAAAAGGCATTAATTTCTTAAAAATGATCTGTAAAACATGGTGGGGCGCTGACCCTAATACACTTATTCTATTTTACAAGTCGTACATTCGTTCAATTATAGATTATGGTTCCACCTTATATGGATCCGCTAGTAATTCCGTTTTAAAACGCATTGACACTGTACAGAACAAAGCTTTGCGTATCTGCCTGGGTTCCATGGGATCGACCCCGCTAGTTCCATTACACGCCGAAGCTACAGAACAACCCCTGATGCTTCGCAGACAACTTCTTAGCGAGAAATATATTCTAAAAGCCGAATATAAAGACTTGTCGATTGTGACTAAGATATCGCACCTAAACACACAAGATTTAACAAATAAGTATTGGTCCAAAAGAAATTCCCCTCCCCTTTGCTCTGGATACCGTGAAGTAAGTGGACAGTTAAATCTACTCCTCAAATATTCAGATATATCATATCTAAACCTGGAGTATCTCGAACTATTTTATAAACCTCATATTTTAATCCCATCTTACTCAGAAATCACCACTGAGAATAATTTGATAGCAAACAACTTAAAATTTATATACTCCAGTCATTTGCACATATACACTGATGGCTCCAAAATTGAGAAATATACGGGATGCGCCGTTTACATTCCATCTGAAAATTTCTAACTGAAAATTAAATTAGAACCTCGTACAACAGTGTTCGTGAGTGAAGCTATTGCTATATTGGAAGCTTTATATTATGTGGATCGCAACAAAGTTCAGCGAGCAGTAATTTGGACGGACTCCTTAAGTATCTTACTTAACTTAAAATCAGCCTTAATTAATGATCACAGAACTAACAGTTACATTCTCAGAATACTACTACATCTTTGTAAGTTGCATAAAAGCGAGGTTATTGTTGATTTTATCTGGGTGAAGGCTCATGTGGGGATCACTTGTAATGAGCATGTGGATAATCTCGCCAAGGTGGGTGCAGTGACAGGCAGAAACCTCAAGTTTAAGGTGTGTTTATCGGATCTTTTGAACTCATCAAAAAATAATATAATTATTAAATGGGGTGAATATTATGAACAATTCAAAATTGACAATCCAAACAACCGTTATACGCAAATTGAGGATAGTGTCCCTAAGGTTCCTTGGTTTAGACATTTGGCAGCAAACAGAAAGTTTATCACCACCATCTCCAGACTAAGATTTGGCCATGCTTGTTATGCGCAACATTTGAAGAGAATTGGGGTTGTGGAATCAGATATATGCACAGCATGTCATATTGTTTGTGACTTGGATCATATTTTTTTCGGGTGTTCATGCCATTCTGGAGCTACCGATGAACTTATTAAGGGTTTATTGAAATTGAAGATTTCTCTGCCCACTAATCTGTTACACATATTGTCGCTTAAGAACGTACGTATATACAAGGAAATAATGAATTTTCTGAATAACATCAACTTGCTGCTATAAAGAACATAGATTAGATTCGTATCCTTATGTTTTACCTTTTGTGTATTATACCTTCTATCCGTGGCCTTTACCTGTGTGTCTATTTATCAATGCTCTGATGGGCCCCTGAGCAAGAAGAGTGTAACCCTGTCCTTCCCCCGTTGTTGATCGTCTATTAATTTTCCTTCAAAATCGTGTTAGGTTAGTTTCGTATAGTGTATTTCATTGCTTTTATTTTTAGTTGCAGTTTGTATCCCCCTTTTAAAATTATGTGGCTGGCTAATGGATCCCACGTCCAATGCCAAAAAAAAAAAAAAAAAAAAAAAATTATATATGAGAATAATTTTGGGTCAACAAATATTTGAGAAATAATTAATTATTTTCCAAAATGAAAAAACAAATCAGGAGAAAGGTTGTTCACAATATACTGTGTATATATATAAAATGTCAGCTGACTTTGATGAAAAATTTTTTTCAACAAAAAAATAATAAATAATACGCAATATACGACCTTTGGGGGAGCGAGACCATGCCCCACGTGAGGGCGCCACACCCCAGCGGGCACCGCGACGCGAGCCTAATATAATCAATGAACTAAAGAAACAACACACTCAATAGCAATAAGTGAGACCAATATCATAATTATGTAACCCGCCGTACTGTCTGTCTCTTTTTATCCCATTGGAATAAATGAGTAAAACTCGGATCACAACAAATAAAATTTATTTATTTCAATTTTATGTAAGTAACGCAAAAAAATATTTGAAAATTTTTAGTGTTCAAACAAGCTTAGAATATCACAAAACGTCGAGATTTTAAGTTTGAGCAAAAATCTGTTTAAAAGGAAAGCTTTAACAAAAAAGTATTTTGTAAATTTACATTCCAAAAAGGGAGGCGCCTGTCAAAATTTCGCACGAGGGCCCTTGAGAAAATAAGGCCGGCCCTGACAATATAGGGAATCAATTTATTCAAAATTCATATTTTTTATTTTAGTAGCTTACTTCAGAAAAAATTCTGAAATTTTACAGAAAAAGGTATATTTTACATTCGTTTTACTTACAACACATGTAGTAGAGCGGGAGCTAGGTGGTTTTTCGGCAGCTCATCGTTTTATGAACTTTGAAATATTTTTATGGTTTAATGGATGATAACGATTCATAAAATCGACCGCCAGAGCGCGGCACCTCCTGTCAGGAGCGACACGAACACTGTTTAAAAATCAGTAAAATCATGTCATCGTTACAAGGCTCATTTTTTTGTGTGTACACATTTTATGTTTAGAATGAATAAAATAAGATCGCCAGAAAGTGTGGGCCGTCAGGAGGCGCAGCCAGAAAGGTAGTAATGATACAATACATCTGAGACACGGTACGGAGTCAAGTTAGCCGAAAGTGTTAAATTCCTGTATATTTAAGAGCCTATGGTACTTTTGTTGACACTAAGAACTTTACGGGGAGGCTATTCTATTGTTGAAGGAACTTATATTTACGTTTTAAAAAGGAGCCAGAACTTGTAACGATGAGTTTAGAGTTCTGAGATGAAATATGCGAAAAAAAATCCAATTTTCTTAAAAAATCCTAAACATTTTCTTTCTGGCTAGCCTTACTGACGGGAGTTTCTTTCTGGTAATTCTTTTCTGTGTTCAAAACATTTACTTAAACATGCTCAATCTTAAAAAAGTTTGTAACGATCATGTATAACTCCGTTTTTTTACCTCTTTGACCTGTCTGGTTGCGCCCCTCATGGCCCACACTTTCTAGCGATCTTATTTTATTCATTCTAAACATAAAATGTGTACACACAAAAAAAAATTGGTTTTGTAACGATGATATAATTTCACTGATTTTTATATCTTGAACCATGGCCAACTCGACCGGCTATGCCAGAAGTCTATTTTGTCGTTATTTAAGTCCGATAGAATTAATCAGCGCATAGAAAATGCTTGTAACGATGAGTGTCCGAAAAAGCCACTTAGCTCCCGCACCATAGTAACCTCCCACAATAAAATTGTGGGAGGTTACTACAATTAGTCCAAAATTGAAAATCTTCACGTTTTGAGGTCCCAGGAACTCAAAAAAGTGGTTTTTGAAAAAGATATAGGTACCTTTCCTTATCATTACACCTATCCCAAATTTTAAAGAATATAGATTTTAACAGTTTGAAATTACGCGCTGTAAACTAAATTTTGTGTAAGACGCCACATCATTGCACTGTGCATCCTCAACTGTAAGCAAAGAAGTGGCTACTTCATAACAGTCTATAACATAGCGCCCTCTTCAGGATACACTTTTAAGTTGAATAGTTCATACGTTATACGGCTGATGGACTTCTTCAAATTTTGTTCTGCTGTTGTTAAATTTTGCATTATACAATTTAATATATTGACTTGATATTTGGTACACCTATGTATTATAATGAGATCTGGAACTAGATTATATTTTGATCTTATTCTGTTGAAGGGTTGGGGGTTAAACTGGGTGTAAATAGTTAAATCAAGCAAGAAAGATTCCATAAAATTGGTATTTAATACATATAAGAGAAGCTAAAGTCCCAACATTTTTTTTGGCATTATCACTCTCATTACTAGCTCCACCCCATATTAAAAGGGATGAAAGAAATAAAATTGTGATTTAGTGTGTGAGGACCAAAGGGCTCAACATGGAAATGTTGAAAGTAAAAGGAATTTTACTTTGAAACTTTTTTGTTCAAATAGGCTTAGAAACTCATGAAACGTCCAGATTTTAAGTTTGAGCAAAAAAGAGAACTTGTGTCTGTCTGTCTGTAACTTTTTTGTGCACAGGATTACTCTGAAACCATTTATGATATTGACTTGAAATTTGGTACACGTATGTATTATAGTGAGATCTGGAACTAAATTAAATTTTGACCTTATACCAATAATGGTTCGAGGTAATGGGAGCAAATGAGAGTAAATAGGTAAAGCAAGCAAGAAGGAGTCCACAGAATTGGGATTAAAGGTATGTACGAGGAGCCAAGGTCTCAGTTTTTTCTTGCATCACATCAGCCACTTTCACTACCATCTCCATTACCACCCCCACACTATTATTAAAAAGAGTCAAAAAATAAAATTGTATTTGTAGTGTATATAAGAGTTAAAGGCCTCAATTTTTGTTCCATTATCCACCCTCTCTACCACCGGGGGTAAAAACTAAAATTGTGATTTAGTGTATATAAAAGATCCAAGGGACTCAAAAATGTTTTTGGCAATATCCACACCCTCTACCACCCCCGTTACCACCCCATCCCATTATTGAAGGGGTTAAAGAAATAAAATTATTATTTAGTGTATGTTCAAGAACCAAGGGCCTCAACATTTGTTTAACATTTGTCTCCCACTCTGCCACCCTCATTGCCACCCCCATTATTAAAGGGGTCAAAAATAAACTGGTGTTTTAGTCTCTATATAAGAGCCGAGGGTTTTAAAAATATTTTTGGCAATATCGATTCCCTCTACCATCCCCGTTACCACACCCACTCCATTATTGAAGGGCTTAAAAAAATAAAATTATAATTTAGTTTGTGTGTGTGTATGTGTACAAGAACTGAGGGCCTTAAAAAAAATTTTCGTGTAAGCCAACCCCTGCACCACCCCATTGAGACCCCCACCCTAATATTAAAAGGGGTTATAAAATAAATGTGATTTAGTGTATACAAGGATCAAGGACAAGAATTATTTTTGGCATTAGCCATCCCCTCTACCACCCCCACTACTGTGTGACACATCGTTTTATGGGTTTTTAGGGTAGACTATTTTAAATATTATATTATTAAGTCTATGAACAATTATTCCCACATATTGCATATTTTACTTTCACAGCCAGTGGAATTGCTCAAATGTCATGAAATGTCGAGATTTTAAGTTTAAGAAAAATAAAATTACTGTTTGTCTGTTGGTCTGTAACTTTCTTGTGTGCATGATTACTTCGGAACTGTTTAAGATATTGACTTGAAATTTGGTACACTTATGTATTTTAACGAGTTCTGGAACTAGATTATATTTTCATCTTATTCCGTTGAAGGGTTGGGGGTAAATGGGGTTAAATAGGTAAATCAAGGAAGTAAGGGTTCATAAAATTGGAATTTAGTATGTCAGAGAAGCTAAGGCCTCAAAAAAATTTTTGAGCCATCCCCATTATCACCCCCATTCCCATTATAAAACGAGGAGTGGAGGGGGGAATCAGGATTTCTTACTTCATCCACCCCCACTACCACCACCCCTACCCCCCACTACCTATGTGTCATATGTATTATAATATTAAAGTTCTTTAAACAATTATTTCCACATAGTGGAGTGCAAGTATAGTATTTTCGTTGTAAGAGACTTGGATAGGAAGTCTGCATGTGGTGATTCCTTGGGCAGCGGCAATCTAAAGCAATTGCCGTATGCAACACGCCACACCGTCAAATGCAAATTGGTTGCCTACCTAGTCATGAAGACAAATAGTGGACTTTAGGTAGCTCTGAATCAATTTCAAAGACTAAATTACTAGAAATTAGAGATGTAGCACTTTAAAATGCTACACCACCCCCTTCCAAAAATAAAAAAGAAAAACCTAACCAAAAATTTTCTTTTTATTCTTAAGACCTACCAATAACAACACCATTACCACAAAAAATCTACATGACAAGAAAATCTCAGATCTTTGGTAACTACGTGTACCACACGTCCACAAGGAAACTAGTCAGAACTAAGTCAAATTAGGGAGGTCAAAATCAGTTAAGGTCATAATCGGAAGGTCTTATCCAAGATTAATTCAAAATAATGAGACTATATGCTAAGGAGCTTAAAAATGAATAGGACAAACGAGTAACAAACAAAAAAACACCACAAGCCATGATGATCTCATGACCAAAATAATCTATGTACAAAACACATTTACCAATTCAACCAGGTAAAACTTAAAGACGAGACGCGTCACTACCGTCAACGTTGGTGAGTGCATACACGACACGAGAAACCCTCTTACGCACTGTGCACAACACATACTTAGGAGCTAATTTCTTTGAGAACACAATTGCGGCATCCGAAAGAACCTTATTCTTGCGCCAAACACGACCGCCTCCTTGAAGGAAACATCTCTTTTACGAAGACTATAAACCTCAGAGTTACGCTGATACGCAAGATGAAGTTTTTTACGAACTTCCCCAAAAACATCAGCAAGACACTTCAATTCTGAAGCGTAGGCTTGCCTATCTCCTGGCGATATTTCAACATCGTCAGTTGAGACTACTTCACCATAATAATTACCCGATATGGGAACATGTCTACCAAAATTCGAAAATGACGTCACTTCATGTTTAGCAGTATTGATAGCTTGCCTAATCTTGTGGACCTCCTTGTTCCAATTCTTGTGTTCCTTTACATAACACCGAATGGCAGTAACAACGTTATTATTATTATTACGCTCAACGAAGTTGCACTGTGGGGAATAAACTGCACTGAACCAAATCTTTTGCACTTGGTAATCCTTTGCCAACTTTTTAAAGACGGAGCCAGCAAACTGACGGCCATTATCACACAAAATAAACTGAGGGGCATCAAAGACAAGAAAGACTTCATTCTCCATAAACCTAACCACATTCTGCGCGGTAGCCTTTTGCATAGGACAAAGAAGAGTATAACTTGGTGAACCAGTCACCTACCACCAACAAATGAGTGTTGCCCTTAGAAGACCGTGGGAATGGGCCCATAATATCAACAGAAATTATTTGCAGATTTCTCAGCATTAATCCCATTCTAGCAGTGTTTGTCATTTTCTGAGAAGCACAAACTAGACACTTACGAACATATCTCATGACGTCCTGACGCATCTTTGGCCAATAATAATGTTCTTGCAAGCGAGCTAAAGTTTTGAAAAAAACCCAAAATGTGCACAAACTGCTGGATCATGACATGAGCTCATGAACTGCTGCCTCTGTACCCTTGGAACTTAGCAACTTCCACTCTGTGAGATTTGTTTGCACTGATACACGAGACGGAATGAGCTTATAGACAAAACCATTCAATATTTTCCATTGAGGATAGTGTTTTGGAGAAGTCGAAATTTTCTGACACATAGATAGATACCAGTCATCCAAATTTTCCAAAGAAACTTCCAATAGGAGAACTTTCAGCTCAGCAGAAGGAATGTGTGATAACGCATCTGGAACAACATTACTAGAACCCTTGCGATGAACCATATCAAAAGTGTGTTGGCGCGGTCGGACTGCCCAACGTGCCAATTTTTCTGTCGGGTTTTTTAAGTTATTCAACCAGAGCAAGGAGTGATGATCTGTAATCACGGTGAATCGAGTACCTTCGATATAAGGTCTAAATTTCTCCGTACAGAATAAAAAACTCAAACATTCCCGCTGGGTGACTGAATAATTTCTTTCGGCTAGCAACAATGACCTACTTGCATAAGCAATGACTCTTTCCTCTCCTTCCAAGGATTGAGTCAACAAACTGCCCATCCCGGTATCTGACGCGTCTGTCTGAATCGTGAAAGATTTCGAAAAATCAGGTTGGGACAAGATGGGGACGCAGAAAAGAAGTATCTGCTTCTGGAGACCATGAGATAGGCTGTTTCTTCCTCTTTCCCTTCGTGAGATCACTTAAGGGGGCTATTAGAGTAGAAAAGTTGTTTATGAACCTTCTGTACCACGAACAAAGACCAAGAAATAGCTTGACTTCGGTCACATTCGTGGGACGAGGATAGTTCACCATCGGAGAAACCTTCTCAGGATCTGTACTCAGACCATTTTAATCTATTACAAAACCTAGAAACTTTAAGGGCGTCTTGAAAAACTCGCACTTTTTCAGTTTGATAGTAAGATTGGCCTCTTTTAGGAGGTCTCTCACCTCTGAAAGCAACTGAGCATGCTCCTCAAAGGTAGAGCTAGTGATAATCACATCATCCAGGTATGCGAAAATCTTAGGCTCATACTTGGGACCGAAGATTGCATCGACCAATCTCTGTTGTGTTTGGCTAGAGTTGCACAAACCAAAAGGCATGACCATGAAGTGAAATAGACCTCTCCTCGCTACACTGAAAGCTGTCTTCTCCTTGGATGATTCATCCAATGGAACCTGCCAAAAAGCTTTCCTCAAATCTATTGAGGAGATGTACTTGGCGTCACGCAACAGATTAAGTATCCTATCGATATTCGACCCAGTCATGTTTCGTTATCTCGTTAAGAGGACGACCATCGGCACTTGAACAACCGGACTGTGCATCGTTTGGTTTAAGTCCTCATTCGGAGCAGTAGCTGTTATACGTTCATGTAAGTCTGCCTCCAATTCAAGACAAGTAGCGCAGATTCATTTTTGAAAAAAGTTGCAGCTTGCGCTTCTTCTCCTTCTACAGTAATACGCCTAACACGACCGCTAACATGAGTAATACGAGACATTATGCGTCTAAACAGGGAATCAGAGGAAGTACCTTCGAAATCAGCAATCAAGTTTCTAATTGAATCTAATGCAGCAGTCACAGCTCGCTGTTCTGCCTCAAAACTAAGTTCATAATTGTCCAAATTCATTAGACAACTCGGCCTAACGCATTCTTTGTCCAATAATCTGTTCAAAATTTTCCGCTCTTCTTGCTGGTTCCTCATGGAATAGACTTTCCTAATGTTTAACTCGTATTCCAGCTCATCGAGCAATAAATGATTGGGCTTAAATGTATCCTCCATGATCAAACGAAAATCTAAAAAAATATACTCGCCCCAGATTTCTAACTTAAGTCCCGCATTCAATGTAGAGAGCAATCCCAGTCAAGTGTACAGTTGGTGAACAGACACCCGAGTCCGCTATTTAAAACAAAAGAACTATTTCAAAAATTACAATGTCCCAATATTTACTACTCGCCCTGCATGTATCTTACTATAGGCTGCATGCAATTGCAAAGTTAAAAATACAGCGAGAATTATCATCAATATATTAAATTACTAAATTTTGAAAAGTTCCATTCCACCCTGTATATTGATTTAATAATTCTCCTCAAAATTCAAGAGATTTTCTATCTATTGTGATCTTAATTTCGTAAAAAAGATTTATCGGGATATACAATGTAATTTTTTTAAAAGTGGCAATGTCGCAAATCAACCGCTGTGGAGATTAAAGAAATGCCAATCGTTATCGTAGGTCTCACAAAAACACTGGGCTGACTTCCTACATAAAATAAAATGTAAATGTGCCCTAATCAATGTCTACCTCTCATTCTTGATACCTTCTCAAAATAATAAATTACTAGATTAAATTAATCAAACAAAACAAAGTCTGTGTTCGCTCAGGCCCCACGTTGGGCGCCAATTTATGTGCAACACTTTTTATGCCTAATGCATAAAAAACATTCACATGCGTACGGCAGCTAGTTTGTTTCGTAGAGCAAAAAGAGGAGTGAGTAATTGAGTAAACACAGACAAACAATAGAGGGCGCCACTTGGCCAATAGTTAATTTAGAAATTGAAATTCTGTCAGCCAAGAAACAAAATTTTAGCCGGCATATAACATGCGATGGAAAATACTGAAATTTTAACTAGTATCTTTTTAACTATAGTACGTAATTATTCATTATGAAGTCTAAGCAAAGTTTGGATGAGTATCAAGAAATGAGAACAACATTTATTAAAATTACCCAAATTGTATGTACAAAAAATAACATTTAAGATTAGTTACACTGGTGATTTGAATTAAAATTTCAATTTAAAGAATTCTAAATTATATTGTTCGCATATGAATTTAAGTAAGTAACAGGGCAACGTACTCTTCTCGCTAACAAGTTTACTATAAAAAACTTTAACTAAAAGAGGTTAAAAGTTGATAACAAAACTAAACGATCCTGTCCTACTATGTTATAGCGCAATGCCTAAGCAATTCATGCTACCATGTTTACTTTTACAGCGACATGCTCACTAAAATTCAATTGAATACACTTAAAATAGAACTGAAGGTTCATAACTCATGAGTCGATTGATGATCTGACATCGTAAAATAATTTGATTGAATTGTCACAAAAAGTTTACTAAATTGGTGGCTCAAAGCCATTAAAAATTAAGAAAAAAACCTTATAAACTCCGGCAATCCGGCGAGATTTTGAGTCGTCCCCCCTTGATACCTAGAGCACATCTCCCAGCGCTTTAGTGTCTTCATGCGACTTCTCCCCACAATATTTCAGAGAACAGCTGTTACTCCAGCAGAAGTGCCCCTGGATTAAGATGAATAATTTCATCACAGTGAGTGACAGGATGGTGCGGATCAAGACCAATTGAAAAAGCCAGCTCGAGGCGCTTCCAATAGGATTAGCATAACCAATATAAAACCACGTGTTTTTCCAGAACATTACCAGAACAAATCACTGGATCCAAACATTCCAAACACTCTGCAATGCACAACTCAAATAAGAATTCTATTATACAAATTCAAAATGAAAAGCTTACCTCCATAGAAGAGAGCATTTCCCAACAAAAAAACCCACCAACTTGAAGCCTCAGCTAAGCACAGCTTTCTGAACACTCTGAACATTCGCGGCAAGAGCAGTACAAGAGGACACGCTAGGACATCATCCACAAATCCATGAAAATATCACTTTAGCTACGATGCCACCAAAATTCCTCCAAAAGAAGAGCGTGTCCGCAAGGCTTCGCGGTTTTCGCAAGAAGGACGTCTTTCGACCATTCCCCCAGCGTTATCAACATAAAACTAGTTACAAAAAAAAAATCCTCTACTGCCTTGAGCAACAAGACATGTTATATCCAATTTTAAGAACATAAGAGGAGTAAATTCCATAGACTGAAACTATCTAAACCCTATTAAATAAATGGATAAACTTAATTCAGTTATACGCCTTTAAAATGACATCATCAAATTACCAATCTGAAGTAATTGCCGTATGCAACACGCCACGCCGTCAAATGCAAGTTGGTTGCCTACCTAGTAATGAAGACAAATAGTGAACTTTAGGCGGCTCTGAATCAATTTCAAATACTAAATTACTAGAAATTATAGTTGTAGCACTTTAAAATGCTGCAGCGGTTTCTACATGTGTTAGAGCACCTACAAATCGAACAACATTTTAAATCTAAACTTAAAAAGAGCATGTTTTCTTTTTAAGAAAACACAAGTAAATAAGGAAAAAAAATTCTTGCGAATGTAATTTACAAAATATTATTTGGGAATTACGCACTTATACAGGGTGTAATCATTTTCATGTCATTAAAAAAACTGGTGGTGGGGAACGACTAAACGAACAAAAAAAACCTTATATAACATGGGGGTCTAAAACCCATAGTTTTAGAAAAAAAAATAAACAAAAATTTCGAAAATTTTCAATAAAATTGTTTGAGAACTGCTGGAATGTTGGGATAGGCTTTTATTTTGGCGTATGTTGGCGCCTCTAACCATCAAATACGCTAATACGGCTTTTTCAAAGTATCGCGCTCCTTTGTAGAGCCGCGCGTCGGCGAAGGCAAGTTAATAATCACACTTTTTTATGTTTTTTTTTAAAGTAGGTAAGGTAAAACTATACTCCCTCTTGTGCAATATTTTAGTTTCTGCGGACACTTCGTTAAGCACACACGTCGAACCCGTTCGTTGTTTTCGTTCTTTTTTAATTTTAGGCCACGTACTTACAGAGTTAAGATTTGTTTTATTAACTTACCGTTCAAATCGTTAAGTTTTTGATTACGTATAGACACTACTTGTTCGTTCTTTTTGTGTTTGTTTTGGATTTTGGACCAAGTTTTTATTTTCTTTATTGACAACGCTAGTTAATAGTTTAGTGTGGTATTTTAATGTGCATAAAAAATTATCCTAATTTTCCAAATGTGTTAAACGGCGTGCGTATGTCCTTAGTTCGACGAAAAGTGTATTGATGCAGACGGAAGCCATTTCGAACAATTTATGTAAATCAACTTTATTGGTAAGATCTAGATTTATTGAATAATTTTAGTTTTCGATACCTGATCGGCAATTCGTTAAATAAATTAGATTTTTCCTAACTTAATAATTCTGTTATCGTATCTCAGACGTCTAATTCTTTATTTCCCAATGTCATGCAATAATTTCTCGTTTTTTAAGCTTTTAACCCAGAACACTCATTTAGGTTACAAATGTTAATAAAACACATTTAAATCTGATAAATTATGATAAATTATAAACAACAATAAAAGCTCCAATATTTTGTTCTAAATTAAAAAAACACACATGTAAAGAAATGTTGTGTTTAAACCCCTTCTACGCCTATGAATTGCTTGCAGTTCTGTAAAAAGAGATAAGGAATTATTTACATTTTTATAATTGGTTCGGTTGAGGCGCTGATCAAAGGTACTGCCGTTTGCTTTGAACCGCCGACCGGCGACGAGTCGGTCGGTAATATTTGCACTTTTTTATGACAATTTAAAAGTCGTCGAATTATACCTAGTACACGTCCATTGACCCACAAAGGTAGTGATTCTCAAATGTTTTCTACTCTAATATTTAAATTGTTGACCTAGGTCAGTTTTTTTTCAATGTGCCCCTAGGGGAAAAGTCATAAAGGTTTTTTGTTTGTCTAGTCGGTCCCCATTACCAGTTTTTTTTAATGACATGAAACTGATTACACCCTGTATTATCTTCCGTGCTTAACATGAAAACAGAAATTACCTAGTTTTTCATAAGTGATTTTCTAATCTGAAAAGGCTACTGTACAAATATTACGTAAAGATAATTAGAAATATTTTAAAATACACATTATTATAGAATCTATTAAAACAACTAACTCTTTCTAGCCCGTGCTGAAAGAAATTGAATTATATAAAATAGAATTCATATCATTTTAAAGCAAAATAATAATAAAAATTGAAAGTAACATTTTTCATTTTTTTTTAAAATTTAGATAATTAAACAAACAATTGTTCAGAAACATAGCAGTTAATTTAATGGGAAGATGCCTGGTAGTCTTTTAACATTTCTATGAACCCTGAAGAGGTTGGAACCTTTGGATTGGCGACTCTACGACAGAAAACTACTAAATATTATAATTTTCTCTCTCGACTATCGTTTTGTCAATCAAGTTGGCACGATTTGTAAATGATTTAAATTTTAAGTTTAAATGCATTCAGTTATTGACATTCTGTAGAAACTGCATCAGTTTTAGTATTCCTTTACATGCATTCTAATGAATGAGTTATTAATAAACTTATTTCTTCTGAATTTAGGTACTAGTTTTTAATGTAAGTAGAGAACAACAAAATACAAAGCTTAGGCTACGTAAACAATTTTCATAAATAGGTAACTACTATTGACACACAAGGTAACCATAATTAAATACACAGTAAACCAGAAATATAGTAAACATAAATATACACTTACACTCTATTGCGACCACGGTAGCCACAGCCACTGTCTTCATAATAGGCACAACAACGTGTATGTGTGTGTGTGCGTGTGTGTGTGCGTATGTTTCCCTATATTTATGGCAACTCGTGTATACTTAAACCACTGTTATGGCAGCTGCCGGAATTATGGCAACTTACCCTCGTTGCCATAATTTTCTGTTGGTGTGGTTCCTCAGTTTATAGCTACATATATTTCATAATTGCCACAGGTCTTCTGTTATTCATTTTATTAACCAATGGGAATTTAATTGGAGTTATTTTCTTATTCAATTTCTTCAAATTTAACAATTTGTAATAATCTGTGTAAGTTTCCACAATAATGGCTAAAGCAAGTTTTTTACCCTCACCCATTTGTGGAAACGGGGGCGTGGTAAGACAGTGGTGCCCTCTGTAAGGAATGTGCATTGTTGCCATTTCATTATGCTCTTAATATAGTTGATAGTTAAGATATTCCTTTGTTGTACATTGAGGTTGCCAGAAGTGATATTAGAGAGTGTAAGATGAGCCCCTGAACATAAAAATGTTAGAACTTGTAGAATAGCAGAGACCTTCAGAAAACATATCAGTACATAACTTATTAGTACATATTATCTTCGCTATTTGTTATAGTATAGTATTATTTTTCAAATTTTACATGTTTTACCGTACATTTTTAAATGGCATTAACGAATTTTAGAAACGATTAAAATTTACAACAGGAAAACGCAAAAATATTGAAATTGTATATGATCATTGGTCGGATCAAGAAATAATAAATGTGGTACATTTGCTAGGTTTTCCTGCAAATCATTGTTTTTATTCATTTCCTCTGTCATAATATATTATTTATCGATATTCATTTCTAGCAATAAATGTGTTTTGTTTTATTTTCGATATTTGCGGCTTTCTTTAAAATTTCCCATATTTTGTTATTATCTTTATTTCAATCTTTTATAGACCAAGAGCTAGCGACACTCAAACCATTGTGAACAAAAAAATTACAAAATGTAGTACTAACATTTTTTAATATGAGATCGCGTGCCTGCCTGCTCGGATCGGTTGCGTTTATTAAAAAAAAAAAAAAATTGTGGCATTTTCAAAACGTATTAATGGTCTCATCGCAATGTGGATAAAATTTTTCATACAGCTGCTAGACACACTACTAAATACTATTTCAAGTGCCTGCCAGTCGGAATCGATTGCGAAATCCCGCCTGTCAATTAAAAAACGGGTCCCAAAAACTGCATAATTTGGCTCATCGCAATGTGCACGAAAAAAATTCACGAGTTAGTTTCAAGCATTCAAAATTCATTTTCGAGTGCCTGCCTTGTCGACCATGTTGCACTAAGTGCCTGCCAAACGTTAGAAAGTGGCGCGCTCGGCGCAGTTGAAAGTTGATGGGGGTCATTTCAATGTGCACCAAAATTTAAGAGAAGCTAGAAAGTAATTTAGATGCGATTTAAAGCGTCTGCCTCTCCGAACATAATGCACAATGCCGCCTTCCAGCTCTCCAAGGCTACACGACCTCACTCAGACCCGGTGACATGTTCTTCCCTGATAAATTATTTTGTTATTATTTTAAATGTATAATACATGTTGGAATGGAAAATAGGGTATTTTGCATGAGAAAAAAAAAAGAACTTCTCTTATCGCATACTTCAGTGCATAAGAAATAATGGGTGTTTTCCCCTTCAAAAATATTATTTACAAACTTGTATCTTCATCAATTTTTGAGATACTATAAGAAGAGAAAATACGTTTCTATTTTACAAGTTTTTATTTCTACAAGAAAAATTTATTAAAAATTTATTCGCTCATGTATTCCTCATCAGAAAGATTCTCGCTATCATCGCTTTCTACCCCATCGCTGTCATTCTCATTTTTTTCAATGCTTGCAACGTTTTCCGGCTGATCCGTTTCCTCTGTAAAATGAATAATTTATTAATATTATTTAATAGCAGCGAATGCGGAACGTAATACCTTGAATTGGTATCTGGGGCTGGATGATTATGTCTTGGACGAATCGTGGACAAGTTTTGCGAGCAACCTACATCGCAAATATTTGGAGTAATGCGCACTTGAAAATACCAACGGCTCTGTACCCTACTGATTGCGGATGGCTTGAAAAGGATAGAAAGTATACTGGTTCGAAGGAGACCAAGTCCCACGATTCATCCAAGACATAATCAATCATCCAGCCCCAGACACCAATTCAAGGTATTACATTCCGCATTCGCTGCTATTAAATAATATTAATAAATTATTCATTTTACAGAGGAAACGAATCAGCCGGAAAACGTTGCAAGCATTGTAGAAAATGAGAATGACAGCGATGGGGTAGAAAGCACTGGTAGCGAGAATTTTTCTGATGAGGAATACTTGAGCGAATGAATTTTTAATAAATTTTTCTTGTAGAAATAAAAACTTGCAAAATGGAAACGTATTTTCTCTTCTTGTATTATCTCAAAAATTGATGAAGATAGAAGTTTGTAAATAATATTTTTTGAAGGGGAAAAAACACCCATTATTTCTTATGCACTGAAGTATGCGATAAGAGAAGTTCTTTTTTTTTCTCATGCAAAATACCTTATTTTCCATTCCAACATGTACTATACATTTAAAATAATAACAAAATAATTTAACAGAGAAGAACATGTCACCGGGGCTGAGCGAGGTCGTGAGGCCTTGGAGAGCTGGAAGGCGGCATTGTGTATTATGTTCGGAGAGGCAGACGCTTTAAATCGCATCTAAATTACTTTCTAGCTTCTCTTAAATTTTGGTGCACATTGAAATGACCCCCATCAGCTTTCAACGGCACCGAGCGCGCGACTTTCTAAGGTCTGGCAGGCACTTAGTGCAACATGGTCGACAAGGAAGGCACTCGAAAATGAATTTTGAATGCTTGAAACTATCTCGTGAATTTTTTTTCGTGCACATTGCGATGAGAAATTATGCAGTTTTTGGAACCCGTTTTTTAATTGACAGGCGGGATTGCGCAACCGATTTCGACTGGCAGGCACTTGAATTCGTATTTAGTAGTGTGTCTAGCAGCTGTATGAAAAATTTTATCCACATTGTGATGAGACCATTAATACGTTTTGAAAATGCCACAAAATTTTTTTTTAATAAACGCAACCGATCCAAGCAGGCAGGCACACGATCTCATATTATACAATGTTAGTACTACATTCTCTAATTTTTTTGTTCACAATGGAATCAGCTCGGTTTGTGTGTCGCTATCTCTTAGTCTATTACTTCCCTCCCTTACCCAAAAAAATTGTTGTAATAGTGAAAAAACAACTTCCGAGATTTCCTCAGATATTCACATTTCATGCAGATTACGAAAATTAAAATCTTTTAATGCTTTTAATGCCGTCAGCCTATCAGCCTGTCTGTCTGCCTATCGGCCTGGCGTGTTTGTCTGCTGGCTCTATATTTACAAAACTACTTGAGGGGAAGAATATTTGGTGGTAGTTGTCATTATTGTCGAGGAGGAAACATGATTTTAGGGAAAAATATACAGAGTAGACCCTGGACACCCTTAAAAACAATGAAAAAAAAGTGTAATAGTTTTTAAACAATATATTCAATTTAGGATTGGGAGATTTTTTTCTATATATTAATAATTTAGCCTACTAGCCTACTTCTCGAGTTTGTGACAGATATAACTTTGCACTATGCGAGAAAATTATGTAGAAAAATTATCTTTACTAATAAGGTAATATATATATATATATCTTAAGATTAAGCTCTACATGGCCAAATTATAATTAATTTATAGGTAGGAAAAATCGCGTGCAACCGTAAAATGGAAAATATATTACTTAAAACCCATTTTAAAAATTTTATCATTTTTAAAATTATACGTATACTTAGCATCAAATTTAAAGGAATTTTATAATAGTAAACATTGACTGTGAAAAAATCTTGAAAGAAGAAGGTTTTTTTTTATTTAGAACACCCTCTGAAAATTTCAAGAACTTTTAACTCGTTGAAATGTCATTGTCCCAAATTTACTGGTCTTTACGCAATACTTCCCCCTCTATTTAGCATCTTTCATTTATTCATTATCTTTTCTGTAGAATGACGACCCTGCATATTTTTTTAAGTAAAAGAATATCGGTATTTCTCCCTGGTAAGTGACAACTATACTCCAAATATCATTTCCTTCTGCCGTTTCTTAATTATTTATTTTTGTAATAACCCTGTATACTTTTCACTAAAAGTATTTCAGCTTTAATTCTCGGTAATTGCGTCAATTACAGTTAAATATTATTTCCACTATAATTATTTTTTGTATTGACAATCCTGTATATTTTTCATATTTTCCTTCCCTGACAGCTGTGTTAATTGCATGCGAAATATCGTCGTCCGTCACGTTTTTTTATTATTTTTTTTAGGTTGTATATTTTTTTCATATTTTTCGTCTTTGGCAGTTATGTTAACTACCTGCGGTATATTTTTGCCCTTCGTCACATTTTTCATTCTTTTTTTGTAGTGACCACACTGTATATTTTTTCATGTTTTTCTTTGACAGTTATGTTATCTACATGCGAAATATTATTATCATCTGACACATTTTTTCAGTATTGTTTATGGTGACACCCTGTTCTTTTAGTTTTTTGACAGTTGTTGTGGTAACTACATGCAAAATATTATTGTTCTTCGTCACATTTATTTTATTGAATTTTTCAGGGTGACCTCCCTATTTAATTCCCTCATATTTTTCTTTGACAGTTGTGTTAACTACATGTGAAATACTATTGCTCCGTTACATTTTTCATCTTTTTCTTGGAGAGTGACCGCCCTCTGTATATTTTTTAAGTACTTTTCTTTGACATATCTGTATTCGAAATATTATCATCCTCCGTCACATTTTTTCTTTAGTTTTTTAGGGTGACTACTCTGTATATTTTTAAACATTTTTTTCCTTGCCAGTTCTGTTAACTGCATGCGGCAATATCATTGCCCCGTCATATTTTTCAACTTTTTTTTATGGGGTGACCGCCCTGTATATTTTTTAAATGCTTTTGTTTAACAGTTGTGTTATCTATATTCGAAATAGTATTATCCTTCGTCACATTTTTTTAGGCGACCACCCTGTATATTTTTAAAAAATTCTTCCTTTGTAGCTGTGTTAACTGCATGCGAAAGATTATCGTCTTTCATCGCATTTTTTTCATTAATTTTTTTAAAGTGTACTTATTTTTCATATTTTTCTTCCTTGACAATTGTGTTAACTGCATGCCAAATATTACTGTCTTCCGTCACATTTCTTTCCTTAATTATATTTTTGATCAACAGAAAATATATTGTTGTCGTAATTTTCTGGTGTAAAATAAGTTTGCCCACTTGCCCAAGAAAAACTACAAAAAGCATTAAAATTTCAAAGTAAAATTATAGTTTTACTGTAAATGTACAACGATATGTTAAATCTACACCTGAACATTACTTACACCGATATTATTCAGAAAAAAATGTATTTTTCTAGTCATATCAAATTTTCTGAGTAAAGTGCTCAATTACTCGGTAATCTTATAGGTATTTTTATCAGTGTATATTGTATATTGCTTAAAAAAATCTTTTAAGAGGCAATTTGCTCTACACTCGTAGGGTATGGTCCTCCGCGGGGTTAAGAGACGAAGAACATTCCACAAATTCCGGTAAAGACCGCCTTCGGCCAGGTGCCTGCTGTTTTCTACAATATTGCAATACGCTCAAAGGGAAGTTCAGGTCCGTACTACATAAATTGTACAATGCTTATACACGCACTTCTGCTCTTTCCACTTCCTTGTCTTTTTTTACTATTGTGTATTGTCTCCATTAATATATTTCCCATTTTGTTTAACAGGCCAATCTAAACATATTATTGCTGCTCATCGCTCAATTTTACTTCCACATCCAGTGGTAGTAACGAAAAAAATTTTTATTGTTCAGATAGGCTTAGAATGTCATGAAACGTCGAGATTTTAAGTTTGAGCAAAGAAAAATTGTCTGTAACTTTTTTGTGCGCACGATTACTCTGGAACCGTTTAAGATATTGACTTGAAATTTGGTACACGTATGTACTTTAACGAGATCTGGGACTAGATAATTTCATCTTATTCCATTGAAAAGTTGGAGGGTAAATTGGGGTAAATGGGGGTAAATAGGTAAATCTAATAAGTAAGAGTCCATAAAATTGGTATTCAGTTATATATAAAAGAAGTTAAGTCTACATTTTTTGGCATTAGCCACCCCCCATTAATAATAAGGTGGGGTACCACCCCCTTATTAAAGAAGGTGAAAAAATAAAATTGTAATGTAGCATGTAGGTATACAAGAACATAAGGCCTCAAATTTTTTTACTTCACCCACCATTCAAGATGGCGGTTTCAAGATGTCAGACGTTTTGCCATGCATGGTCCGATTTGACTCAAAATCGGTAACTCGAGGTTTTCGAGGTCACAGATTAAGAATTTTTTGTCAAAACAAAAATTCAAAATTGCGGATTAATTACCTATGGTCTGAATCGACTCAAAATCGGTATCAAAGGAGTTTTCGAAGTTTTTTGACAAAACTTGAAAAAAAGATGGCGGTACTACTATACACCTACTATATGGCTAAAAAGAAAATAATAAATGTATTAAAAAAAACATTTTAAAAACAGCTTTTATTCAAATGTACTAAACAGGAATAAATGAAATAAATAATTTCGTTAGACGTAATATGATCGACCAATGTTAATTTTTTCGAAAAATATAAAAGCTGGGTCGTTCATTTAATGCGTTTTAATATTTGGAAATAAAAATTCAATGATTAAATTGATTACAAAACTTTGAAAGAGTAAAAATAATGAAATAAAATATTTTAAAAAACTTTTTAAATATTTTATTAAAAAAGCTCTAAAAAGTAAAAAATATAGCTATTATAACATTTATCTCGATATAGACACTAAAAAGTTCCATCCAAGACATCTGACTTCATGAATGCCCCACGCTTTTATTTTAGTCGCATACAAGTTTCAAGATGTTGTGATAGCTAAAAACATGATTTTATACTTTTGTATCTGAATTTTATATCCAATGATTTTTTTATCCGTATAAACACATCAAAAAATAAATGATGGATGAAACCACTATAACAACGAAACAATATAATATTATAAAATATTACAAACTTTTCTAAAATTAATATTGATATTAGAAAAATGAAACGAACAAAGGTAAATTGAAAAAGAAACTATGAAATAATGTTCAATCAGTTCAATGTTTTTTTTGTATGTTTAGATTTAGCATTTTGAGCATATATAATGTAATCTGGTATCTGGTTCTCTGATTTTCATATTTCTGGTATGTCTGAGATCAATGATTTCAGGTAATAAACAATTGTAATAAAATTTATTCAATTTCGGAACCATTTTTGTCTCAAAGAACGTGAATATTCAACAAAACAGTAACAAGAAACAAAAGAAATAAATATTTTTAAAAACAAACTTATTTAAAATGTACTAAATAGGAAATTGCAAAATTTCTATTTTTTAATTTTTTTTTACTTTAATAACATAAATTGAAGCTATTTAATACCTTTATAAGAAAACATTAACACGGTTCATGTACGGGGGAGGTAAAAAAATATTCAAAGAAATTAAATTTCCTTTCTTTACAATTTTTTAAAAACATTTCTTTTTCAATTACTCTGTATGCATGTTTAAAGGCTTTAAAAATGTCTACAATTTGATGTGCCCAATATTGTCATCGCTGCAAATATAAAAAAGTTGCAAGTCTGGGGAGTTTTAAGTGGCGCACCCTATATATGTATTAATATGGTTTAATTTTTGAGGTCTACAAATGACTGAGAAATTAATATTTTATTGACTACTTCTTATGCGACCAATAGCGCGCATCTACTTATTAAGAAATTGAGAGACATTTATCATCCAGGCATACTACTTAGTACAGAAAATATTAATAAAATTATAGGTAAGTACGTAATAATTCACATAGGTGAACATATTGAAAGAACTGAATCTGAAAGAACAAAATTGTTGTGATGGTTAGCCCATGAAAATAACACAGCTCCACAAAAAAAAGTGCTCTGTCCGGCGGACCAGACCAGTGTATCCGTATGCATTTGGACCCGCTGAAACCGAATCCGAAGTCAGAATTGTCAGATTGGCTCGTTTTTCACCCCCAACCCCAAAAAACACCCCCAAAACAAAAACAAAGTGGTCTGTTCGGCGGAGTATACCATTTACCGTTTAAATATCTTTTATTCATTTTTATGTTTACAATAAATAAGTATTTTATGTATCTCATTAGTGTACAATAAATAGAACTGAAAAACGAAAACATCGCGGGGACGTGAATCGTCAACAGTTAGGCTGCTGGTAACCAAGAGACATAACACAACTTTTTCTGTTTTATTTTATTTGCATTTTTTCTTAATGTTTAAATGCATTTATTTAAATGTGCTAAAAAGCTTTAATACCTAATTGATAAAAGGTTATAAAGAAGTTAGAAGATATTCACTGTCGTGCAGGAAAAGATCATAAAAACCTGCTTAAGATAATAGATAAGTCAGAAATAAAAACAGTGTATCCATATGTATTTGATCCGCTGAATCCAGATTCAAAGTAAGAATTGACAGATTGGCTCGTTTTTCAGCCCTAACCCCGAAGAACACACCTCCCAAAAAATGATTTGTTCGACGGACCAGACCAGTGTTCTTATGCATTTGGACCTGCTGAAATCGAATCCGATATCAGAATTGTCAGATTGGCTCGTTTTGCACTCCCAACCCCAAAAAACACCCCCCAAAGCAAAAACAAAGTGGTCTGTGCGGCGGACTATACCAGTATATCCTTCATAAATACACAAGGATACACTGATATGGTCCGCCGGGCAGACCATTTTGTGGGGGGGGGGTGCTTTTGGGGGTTGGGGGTGAACATGAGCCAATCTGACAATTCTAACTTCGGATTCGGTTTCAGCGGTCGAAATATATAAGAACATACTGGTATCGTCCGCAGGACAGACCACTTTTTTTGTTTTGGGGGTGTTTTTTAGGGTTGGGTGTGAAATACGAGCAAATCTAACAATTCTGATACTGGTCTGGTTCGCCGGACAGACCATTTTTTTGGGGGGTGTTTTTTGGGGTTGGGGGTGAAAAACGAGCCAATCTGATAATTCTGACTTCGGATTCGGTTTCAGCGGGTCCAAATACATACGGATACATTGGTCTGGTCGGCCGGACAGACCACTTTTTTTTGTGGGGCTGTGTAATCCACTTGGAGCAGTAGAAAATCCAGAATCCACTTACAAAGTTGTATCTCAGCAAATTTTTATCATACAGAAACAAAAAAATAATGAATTTCTATTTCTATTTCCAAATGAACGACCCAGCTTTTGTTTTTATCAAAAAAATTAACGTTGGCCTATCATATTACATCTAACGAAATCATTATTTATTTTATTAATTCCTTAGTACATTTTATTATATTTGAATAAAATATTGTTTTTAAAACAAAGCTAGCAAGGGAATTTCTAAATAAATACATTGCTGTCGGTCGTTACAAAATAGATATTATTTATTACCTACCTGTTGAATTAAGGATGTTTGATGGTTTTTTCCTTTTAGCGGACAACCGTAGTTTACATTTTTTGTCGCATCGATAGATTGGGTGAAATGGTCGTATAAGAACAAGTAAATCGTAAATGCGAAAAATGGGTATAAGCCGCTCCTGCATTCGATCGCAATACCTACGTACTAACAAATATGAGTAAGTGTTAAGTTCCTGAATACTTCAACGATGGCGCCACTTTACAATGATAGAATATCTCGTATCTTCTAGCAACAAGGCTATACAATTATATATAGATTTACAAAATATAATTTTTTTTTTGCCAAAATATATTTTTTTTTAATTACACAAGGCATCGATTTAGATCGGTATTGTGGCAGAATTAATTTATTTTGTCATTAAATATATGTATTGAAGCATACAAAAACAGCCATAATCCCCATTTTCCCTAACTTTCAGCGTATAAAATAACCAACAACTGCATAATAATAAAAAAATATCACAAGAGAGATGTGAAGGGATCTTTTCTCTTTCGAATACATTTTTGTTTGAAATTTCTATCTCATTTATTTTCTTAGAAGTTTACTATATACTGATACATGTCCATACATCGTGTGAACAGGGCAAATGTCCTCTTAATGCAAAATTCTTAGTGAACAAAAAAACTTGAAAATGGTGAAGATTCTTCTTTATTTAGAATACCCTCTATTCTAGAAGATCAATAAATAATGCAAAATTACTTAGAAAATTTTAAGAGCTTTCAAGAAATCGCATTGTTCATTTACGGTGCTAAGAGCAAACAAAAGAAATCGGTAAAGGCATTTACCCAAAACTTCCCTCACTGGCTCACTGCCTCATTAAAAAATGCACAGTTTGCATCATTTAGTCATTTTTTCTGTTGAATGACGACTCTGTTTATTATTTTTAACTGAAAACTATGGTATTTTTCCTAAGACTTGTATTATTTTCCTCCATCGCATTATTTTTATTTTTAGAGTGACCACCCTGTATATTTTTCATAATTTTATCCTTGAGAGTTGTGGTAGCTACATGCCAAATATCAGTGTTTTCCATCTCATTTCTTTCATTAATTATATTTATCGTGTGGTCTACTCTGTATATCTTTGAACATACCTGTATCACAGTTCTTCGTTGGCAGTAGCATCAACTACCTGCCAAATATTATCTCTGTCAAATGATTTCATAGATATAGCGCCAACAGACAAACAGATACCAGACCGACAGACAAACAGACTGATGGAATTAAATGGATTTAATTATCGGAATCTACATACTCTGAAACCTGAAAATTCGGACAAATCTCGGAGGGTGATTATTTCACAATTACAATACTTTCAAAACCAAGAATATATCTCCGAGTTCACTTATTTTTAACAAATTCCGAACAATCAGACACTGAAATTGAAAATGGATCAAAATCAGCAGTTTTATTTTAATATTGACGCACAATAAGACTACTAATAATTATGGTAACCTACTTCATTTGGCACCAGCGCAATTTACACACTCTTTGTTAAGCTATAATAATGGCTTCCTGCTTACACATGTTCCCATATCTACATATTTATGGCAACTTATTTACACTTGCCCAACAGTGGCGACCATTGCCAAAAATAATTTACCGTTTTAAATTGAGATGTATGGAGTGTAAAAAAGTAATTCCTAGATTTACACGCTCCTTACAAAAGCGGCCATAAATATGGAAAATATTTCATGAAGTGCCACAATTGAGGACT
This sequence comes from Rutpela maculata, assembly GCA_936432065.2. Classification (NCBI taxonomy): domain Eukaryota; kingdom Metazoa; phylum Arthropoda; class Insecta; order Coleoptera; family Cerambycidae; genus Rutpela; species Rutpela maculata. Next base: position 22,698,477 of record OW386289.2, read on the forward strand.
ATGCACAGCTGCCATAAATGTTGGCGAACGTGTAATGGTGTGTGTGTGTGTGTGTGTGTGTGTGTGTGTGTGTGTGTGTGTATTTCCCTATATTTATGGTATCTTGTGTATACTTAAACCACTGTTATGGCTGCTGCCAGAATTATGGCAACTTACCCTCGTTGCCATAATTTTCTGTTGGTGTGGTTCCTTAGTTTATAGCTACATATATTTCATAATTGCCACAGGTCTTCTGTTATTCATTTTATTAACCAATGGGAATTTAATTGGTGTTATTTTCTTATTCAATTTCTTCAAATTTAACAATTTGTAATAATCTGTGTAAGTTTCCACAATAATGGTTAAAGCAAGTTTTTTACCCTCACCCATTTCTGGAAACGGGGGCGTGGTAAGACAGTGGTGCCCTCTTTAAGGAATGTGCATTGTTGCCATTTCATTAAGCTCTTAATATAGTTGATAGTTAAGATATTCCTTTGTTGTACATTGAGGTTGCCAGAAGTGATATTAGAGAGTGTAAGATGAGCCCCTGAACATAAAAATGTTAGAACTTGTAGAATAGCAGAGACCTTCAGAAAACATATCAGTACATAACTTATTAGTACATATTATCTTCGCTATTTGTTATAGTATAGTATTATTTTTCAAATTTTACATGTTTTACCGTACATTTTTAAATGGCATTAACGAATTTTAGAAACGATTAAAATTTACAACAGGAAAACGCAAAAATATTGAAATTGTAAATGATCATTGGTCGGATCAAGAAATAATAAATGTGGTACATTTGCTAGGTTTTCTTGCAAATCATTGTTTTTATTCATTTCCTCTGTCATAATATATTATTTCTCGATATTCATTTCTAACAACAAATGTGTGTTTTGTTTTATTTTCGATATTTGCGGCTTTCTTTAAAATTTTCCATATTTTGTTATTATCTTTATTTCAGTCTTTTACTTCCCTCCCTTACCCAAAAAAATTGTTGTAATAGTGAAAAAACAACTTCCGAGATTTCCTCGGATATTCACATTTCATGCAAATTACGAAAATTAAAATCTTTTAATGCTTTTAATGCCGTCAGCCTGTCAGCCTGTCTGTCTGCTTGTCTGCCTATCGGTCTGGCGTGTTTGTCTGCTGGCTCTATATTTACAAAACTACTTGAGGGGAAGAATATTTGGTAGGTAGTTGTCACTATTGCCGAGGAGGAAACATGATGCTTTTAGGGAAAAATATACAGGGTAGACACTGGACACCCTTAAAAACGTAATGAAAAAAAAGTGTAATAGTTTTTAAACAATATATTCAATTTAGGATAGGGAGATTTTTTCTACATATTAATAATTTAGCCTACTAGCCTACTTCTCGAGTTTGTGACAGATATAACTTTGCACTATGAGAGAAAATTATGTAGAAAAATTATCTTTACTAATAAGGTAACATATCTTAAGATAAAACTCTGCATGGCCAAATTATAATTAATTTATGGGTAGGAAAAATCGCGTGCAACCGTAAAATGGAAAACCCATTTTAAAAATGTTATCATTTTTAAAATTATACGTATACTTAGCATCAAATTTAAAGGAATTTTATAATAGTAAACTTTGACTGTGAAAAAAATCTTGAAAAAGGAAGTTTTTTTTTTTTAATTTAGGACACCCTCTGTTTTAAAAAATTAAAAAATTATAAAACATTACTTAGAAAATTTCAAGAATTTTTAACTTGTTGAAATGTCATTGTCCCAAATTTACTGGTCTTTATGCAATACTTACCCCTCTATTTAGCATCTTTCATTTATTCATTATCTTTTCTGTAGAATGACGACCCTGCATATTTTTTTAACTAAAAGAATATCAGTATTTCTTCCTGGTAAGTGACAACTATACTCCAAATATCATTTCCTTCTGCCGTTTCTTAATTATTTATTTTTATAATAACCACCCTGTATACTTTTCACTAAAAGTATTTCAGGTTTAATTCTCGGTAATTGCGTCAATTACAGGCCAAATATTATTTCTACTATAATTATTTTTTATAGTGACGATCTTGTATATTTTTCATATTTTCCTTCCCTGACAGCTGTGTTAATTGCATGCGAAATATCGTCGTCTTATTATTTTTTTTTTAGGTTGTATATTTTTTTCATAATTTTCGTCTTTGGCAGTTATGTTAACTACCTGCGGTATATTATGGCCCTTCGTCACATTTTTCATTCTTTTTTTGTAGTGACCACCCTGTATATTTTTTCATGTTTTTCTTTGACAGTTATGTTATCTACAGCGAAATATTATTATCATCTGTCACATTTTTTCATTATTTTTTTATGGTGACACCCTGTTCTTTTAGTTTTTTTCCTTGAGAGTTGTTGTGGTAACTACATGCAAAATATTATCGTTCTTCGTCACATTTATTTTATTAAATTTTTCAGGGTGGCCTCCCTGTTTAATTCCCTCATACTTTTCTTTGACAGTTGTGTTAACTACATGTAAAATACTATTGCTCCGTTACATTTTTCATCTTTTTCTTGGAGAGTGACCGCCCTCTGTATATTTTTTAAGTACTTTTCTTTGACAGTTGTATTATCTATGTTCGAAATATTATCATCCTCAGTCAAATTTTTTCTTTAGTTTTTTGGGGTGACGTCTGTATATTTTTAAACATTTTCTTCCTTGCCAGTTAACTGCATGCGGCAATATCATTGCCCCGTCACATTTTTCAACTTTTTTTTAGAGGGTGACCGCCCTGTATATTTTTTAAATGCTTTTGTTTAACAGTTGCGTTATCTATATTCGAAATAGTATCATCCCAAGTAACACACATGGTACCAAATCCTTTCGGTTTAGGTTTTGCTACGAAGCCTTAGTTCCTGGGGTACACCCTGGTACTAATATTGCTACTTTATTGGGTAAGCCTACTTTTTATAGTTCTTTTAAAATAACTGTTACCACACCGATACCATTTATTGGAACTGTAAACACCCAAAGTCATTTGGGTAGTTACTGGAACTAGGCACTATCATTTTATTGTTACTCTATAGTGGCAAAAACTATATAGTACCACTGAATCAATTACTGCCACCCACCAGTGCCACTAAGATGCCTAACTAAAGTAACTGGGTACATAGAGAGACAATCTAGGTTCCAGAATAGTTCCAGTGACCAGTGACTTGGAACTTCAAAGTATCGTAGCATTTTAGTAGCAACATGGGTAGCGAAATAGTTTCTGTTGATACTTTACAGTTCCAAAATAGAATCTGATACTATAGAGTCACATCAGGATAGTTGCTATTGGGTCACCAAAGTCACAGATCTTTTAGAGGTACTTTATGGTGGAGGGTCTAACTTTATAGTATCTTTGTTAAATCGGCCATTATTAGTTGTTGAAATTAAAAAAAAAAGAAAATTGGTTATAATCAAAAATAGACAATGGTTATCATAATCTTATCATAAACTTTTACGAAAAATGATTTTGAAAGTATTCCAAATGTTTCCCTAATAAATATTTAAATTTTTTAATCTTGCCTTTCTAAATTATTTTGTTAAAAAATTATAAAAAAGGTTATTTTGAGGGCGTGTTGAAATTTTGTCATCTAATATGTCAACTTATATCAAAAAAGTAACTTGCGTTTGAAAAAATGGCTAAAGAAGTACTTTAAACATGCCCCTAAAGTACACATTTTTTGGTATAACATTATTTCACTGCGCCATTATTATAAAAGAAAAAAACAAAGAGGTCGCTAAAAGATAAACACCATTTTAAAAAGTGATAGTGGCAGTTACTAGACAGCCACGTAGCGGTTACTAGGCCGCCGAGTCGCGGAGTAGTACCCGCTAGCACCCTGATCCTTTATAGTAACTAAACATAGTCACATCTATAGAGATCGGGACTACCCGAAACACTACCCGGCGACTAAAAATTTTTCCCCATTTTAGTGGCGGCTACGTAGCTGCCACGTAGCAGGGACGTGGCAATCTATGGTAGCGGTCCACTTTATCGTGGCTTTTATAGTCGCCGATACGTTCCCGCGATTTTATGTGTTACTTGGGATCCTTCGTCACATTTTCTCTTTATTTTTTTAGGTGACCACCCTGTATATTTTTTAAAAAAATCTTCCTTTTCAGCTGTGTTAACTGCATGCGAAAGATTATCGTCTTCCATCGCATTTTTTTCATTAATTTTTTTAAAGTGTACATATTTTTCATATTTTTCTTCCTTGACAATTGTGTTAACTGCATGCCAAATATTACTGTCTTCCGTCACATTTCTTTCCTTAATTATATTTTTGATCAACAGAAAATATATTGTTGTTGTAATTTTCTGGTGTAAAATAAGTTTGCCCACTTGCCCAAGGAAAACTACACAAAACATTAAAATTTCAAAGTAAAATTATAGCTTTACGGTAAATGTACAACGATATGTTAAATCTACACCTGAATATTACTTACACCGATATTATTCAGAAAAAAAATATGTTTTTCTAGTCATATCATGGGAAATTTCCTGAGTAAAGTGTTCAAATACTCGGTAATTTTACAGGTAATTTTTATCAGTGTATATTGTATATTGCTTAAAAAAATCTTTTAATGCAAAATTTTTAGTGAAAAAAAATCTTGAAAATAGAGAAGATTCTTCATTACTTAGAATACCCTCTATTCTAAAAGATCAATAAATAATGCAAAATTACTTAGAAAATTTTAAGAGCTCTCAACCTGTTGGAATCGCATTGTTCATTTACGGTGCTAAGAGCAAACAAAAGAAATCGGTAAAGGCGTTTACCCAAAACTTCCCTCACTGTCTCACAGCCTCATTAAAAAATGCACAGTTTGCATCATTTAGTCATTAATTATTTTTTCTGTTGAATGACGACCCTGTTTATTATTTTTAACTGAAAACTATGGTATTTTTCCTAAGACTTGTATCATTTTCCTCCATCTCATTATTTTTTTTTAAAGTGACCACCCTGTATATTTTTCATAATTTTATCCTTGAGAGTTGTGGTAGCTACATGCCAAATATCAATGTTTTCCGTCTCATTTCTTTCATTAATTATATTTATCGTGGCGTCTACCCTGTATATTTTTTAACATAACTGTATCACAGTTTTTCGTTGGCAGTAGCATCAACTACCAAATATTATCATTCTCCGTCAAATGATTTTATAGATATAGCGCCAACAGACAAACAGATACCAGACCGACAGACTGATGGAATTAAATGGATTTAATTTTCGGAATCTACATACTCTGAAACCTGAAAATCCGGAAAAATCTCGGAAGGTGATTATTTCACAATTACAATACTTTCAAAACCAACAATACATCTCTGAGATCACTTATTTTTAACAAATTCTGAACAATCAGACACTGAAATTGAAAATGGATCAAAATCAACAGTTTTATTTTAATATTGACACACAATAAGACTGTACTAATAATTATGGTAACCTACTTCATTTGGCAACAGCGCAATTTACACACTCTTTGTTAAGCTATAATAATGGCTTCCTGCTTACACATATTCCCATATCTACATATTTAAGGCAACTTATTTACACTTGCCCAACAGTGGCGACCGTTGCCAAAAATAATTTACCGTTATAAATTGAGATGTGTGGAGTATAAAAAAGTAATTCCTAGATTTACACGCTCCTTACAAAAGCGGCCATAAATATGGCAAATATTTCATGAAGTGCCACAATTGAGGATGCCATAAATGTTGGCGAACGTGTAATGGTGTGTGTGTGTGTGTGTGTGTGTGTGTGTATGTGTATGTTAGCACGATAGCGGCGAAGCTACTAAACGGATTTGGATGAAACTTTGCATGAGGGTTTCTTTAGTGCTCCAAAATATCTGGAAAAGGTTTTAGTTGAGATCAGATTACGTTTAGTGCCGTTTTGGCACAAGTTATTTATTTTATGATTACTTACAATTTGTAATCGAACCATTGAAAAGCAGTAAAAAATATGATTTCAACGATATATCACACTCTTTCGATTTGGTTTCCGTGAAAAAAATTAAAAAACAAAATAACACGCTTCTTGTGTAAGATATATATTATAGTCTAACCTAACGTTCGATAGACTAGTGTCAGAGAACTTATACTACAAAACAGGGCTTACTCTTTGTAAATTTATAGCCCCAAAGGCTTTTTTTAGAGACTATTGACGGAATTGGGACTGTGCTGATCTATCGAGAGTGAGATTCTACATCTCAACGCGACATTCTGAACGACTAATTATCTACGGTTAATTAGTTATTAACGCGCAAAGACTGTCTATCTCTTTTTTGCAGCGGAACGAGATGGAAGATGGACACTATTCTAACACAAATTCGCGATCGAGAAACGTCAAACGAAAAATTGCAAAAATGTCAGTTTTGATTCGTTCGTGCCGAGCTGAATTTTGGAATCTCGACATGCAATTTACGATGCGGATCACTACAAGTCTTCATCTTTCCATCGCTACATAGTACGGCCGTCGCGGTATCGTATTTTTTAAAATACGAGTAAATTTAGATGTCGTGTTTTCGACCAAAATTTACCCTCGGATGGCGCAACTCTGAAAACGGTTTTTCAAATGTAACTCGGGAACCGTGAGAGATAGCTCAAAAATAAAAACTCCCAAAGTAAAACTACATAAGGTCAGGAACGTTTTGCCGCACTCGAAGTTTTAATGGGACTTTTAGTTTGGGCTCGGCGGACCTTTCAAGATGACAGTGTCATGCACTTTTTTCATTAAATCGTTCGTAACTTCGACTCCTACGGCAAAAAACTTTGACCTAACGAAATTGTAGAGAATTGAATTACCTAAAACTCCTTCTTTGGATTTTTATGCTGCTCCAAAAATTACCGAGATGCAGTCGGCCAAAGTGGAAACTTTTTTGAAATTCGTCAAAAATCTCGAATTTTTTCTCTTTAAACCTCCATAACTCTTAAACGCCCCCTAGGCCAAAATACTTTATCCTAACGAATTTGTAGAGAATTTAGTAAGCTACAAAAAACTATTTTTTACTTTTTGCCTTAATACAAAAAATAAGGACGCTACGAGCGATACAAGTGGAAATTTACATTTTCCAAGGAAACGTGTCTTTTTCTCTTCTCTTGCGAATATATAGATAAATATTGGTTTTAGCAAAAAAATGGTAGAGACGTATTAAAAAGATAATAAAACGACGGTGAATTTACTTCGTCGAATAATTCCTGTGGGATTAACAGTTTCGCTGCTATATACTTTTTAAAAGAAAATGTCGATTTCGCCCAAATGCCCAAATTATATTTGCACGATTTGATTTTTTTCTTTAAACCTCCATAACTAAACGGTGGTCCCTAGGCCAAAATACTTTGCCCTAATGAATTTGTAGAGAATTTAATGAGCTACAAAAAACTATTTTTTATTTTTTGACGTAAAATAAAAAATATGGACGTTAGGAACGAAACAAATGGAAATTTACATTTTTCAAGGAAGTGTGTTTTTTTCTCTTCTCTTGCGAATATCTAGATAAACATTGAGTTTGGCAAAAAAATAGTAGGGATCTATTAGAAAGACAATAAAGTGATGATGAATCTGCTTTCTTAAAAAATTTCTTTAGGATTAATGGTTTCGCTGCTATATACGTTTCAACACAAAATTTCGATTTTCCCATATGCCCAAATTATATTTGTTACTGATTTTTAAAATATCCGCCAAGTGAAATTTATATTTTTATCTACTGTAGCATGTATAATGCTCCATATTTTTTTAAGTATATTTAGGAATATTTCCATATTTCCTAGTAAATAAATTTTTTTTTGTTAGAATAAAACTAAAATTACAAATGAAATTTTGTTTAATAATTCCATCATTTTAAATTTCTATAAAGAGTTGAACATATACGCTAACGTGTATAGCTGGTCATCTACGTAACAGGTTTACTTGTTAATATATTTATTTACTCAAATACACAAATGATCGTAAATAGATAAACAACAATCATCGAACTGAATAACTTAATCTAATAAATTAAAGTATTGGTATATTTAACATTAATAATTCACGTTTGTAACAATTTATCACTTGAATAAATTAAATACACGGAATGTTTTGTCGTTCTATTGAACATAATTTCCGGTAGAAAGTTTCTTCCTCCCTGCTGGCGATTTGCTCTTCACTTGCTTCGAGTCTAAACCCAGTGTAAGGTGTATTAACCTTTCGTCGCCACCCCGTACTTTTCATTTTACCAATAAAGATCGGTACTTCGTCTAATTATTAATGTGTGGAAAACTCCATTCATTTATTCCTGTTGTCTATATTTATGGTCAAGTCAAAGAAACGTTTCGTTAATTATTAACCTCATGGTTATAAATTTCAAGATGGCCGGAAATATTTCCGTAAGTACTTTAAAAATTATCCTTTTGTCTCAAAGTTTCATTCGTAAAATATAGTTTATTACATTGTTTTTTTTTTCGACTTCTTCTTATTTTTGGTTTATGATTTAATTTTGAATCACATTCAGCATCTTAAAATTAATTAAAATTTCACTTTGTCAATGGTTTATGGTTGAAGATAAACTTTATTTAATAGTCATATCCACTCAATGGTCATTACATAATTTACCCACAACTTTAATAGAAGTTCTACCTTTTTCTGGAATGGAGATGTACGTTCGCCATCTTATTTAGCAGACCATTTTTTTTTAACTTGATGCTTCTAGCTGTAATGGTTTCCTGACATGTTCGTTTCATAATTAAATAATTTTTCTTGGGAATTTTATAGTGAAATATTAATTATTGAGGTACAACTGTACAAGGTTTGATGATCACCAAATTTTATTACCGCTTCGCTTTAATATATGTGTTGTAATGCATTGGGGTAAATTATTAATAACTTTCGCTTTAATATATAAATTTTTAAAACATACAATTTTAATGGTATAACTTGTAAAATTCAACTTATTATTTTTTCTATCAATATTTGATTAGGTAAAAATCTAGTTTGGACAGCTTCTAATAAAAGAAGAATTTCTTGTTAAATATTTCCAGATAAATTTTGGGTAGACTAACTACTATAATTTTATATAAACATTTTTTTTTAAGAATAGCTTGTAAATACTTTCCATATTTGTATGTACATGTTAATCTAGATGTTATTTTGGCTTGACATCAACCCAGTTTTGACCAGTTTCTAATAAAATTGATTTTATAATTTTCATAAGACTTTTATTCATAAAACTTGTTTGTTGCTACTTCAGCGAGTTCCATTTTACTCTAGAAAACAAATACGTAAATTAATATTTAGATCTTGGTAATTGAATATTATTTACCATTCTTGGTATTCGTCAACATCTTGCATAAAGAATGGTTGGCGCCTATAACATAACATCAGTTTAGCTCATCATACATATTTGTAGGTAAATCTCTCTCTCTCTCTCTATTATAACATCGTAATAATAAATAAACTTGCATAACTCATGACCCATACGCTTCCGAGCTAATGAGCTAGCGGCAGTGTACTTTTTTTGATCTGTTATCAATATATTCCACTCTAATATTTTTAATGTCCTACAAGTCCGTTATTTTACAATAACCACCCTATTTTGAGAGACATTAAATGAAAAATATTGCCCTAGGGCGTTATGAATATCTATAACGCCCTAGGACATTATAAAATTATAATACAACCCAAAACAAGTAAATTATGATAGCGTTATTGACAAACAAAATGCGTTGCTATGCAACGGCGACGTTTACAAACAATTTTGATTTTTACTCTCTTTTAAATCAAATCGTTCTGAACATAATAGATGTCAAATTAATAAATCGTAAATGTCAAAAAAAAATTCGAATTATATAGGACATTAAACGTTGAAGGCACCACGGGTGTTATAGGATAATAACGCCCTCGGTCGACGTACATTCCCTCGGGCCAGTAGTGGCTTCTGTGAGTCGGACAGGTATGTAAATAATTTATAGCCTAAAGAGACTATGTCCCCCCTCCCGTTTTCGAGGATGCTGAACACAATGGCGGTAGTTTAAACTCATTCCGAGTTAATCCCACCCCCAAACGGCCAAAAACCACCCCCCAAATGGGTTAACGCGGATACGGCGTCTCATACCGACTAAACCAGCGTCACCCCCGTTTTCAAGGATGCTTAACACGAAGGCGGTGGTTTAAACTCTATCCGAGTTGACCCCACTCCCCAAACGGCCAAAAATCACCCCCCAAATGGGTTAACGCAGATACGGCGTCTCATACAGACTAAACCAGCATCACCCCCGTTTTCAAGGATGCTGAACACGAAGGCGGTCGCTTAAACTCTATCCGAGTTGATCGAAAGAGGTTAACGCGGATACGTCGTCTCATACCGACAAAACCTACGTCATCCCCTGTTTTCGAGGATGCTGAACTCGATGGCGGTGGTTTAAACTCTTTTAGAGTTAACCCCACCCCTCCAATCGGCCAAAAATCACCCCAGAAAGGAATGTGGATATGCCATCTCATACCGACAAAACCTAGGTCACCCCCCGTTTTCGAGGATGCTGAACACGATAGCGGTGGTTTAAACTTTTTTCGAGTTGACCCCATAAACGGCCAAAAACAATCCACGAAAGGGGTGAAACGCGGATACGCCATCTCATACCGACTAAACCTGCGTCACCCCCCGTTTTCGAGGATGCTGAACACGATGGTGATGCTGGATCTTCTCCCCGAAGCAAACTAACTCCTCAAACGGCCAAAAACTACTCCTTAGTTTGCAGGTTTATTCGGTATGAGACGGCATATCTGCGTTTCACCCCTTTCGGAGGTTGTTCTTGCCCGTTTATGGGGTGGGGTCAACTCAAAAAAAATTTAAACCACCGCTATCGTGTTCAACATCCTCGAAAACGGGGAGTGATACAGGTTTTGTCAGTATGAGACACTGTATCCGCGTTAACCCATTTGGGGGGTGGTTTTTGGCCGTTTAGGGGTGGGGTTAACTCGGAAAGAGTTTAAACCACCGCCATCGTGATCAGCATCCTCTAAAACGGGGAGTGCCGCAGGTTTTGTCGGCATGAGACGGCGTATCCGCGTTTCATCCCTATCGGGGGTGGTTTTTTGGCCGTTAACTCGGAAAAAGTTTAAACCGCCACCATCGTGTTCAGCATCCTCGAAAACGGGGGGGAGGCATAGTCTCCTTAAGCTATAAATTAGTTACACTTTTCGAGATTTGTTCCGACTCACAGAAGTCACTACAGAGGTCCTCGGGATGTACACTGCCGACCTCGGTGCGTTATTATCCTTATAACACTCTTGATACCTTAATAACTATTATTAATACCCTATAGGTAAATAGTTAACATTCAATAAAAAAAATAAAATTATTGATTATCGGCCAAGGTAAAACTACACTACGATCGTATAAAAAGTAACAGTATTTTACATCATTTCCAGTTTAAAAAGTGGCCTTTTATAAGAAACTGTGCAATAAAAATTTTTATTGCACGATTTCTAAAAAATTTATCAGTAAGGACAACAATATTTTATTCATTATTAATTTTTATATAAGCGGTTAACTTAGAAAAGTGTTTAAGATCGATGTCCTTTTCAGCTATCAGTAAAGCATGAGCTTTACTTTACTTTATCAGTAAAGCTCATGGCTTTTAAAAACACTCGCCTCGCTCGTATTTTTAATCTAGCCATTCGTGCAATAAAGAAAGGCTTTCTTAAATAGCAATTTTGCCCTCAAAGCAGTGCAATGTACAGGGCGGTATTCTAATAATGAGAGAGATGTTCACTGATTTCGGCTGATAACTCGGGAACGGTTGAAGATATCGAACTGAAATTTGAAACGTAGATATAATTGTAGACGGACGGATGACGAGTGAATTAATAATACACCTACGTCACAAAAATTAAAAATTATTACAACAGACGAACTAGTACAGATATCGACTTAACGGTTGGAGTTATTGAATTGAAATTTGACACATAGGTGGAAATATTGTAAATGGACGGAATAAAAGTGAATTAATAATACACCTACGTCTACATGACGTCACAAATAAGACAAATTCTTATAACAGGCGAACTGGTACAGATATTGATATAACGACTGGAAACATCCAATTAAAATTTGAAACGTGGGTGGAAATATTGTAGACGGACGGAATACAAGTGAATTAATAAATACACCTACGTCCACATGACGTCACAAATAAGAAATATTCTTACAAATTGGTGCAGATGTCGACTTAACTATTGGAAACATCCAATTAATCTAATCTACGTCACATGACATCACAAATAAGAAAAACAAAAGTCGAACTGGTGCAGCTATCTTTCTTAACAATTGGAAACATACAATTAAAGTTGAAACGTAGGTGGAACTATTGGACATGGACACTAACCTCACACCCGCCTCGTCGGTGTTCACCGTGGTTGTCTAGCTGGCTCCGGGCTAGGATTCGATGAAGTATATATTGGTATTAAAACATTGAATAAAATATTAATGTTGTGCAGACTATAAATTTAACACTCAAGTTCTTAGGTCCAAATCCCACCGAACGCAAAACTTTTTTTTCTGATTTAATATGAAAAAAATATTTCAACTTAACAAATATAATTAAATGAGATCGTTCATATTGTTTAGTGCTGTTTCCGAAAACAGCTCCAAGCGGCTGGAACCGCCTCACCCGGTGGATCTTTGAAGCCGACTTCAAAGATCCACCGGGTGGGGAGGTTCCAGCCGCTTCCAGTAGCTGCCGATTTTTTTTCTTACATTTTTTTTATACTTCAGAAAATACCTTTGTAAAAAGGGAGTTCATTTATAATTATTTGAGATTTATTCATAAATCTTGCAGGTACACCTAGAAATTTTCCTCTTTTCGTAGTACATATACTCACTAATAGAAATTAGATTTAAAAATGTGAAAGTATTAAATTCATTTGAAGTAATCAATGAAACAAAAATTTACTAAACTATTCAAGTTATTATTACAGATATACTTATGCGTTATAGGAAATTCACTAGCTATTTTTTTCCTGATCTTCTCTCCATAACGGAAGAACTCTTTCACAATTTTCTCATATTCAAAGTTTGCCGTGGCTGGAAATAAAAAAAATTAAAAAAATATGTTATTATAATTTTAAAATGTTTAACGAGATTTTATGTCGTTACCTATCGGTAACTAAAATGGATCAAGGTGGGTTAAAAAAATGTGTATACTTTACGAGGCAACAATAAAAGAAATATTATGAAAACAGCAAAATTCTCAAACCTACAGCGAAAAATAAAGCAACACAGCTAAAGATCAAAGTAGAGCCCAGACGACAGAGATCATTTTATAGTGAAACCTACAAAAACTGGCAAAATGAATAATTTTTTTTTAATAAGTTCGTGAATAATGTCCTAAAAAGTTTACATTCCGCTCGGATGCAGAACATAAAAAAAAGTGAGATGAGTTTTTTTTACAATTAATTATTTTTTATTTATTTGCTTTTATCATGTTATCATGATTAGAGAATATTATTTAGGTATTATGCAAATCACATCTTACACACTTTTTTATTTATTATGAAAATACCTACTTTCTGTCTATTGTTGCCCTAATCTGGGCACGCTAATATACTAGTTAGGTAAATATTTTAAAACACTCATTATTTGAGAATCAATCAAAATAACTACTCTTCTAGTTTTTTTTTCATCCCTTTTTTCAAAATTTTTAAATTCACTCAGAGTAGGAAAAAAATAAAAGATGGACCACATGTTTCTGAACAAAAAAACGTTATAATAAAATTTATCGCTAAAGCCACGGTATTCCTCGAGAAAAATAGTTTCTCTTTCTGATTACAAATTTTTAACATTTTTCTTAGTGAATAGGAGGATAAATAGTGAGTATGGAGGGAAAATATATAATGATGAACGCATACACAGACACCACACATAGTCGCTGAATCGCTCGCATGAATTTTTACGTGCCTTTAATGCATTGTATTTATTACAGATACACCTATTCACATTTCAGCTATATCCAATGGATTCCTTATTCATTTGTCAATGTATTGAAAAAGTTCCAGAATTTATATTCAAAACAATCAAAGATATTTTCATAGTTATATGGTTAAGATCGTGAAAATCGCAATTTCTTGTAATGATCTGATTGATATTCGAAAATATACATACAAGTAAACGAATTTGTATTTGAACATTTCCGAAATAGTGATATTTTATTTTTTACAATGGGTCAAGTTCTCGGCAAGTTACAGCCTCCAATATATATGTTTATCAAGAAAATCATCAAGGAAAAAAATTAAAATGATTTAAGATGTACTTTTTTGTGAATCCACGTCACTACAACTTAATAAACCATAATAATTACAAAGTATACATACCCTTTAACAGTTCTCAATGAAGAAAGAATTTTTTTCTATATTTTTAATTGCGACGATTGAGTTCGGGCGTGATAATATATATAAGTATATTTTTCCCATCCATCCTTTGCTTGTGTTGTTTAAAAGAAAAAAGCATCAGAAAGCTACAATTTGCATCTTTTAAATGAACCAACACTCATATAGATTGAACAAATTCTGATTTAGTGGCATGTTATTCAGTGCGCCGGCGTCAGTCATCCGTATTCAAGCGCGTGCACGCATGGATCTCGCTCCGAGTTATAACGTTATAAGTACCTTATAGGTGCGTATTCATTAGAGCTTTCGTTCCTCATGAGCATCGAATGAGCAAATCTTTTGCTCAGGTAGTACTCGGTCCGAGTTCGTTCGGTTTCGTGCAGTATGCCGCATGAGCACTGATCCAGTTAATCCATCGATGGACGCTGAACTACATAAATATGGATACGAGTATTATAATAGCAAGTGCTAGTTTTGCCGTGATATATTTATCGCTAAAAAAGAGAAAACGAAATCGTTGGTTTCAAAAAACAATATACAGAAGACGAAAAAATATTATTACAAGAATTAACTCTCGAACCGCAGAGCCATGAGTTTAAAAACTGCGCAAGAATGTCACCGGAAGATTTTACAATTTTACTGATCTTAATTTAAAAAAATTTCAAAGCATGATATTAACTTTAGAAAATGCATCACTCCAGTAGAGAGATTAGCAGTTACTTTAAGATTTCTTGCAACTGGGGACTCCTATTCAAGTTTGCAATACATTTTTAAAATGTCCAAACAAGTAATTTCAACAATTGTACGTAAGTTTGTAAGGCAAATTTTAATTATTTTGATTATAACAGTTGCTCTATACTCTCTATATATTAGATCTATAAAGAACTTTATATCAAGTCCACACTGAGCATCAACGAGCACATGTTCAGATAATGCTCGCTTTGATGTACCGCGACCGTTGCTCATTCCGCGCTCGTTCAGTGCTCATGCGAACGAATACGCACCTTTTACACTTGACTATTTTTTCCGGGAAAACCGTGGCTTTATGGATAAAATTTGTTAAAACATTTTTTGTTCATGATTACGTGATGTATTTTTTATTTTCTCCTAGCTTGACTTAATTTCAAAATTTTGAGAAAATGGGTGAAAAAAATTATTTTTCACTTTTTTTTATGTTCTGCATCTGAGCGAAATGTAAACTTTTCAGGGTATTATTCTATACACTTTCATACGAAGGCGTATAAGGGCCAACAACTTTGTTTTTATATAATTATACCGAATTGTCATTTCGAATCGACAATTGTCACTTCGAATCGACAATTGTTACTTCGAATCGATAATTGTCACTTCGATGTGACAATAGGGATGTTCACAAAAAAAAAATAATATTCAATAATATTAGTTAAAACCATACATTAGAGTCCCGAGTACCAAAATCAGATTTTTTATATTAATAAATATTTTAATTTTGTCAATTATTCGTAATAGAAATCACTCAAATGCAGCGAAGCTAAGAAACGTTCCCAGGCAGAAGCTAGTTATATGACGTTACTTACCTTGCAGGTACGCAGGCCTGTATGTGTAATGAGGGCCCGTTGTTTTTTATTGAAAGACGAATGTAATATTATTGATCAGCATGCTCTAGAATCCATATATCCAAATTTTGAAGATATTTTGATTTATAATTTTCGAATTACGGTCCCATAAAATCATATTTTTCAAATATTAAATAATTAATAACTTTTAAACGAATTGTATTTCGAAAAAAAAGTCATTCTTCATTTTCTATTTAAATTCACTTTTTTTACAACCCAGCGTCATCTGTACTTTCAAATGTTCATAAACTAAGAATTTTCATTGAAAAATTATCAAAAATAATATCAAGCAATTCATAACTTGGAAACGAATTTCTTTTAGAAAAAAGTCATTCCTCTTTTTCTGTTTAAAATCGCTTTTTCTATCACCCACTGTCGTCCATGCTTTCAAATTCGACAATTCTTAATGTATGGTTCAAAATGTTGACAATTTTTCAATGAAAATTCTTAACTTTTAAAATTGGAAAGTATGGATGACGCCATGTTGTAGAAAAAGTGAATTTAAAAAGAAAATGAAGAATGACTTTTTTTCGAAAAACAATTTGCTTAAAAGTTATTAATTATTTAATATTTGAAAAATATAATTTTAGGGGGCCATAATTCGAAAATCATAAATCAAAATGTCTTCAAAATTTGGATATAGGAGTTCTAAAACATGCTGATCAATAATATTATATTAGTCTTTCAATAAAAAACAACGGGCCCACATTACACACACAGGCCGGTGTGCCTATAAGTAAGTGACGTCATATTCCTCTAGCTTCTGCCTGGGAACGTTTCTTAGCCTCACTGCATTGGGGTCATTTTTGTTACGAATAACTGTCAAAATAAAAACATATATATTATTTTATTGTTACATTAGTATATAATGCCGATAAATCTATTTTCAATTAAAATTAAAATTTTGTGAACATGCCTATTCCATATGTAATGGTAAACGACATACTCAGTTTAGGCTTCACCACGCCCCCTCCCCGTACCCCACCACACCACAATCTCTCGTCGCATCTTCTTGATACCTCGGATGTATGTGGGGATAATGCGTGGGGAATATTTGGCGATTCCTTCTTTCCCCCACTCACTTCCAAATTGGAGGGACACCCTCTAACTCGGTCCGGGTGCGGTTTTTAGACGTTCTGACTGGGGGTGTCGAAGGAGGAGATGACTCGATGACTTTTGAAGTGGTACCCACTATCCCCCTCTCCCTCTCTAAACCGCCTCCGGCCCTCTGCGCTCCAACATGCGCTTGTCGGATCTTCTTAATACCTGGTATGTATGTTGGGATAAGACGTGGAAAATATTTGGCGATGCCTCCTTGTACCCCCAAAATGTGGAGACCACCCTTCCAACTCGGCCGTGGAGCGGAATTTGGATTTTCTGACTCGTGGTATCCACTTCAAGAATACATCGAGTCATCTCTCCTTCGATGGCCCCAATCAGAACGTCCGAAAACCGCATACATACGTATCAGATGCCATACCAGCGTTGTGAGGCCTAAACTGAGTATGTCGTTTACCATTACATATGGAATTGTCACTTCGAAGTGACAATTGTCGATTCGAAGTGACATTTCGGCATAATTATATAAAAATAAAGTTGTTGGCCCTTATACGCCTTCGTACTTTCGCGAACTCATTAAAAAAAAAATTATTCATTTTGCAAATTTTTGTAGGTAAATACTTTCATCGACTGGGCTAGTAGCGGTATTAGTACAAATATTTCAGATTTTGTTTTAAGGGCGCTTAATCTGGTTATTTGTGTTTCACTTGGGTATTAATCACACTACCCACACAGCACAATCGGGATATGGGATTACAAATTGACGTACTTGGATATCCCAGTACATAAAATAAATAGAGAAACGGATGTACCTTTTAGAATATCCTATTTTAGGACGTCCTCAAGACAGCCCATTTTAGTACGTCCCAGGATATCCTTTTATGGACGTCAATGGGCTGTCCTGATTAGGTTCCATTTTGGCATTAACTCTGTCGACTAACATCGGGATTAAGAACGGATATCCGATGAAGAGCCCTAAATCTCCTTAAAATGCACCCTAATACTAGGTCTCTTATATATTTAAATAAAGCGCCGTTTTGATTTCCGGCCTGCCAAACTGGCCAAAACAAATACCCCAGTGCTCAAATCAATCACATAGCAACCACGCTGTATTGGTTTTTATTTCTCAAATATTTAAATACTTGATAATTTATTGTTATATATGAAATATTTTAAAGTTGTATTTTTGTGTTTGTCTATTTGGTTCAGCTTTATTGGAGTGTCTTCATTCCAGACTATAAAAAGTGAGTACAAATGTATAAAAATATAACATAACCTATTAAACTTCATGTTATGAAAAACTAATTTGATTATGATTAAATATTTAATTAGTTATTAATGTCGTGTTCGAAACCAAGAAAATTTAATACGATTTTTTATACTTTCAGAATGCCAAAGGAAGCTAAAAAAAATGAGGATTTATACACATTCCCGTAATCACTAAGAAACCTAAGAAATAAAGTATAAATTTGGCTCAAGAATTGAATACTGAAATCAGCTTGGAGAGAATATGTAAATCAGTGAAAGTATTGTCATGTGACAATAAACCTGATGAAATTGAATTTGAGAATGACGACAAATAATGTTCCTACTTAGTTAAAATTTTAAAACCAACTAGCAACTGTGGATGAAAATAGGTAAGTAAATATTGTGCTTTAAGATAATTATTTGAAACTTTTATCACACTTTTAAACGAAAGATATGATACAATATCAGGACGAACACAGGTGGACAGACTGCAATCTTTTATCTTGAAACTCTATTTACCAGAGTGTACTTTATGGATTTTAATTTATAATTCGGTAAATTATTATTATTCACTGAGTGCTATAGGTCATACCCATATCCTTCAATAATTTCTGTTATTTTTATCTTGCCCACTTTTCATATATTTTTTTAATAATAGTGGTTCAAATAATAATAACTACGTTTGTTTTAGCTGCGTCCATGAATGAGTAGATTATGGAAAACGAAGCAGAGAAGCTGTTAAAAGATTATCCGAGAAGTGCAAAAGAGAGAAGCGAGTCAAAGAAGAGAATAGAGAAGTAGGAGTGCACTACATTCTAAAAATTCATGTTCGGCTATTATTAAATTTGCAAAAGTAATATAGGTATTTTTTTTACATTTTTCTAAAAAGTTTGCTTTTTAACATTACAAATGTTTTTAAATATTGAATGTGTTTAGCTTATTTCTATTATTAAAATATTATTATTATTTAGGTAGCACTTAATTCCATACATACAAAATATTTCTGTTTCTTTATAAAATTATATTTGTCTTTGACGATGGTTAATAAATCGAATCGTAAGAAAATAATATTTTATTTTTTAACTGACCATAATCCCAAGAAATTACGTATAAGTTATAAGGAAAAAATAGGTAAGTGCAAATATTTCTAAAATGTGCATATTTGACAAAAATTCTAAAAAATGTTACAATACAATTTTTTTAAAATTTAAGTATAACATTATTGTCTAAATGTTGGTTGTGACATTTTCTTAATTTTTTATATTTCTCGGTGGAATCCTTTGCCACATGTTTTCTTCTAAAGCAATGTCCGTAAAATCTACAAAATAATGCAATTATCCAGTATTTTACTCGAAAATAACTTCTACGCTCCTATAACGTAAGAATCACAGGCGTAGAGGTTATTTTCCAGTAAAATACTGGATAATTGTATTATTTTGTTGATTTTTAGAAGAAAACGTAGCAGAGGATACCACCAAGAGATATTAAGTTGCTCGTGGATATCTATTTTCAGTCCGTAGGATATCCTGGGACATTTCAGTATGTAGTTTGTACAGCCTATTCGTAATACTTAGGACATCCCGTCCCGAAATATCCCGGGATGTCCTGGTACGTCCTTAGTACAAGCGCCGGTATATCCTTCAGGACGTCCCACGTACTACTTTTATCTGATACCGAGTTGTACATTGGGATGACCAAAAGAGTGCCGAAAAGCATACAAACTGGGATATTAGGATGTCCATAGGCAAGCCCAAATACTAAATGAGATTTGCCATAGTACGTCCCTCGGACAGCCTTTTGTTGTGTCGGTATAATATACCCTTATTGCCACCAGCTTCCTAGCTATTATTTCTCTAAACACGGAACCTGCCAGTCGCATTGATGAAGGCAGAAACATTTTCTCTATTTCAAATATAGAAAAAAGTGTGTATGTGTAATATACCTTGTGAGCATATTAAACTTTTACATAATATTTCGAGGAGATGTAAAGTGCCACAGCAAAAATTCGATTTCTTTATTTAACTATTCGTATTGCTGTCATATATTTTTTCAACCGATGATTCATTTAAAAGACGAGAAAGTCTGACAAGAAATCAAGTACATGGTGTTTATCACTGATTCATGCATTTTCAAACTGCTATGTGAAATTCAAACAAAAGAATGTACAGAATGAATTTTTCTAAGTGAACAAAAGAAATGAGAATTTTTATAATACGGTCCTGTCATTTTGAAATTCTGACTACACGAAGCTATCTGCACTAAATAGTATATGATGAAAACATTTTTGAAAAAATTGAACAGCCTTTACAAATAGTGCAGGAAAAATAAATTTTGATCTCGAAAAAATTAGTACAAGCAAGGAACTTGGTGGAGATGTTCCACTTGCCACCCTAATGAATATACTAAAAGTTCCCTAAAATCGAAGCTGTGCTTCGCCCGCCATATTGAAAAATGGGGGCCCATTTTCAGATTTTTGTATATAAATCCTTTACCGTTGCAGATAGGAAAAACGTAGACAATAATAATGTAAACAATTTTTAATATTAAATTTTTTTTCTCTAAATCGAAAGGTTTTTGAATTATGAGGTGCAGAATGTTATTGAATTTTCAAAAATCCTAATTGTGTAAAAGTTCACTGTAAAATGTATGTTTATAGGTTGTAAGTAAAACAAAAAACATTACAGAAAAAAAAATATACTGTAATTATGAAGCCTATAACAAATAGAATAAAATACTAAAAAAACGTTATAACATTAGTTCATTATCAATGTTGTTGTCAGGTGACTTATCTTCTGAGTTGCTGCAAGATAATCTCTGGCAATGTTCACACATGGCAGAACACTTTAACCCTGCTGATAAGCACTCACAACGTTTTGTGCATCCCGATTTGCAACCACAGGATATGAGCTTCAGTAAATTGCTAGGGGCTGGATCTAAACATGTCAAAACTGGTTTCAAAGCCCCATGGCTTAACTGCCAACCCCAGGCAGTCGGCTCTAAATTATTACCCATCCACTGCTGGACTTGGAGATATGTGGGATATGAGTGATTGGCAGCTGCTGCATTTGTAGGAGGCAACACTGCCAAGTAAAATTTGGAATGTAATTGCTGTTTACTGATCAGACGATTGTATGAAAAATATCTATACTCGTCAAGCATCTATGACTTTGTTGCCCCATAAAAGGCGCGGAGATTGTGTCACAACCTGAACATCAGACAGTGTGCAAATTTCGTTGCTTTGGAATGTAAAAAAATTTACCTTTTTTTATTACCTGAGCCTGGTCGAAGAAACCAAATATGCGTCTCATCTGTTGACCAAGTACAATGACAGCTCATAATTAAAAAACCGTACGATTTAGAGAAAAAAATGTTAATATAAAAAATTGTTGGTTTTATTATTGCCTACATTTTTTATTTGAGAGATTTTACCTATCTGCAACGATACAGGATTTATATACACAAATCTGAAAATTGGCCGCCATTTTTCAATATGGCGGACATAGCACAGCTTAGATTTAATGAGACTTTTAGTATATTCAATAAGATGATAACTGCAAGATTTCCACCAAATTTCTTGCTTGTACTAATTTTTTCAAGGTTCTCATACTTTTAGGCTTATTTTTCTTGCACTAAAAGGTTACCAAAAATTATTAAATAAAATTTTACCGTCGCGTAACCCAGTTAATTGACCTTCATTGCCTAATATTGATATTGAAGCCGGTTAAAAATATGTTTGAATTCATTTTTTGTTTATTTTTATACCGACCTCAATATGGATATTAGGTAATAAAGTTTAACTAACTGGGCGACGCGACGGTAAGATTTTATTTAATATTTTTTAGCGACCTCTTTTGACGGCGGTTTATTTTTTTTTCACTCTTCAATCTTTATAAATCACCATGTATGGCAAAGATTTAAATATACAAAAAAATGCAACTATTGAAACCACATTAGATTCGCAATTTTGGATTTTTAATTTTTGACACCGGATTCGGTATTAGCTACTCCCAATATAAGTAACAATTTCGCCAGTGTTTTATATACTGTGACGTATTTACACCTTTTTTGTAAACACCCTGTATCGTGGATTCGGAAATTATAACACCAGGATAACACTTGACACTAATTTATTAACCTACTAATTACAACCAATAATTTACTTTACTAATATTACACTAAGTAATGTAAGTCTCAATAATTGAGTCACTTTTGATCACTTTGTTTACTTCTTAATGTTTCTCCAATGACTGTCTATACTAAATTGAACTGCACAACCACTTACTCTTCTTTTATAGTCCTAGGTTATTGGTTTTAGATCTTTCTACTATATTCCAGCACTTCTACAATGTTCCACAGGATGTCTGTAATGTTCTAGATTTTTCTATATGTTTCTAGGGGGTTGAAACACCTTAAGCCTGAACGTCCCGGTCGCAATTCAGTCTCTTTCACATACTTCGCCAGTCTATCCAAGTGTACAATTTTCATCTTTGCCTTTTTACTTCTTTGTATTCGATAAACAACGTCATTGATTCGGGTGATGGCGGAATATGGCCCTTCCCAAGGAGGCTGAAGCTTCGGGGACCTTCCTTTCTTCCGCTGCGGATTATAGAGCCAAACAGATCTCCTGCCTTGAATCCTCCTGAATTAGACTTGCGGTCATATCGAGCTTTCATTCGGTCACTGGCTATGGTGATTTGGCCTCGAACCAACTCATGGACATTTCTTAACCGTTCTCTAATTTCATCTGCATAATTGTTCACTGAGAGAGGTTCCCTGCCTGGTGTTCCACACATTAAGTCACACGGCAGTCTGATTTCGTGTCCAAATATCACACAAGCCGGAGTCTGTTTCGTAGTCTCATGAATGGCAGCCCTGTATGTCATAAAGAAAAACGGCAAGTGACGGTCCCAATCTCGCTGATTTTTATGAACCACCTTAGAAAGATGTTCCTTCATGGTTTTGTTATGCCGCTCCACCATTCCATCTGATTGGGGATGAAGAGCTGTCGTCCGTGTCTTGTGGATTCCCAATAATTTGCTGATTTCCTGGAACACCCCCGATTCAAAGTTCCTCCCTTGATCTGAATGTAACTCCACCAAATCGACATACCAGGTTATCCACCAACACCTTAGCTACAGTAACAGCCTCCTGATTTGGAATGGCATAGGCTTCCGGCCACTTACTGAAATAATCCATGGCAACCAGGATGTACTTATTGCCATCAGTGGTCACTGGAAATGGGCCAGCAATATCAATTGAAATTTTCTCAAAAGGAGCTCCTAGTCTGTGGTCCCTTACTGGCAGCACAAATCTTGCATTTGCGACACCAAGCCTCCACATCCTGTCGACTATTAATCCAGTAATATCATTTCCGCACCTTATTCAGGGTCTTAGTAACGCCGAAATGTCCGCCAGACGTTCCATCATGCATCTCCTGAAGTACTTTTGGCACTCGACACTTGGGAATCACTAGACGCATAACAACTTTCCTTGCCATCCGGGCTTTCCCACGCTCTCTTCAATAGCCCTTCTATGACTCTAAGTGAGTCCCATTGCGCCCATAAAGCCTTCAGCCCCACTCCTTTTTCTGAAACATCTTTCCATTCTGGACGGGTTCCACCTTCTTTTGCTTTCAATATAGGTCCAATTTCTGCATCGTTCAATTGCCCTTGCCTTAGAGCATCCTTTGTCCAACCGTCTGGAGGGTCTAGTTTGACAGTGTTGACTACTACCATGCCCTGCAGCTTTTATACACGTTGGCAGTGCTTGCAATCTTCCTTGCATGGTTTTCTAGATAGGGCATCTGCATTTTTATGAGATCTGCCAGGTCGATGTTCGATTTTGAAATCGTACAGTTGCAACATCTGTATCCAGCGAGCCAGTTGACCTTCTGTGGTTTTCATTTGTAATAGCCATTTTAACGCAGCATGGTCGGTCCGAATCTTGAAATGTTGTTCATATAGGTATTTATGGAAATGGTCCACGGATTTGACGATGGCTAATAGTTCTTTCCTTGTTACACAATAATGCCTTTCCGGTTTAGACAGCACCTTGCTGAAGTACTCGATCACTTTCTCTTCTCCATTTTAGATTTGGGACAATACACACCCGACCGAAGAGTTGCTAGCATCAGTGTCCAGGATATAAAAGCCATTTTGTTGTGGATATGCTAGCACAGGACTGGTGCATAATGCTGCTTTCAACTTCCTCCATGATGTTTCACATTCTGGTGTCCACTGGTACTTCACTTTTTCCTCTGTTAACCGATGTAGTGGCTTCGCAATATCCGCAAACCCTTCCACAAAGCGTCTATAGTAAGTGCATAGTCCAAGGAAGCTTCGTACTTCGTGAACATTTGATGGTCTCGGCCAGTCTCGTACTGCTGAAATTTTGTCCGGGTCTGTTTGTATTCCGTCTGATGATACATGTCCAAGGAATTTGACTTCTTTCTGGAACAGTAAGCACTTCTTCGGATTCAGCTTCAGGTGTGCGTTCCTAACTATCCCAAATACTTCTTGAAGATTTCGCAAATGTTCCTTGAAGTTCCGACACATAACTAATACATCATCAAGGTAAACCAGGCACGTCTTCTAGGTTAATCCTCGTAGTACGAATTCCATCAATCTCTCAAAAGTAGCTGGCGCATTGCAAAGTCCAAAAGGCATCACTGTAAACTGGTAAAGACCACTGCCTGTTGAAAAAGCTGTCTTTTCTTTATCATTAGGGTGAAGTACCCACTTCTGAGGTCTAGGATTGAAAACCACTGCGAACCTGCCGGCGTACTTAACGTGTCGTCAATTCGTGGTAATGGGTAGCTGTCTTTCTTTGTAACATCGTTCAGCTTTCTGTAGTTGAAGCAAAATCTTAAAGTCCCATCCTTCTTGGCAACCAAAACTACTGGCGACGACCAGGGACTAGTTAACTCCTCAATTACTCCATCTTTTAGCATTTTCTGGATCATTGCGGAAGCTTCTTCTTGTTTCGCTAGAGGGAGCTTCCTTGGCTGTTGGCGAATGGCGGGTGAGTCGCCAGTATTTATCCGATGCTGGACTATCTCAGTTTTTGTAAGGGCCGCTGTGTTTTTGGCAAATACCGTACTTTCTTTCTTCAAGAACTTAATTGCCTCCCTACGCTCGTCCTCGGATAAATGCTTAAACTGTTAACTCAACAAGGCCACAACTTCGTCGTCTAAATTTGTAGATGAACTTCCCTCTATTTGCTCCTCGCACCTTGCTATCCATGTTACTCGTTCATAAAAGCCAATTGCTTCGCCTTCGTTGAGTGTCACTCTAACTGGAATTTTGTCTGCAGTCCGGGTTAAAGTTTTTGCCAAGATAATGTTTCAGTCTTAATTGTGTTGTCTTCTTCAACGAAGCCAACGCAGTATCCGATAGGGTTTCCCTCTAAAGCAGCCTCGATTATTTGTTCCGTGCGCGCAGGAATCTTGACTGGCTGTATTGTCAATAGCCTGCTTTTTGAAACTGTTCGTCTGCTGTTGACAGAATGAATTCATTTCCAATTTTTAAAACTCGTTCTCCTACGACAACAATAAATCCATACTCTCCCATAACGTCCAGTCCCAAAATGAAGTCATCCGTAATGTCAGCCACAATGACCTTGTGATTAAACTTTAAACTTTAAACGTCCAATCTCCAAATCCAGGTCGGCTTCTCCATGAACCGCGGCCTTGTCTCCCGTAGCTGTCCGAATGATCATTTCATTTTACCTCTTGTCGATTCCTATCCCAGATATGGGCGTACTATTGATGACGTAGCACCTGTATCGATGGTAAACGCACATCTCCTTTCGTTTACATAGCTTGGCAGCAGTAGAATCCTTTGAAGCTGAGAAATCTTTCTTTCTCTGGGGGGCACCATGTTTCCCAGCCAGCACAGCCCCCGTGGTGCTGACCACCTCTAGTTTTCCCGCGGCTTTTCGACAACTGCGGCATTTACCTTTTCAAGGCTTCATTGTTGGCAATCTCGCTTAATATGCCCTAATTTGCCTCACTGATAGCATCTGATACGTCCGTTTGGTTTTCGTCCGTTTTGTTGCTTGTCCTGTTTCGTTGGAGAATCTGATTTGGCCCATATTTGACTCATCGTTTTATGCAGATCCTTCAGTATGTTCTCTTGGTCCGAATGTGCCTCTTCAACTGCCACTGCACGCACTCTTGAGCGTGGGGTGTTCTTATAAGCAACTTCTACTTCGAGGGCACGCACCAAAGCTTCGCTACTACTTTGGTGTCTCGTTAACCTAAGAACTCGCCTAACCTCTTCATCCCTCATGCCATCTAAAAAGGCCCCGACTGCTAATTGTTCTTGGAATTCTCTTGGAGCACTCGGATATGCCAGGTGTGCCAGTCTCTCTATCGCAGCTTTGAATTCTTGCAAACTTTCCCCAGCCTTTTGCATCCGGGATTTCAGCTGGGCCTGGTATACTTGGGGAGGTGTTGGTTGCCATATCTCAAGTCCAAGGCAGCTTCTAAAACTTTAAAGTCCCTTTGTTTCTCTACTGGGATAGTCTGAAGTAACTCCGATGCTTGGCCCTTTAAAGCTAAAACTAATGCCATGGCCTTTTCCTCATTATCCCAGTTATTCGCAGACGCAGCTGCCTCGAATTGTCTTTTATAGGTTGTCCATGAGCTTTGACCGTCAAAGGAGGGAGGTTTTAATCGAGGACCTGACGATGCTACTAGCTGGCCTCCTCTCTCTCAACTGTCGTTTAAGCCGCTCTACCTCTCCTTCGAACTCACTCATCTTTTCTTCAAACTTATCTACTTTTTCTTCTACCTTGTTTATCTCTTCTTTGACTTCACTCATTAATTTTTCTTTGGCGGAAATGATTGCGTCCTGTTGTATTTTCATTTGATCGCTCAGAATTTTCCTTAATTCCTCCTGGCGTCTTTATTGTTGTTCTTTCTCCTCTTGATGTCGTCTTTCTTGTTCTTCTTTCTCTACCTGATGTCTTCTTTCTTGTTCTTCTTTTTCTTCTTGACATCTTCCTTCTTGGTCTTCCATGATTTTTCTCATTTCATCTTTCTCTTCCTGACGTCTTTTTTCTTGGTCTTCCATGATTTTCTCATTTCATCTTTCTCTTCCTGACGTCTTCTTTCTTGATCCTCCTTTTCTTCCTGACGGTCTTCTTTTTTCCTCTTGATGTCTTCTTTCTTGTTCTTCTTTCTCCTCTTGCTGTCGTATTTTCAGGTCCTCCATCATTTTTCTCAATTCGCTTTTTTCTTCTTGACCTTTCTTGTTCCTCTTTTTCCTCTTGGTGTCGTCTTTCTTGTTCTTCTTTTTCCTCTCGACGTTGGCAACATCATCCTCGTAAACTCCACAGGTAGGTCCTTCATTTCTTTCTCTCCTGCCATACTTCTTGTTGTTACGGGCATACGATGAAGTTAACCAAGTTTATTGCACAATAATGTTAAGAAGATCCAAATGTTTCGTCGATTTTTTTAATGGAATTTTCTAGAAAAATCTCGAAATGGCACGAAGGAGTCTTATTTAGAGTCTAGGTCACTATTCTGTTGAAATAATTTCACTACGTTCAGTAATTTTAGAATGCTCTAGAAATTTTCTTAAACTAACACAAATATGTAAGTCTTTTTCAGTGTCTCTATCACTTTGTAGTTGAAAGAATTTAGTCTTTAAACAATGTCCCGGAAGTCAATTCTCCGTGTCACCACTAATTCCCGAGAAGAACACTGTAGAAACCTTCTCGAACAGTCCAGAAATCTTCTGTTATAAGTCCGCTTCTGACACCAATTGTGACGTGTTTACACCCTTTTTTGTAAACACCCTGTATCGTGGATTCGGAAATTATAACGCTTGGGTAACACTAAACACTAATTTATTAACCTACTAATTACAACCAATAATTTACTTTACTAACATTACACTAAGTACTGTAAGTCTCAATAATTCAGTCACTTTTGATCACTTTATTTACTTCTTAATGTTTCTCCAATGACTGTCTATACTGTACTGAACTGCACAACCACTTACTCTTCTTTTATAGTCCTAGGTTATTGGTTCTAGATCTTTCTACTATATTCCAGCACTTCTACAATGTTCCACAGGATGTCTGTAATGTTCTAGATGTTTCCATATGTTTCTAGAAACACATAACAATACTATAAAATATACTATGAAACACTGATAAAACCCAAATAAATCTCTCTTAAAACTACCAAATTTAATGCAATTCCGACGAAATCCGATTTTTTTGTCAAAATATTACATTTCTCTTGATCACTTGCGCATTTGACATATTCTTGACTTCCTTGTCTAAAAAATCCTATTTTGTCTTACACTAGATGTAGCTTGATGAAATTAATATGGGACCATCACCGAGTCATACCTTACACTTTGGGAATATTTCACAATCTCTTAAGAGAATCTATAAGCAATTATTGTACAAACATAAGAAAAGAAAAATATACGGGATGAATTGAGAACCCCTCCTCCTTTTTTAAATTTTATGAAGTCTGTTAAAAATGAGTTAATACCAGCTAATAGTTCAAAAGTTCTTAAAAAAAGAAGTTTTAGTGAAAATTCATGGATATAATTCATATCCGTAAATACTGATCGAGGGCGTTTTTAAATGGTCATTCGCTACTTACTTGGATTTCCGCGATCTACCATTACAGTGTGTAGAGTTCGCCATCAAATATCCTGTATATATGTGGAATTTTACATTTTTTTGACAGAGATGGATTTTTTGGTGGAGAGATAAGTTGTTAATCATAAGTTAACCTGATATACATATAGTAGCTCTATGTCCACTTTCTTATGAGGCACCCTGTATATCAAATGACCTTTGACACTACATTTACAAACAAACAGTAATTAGCAATAAATAATAACATTGTTAATAACAGCCATAAATGCTAAATCTTTAAATATTAAATTAGAAAATTACACATAATTAAATATGAGGAATTTGTATATGAATTCTTAAAGAAATAATTACTTTACCGTTGATCGTAAAGTAAAATCTATTTAGTATCATAAAAATGAAAAATAAATT
Source organism: Rutpela maculata (assembly GCA_936432065.2). Lineage (NCBI taxonomy): Eukaryota > Metazoa > Arthropoda > Insecta > Coleoptera > Cerambycidae > Rutpela > Rutpela maculata. Next base: position 22,727,763 of record OW386289.2, read on the forward strand.
GTAAGAAAATTCTAAAGTAAAATTTTTCCCAGTTACCCTGTTAATTTCGATATTGAAATTAATTCAAATTATGTTTGGTTTCATTATTTGTTTCACACCAACCTCAATAATTATATTAGGTAATTAGGTCAAATAATACGTGCGACTGGGTAAAATTTTATTTAAAAATTTTTAGATGCTTGATGATCATTTTTTTGAAAGCGGTTCAATTTTTGCACTTTCTTTTTTCAGCCGTTTTAGATTCTTATTTAGATTCTACCTAGTAGTCGTCTATTTAAGCAACATATTTTACAAAAAACTGCACTTTTTGCAGAAGTCACCGAACTTGCCGTGCATCATGTCCAGACCCATCGTCAACGTTTAGGAAGGGGAGCCACCTGAAACCTATCCCCCTAACAAAATGGCCGTAATGTTTCCCAAAATGGCCCCCCTAAAATTTAAACTATTTTAATATAATAAACTTAGGCGTCTAGTTATATGTTTCAATTAAAGAAATGGCTCTCAAACGTTGTCAGAAGTCCATAGAATGAAATATTCAACATGGCGACCAAAATGGCTGCCACAAAATTTAAATTTTATATTTCATTAACAATTTTTTTTAAACTATTTTTTTTTTATTTATTTTCAAAGAGTGTATCAAGGCAATGTTGCCGTGTTTTTTTCCACTAGACCATGTTAACTATGCAAGATGCCTGATTGTCCATGTAAAGGGTTTGGAGGAGTTTCCATTACGTTCATCAGCAAGCAGTGCATGCCGAGTTTAAGGCAGGAAATTTTGCGTATACGGAAGTCGTTCAACCCCTTTTCTGCTATTGCAGTAGACCAGGCCCATGGGCAACACAACAAGAATGTAAAAGATGACGGTGGTGCTGTCGGAATTCTTTAGGATGCAGCTGCATTGCGGAAGTGGGCTATGGCAGGTCCCGAAATACATAGATAAGTTAATGAATTCACAAGTCAAACGAAATCACGGTCTGGACATAAACCACTGAATCATTAACAGTATCCTTATTTTCAAGAAAAGTTCGTGAATGAGATCGATAAGTTGAAGACAAGCTTCAAGAGTGCTGGTAATCCTTTTGCTAATCTCAACAGTTCCCCGAAATTGACGAGAATTTTTTAGAAACAATAAGAATAAGGAGGAGCTTTTTTCTCTCCTAGGAAGACATCTAGTTCTGGTTCTTGCCATATCTTTGTATTAAGAACTTTGAGCCTTGAAGAACTATGGATTTCATAGAACTTTGGACAGAAACAGAGATACATTTCTGCTCACACCATTGCTCTGGCGCTTGGGTCAACGAAATCGGTCGCTCTGAAGGGCTTCCACGCATTCACAAGATGTGACACTGTTTCAGTATTTGCATACCATAGTAAACTCAGTGCCTGGATAACATGGGAGTGCCACGATAAAGTTACTTCTGCTTTTATTGCAACTTCAAGTGCACTTCCAGAACTGCAAACGGATGTGCTCCATGAGTTAGAACAATTTGTGGTTTGCATGTACCACAAAAAATGTGTGATGGTTTTACTTTTTATTTTCAGCCAAGGATAGACGGAAGAAGACAATCTGCATGATATGGTGATAGATGATGTGGTCATAGACGGGCATGCTCGTAGATAATGTAGAATTGGGTTTTGATTGGATTTGCATACCAACCAATATTTTACAACATTAAACATTTTAATACGCTTGAAGAAGAAAAAAATATAAATGACTAAGTTTTAAAATATAAAAAGGAAATAACGACAAGCTTTACTTGAAAACGTTTTTATTGTAAAAAAAATGAATACAACACAAATATTCAACATTTATGAAAATGTAAACATACATATTTCAAACCAAAATAATACAATAATGGTAAAATGAAACAAAAACCAAAAGGAAATTTATTTTCTCTGTTTATATAATCCCAGGATTGTTATGTGTACTTTGTAGTTCTATATAACACATTTATAGTGTAGGCAAATTAGCATTTCTGACTAAATAGTTTACCGAATGAATGGATTTTCGCAAAATTTTGTGGATTCTGTTTGTTTTGAAGTCTAGATCAAACAAAACAAAAAAATTTGGCTGCCACTATTGCCCCGCAATTGTTATAATCAATGATTTTGTTGGTAATTTGTTAACTAGTAAAATTAAGGTAAATTTAAAAAACAAAATGTCTTTTTAGGTAATTTTATGAAAAATAACAACTTTTTACTCTTGTAAAATTTTCGAAAAAATGTGTGTTTTTCGAGATATAGCGGTTGAATTTTTCTAAAAAGAGTGGAGGGGGGGATAAAAAGTGACGAGAAAAATCCATAAATTTGAGTGAATATATTATTAAAATACAAGACTTTTTTCCTTTATGACTTTTTCCTAAAGTGCACTCTGTCCAAGTTCTTCCGGAAAAACCCGAAAAAAGAGTCTGTTTTTCACGATCAAAATGTATTTAAATTTTTTCATGACACAAAATGCATATAATCTCTGAAATTGTAATTAATTTATATATATTTTAATAAAAAAATATCTAATTTGGGAAGAAAAGACAAAAAGAAAAAATTTCTACTGCAGTCTTCGTCAGCAAATATTAAACCACCTTTACCCTTTCAAATAGAAAGATGTAATGGGGAAGTAATCTGGAGTGTAAGTCGATGAAGTCTACTTATTTTGAACAATATACAAGGATACAATACTCATCCTTTAAAATACCTGTTTACGAATTTAAAAAACCAAACATATTTTCAGAGTATGTTGAAATTAATAGATTTCGAAAAGGGTTTTTTACAATAGAGACCTTACCCCACAAGCGTTCATAATAAGACGCAATAAAACTGTCCTTCATAAATAACAATTGAGAAATATATTCTCACATTTCAAAGAGACAAGTCAATTAGTTTCAGCAATACAACATTTTAGAAAATTCCAAAATTTATCTATACAACTCTCTTAGCTGGCATATTCTACATTAGTGATAATTTATATCAACACAATAGAAAGTAGCTTAATTGAAAATATTACATTCATCTATAATTATATAACATATAAAATATACAAAAATGTTATTTTTAATTTTTGTCACTTTGTATTTAGTAGTCAAATTATTAAGCATTTATTTTATTTGGTAATATATTGGAGTTTATGTCGATTTATGTTTATTTCAATATTGAGTAACTGCCATTCTATACTAATAAATTAGAAAAATTATCACATCGCCTGAGCATAACTGTTATATTACGATTTTACCTACGGACAATCTCTGTTCAATTATTATGCGAAATATGGTGCACAACAACATGCACGACAACATACCAGTTACCTTATTAATTAGATACCAAAATAAACAATAATTAATGGACAATATTGAACAAAATAGTTCAGGTCGGTAAGTCTGTTAATTATCAAATTAAATGGTTAAGAATCGCATACGAAAATGCAATTTTTGTAAGTCAGTCCGTCAATTTTTTTTCAATATTGAAAGTCACTGCTCATTCTGTATGCCTGCCTAATGACATATAATTTTGTATCGCAAATTACCAAATATAAGCCACTTTTCGAGCGGCTTTTGCACCGTTATTGTAATACATTCTGGCGATTAAGTGAAATGCTAGAATTCTTATAACGATGTGTTTCAGATCTCGTTATAATACATACAACAACAATATCTTAAACCGTCCCACAGGAAACGTGCGCACAAAAATACAGACAGACAGACCGATAGATACCATTTTTTTCGCTCAAATTTAAAATCTCGATATTTCATGACATTTCAAACCTATTTCAACAAAAAAAAGTTTTTTTACGATTGCTAGAGTTCTAGTCCACTATGTGGATGTGGAAGTAAAATTTACGACTCAAATCATCATCTAATGTCCCAAATTGAGATACAAATTGTGCGAAATTTATTAAGTAATTATAAATACTGATTTAATAAAGCTAAAATATTATGACATGGGTTTATTGATACATCTGAAAGTGTATTTTAAATAAAAAGAAACATTTCTTGTTATAAAAACACAAATTGTAATATGAAATGCTAATGAAATTAAACATGCCTCAAGTTTTGCAACAGGTATTTTCTTTATAGTGGTGTAAAATATTTAAAAAAATCTGAGGCCTTGGCTTCTAGTAGGTATATACAGAATATACCCAAATCCCAAACTGAACTCTTACCAGCTTGCTTTACTCATTTTCCTAACCCCCCCCCCCTAGCCGGAATTAGTGCAAAATGTAATCTAGTTCCAGATCTCGTCAATGTGTACCGAGTTTCAAGTCAATATCTTAAACCGTTTCTGAGAAAACGTGCGCACAAGAAAAGTTACAGGCAGAAAATTTTTTTCGCTCAAATTTAAAATCTCGACGTTTTATGACATTCTAAGCCTATTTCAACAAAAAAAATTTTGAATCTGTTTTACGATTACTATACTTCCACTCCACTACGTGGATGTGGAAGTAAAACTAAACAGTAAAACAGAAAATTTACCCGTGACTGTTTAGCTGTAGTATACTTAAAGAAACTACACAACATTTTTCTTTGTATGTCTTACAAAACATTTTTTACAATACATAAAAAATGTTTTTTTTGTCATAATTTCATTCTAAGGATAACTAAATGAACAATATTTCACAATACAAATTTTATTCCTTATAAATTATTTTTAATGAAAATATATGCCATTTGATGTATTACTTCCACATCCACGTAGTGGAGTGGAAGGATGTAACTATAGTAATCGTAAAAAAAAAACAAATTTTTTTTGTTGAAATGTTGAAATGGGGTAAATGAGGAAAAACAAGTAAAGCAAGCTAGTAACTGTCCAGAAACTTGATTTTTAAAAGCTTCTATTTAACTTCATTTTAAAAGCTTTGTATGGTAGTTAGTATGATTGGGTCAAGTCTTGCAATCAAAATGGATCCTGGAGGATATTGTTCAATAGTGGATTCGGCGGCGCCCGGAGAGATTCGGCAGTGCCCGAATACAGATTCGTCAGCGACTGGAATTTACTTTGCTATTCGACAGCGCCCGAATGTAGATTCGGTAGCGCCTGAAAATTGCCTTGGTATTCGACAAAGTCTGGAAGTCACCTTGGAGTTTAGCAGCGCCCGAATATGGATTATGCAGCGCTCGAATATAGTTTCGGCGGCGTCCAAATTTAAATTTGGCAGCGCCCGGAAGTTACTTTGGAATTCGGCAGCGCCCGAAAATGGATTCGACAGCATCCTAATATCGATTCGGCAAAGCCCGGAAATTGCAAATAGATGAATTACGTATTTTTGAAAAACATTTTTTTGTCATTATACTTGTTATAAAATATTATGAATTAAAAAAAATGTCTTAAATTTTTTTTTAATTGTTTATAATCATTTTTTCCTTTTTTCATTATTTAAACAAATTATCAAGAAAAATGTTTAGTCCTAAAACCTATTATTTGCAATTCTCTATAGGGTGGAAAAAAGAAAAATTTTTTTGTTGTTAATTTATTTATTTACTTAATAAACAATTTGTTATTAACAATCGCCGAATGTGTTTTTTAGATAGAAAAAAAAATAATAAAAACCATATACATAAACATATCAAAAAAAATTTTTTATAGTTTTAAATTTTAAATATTAAAAAAAATTTTTTGACATATTTATGTACACGGTTGTTTTGGTTATTTTTTTTTTCTATCCAAAAAAATATAAACACATTCGGCGATTGTTAATAAGAAATTGTTTATTAAATAAACAAATAAATTAACAAAAAAAATTTCCACCTTGTAGAGAATTGAAAATAAAAAATTTTAAGAATACATTTTTTTCTTAATAATCTGTTTAAATAATGAAAAAATGGAAAAAATTATTATAAACAATTAAAAAAATTTTTTTAGGAAAAATTTTTTTTTCAAAAATACGTAATTTATCTATTTCTTTATAAAATTTGTTTAAACAAATAGCACTAAAATTTTAAAGTTTATATAATCTTATAGTATTTTTGAATATAAAAACAGTAATAGTAATTTTAAAATTTATAAAAAAATTTTCAACCTCTCCATTTCATTTATTAGTTTTTTATTAGCTTAAATAAATAATTAATAACTAATAGACTGTAACAATTAAAAACATCGCAATGTCATAATCTCATAAAGTATAGTTGACATAAGGTCCCCGAAGCGAAATAATTTTAGTGGCTTTTGTTTAACAATTATCCGACTTGAAATATAAACGCAAACTCTAAAAAGAAAAATCGGTGAAATTTTTTTTTCCCAACGGGATATTGTTCCTTTAAGTGTCTAAATAATACCATATTTTAAAAAAAAAATTAAATTAATATTTAATAACATAAAAAAATTGTTTTACTTCTTACGGTCGGTTTCAGAATATCGTAACGGTTTAGCATTCGCCGCCCGGAGCCCCATTTTCAACATTATTGGAACATTGTGGGAAATAAAATATTTCTATCTATCTCTATCTATCTATTAAATTAAAGTTATTAATAATAGAGATAGAGTTCCGGAAGTCCAGACTTTTTTATTGGACATTTCTTCCTCTTTAAGAATCTTTTTTTTTATTTCTTAAATATTAATATTTCGAGTTATTTGCAAAAAACGAAACTCGTTATTTTTTCAATCTTAATTTGTTTATAACTTTTGCAATTGTTTATGTGCGGGTTTGAAACTTTTGCACATTTTTCTAGACATCATTCCGAATCCAATGAGCCCTCACTCATATTTTTACGAGCTTTATCAAGAATTAACACGTATTTGAACTTGAGAATTAGACTAAATAGAACTCTAACATTAACATAATTTCGTAGTTTATTACGTATCGAAAACATTTTTGCTAATAACTTTTCTCTTACTTCTGTAGTTTAATTAAACTACAGAACACTATTTTACTTATAGCCGAACCATCCATAAGAAAAAATGTTTACAATCATGAAGTACAAATTCCGTCCTCATTTTGAAGGTACACGAATTGTCTCCACTAAGTTTACTTTTCCTAGTAGTAATATTTTCAAGCAAACTAAAACATCTGGATCAACATGTGGTATATAATTACCTATTTCCACGGTGTTGCCAGCTGACTAGATGCCATCTGAACCGCTTCTGTGATCAGCAGGTATTCAAAATGAATATTTTTCGAACGACAGGCACAGCAGTTAGTAGCAAACCGCTGAACTAAAATATTCACCAGGATGTCAAAATGGGTCATTTAACCTCCAACGTAAAATAAGTTTTAATGACATAATACAACATCTACGAAGCCCCTGCATTAATATCTCTGGCAGGTCAGATGGCATCCGAATACCGGATGCCATCTGACTCGTGGATGCCAACTGAACCAAAAATTTTACATTGTGGGATGCCGACTAATACCTTATATATATAATATATATATATATATATATATATATATATATATATATATATATATATATATATATGCATTTGTATCGTGTCCGCCTCATTACAAATTTGTGGCGTCCGTACCTCCACTAGAAATAATATAGATAGATTAGTTCTGTTTACATATACATAACCGCCAAATTTCACTTACCAAGGGCACGTGGAGAGGGGAAAGGATTTTTATCTTTTTTTACATACACTTTCTTGTTCATACGATTGGTATGTTTACACCTCGATATATAAATAGTACCTCTCTGACTCAATGTATTTAAAACTGTTATACATAACGGTAGAGTTTGCCTCCTTAGAGGTTGCTAGATTTCTATAGTGTAAAATGCTCTAGCGCTTGCGCAATTAGTTGCGCTATGCAACCGTGTGCGTTTGTTATTATAATGATTAATATTGTGTAAGTAGTACTCATCAGATTACGTTGATGTTTTACCCAATAATGTGTGATTATCTGTTTTAAAATGAGCCGTTCACGCTAAATATCTATTGTAGAATAATGTATGTAATTCAAAATATGTTCTTAAGGGAATTATTATTACTATTTAATATGCTTTTCAAAAGACACCACTGAATCAGTTCAATTTTGTAACACAATTGTTACATATTAGTCCACGTAAATTAAATATTTTAGAATTTATAAAGTAATAATATTTGGGATGCGTACTCTAGATTTAACCTCCCCACAATAAAATTGTGGGAGGTTACTACAATTAGTCCAAAATCGAAAATTGAATAACATCAAATCTTTACGTTTTGAGGTCTCAGGAACCCAAAAATTTGTTTTTGAAAAATATCTGTATGTATGTGTGTGTGTGTGTGTGTGTGTATGTTAGCACGACAGCGGCGAGGCTACTAAACGGATTTGGATGAAACTTTGCATGAGGGTTTCTTTAGTGCTTTAAAAGATCTGAAAAGGTTTTGGTTGAGATCGGATTACGTTTAGTGCCGTTTTGGCACAACAAGTTGTTTATTTTATGATTACTTACAATTTGTAATTGAACCATTGAAAAGCAGTAAAAATTCCGATTCAAATATATATCACACTTGCACTTTTTCGATTTGGTTTCCGTGAAAAAAATTAAAAAACAAAAAAACATGCTTCTTGTGTAAGATAAATTTTATAGTCTAACCTAACGTTCGATAGACTAGTGTCAGAGAGTGTATACCACAAAATAATACAGGGCTGTATCCCTTACTCTTTGCAAATTTGCAGCCGCAAAGGCTTTTTTTAGAGACTATTGACGGAATCGGGACTGTACTGATCTGACGAGAGTGAAATTCTACATCTCAACGCGACATTCCGAACGACTAATTATCTACGGTTAATTAGTCATTAACGCGCAAAGACTGTCTATCTCTTTTGTGCGGCGGAACGAGATGGAAGATGGACACAAATTCGCGATCGAGAAACGTCAAACGAAAAATTGCAAAAATGTCACTTTTGATTCGTTCGTGGCGAGCTGAATTTTCGAATTTCGACATTCAATTTACGATGCGGATCAACTACAAGTCTTTCTCTTTCCATCGCTACATAGTACGGCCGTCGCGGTATCGTATTTTAAAAAAAACGAGTAAATTTAGATGTCGTATTTTCGACCAAAATTTACCCTCGGATGCCGCAACTCTGAAGACGGTTTTTCATCTGTAGCTCGGAAACTGTGAGAGATAGCTCAAAAATAAAAACTCCTTAAGGAAAACTACATAATATCAGGAACGTTTTGCCGCACTCGAAATTTGTATGGGACTTTTCGTTTGGATCCGGCGGGCCTTTCAAGAAGATGGTGTCATGCACTTTCTCATTAAATCGTTCGTAACTTCTAAACGGCGACTCCTACGGCAAAAAACTATGACCTAACGAAATTGTAGAGAATTGAATTACCTAAAAGTCCCTTTTTGGATTTTTATGCTGCTCCAAAAATTACCGAGATACGGTCGGACAAAGTGGAGACTTTTTTGAAATTCGTCTAAAATCTCGAATTTTTTCTCTTTAAACCTCCATAACTCTTAAACGGCGGTCCCTAGGCCAAAATACTTTGCCCTAACGAATGTGTAGAGAATTTAATGCTACAAAAAATTATTTTTTATTTTTTAACATAAGACAAAAAATAAGGACGTTACGAACGAAACAAGTGGAAATTTACATTTTCCAAGGAAACGTGTTTTTTTCTCTTCTCTTGCGAATATCTAGATAATTATTGATTTTGGCAAAAAAATAGTAGACATCTATTAGAAAGATAATAAAATGATGATGAATTTGATTTGTCAAAAAATGTCTGTAGGATTAATGGTTTCGCTGCTATTATACGTTTCAACCTCCGATTAAAGAACTTATACCTAGATACATAACAGGCTATCTTTTCAATATATACCTTGTTTGCTCCTAACATAGTCACATTATATGTCCATTAAAATGGATAGATGACCATCACATCCCATAGGCAAGAGTGGCGTTGGGTATGTAGAAAATGTGTAGAATGGTAAATATTTTCATTAAAATGAATTATTGCAATTCCCGCATTACCGGCTCTTTATACAACGTGATGTAGGCATACGATACTACAGTAAGATACTACAGTAAGATAAATATGTATTGAAAGGATATTAAAATTTAATTGCTATTCACTTTATAACTGTAAACTGAACTTCATCATGTTACGACTATGGAACGATCGATTTTCTTCTTTTCTAAACTGCTTTCTGCAAACGGCACAGCACTTCATCATTTATTTGCACTAAATATATTGTCACTAAACTGTGTAAATATGAATAGAGAATATTATTTAGGTATTAAGCAAATCACAACTTAAAATAAAAATACTTCTTCACCACATTTTGATCGAAAAACACTTATTAACATTAATGGCGTATACTGTCAAAAGTGTCAAACTGAGATTATGATAATGGAACGAATCGGCCGCGAATAGATCGACTAGCCAATCAAGAACTTATGGGAAGAAGTGTCTTAGATTGGGAATCTTTCAGGAATACATAAACTGATGCCATTATGTATCTAGATATAAGTTCTTTAATCGGAGGTTTCAATACAAAATTTCGATTTCCCCATATGCCCAAATTATATTTGATACTGATTTTTAAAATCTCCGCCAAGTGAAATTTATAGTTTTTTGTCCTCAAAGCAGTGCAATGTACAGGGTGATATTCTAATAATGACAGAGGTGTTTAGTGATTTCGGCTGATAACTCGGGAACGGTTGAAGATATAGAACTGAAATTTGAAACGTAGGTATAAATATTGTAGACGGATGGATTACGAGTGAATTAATAATACACCTACGTCACATGACGTCACAAAAATGAAAAATTATTACAACAGACGAACTGGTACAGATATCGACGTAACGGTTGGAGGTATCGAATTGAAATTTGAAACGTAGGTAGAAATATTGTAAATGGACGGAATAAAAGTTAATTAATATACTCCTACGTCTACAGGACGCCACAAAGAAGAAAAATTCTTACAACAGGTGAACTGGTACAAATATCGACTTAACGATTGGAAACATCCAATTAAAATTTGAAATGTGGGTGGAAATATTGTAGACGGACGGAATACAAGTGAATTAATAATACTCCTACGTCACATGACATCACAAATAAGAAAAATTCTTACAAAGGGCGAACTGATGTAGATATCGATTTAACAATTGGAAACATCCAATTAAAGTTTGAAACGTAGGTGGAAATATTGTAGATGATGGAATACGAGTGAATTAAAAATACACCTACGTTGTGATGACGTCATAATGATATATCAAAAAATATTTCTACAAGACGTCACGAAATTTTTTTTTAATTTCCAAGAAATATCAAATTTTCAGAGAAATGTCACTTTTCAGAAAAATGTCAAATTTTTAAAAAATGTCAAATTTTCAGGCAAATGTCACTTTTCAGAAATATGCCAAATTTTCGAAAAAACGTCAAATTTTCAAAGAAATGTCACCTTTCAGAAAAATGTCAAATGTTTGAAAATTGTCAAATTTTCTGAGTAGCCACTTCAGAAAAATGTCAAATTTTTGAAAAAATGTCAAATTTTCGGAGAAATGTCACTTTTCAGAAAAATGTCAAAAATTCAGGAAAATGTCAAATTTTCGGAAAAATGTCACTTCAGAAAAATGTTAAATTTTCGAAGAAATATCGCTTTTCAGAAAAATGTCAAAAATTCAGAAAAATGTCAAATTTTCGGAAAAATGTCACTTTTCAGAAAAATGTCAAATTTTATTAAATGGACTCAAAGGAAAATTCCTACTACGGGTCTATCTGTGGTAAAAGTTCTCTGCTAGTGTGTTGAAGCGTGCAGACTGTATGCTGACTATTTTTGACGTGTCGAGTGCATCGAGAGATTACAAGTTTTTTCGACGTTTATAAAGCCCACGGATGGTGTGAGAGGCCATCCTGAACCGCTTACAAGCCCTACAAGTGTAAGCAACCCCACCGGTGAGTTTTCTCCAATAAAACTTTAAAAGTGACAGTGACATTATATTTTAAAAACTATTCCGCTACTTCCGGCATCCCGCCGGAAATTCTTCCGGCAACATAATCTAAAAATAGTACTATATAACCTGAAAACATTGGTACCAACCTAAATATTTTTCAAAAACCAAATTCCCCAGAGAAACATTGGAACCAAAAATTTGACAGCTATCACTTCCCCGACCGATTTAGTGAAAAATCGGTCGAGGCCAAAAGATAAAACAAAATATACCAACTCAAACTTAAACGATCCACCATGAACACTACCCTGGCTACATCTGGCAGGGAAGCTGTCCACCAAGAGTTATATGGTTTTTTTCAAAGATGGCCATCCCTGCCATCCGTCCCATTACCAACGAATAGGTTTTTTCATTTAGTTGTTGCCCGTATCAATAATCAAAATTATTAAGTGCTCTTGCCTACGAACGTTTTTATAGTATTGTGTTTATTTTTATATTAATTTTAGGTCCATGTGGACACATTATAATTTTAACCTAGTTTTTAAGCCTGCCTACAGAAGACAGGAGCTACTTTTCTATTTTTCTATGATTTTTTGACACTGAATTCCATTCAAAAGATATTTAACTTTAATTAGATTTTTTTTATGCAAAAAAAATTTCTATTTTTTCAAATTAAATTTTCACCACTTTTTTCTGAATAATGATCATATAGAAAAAAATTGTAAATATTGAACAACTCTCGAAGAACAGAAGTTTTCTTCTCATAACAAAATCTGACAGAAAGTAAAGTACTTGTAGCCATTTTTCGAAGACCATCTGTAATGGTATAATTTAGTCTTATTATTATTAATATTATTCATACGCATGTGTGTATAGTCTAAGTTCAATAGTCTTATGTTTAATTTTTTTAACTAGGTTAAGTATTTGCTGTTTGTGTGTTTATTATAAATTCCGTTTAGACTCCACTATTGCGGGCTAAGCGCATTTACCTTTTTTGTAATTAGAACCAATATAGATTTCGTTCATGAAACATGTGTATTATTCTGAGTTAAGTTAAAATCAAATAATGGTTTATCACACATTTTTTTTTTTCAAAAAATTGAATCTATTAAAAAACTAGTGGAAGTATTATACTCCTCGCCGATTTACTGAGCTTTTTATATAATTGTTACCCATTCTATAGGATACTCTTCGCAATTTTCTTGTAAATAATGTTAGTTTTTGGACATTCTAAATTTTGTGATACCAACTTTGTTGTGAAAAAATATATATATATATATATATATATATATATATATATATATATATATATATATATATATATATATATATATATATATATATATAAGGTATCCGTTGGCATCCTACCTAATAACGTTCTCACTTGGCATCCACTAATATACACACTGATATACACAAAATTTATTTTGAGGCTAAGTTAGCATCCTACCTACTTTACGGTTTAATTGGTGTCCTTATGAATATTTTAATCGATGCGTAAAATGACACCCGAATATAAAAATTACAGGTTTAACTGACTTCCGGCGGCGTTGTCAGATGTATGCTATGCTGCTTTATCGTATTTGCCTAGAAGAATATTATTACAATCTGCAGTCTGTCGACGTATAAGTAAATAAGGAAATCTCATCCTGTGAGAATACTAATTTATGTCACAATTTAAGATTCGAAACATGAAATTCGCGTAAAAGTGAATTACTTTTTATTTGCTTATAATTGTTATAAAACATATTCCTTATGGGATTTGGCAAACAGTAGAAAAAACAATCTGTATGAACTAAAAAGAAAATCTATCTGCAAAGATTGGAAATTAATTTTGTAGATAGTTTTTCTTTTTAGTTCTCACAGATAGTTTTGTTCTGCTATTTGTCAATTTATCAAATTTTCTGTACGAGATAGGACAGGGTGCTGTAAAGAAATATTATTCAGAAAAATAAAACTGAATTTGTTAAAATTTTGCTCACTTGCAAAGTGACCCTATAAGGGTAAAGTTGGAGTATCACGTATTTTTAACGTTTATTATTATTTATTTGAGTTCTCTTTTACACAAATTATTATTAATTAATCACCTTCTAGATTCTGTTAATATTTTAATGCTTTTCAAGTGTATTAGACAATTATAATTTATTCAAAAAATTATATTTTGCTATAAATTTGTAACATTTCCAACTTTTTTTAAATTTCACAATAGTTCAAAGAATACGAATTAATAATTATTTTTTCAATTACACCCCCCATGAGAACTATTGGGCCTCAAAATGACCCCATAAGGACAAAAGTAGAGTATCACGTATTTCTACCATTTATTGTTATTTATTTGCGACTCTTTTTGCAGAAATTATTTTTAATTAGTCTCAAGAATGTTCTTTATTTTAAATATGAGCAGAAAGTCGATGAAAAGTTCAAAATTTCTTAAAACCTGCACAACTCTAGCTCTATTCTGAAGAAAGTTGGCAATAAACAGGAATAAGTTGCTTAAATAATTTGCAGGTTTCATTAGCAAACTCTTAATAAACAAAATTGTGAAACTAAAAAAAGATGGAAATGCTACAAATTTGTAACAAAACGTAATTGCTTAAATAAATTATAATTATTTAAGTAAATTAGAATTGTTTAAACAATTTGAAAAACCTTAAAATATTAAGACAAACTGAAATCTGACTAATTCAAAACTATTTCTATAAAAAAATCTCATTCTGAATAATTCTTTCTAAGATTTTGTCCTATCTCTTACAGAAAATAGTATATTGTGTATTTAGGTGTAAAAGCAGTACATTCCCGGACGACGATGCATCGAAGTTCGGGAATGTGCTTTCACACCGAAATACGCATACTATTTTTTCTGAAATCACAATCAATATTATTATAAATTAAGGAATTTGTATTAATGCATAAAATTTCTTCATTAATGAATAACATTTCTTCATTATAATCTAACATTTCTTCATTACATTTCTTCATTACAATCTAACTGCTTACTAATAAATGTAATTTTGATGTATGTGTAAGTGTAAATGTAAGTTTGATTGTTTGTCTGCGTGTATTTATTTACTGTCAAAAATATACATAAAAAACCATACGGGAATGTTACTTACTGTATGTTACTACTACTGAAAGTAACATTCCCGTACGGTTTTGTTGATCGTTGCTTGGCAACGGATCTTTTCCGGTCTGTTTTCTGATAGTTTCTTAGCAACGGACTAAAAGACTGGAATTGTGCATTTTTCGATCTGAAATCGCACCGAAAATGTAGACATTGCCGATCGATTTCAGAAAAAGTACTTTATAAATGAGAGAAATTACTTTTTTTTGGTAAATTTCCAAGACATATGAATTGCTCATTTAATCATGCGTCGCTCCCTGGCACACTGTATATGCTTTCTTAGAAAATGTAAGGCTCTTACTGAAACGAGAAATTGGAGATTTTTTAATTTTTAAAACATAATAACATTGAAAATATCAACTTTATGAAAAAAATTATCGAACATTTCTTGTTGGAAATCGATAAAAAAATATTTAAAAACATAGTTTCATTGAAAAAATGTAATATTTCCTTTTGTTGTAAACAAAATTGTTTTAAACTATATCAGACCGGGTTACCGTCTGGTAACGATGCTCATAATCAGTAGTGTCTCCAGAACTGATTCCAACAAATAAACTGCGTCCGAAATGTATTCGAAACTCATACGCCCATACTGCCTGCTATATAACTAGACCTCCCAATTTTATAGACCAGTAACAACTTCGTAAAAAAAAAATGAAAATCGGCAAAGAGACCACGGTGTTTCATTTCTACATAAAAACTTTTAAAAAGTCAAAACCTAAACCACATTCCAATTTAAAAAAATATAAATGACTAAGTTTTAAAATCTAAAAAGGAAGTAGCAGGACAAGCTTTATTTGAAAACGTTTTTATTGAAAATAAAATTATATAAAAAAAAGTATTTTTAAGAAAAAGCTTTTATTTGAAAAAACTGTACTAAAAAGTAAAAATAATTTTTTAAAATTCATACACCTGGAAACCAAAAACTTTGCGGACGGTCATATAGCACTATTGCATAGTTACTTTGCTCAATTGACCGCCCCCAAAGCTTTTGGTTTCCATGTGAATGAATTTTAAAAAATTATTTAAACTTTTTGGTACAGTTTTTTCAAATGAAGGCTTTTTCTTAAAAATATTTTTTTTATATAATTTTATTTTTTACTTTTTAGTCTACTTAGTTTACAGACAGACAAAACCCTTTCATTTGATACAAATGGCAAGGGAGTCGTGAAGAAAGATAATTTGCCATCCTAGGGCGTCCGCCATATTGGATTTATAATGGCGTTACATAGTTCATCGTATTTTACTCGTCAAACCCTTTCATTTGATTCCATATCAAGGGGGTTGTGAAGAAAAAGGCGATCTGCCAGCTTGGGACGTCCGCCATATTGAATTTAGAATGTCGTCACATTGTCTATCGTATTTTACTCGTAAAACCCCTTCATTTGATACCCATATCAATAGGGTTGTGACTAAAAAGCCGGTCCGTCATCTTGGGACGTCCGCCATATTGGATTTAGACCGTTAGTGGCTATACTATGTTACATTGTCACCGGACTTATACACGTGTGCCAAATTTCAAAGCTCTAGTATAATAAGAACTAGTCAAAATTCAGCTTGCAAGATTTCACCAAACAAACATACATTCATACATAACACATTGCAAGTTAAATAAAAGCTTTTAAAAAAATGAATACAACACAAATATTTAGCATTTATGAAAATGTAAACATACGTATTTCAAACCAAAATAATACAATAATGGAAAAATGAAACAAAAACAGAACATCAACTCTTAAAAGGAAATTTATTTTCTCTGTCTTGTCTTCGGCGGGGGGAAAAATAAGGGGGGTGGTTTCGGTTTGATGGTGAGAGCGCCGGGGTGAGCCTTCGCAATCCTGCGCCCCTGACGTCCCGACGCACCTGGCTGTGCACTTCTTGGAGCGGCGCGTCGCTGTGGCTCGAAGAGAATGCCGTTTCACGCCCCTGCCCGAAGCTTACACCTTGCGGCATCTGCATTTCTCCAGCTTGGCCCTGGCCTGTGCTTCCTTGTGCACTGTGGCGAGAGAGAGCTGGCCTCGCCGTGTGGGTCAGGCTTCCATGCCTCCCAGATCGCCCGACGCGTGCTTCTGGTTCCCTGTCCTGGACGTTGTGTCCGGAGTGTGCTGGTGGAGAGTTTTGCCTCCTGAGTGGGCTCGTCACTACAGTGGTTTGAGGGCTTGGTGTCAAGTCGCGAAAAAAGAATCGAAGGGCCGGGTCTTCCTGTAGATTTTGCCAATCTCTTCTTAAATGAATGGGGGCGGTGTCCGTGCTGCTGCTGGCGCGCGACATGATGAAACGCGGCCCGCACTTGGAAACTGAAGCCGAGAAAAATTCGAAAGTGACACGAAGTTTTTCGAAAGTCCGCTGAAAATTGTCTTTGTGAAATTCGAAAGTACCACGAAAGTACGCCGAAGATTGTCTTTGTGGCTGCGAGGAAAATTAATTCTCTCGCACCCCGCGGAATTGATGTTGGGAGACTAGTCCTGATGCATATGAGTGCTTGTACTCATAAACAACGAAGCGTAGTTGACATGAAATTTGTTTAAAAAAAGTCCGAGGCGGCGCTGAATGTCTGGCCCCCAACGGAAACGTGGATTGAGAGCGCTCGAAGCGGTGCTGAATTTCTGGCCCCCAACGGAAACGCGTTTCAGAGGTGACCCGAAAAAATTTATTTTTCTTAATAATGATTTCGGCGCCGTGTGCACCTGGGGGATGCTTTCTGCGTTCGTCAGAACGGAAAAATCACTTCACAAAAGTTTACATTTTTTCAAGGTACAAAAGTTACAGACTTATTGGTGAATTATTAGTGGTGCATTTGGAAAGACGGCTTGTGCTACTTATTACGCGAGTCAACTTCAACGAGGCACCTGGAGGCCTGGTGAATGCTAGTTAGTGAGTAATCGGCGCGGCACAAGCGATCCCCCTTTGCTGCAGGGCTGGAACTCGGCAACTTGGCTGTAAAAAATGTACATGAACAAATTCCACTTTCTGCTCAGCTGGCTGGCTTCTCCGTAGCTTAATGTCTAGGCACTGACTCTACGTTAACTAGAGGACTCCCTAGAAGAGGGCTAGCAAAGTAAGAAGTCTTTTGTCCTGATCCGAACCTCAGCAGAGAGTTCGTTTTGCAAGAATGTCACTAGGTGCTGGCAGGCGGATGGCCCCGACCTAGGTCAATGTTTTTTGGGTTGAACCTCCACAGAGAGTTCAATGCACTGACTGTCTAGTTACTGGGGCTGCAGGCTGACGGCCCCGCTACCCAGGTTAAAGTTTGTAGTAGTTCTTTACCTTGTGAGTCCGGTGTAGAAGCACTTTAATTTAAAATTCACTTTGGGAAATAAATAAACGTTGCGAGGCCTTATGCTCGTTTTAAATATTTATTTCTTCTGACAGCTTGTCCTCCTGTGAGCTGAGGGGGTTTGAGCCCAGCTCTGGTAGGATAAGGAAAGAAAGGATTCACTCATTCATTAAGACACTCGGGTCGAGTAATACCTTATATTAAATTAATATCACCTGGTAAGGTAGCCAAACTTTCCCTAACTCACGATTCGCGTAATTTTAAATAAAGATATGATTAATCACTTGTCATTCGCAATCTTGGCTGGGTTTCCTAGCTGCAAAAGCTGATATGAAAGGATTTCATCAGTATGTAATGATTATGGTTGTGAAATGTTGTTGGACCAACTGGGGTTACTACGTAGAGCTCCCTCGGTGGTAGAAATGAATATGGGCCCGCTGGGGTTACCGCTGTGGGCTCCCTCGGTGGCAGAAAGAAAAGTGATCGAGTCCCGAAGCGACGTGGAGAGTGCACTGCGAATGACTGATGTTGAAAATTGAAGTTTAAGATGGATGATCGAGCCACGAAGTGACGCGGATGGTGCACTGCGAATGACTGATAGTGTCGCGCCAATATTCTTGGCTAAAGATGTCGGTCTCGGATGTCTGGGGCCGGGCAGGACTATTGCCCTTTACCCCAGTACATCGCTGTAGACCGGGGACCAGCCTCGTGCAGGGCGGGCGAACTTACTTTACGTCGGCCCCACTCACAATTGTGAGCGGTGCAGACGATTTTGGTCCACCTCCCTGGGTCCTGGCTCGTTGGACCTTGCTGGCTAAGGCCTCTTCTGGCGTTCTTCTTTCTTCGTCTTCTGTTCTTCGCCAGCTTGTTTGCCCCCCGGGGGGTAGTCATCGGTCTGTTGGGTGTTTTGGGTTTGTGGCGGGAGTGACTGCCGGTACACAAGATGCCAAGAGGCATCCTGTCATCCGGATCATCGGTAGGGTAAGGATGAGCTGTGTAGCTCGAGGAAGGGCAGACCTAACTGCTTTGGTAGCATTTTTGGTCTGCCCGGAGCTAGGGGGACTACAGGTACTGGACGGTTGTTTGTCCGGTATCCGCAGGGTCTTGGGTGGGTGGTTGGGTATCGTCATGTCTCTTCCGTGGGGGTGGATCGTCGGTTGGTGGTATGCTTCTCATACTCACCCGTTATCCAGGAGCTGCACCTTCGGCCGCTTGTGCCTCGGAGCATCTGCTGGGTCATAGTCAGTTGCCTCCCTGACTAGTGGGTTCCCATGCTCCTCGGTAAGGGCGTACATCTTTCTGGCTCTCTGCTTGATGATCTCAGTGACCGGGGTGTAGTCCAGGTCCCTGTAGATGTCCTCGTTGCGGATGAACCAGGGTGCGTCGACTGCCGTTCTGAGGGCGACGTTCTCCACTCTCTGGATCTGCTGGAGGTAGCTCTTTGCTTGGTAGCCCCAAGCTACCGAAGCGTACGTCAGCTGAGGCCGGATGAGGGACCTGATAAGCGTGAGCTTGTTCCTCAGGTTGAGTCTGCTCTGTCTACCCGTCATCGGGTAGATTAGGGCTCTCGTCCTCCTGGCCTTCTTGACGATGGCCTCCGTGTTCAGTCTCCATGTTAGGCCTTTGTCCATGACCACGCCAAGGTAGTTGGCGGAGTCTTGCCATTGGATGTCCTCACCAAACATGGAAACGTGACCTGTGGGGTTTTGTTTTCTTACCTTCTTGAAGAGTACCGCTTTGCTCTTCTCGGCGTTGACGGCTACCTTCCATCTGTTGCACCAGTCCTCTAGGAGGGTGGCCGCCTCCTGGAGGTTTCTGGTGGCTAGCCTGGCACTCCAGGATCTGGCAGTCAGGGCTGTGTCATCGGCGTAGAGGGCCATGGAGGTCCTCTCCGTCCGGGGTAGATCGGATGTGAAGATGGAGAACAAGTGGGGGGACAGCACTGAGCCTTGGGGGACTCCTGCCTCCATTGTTCTGTACGTGGACACCTTGTCCACGATCTTCACCCTCATCTGTCTCCTGTGGAGGTACGATCTCACTAGCTTGACGAGTGCAATGGGGTAACCCATACTCATCATTTTGGCTAGGAGACCGTCGTGCCAGACCCTGTCGAAGGCTTTGGCAACGTCCAGGAACAGCGCTGCCGTGACCTGTCGTTGGTTGAACCCCTTCGTGACCTCCTCGGTGAGGCGGAGCACTTGGAGTTCGGTGGAGTGCCCTGTCCTGAAGGCGAACTGCTCGTCTGGGAGGACTTCCAGCTCTTCTGTCTTCTCGGCTATCCTCTTGAGTATAATTCGTTCGGCTACCTTACTCATCGCTGGGAGTAGACTGATTGGCCTGTAAGAGGAAGGAAACATTAGGTTCTTACCTGGCTTTGGGATGACGATGACGTCGGCCTTTTTCCACCTGGAAGGGAAGTGTCTCAACCTCAACATTGCGTTGATGATGTTGACCATCGCCGCTACTCCTTTCCGGGGCAGCTTCTTGAGGGCGATGTTCCCAATGCCATCACATCCTGGAGCTTTCCTGGGTTTTAGGCTCCTTAGGATCTCCTTGACCTCCTCGGGGGTGGTCGGGGGGATGTGGTTTTCATCTGGCAGACGGTTCATCCTACGTACCCTGCGCCTCACGTCGTCCTCCCAGTCCTCGTCCTCATCATCGAGTTGGTTTTCCCTACACTGCAGTTCCAAGCTGTCAGCAAAAGCCTCGGCTTTTTCCTGGCGAGTGTAGACAACACCATTCTCTTCGTGGATCGGGGGCATGGGAGTCCGCCGGTTTCGCAGGGCCCGTTGGGTGGTCCAGATGCTCCTGTCCTGTGTGTCCAGGGATTCCAGGTGGCGTTGCCACCCTTCTTGTCTGTGTTCCTGAAGGGCGGCCTTGACTCTCCGGCTCAGGGTGTTGTAGTGTCTCCTGTCCTCCGGGAGTCGGGTTCTCTGGGCCCGTCTTTTGGCACTTCGTCTGTCCCGTATCAGCTGCCTGGTTTCCTCTGGGAGGTTTGCCAGGGGAGCTGGTGCTCGCCTTGCTTCCGTCTCGGTGGTACTTACCCTTAGTGCCGCCTGGATCTGGTCCTCCAGGGAGGTGATGGCCCTCTCCACGTCTGCCTCGGTTTCGAGTCTGGGAATGTGTGCAATGTTCCTCTGCAGTTCTGCACGGAACACTTCCCAGTCCGTCCTCCTTTTGATGAACGTTGTCGTGTTCTCACCGTCCTTTTCTCCTAGTTCTAGGAGAATGGGGGTGTGATCGGTGGAACCATCCATCATGGTGGTGATTTCAGCTTCGAGGGGCATCTCCTTCAGCATCGCAATGTCCAGGACATCCGGCCTACCAACACCATTGTCATGGGTCGGTCCCTCCGGGCCAAGGACCAGCAGGTTGCCATCGTGTCGTCCCAGGAATCTCAGTAGCTCTCGTCCTCGAGTGTTTGTAATCCTACTGTGCCATTCCGGGGACTTGGCGTTGAAGTCGCCGATGGCAACCGTCTGGGTCCCTGGGGGAAGAACCAAGTCCAGGTCTGCGTCTAGCAGCATGTTGTTGGGTGGCTGGTAGCAGGAGACCACTCTGATGTCGCCATTTCGTGCCGTGGACACTACTATGGCTGTGGCCTGCAGGTTCTCCGTCTCTGGGAGTAGGATCGGGTGGTGTGCGATGCTCGTCTTCACTAGCAGGGCTACTCCTCTCATTACTCGTCTGTATGGCCCGGTCCAGTCCTTCCTGTATACGTGGTAGCCTGGGAAGTTGATAGCCTGGTCTGGTCGCAGCTTCGTTTCCTGCAGTGCCATGATGTCTATGTCACCCCTGGCGAGGAGTTCCTCTACCTCGAGTTTTCTCTCTCGCAGTCCATTGACATTCCACGATGCGATCTGCAGGAACCCTGGTTTGACCTGAAACAACATTATACATTAGTAAATGCTGGCATTTGTGCAAAAAATGCGCTCATTGCTGAGCACATTTGTTGCATCTGTGCAAGCACCGCGGTGAGGTTTTGGGCCTCAGCGGGTGCCTGCTGCCTGGGGGCTGGGCCTGGGTTCTGTCCCTTCCCTGCCTTGCCCTGGGCTACTCTGGCGTAGCTCAGGCCTCCAGTTGTGGGTGTTGCCTTTTTAGGGGCAGCACCGGTCTGGGTTGGCTTGGCTGCGGGGGCTGGTTTCGCCGCCGCCGTCTTCTTGGGGTACTTGGGGCACCCTCTGTAACTGGCTGGGTGTGCCCTCTGGCAGTTGGCACACTTCGCCGGTACATTTCGGGGCTTCTCGCAGTCCCCGGAGTGGTGTGGCTCTGCGCACTTCACGCACTTGGCCTGTGCGGTGCAGTGTCCTTGGGCATGGCCGAACCTTTGGCAGCGGTGACACTGCGCAATTGCCAGGGCGGCTTTCTGCCTCTCGGTCCTAACTACCAGTGAACAGCAGCGGTTCACCGTTAGTATTTTCTCCTCGTTGAGGGGGACCTGGACGAGCATCAGGGGGATTTCTTTTTTGGTCCTCCTTGACGTCATCCTGTGGACTGCCACGGGGTTGAAGCCTTGGGACTGGAGGTCCTCTTTGACTTCGTCTGCGGTCACTCCACTGGGGATTCCTCTGATTACCACCCTGAGTAATCTGTCCTCAGGCAGGGCGTAGGTGTGATATTCGCGCTTTTCCTGCGCGAACATCCTCGTCATCCTGCGGTAATCTTCGGGCGTTTGGGGCTCGATGGCGATCCCCTCTCGCACGGTCCTGGCCTTGGTAAATTTGACGCCTGTCTCGTCCAGCCTCTGCCGGACAGCCGACCATGTCTCCGCCTTGCGGAGGATCACTGGTGGGATCTTGAGCGTCTTGTCTGCCCCGGTAGTTTCTGGCCTGGGGGCCCTTTGGTTGGCCTGGCTGGTGCTTGGGGCCTCTTGGGTGCTGGGTTGCACCTGGGACTCCTGGTTTGCCGCCTTCTTCGCCCTTGTCTTGGTGACAAGGGTGAATTCGCCTTCACTGTCCGTGTCGGCGTCGGCTTCCGTTTGGGGGCCTCTTTAGGTGCTGGTTGCACCACTGGGGTCGCCTGGGGCTGGGCCTGGGGTTGGGCCAGGGCCTGGGCTTGGGCCTGGGGCTGCGCTTGGGCCTGGGGCTGCGCTTGGACGGCCTGGAGGGTTCTCATGGCTGCCACCAGCTCTGTTAGCTGGGCCCCTTGCACCTCGTTTCTGGCTTTTTGCTCCAAGTACTGGGCACGTTGAGCTTCTAGTTGTTTGGCCATGTCGGCCCTCATCTGGGACATCTTGCTGTTTACTTCAGCAAGCTGCGCCCTCAGTGCTGCGTTTTCAGCCATGAGGCGGGCTACCTCCGTCCAAAGGATGACATCCAGACGGACGAAGAAGGAGATCCCACTGGTCCTAGTTCAGGTGCCCCTCAGCGAGGAGAAGATCCTCGCTGTAAACCGATGCTGTTCCCTGGTAGTCCGCACCGAGAGACAGAAAGCAGCTCAAGCCGTCACGCAGTGCCACCGCTGTCAGAGGTTTGGACACGCACAAGGCAGGTGTACCGCCCAAGCCAAGTGCGTCAAATGCGGAGACCCACACCACTCGGGAGAGTGCAAAAAACCAAGGGACGTGCCAGCCAAGTGTGCCAACTGCCAGGGGGCACACCCAGCGAGTTACAGGGGGTGCCCAAATTACCCCAAGAAGACAGCTGGGCCCTCCCAGAAGCAGGCACCCAAAGCAGCACAGAGGCCAGTAGCGAGGACGCCAACCACCAGTGGTATCAGCTACGCCAGGATGGCACAGGGCACGACGGGGCAGACCACCAGCCCCGTCAAGAAACAACAAGCACCCTCTGAGGCCCAAAACCTCACTGCGGTGCTGGCCCAGATGCAACAAATGTGCTCAGCAATGAGCGCATTTTTTGCACAAATGCCAAAATTTTCTAACCTATAATGTCTTTTCAGGTTAAACCAGGCTTCCTGCAGATCGCCTCATGGAATGTCAATGGACTGCTAGGACGCAGGCTCGAGGTGGAGGAGCTCCTAGCCAGGGGCGACATAGACATCATGGCACTGCAGGAAACGAAGCTGCGACCAGACCAGGCTGTCAACTTCCCAGGCTACCACGTATACAGGAAGGACTGGACGAGGCCCCACAGAAGGGTAATGAGAGGAGTAGCCCTGCTAGTTAAGACGAGCATCGCACACCATCCGATCCTGCTCCCGGAGATGGAGAACCTGGAGGCCACAGCCGTAGTAGTGCCCACGGCACGAAATGGCGACATCAGAGTGGTCTCCTGCTACCAGCCACCCCACAACATGCTGCGAGAAGCAGACCTGGACTCGGTCCTCCCCCCAGGGACCCAGACGGTTGCTATCGGCGACTTCAACGCCAAGTCCCCGGAATGGCACAGTAGGATCACAAACACTCGAGGACGAGAGCTACTGCGATTTCTGGGACGACAGGATGGCAACCTGCTGGTCCTTGGGCCGGAGGCACCGACCCATGACAATGGTGTAACCAGGCCGGATGTGCTGGACATTGCGATGCTGAAGGAGATGACCCTCGAAGCCGAAATCACCGCCATGATGGAAGGTTCCACCGAGCACAACCCTATTCTCTTAGAACTAGGAGAAAAGGACGGTGAGAACACGACAACTTTCGTCAAAAGAAGGACGGACTGGGAAGTGTTCCGTGCAGAACTGCAGAGGAACATCGCACACATTCCCAGACTCGAGACCGAGGCAGACGTGGAGAGGGCCATCGCCTCCCTGGAGGACCAGATCCAGGCGGCACTAAGGGTAAGTACCACCGAGACGGAAACGAGGCGAGCACCAGCTCCCCTGGCAAACCTCCCAGAGGAAACCAGGCAGCTGATAAGGGACAGACGAAGTGCCAAGAGACGGGCCCAGAGAACCCGACTCCCGGAGGACAGGAGACATTACAACACCCTGAGCCGGAGAGTCAAGGCCGCCCTTCAGGAACACCGACAAGAAGGGTGGCAACGCCACCTGGAATCCCTGGACACACAGGACAGGAGCATCTGGACCACCCAACGGGCCCTGCGGAACCGTCGGACTCCCATGCCCCCGATCCACGGAGAGAATGGTGTTGTCTACACTCGCCAGGAAAAAGCCGAGGCATTTGCCGACAGCTTGGAACTGCAGTGTAGGGAAAACCAACTCGATGATGAGGACGAGGACTGGGAGGACGACGTGAGACGCAGGGTACGTAGGATGAACCGTCTGCCAGATGAAGACCACATCCCCCCGACCACCCCAGAGGAGGTCAAGGAGATCCTAAGGAGCCTAAAACCCAGGAAAGCTCCAGGATGTGATGGCATTGGGAACATCGCCCTCAAGAAGCTGCCCCGGAAAGGAGTAGCGGCGATGGTCAACATCATCAACGCAATGTTGAGGTTGAGACACTTCCCATCCAGGTGGAAAAAGGCCGACGTCATAGTCATCCCAAAGCCAGGTAAGAACCTAACGTTTCCCTCCTCTTACAGGCCCATCAGTCTACTCCCAGCGATGAGTAAGGTAGCCGAACGAGTTATACTCAAGAGGATAGCCGAGAAGACAGAAGAGCTGGAAGTCCTCCCAGATGAGCAGTTCGCCTTCAGGACAGGGCACTCCACCGAACTCCAAGTGCTCCGCCTCACCGAGGAGGTCACGAAGGGGTTCAACCAACGACAGGTCACGGCAGCGCTGTTCCTGGACGTTGCCAAAGCTTTCGACAGGGTCTGGCACGATGGTCTCCTAGCCAAAATGATGAGTATGGGTTACCCCATTGCACTCGTCAAGCTAGTGAGATCGTACCTCCACAGGAGACAGATGAGGGTGAAGATCGTGGACAAGGTGTCCACGTACAGAACAATGGAGGCAGGAGTCCCCCAAGGCTCAGTGCTGTCCCCCCACTTGTTCTCCATCTTCACATCCGATCTACCCCGGACGGAGAGGACCTCCATGGCCCTCTACGCCGATGACACAGCCCTGACTGCCAGATCCTGGAGTGCCAGGCTAGCCACCAGAAACCTCCAGGAGGCGGCCACCCTCCTAGAGGACTGGTGCAACAGATGGAAGGTAGCCGTCAACGCCGAGAAGAGCAAGGCGGTACTCTTCAAGAAGGTAAGAAAACAAAACCCCACAGGTCACGTTTCCATGTTTGGAGAGGACATCCAATGGCACGACTCCGCCAACTACCTTGGCGTGGTCATGGACAAAGGCCTAACATGGAGACTGAACACGGAGGCCATCGTCAAGAAGGCCAGGAGGACGAGAGCCCTAATCTACCCGATGACGGGTAGACAGAGCAGACTCAACCTGAGGAACAAGCTCACGCTTATCAGGTCCCTCATCCGGCCTCAGCTGACGTATGCTTCGGTAGCTTGGGGCTACCAAGCAAAGAGCTACCTCCATCAGATCCAGAGAGTGGAGAACGTCGCCCTCAGAACGGCAGTCGATGCACCCTGGTTCATCCGCAACGAGGACATCTACAGGGACCTGGAATACACCCCGGTCACTGAGATCATCAAGCAGAGAGCCAGAAAGATGTACGCCCTTGCCGAGGAGCATGGGAACCCACTAGTCAGGGAGGCAACTGACTATGACCCAGCAGATGCTCCGAGGCACAAGCGGCCGAAGGTGCAGCTCCTGGATAACGGGTGAGTATGAGAAGCATACCACCAACCGACGATCCACCCCCACGGAAGAGACATGACGATACCCAACCACCCACCCAAGACCCTGCGGGTACCGGACAAACAACCGTCCAGTACCCGTACTCCCCCTAGCTCCGGGCAGACCAAAAATGCTACCAAAGCAGTTAGGTCTGCCCCTCCTCGAGCTACACAGCTCATCCTTACCTTACCGATGATCCGGATGACAGGATGCCTCTTGGCATCTTGTGTACCGGCAGTCACTCCCGCCACAAACCCAAAACACCCAACAGACCGATGACTACCCCCCGGGGGGCAAACAAGCTGGCGAAGAAAAGAAGACGAAGACAGAAGAACGCCAGAAGAGGCCTTAGCCAGCAAGGTTCAACGAGCCAGGACCCAGGGAGGTGGGCCGAAATCGTCTGCACCGCTCACATTTGTGAGTGGGGCCGACGTAAAGTAAGCTCGCCCGCCCTGCACGAGGCTGGTCCCCGGTCTACAGCGATGTATTGGGGTAAAGGGCAATAGTCCTGCCCGGCCCCAGTCATCCGAGACCGACATCTTTAGCCAAGAATATTGGCGATTATGTTATGTGTACTTTGTAGTTCTAACACATTATAGTGTAGGCAAATTAGCATTTTGACTAAATAGTTTATCGAATGAATGGATTTCCACAAAACTTTGTGGATTCTGTTCGTTTTGAAGTCTAGATCAAACTCCAAAAAAAAAAGTGGCCGCTGATATTGCCTCGCAATTATTATAAACAATGATCTTGTTGCTAATTTGTTAACTAGTAAAATTGAGGTAAATTAAAAAAATAAAATGTCTTTTTAGATAATTTTATGAAAAATAACATTTTACTCTCGTAAAATTTTCGAAAAATGCATATTTTCCGAGATATAGCGGTTGAATTTTTCCAAAAAGGGTTGAAGGTGGAAAAAAAAGTGACGAGAAAAATCCATAAATTCGAGTGAATATATTATTAAACTACAAGACTTTTTTTCCTTTATGACTTTTTCCTAAAGTGCACTCTGTCCAAGTTTCCTGGAAAAAACCGAAAAAAAAGGCCCTTATCCGAAAACGGAAAATATCGTAAACTATGAAATTTAAAAATCTGGAAAAATTCAAACGTATATTCTTTACAATTTTGCTCTGTTCTAATTTTTTTGTAATAAATATAAAATGTTTTTTTCCATGATTTTATTTTAAGGATAACTAAATGAACTATATTTCACAATAGAAATATGAAACATTTCATTTCTTGTTTTTATTTATAACAAATTCGGATAAAAACATACATTATTTTTAATGAAAATATATGCCATTTGATTTATTACTTCCACATCCACGTAGTGGAGTGGAAAGATGTACAGGGTGCGCCACTTAAAACTGCCCATATTTGTAACTTTTTTATTTTTAAAGCGATGACCTTGTTGGGCACATCAAATTGTAGACATTTTTAAAGCCTTAAACACGCATACAGAGTGATTTAAAAAAAAATTGAAAAAATTGTTAAGATAGGAAACTTAATTTCTTTGAATATTTTTTTACTTGTACATGAAATGTTTTAATGTTTTCTTATAAAGGTTTTAATTAGCTTCAATTCATGTTAAAAAAAAAGTTTTAAGAATAAAAATTCCTATTATTTAGTACATTTTAATAGAGTTTGTTTTTAAAAATATTTATTTCTTTTGTTTCTTGTTGCTGTTTTATTACGTTGAGGATTTTTTGTGATAATGTCTTTTACAAATAAAGCATAAAATTATTATTTACATTTTTTCAGTTATTTTAAAAAGATCAGGAGTTGGAAGGAGTGTTTTTAATTTCTTTCTCTAAAACCAAAAAGAATTTCGGATATGACGTAATAAACATAAAATAAATTGAAGCTAATTAAAACTTTTATAAGAAAACATTGACGCAGTTCATGTACAGGATGAGGTAAACAAATATTCAAGGAAATTAAGTTTTCTTTCTTAACAATTATTTTGATTTTTTTTTTAAATCACTCTGTACACATGTTTAAATGCCTTAAAATTATCTACAATTTGATATGCCCAACATGGTCGTAGTTTAAAAAATAAGAAAGTTGCAAGCCTGGGGAGTTTTAAGTGGCGCACCCCGTATAGTAATCTTAAAAAAAATTTCAAAATGTTTTTTGCTGAAATAATAAATGTCATAAAACGTCGAGATTTTAAATTTAAGAGAGAAAAAAATTCCGTCTGTGTGTCGGTCTGTAACTTTTTTGTGCGCACGTTTTCTTCGCAACGGTCGTCTAAGATACTGTCTTCAAATTTGGCACACATATGTTCCATGACGAGATCTGGTACTAGATTACGTCTTGCGCTAATTCCGGTGAAGGGTTGTGAGTTAAATAGGGTAAATAGGGAAAAACAATAAAGCAAGCTAATAACAGTCCAGAAACTTAATTTTTAAAATCTTCTATTTAACTTCATTTTAAAAGCTTTGTACGGTAGTTAGTACGTTTGGGTCAAATCGTGCAACCAAAATGGATCCTGGAGGTATTGTTTAATAGTGGATTCGGCGGCGCCCGGAAAGATTCGAATATGGATTCGGCAGCGCCTGAAAATTGCCTTGGTATTCGACATGGTCCGGAAGTCACCTTGGTGTTTAGCCGTTCCCGAATATGGATTATGCAGCGCTCGAATATAGATTCGGCGGCGTTCTAATTTGGATTTGGCAGCGCCTGGAAGTTACTTTGGAATTCGGCAGTGCCCAAAAATGGATTCAGCGGCATCCTAATATCGATTCGGCAGCGCCCAGAAATTACCTTGGTATTCATGCGCGCCCGGATATGGATTTGGCACTATCTTAATATGGATACGGAAACGCCCAGAATTTGCTTTCGTATTCGGCAGCGTCCGGAAGTTCTGGAGGTTTGGCTAGCATTCGGCAACGCCCTCTTATTAAAATTCTATGACCAATTATTTCCACATACTAGAGTGCAAATATGGTCAAGATGTTTTCCTTTAAAGAGACTTGGATGGGAAATCTGGATGTGGAAATATTGATTCCTTAGGTAGCGGTTTTATTACAAAAGCTACAACAAATTTTGAATGATTTATTTTATCACAACTCAATTGAGAGTAATACTCCAATTTCGATTTTCATAAAAAAAGTAATCTTTTAACAAATAGCCATAACTTTGACAATTTTTATTGTAGAAGAACCGGAATGTATTAAATTGAATTACCTTTCAACGTTGTAATAACCAATTTCAGACCCTTCGGTTTTAAAGTTATTCGCGAAAAATACGTGTAAAAATTTGAAATTTAGAAAGGGACGAAAAAACACAAAACCTTAAAAAAATAATATCTCGAACAATCTTTGAACGGGACTAATCTGAAATTTAAGGTAAAGTTAATTTCTTATGTTTCAAGTTGTACAAATAACAGTTTTTGACATAATTCGTAATTTTCAAGATATTTCCAGAAACCCATTTTTTAACGAATTGCTAGATACAACGAATCAAAAATCACGGTCATTTACATTCAAACTATACAAATTGCGCGGAAATATTAACAAAATTGTATGACTTTTATATCAACTTTATTATTCTAATTATAACATGTTGTTTGAGTGACCTATAATAATTAATATCATGAGAGAAATAGAAGTAAAAATTGTTTAATTACTTAAACACTATCAATGAAAAAACTAGCTCGAATTAAAACTAAAATATACTTTACGTGCAATATGTACAATATGTAAAAGTAAACTGCAATTAAATTTTAATTTTATTTATATAAATATATACTTTGGAAAAAACTTTATTAGTTTAGATGAATTATAGTTTTACAGATATCTATGAACTTACATTTAAAATCACGAGGTGTAGATGCTCCAAACTGATTAATTTTGAAGCACAGTGGCAAGTGTAAAGTAAAAAATATATTATAATTTAAGCTATCAAACTTTATCGTATAATTTTTTCCATCTTGTTAGTTTCAATTCGACAGCTTTATCTTTAACGGTGTCTTAGTAACTCTACAACTCTTTCAACCATGCATTTCTCTACAAGAGGTTGTTCTTGGGTCACCTACTATACTTTTCTTAAATAGAATCCAGTAAGGAATCCAAAAATTTAAACAAAACGAATTAAAATAATCTCCAACATACACTAGTTCACAAGTTTAAAGACGTGTTAATTCTTGATAAAGCTTGTAAAAATGTGAGTGAGGGCACATTGGATTCGGAATGACGTCTAGGAAAATGTGCAAAACTTTCAAACCCGCAAAAGTTATAAACAAATTAAGATTGAAGAAATAACGAGCTTCGTTTTTTGAAAATAACTCGAAAACCATTAATATTTAAGAAATTTAAAAAAAAGATTCTTGAAGAGGAAGAAATTTCCAATAGAAAAGTCAGAACTCCCGGTATTCTATCTCTATTATTAATAATTTTAATTTAATGTTGAAAATAAGGCTTCGTGCGGCAAACGCTAAGCCGTTACGAAACCGGCCGTAATAAGTAAAAATATGTTTTTATGTATTAAATATAAATTTAATAATTTTAAAAAACTATGGTATTATTCAGACATTTAAAGAAAAAAAATCCAGATTTTTCATAAAATGAGCCTATTGTTAATTAACAATTTTTTTTAGTGCTTACGTTTATTTAAAAAATTTTTAAATTGTTTCTTTTTTATCTTACTCGACTTTTTAACTGTAAATGTGTTACACTTTAGTTGTTTTATATTGTAATTTTATCTCTAATGTTTCTGTTCATTGTATTGTATGTATTGACCTGTGTAAAATGTAATTTATAGCACCAATAAAGCTATCTATCTATCTATCTATCTATCTATTTCAAGTCGGATAATTGTTAAGCAAAAGCCACTAAAATTATTACGTTTCCTTTAGACCTTATATCAACTATACTCTACGAGATTATGACATGGCGATATTTTTAATTGTTATAGTCTATTAGTTATTAATTATTTAAGATAACAAAAAACTAAAAAATTTAAAAAAAAAGGTTGACATTTTTTTTATTAATTTTAATTATTATTACTGGTTTTATATTCAAAAATAACATAAGATTACATAAACTTCAAATTTTTAGTGTTATTTGTTTAAACAAATTTTATAAACAAATAGATAAATTACTTATTTTTGAAAAACGTTTTTTGCCATTTTATTTGTTATAAAATATTATGAATTAAAAAAATTTTTTTTCTTAAAAACATTTTTTAATTGTTTATAATAATTTTTTTCCTTTCTTCATTATTTAAACAAGTTATTAAGTAAAAATTTTAGTCTTAAAACCTATTATTTGCAATTCTCTACAAGGTGGAATTTTTTTTTGTTGTTAATTTATTTGTTTATTTAATAAATAATTTGTTATTAACAACCTCTGAATGTGTTTATATTTTTTTAGATAGAAAAAAAATTAAAAAAAAAACAACCGTATACATAAACACATAAAAAAAATGTTAATATTTCTTATAGAATTTTAAATTTTAAATATTAAAAATGTTTTTTGACATATTTATGTATACGGTTGTTCTGGTTATTTTTTTCTATCTAAAAAAATATAAACACATTCGGCGATTGTTAATTAGAAATTGTTTATTAAATAAACAAATTAATTAATAACAAAAATTCCACCTTGTAGAGAATTGCAAATAAAAAATTTTAAGAATATTTTTTTTCTTAATAATTTGTTTAAATGAAGAAAAACGGGAAAAAATAATTATAAACAATTAAAAAAATGTTTTAAGAAAAATTTTTTTTTTTCAAAAATACGTAATTTATCTATTTCTTTATAAAATTTGTTTAAACAAATAGCACTAAAAATTTAAAGTTTATATAATTTTATAGTATTTTTGAATATAATTTTAAAATTAATAAAAAAAAATTTTCAACCTCTATTTAATTTCTTAGTTTCTTGTTAGCTTAAATAATTAATAACTAATAGACTGTAACAATTAAAAACATCGCAATGTCATAATCAAATAAAATATAGTTGACATAAGGTCCTCACGAAGCGAAATAATTTTAGTGGCTTTTGTTTAACAATTTTCCGACTTGAAACATAAACGTAAACTCAAAAAAAAATTGTTAATTAACAACGAGCTCATTTTATGAAAAATCGGTAAAGAAAATTTTTCCAACGGGATATTGTTCCTTTAAGTGTCTAAATAATAACGCAATTTAAAAAAAAATTATATTAATACTTGAAAATATAAAAAAATTGTTTTGCTTCTTACGATCGGTTTCAGAGTATCGTAACGGTTTAGCGTTCGCCGTGCGAAGCCCCATTTTCAACATTAAATTAAAGTTATTAATAGTAGAGGTAGAGTTCCAGAAGTCCAGACTTTTTTATTGGAAATTTCTTCCTCTTTAAGAACCTCTTTTTTTTAATTTCTCAATTATTAATAGTTTTCGAGTTATTTGCAAAAAACGAAACTCGTCATTTTTTTCAATCTTAATTTGTTTAGAACTTTTGCACATTTTTCTAGACGTCATTCCGAATCCAATGAGCCCTCACTTATATTTTTACAAGCTTTTTCAAGAATTAACACGTGTTTGAACTTGTGAATTAACCTAAATAAGATTCTTTTACATTAACATAATTTTGTAGTTTATCACGTATCTAAAATATTTTTGCTAATAACTTTTCTCTTACTTCTGTAGTTTAATTAAACTACAGAACACTATTTTACTTATAGCCTTGCTGAACCATCCTTAACAAAAGTTGTTTACAATCAAGAGGTACAAATTCCGTCCT
The DNA here is from genome assembly GCA_936432065.2 of Rutpela maculata. Classification (NCBI taxonomy): domain Eukaryota; kingdom Metazoa; phylum Arthropoda; class Insecta; order Coleoptera; family Cerambycidae; genus Rutpela; species Rutpela maculata. The sequence goes on from OW386289.2 coordinate 22,761,329, forward strand.
CATTTTAATAGTTACACGAATTGTCTCCACTAAGTTTACTTTTCCTAGTAGTAATATATTCGAGCAAACTAAAACATCTGGATCAACATGTGGTATATAATAACCTACTTCCACGGTGTTGCCAGCTGACTAGATGCCATCTAAACCGCTTCTATGGTCAGCAGGTATTCAAAATGAATATTTTTTGAGCGACAAGCACGGCAGCTAGTAACAAACCGCTGAACTAAAATATTCACTAGGGTGTTAAAATGGGTCACTTGACCTCCAACTTAAAATAAGTTTTAATGGCATAATACGACATCTACGATGCCCCTGCGTTAATATCTCTAGCAGGTCAACTAATACCTTTATATATATATATATATATATATATATATATATATATATATATATATATATATATATATATATATATATATATATATATATATATATATATATATCTATATATATATATATATATATATATATATATAACAAAATGAAAAAAACTCCCTGTCAGGAATTCGAACACGGAACCTTTGAATTGGCAGACAAAGCTTTAACCATTAGACCATCATCATTGCAATAATTGAGTAGTATATATCATTCGAATATTATATTTCAAGGAATTAGACATATTATTATGAAATATATATATATTAGTAAAATGCATAAACAAAAAAATATATAGAGATTAAAATTTTTCAAGGTTTCTATGTAAGTACAAATGATAAAAATTTAGAAAATGTATTTTTTTTTTTATTTAAATGATTAATAACTTTTTTATTTATTGATTGATTTTTTTAAAAAAAGAGAAAGTTCTTCCTCTAGCTAACGCTAACTTACTTTCCAAATTTTAATATAATCGGACTTTTCTTTCTTAAGTTATCGTGCTTACAAGAAACGTGGCGGACGGACATTTTGAAAGTTGGTCAGAATGCGTTCACTAACATAATGATATGAAAATGTTTTCTCTACGAGCGATATTTACTGATTTAGAAATGTGCCGATCAAATACAATATACAACGTGATCTACCAAGAAATGCGGAAAATAAAATGGTGTGCTAGTCTTTAATGTGGGAAATCTCCTGCAAAATTTTAGAGGATTCTGAGGTAATTTAGCATATTAAATTATTAGTCAGTTTGCGAGGATACACTACTGATGTTAAGTAAGTCCTGACCTACTCCTGAATAGTTCAATGAACTTACTTCTGAAAGAACGTATTCGAGTTGTTTACATTTCCTTAATTGGCATAAAAAGTGAAACCGGCCGGCGAGATCAAAAAAATAGGTCTACACACGATACAGCGGCAGGTAGCCAATATTGTTGGTACGTTTTGAAGATAATTGGAATTCCAGCGGACCAATTCACTTTTACGAATGAGTTCAAAGCATGCCGACAAGGCTGGCTCCGTGCCGCTGGATCGTGTGTAGACCCGCGTTTTTTGCTTCCGGTTGAACAATAGTTACACTGCCGTGTCATTGACATGTTTAACTAAATATTTCGTATATCTGCTTGTCGTTTGAGGTCAATGTATTTCGATTTATTTCGCTATTTTTGTAGTGTGATTTGATTAAAACCAAAAAGTCACTTCTATCATTGATTAATTAATTAATCAATGCTTCTATCTTATCCAGCTTTGCTGTCAGTAGTGTCTATCCCAAGTCTGATAAAGTGATATGGTTGTACCGCGTTACGTTAGATTAGTTGAAGTCATTGGCGGCGCATTTCTACAAAAAAATAAGGTAATTTTTTTTGGTCATTTTTTTTAATTTTTCATTTTTTTAACTCCTTTCGGTGGGGACAACCTACTGTTAAATTTTCCGCATTTCTTGGTAGATCACGTTGTATAAAATTAATAGCTGACCCGGAACAAATTTGTAACAAGCTGATTTCTTAGGGATTGTATCTATGGCTACTCAGGACTCTCTAACTGAAAATCCCAAATAATCCGCCTTGCAGAAATGAGGAAAAAATGCGCCGCCATGTTGAAAGTAGGCACTTTTTTCCTTTAATCGGTAATATATCATAAGGATGACACTTTAAGAAAAAAGTAAACAGGCAAAAATTGAGAGAAAGAGCTAAGTTTTAATGTGGTATAAAGTTTTTTGCAATCGTTTAAATATTAGCAAAGTTACGGTTGTCAAAATGACAGATTTATATAAAAAAAGATTACTTTTTGTTTTTTAATATCCAATTCTCTGGATTAAGATTGTTGCCTAACCAGACGCTATAAATATGATATTTAGTGGCATCGGATGTTGGTGGAAGAACTGCTAGATCGAAGTATTGAAAAATATTTTGCCCAACAGAAATCTGATTATACCAACGAACCTGTAACTAATCATTTAAACTATTAGTTTTTTTACTGCCATACCATCTTAAAATAAATTCGTCCCCAGTTATCGCAAGCTGATTTGCTTCAGCAAATTTACTTTTGAAAATTAATGGCTGTTACTTAGTTCAATATTATTTTCTAAAACTGAAAATACTGTTTTTTTTTGCCCTTTTTATAAAATGCAGAGGTGGTATCGCATCCGGAGTTGGCATGTGTAAATAGAATATGTTTTACTACATTTTCACTTAGTTCTGAATGTAACTCACAGATATTCGTTATTTTATCAGATTTACCTCCATCATATACACATTTTTTGTTTTGCAATGTTCAGTGAGTAACGTTATTAAGTCTATATCTTGACCCACAACTATAATGGGGTTACACATATCAGCTGAGCAATCAATAGATGTTGTTACAATTAAATAATCAGCATCTGAATCCGTATATTCGACTGTGGTATTGTTTTGGGAAAAACTTGATGTTAGAAGTTTAATTAACTGATCTTTATTAGATGCTGATGCTAAAAATTCGTTTTGATATATCTCTAACCATGTTTAATTAGTATTACCAACAAAAGTTTTTGTTGAGTATTGTTACTTTTTTATGGTGTTGAAGTACAAAAAAAATATCTTTAATATCTTTTTTTATAAGAATCTGTCATTTTGACAACCATGCTTTTGTTAATATTTAACCGATTTATGCCATACTGAAGCTTAAACTTTTTCTCTCAAAATTTTGCCTCTTTACTTTTTTTCATAAAGTGTCATCCGTGTAAGCCATTACCGATTAAAGGAAAAGTGGTAGAAAAGTGCCTAATTTCAAAATGGCGGCGCATTTTTTCTTCATTTCTGCACGGCGGATTTTTTGGGATTTTCATTCAGAGACTCCTGGATAGCCATAGTACAATCCCGAAGAAATTAGCTTGTTACAAATTTGTTCCGGGTTTGGTCCAAATTTAATTCTATTTTACTGAATGTATAATAATGCAGATATCGATCTGAAATTTTTATCAGATATTCTCTCCTATATAGCACTTTAGCAAAATTTCAAAAATATTTCTAAAATTTTGCTGCAATTAAAAATTTTTTTCAAAATTTCGATTTTTTTTAATATACTTCTTACCTAATCTTAACGTTCGATTTTAGGTTTTTTTTAATACCTATGACTTTCCTATTTGAACTTTTCTCTCAGATTATTAGCCTACTATTTAAACACGAAAAATCGATTTTTAAAAGCTTTTATTTAACTTGCAATATTTGTATGTTAGTTTTTTTGTTAAGGTCAAATCTTGCAATCAAAAGAGTATGAGCGGGTAGCAATGTAAAAAGTGCCCCCGCACCTACCGAACTAAAATGGCTTCCATAAGATGTCTCGTATGCTGACTGTTAATTTAATAAAATGACCCGTATTTTACTATCGTATTTATTTCAATATTATACACTATTTCGCTGGTTCATTTTAGTGTTTCACAAAAAGAAAATATAACTTTATCCTAGTTTAAAATATTGACAACAACTGTCATTACTATATTTCATGGCTATCCTACAAATAAGAAAAGACACAACATGCCCCCCGCCTTGGAGGAACCCCGTCCAATACACAAGAACCTATCCATTTAGAGGACCTGCATATTATTAAACATATGAACAAAAAATAGTTCGTGACACAAAAATAACATTACATAACATAAGTAACACTAATTAATTGGTAACGGACACAATTTGGCAAAAGAGCGTTTGATTACGCCTTCTGCAGTTTGTAGAGTTGCTACTCGGGCTACTCTATCTTGTCCAGGGTGAAGTGACAAAATTTGTCCCATCCTCTCCAACACAGCGGTGGAACTTTATCCTTTCGGATCATCACTAGCATTCCCTCCTTTGGTTCATTAGCTCCTGACTTCCATTTGACACGTCGTTGAAGTTCAGCTAAATATTCTTTAGACCACTGTTGCCAAAATAACTGATAGAATTTTTGTAATCTTTGAAACCTGGCAAGTCTATTTTCTGTTATATCAGTAACTATTGGATCCGGCAAAGACGTAATTCTTCTGCCGATCAGGAAATGGGCAGGCGTTAGAACATCAAGATCGAAAGGATGTGAGAGGACGTGAATTTAAGACGGCCTCTATTTGACACAACACTGTACTGAAATCTTCATAAGTTAGGAAATTGCTGCCTATCATCCGTTTCAGATAAAATTTCACCGATTTCACTCCTGCCTCCCATAATCCCCCGAAATGAGGTGAGTAAGCGGGAATGAACGACCATTGAACTCCTTCATTATTTATTATATTCCCAAGTTTTGCCTGATTTTCACTCAAATATTTTCCCAATTCTCTCAACTCTGATTGGACACCTACGAAATTTTTACCATTGTCAGAGCATACTTTAAATGGTTTACCTCTCCGTGCAATAAACCGTCTAAAAGTTGCAATAAACGCCTCCGTTGATAAGCCGGTAACTAATTCCAAGTGAATTGCATGGGTAACAAAACAAACAAATAAACAAATGTACCCCTTGTAAGTACGATTACCACGACCTTGTGCAATTTTAATGTTAAATGGACCGGCGTAGTCCACCCCCGTTGTGTGAAATGGTGGCTGTGGAGTTATACGAGAGGAAGGCAAATTTTCCATTTTTAGCATAAAAGAAGTAGGTTGAGCCTTTGCACACAAAACACACTCATGCACAACCTTTCTTGCTAAAATCCTTCCTCCTAATAGCCAAAATCTCTCTCGCACCGAACTTAACACCATCTGCGGCCCAACATGAAAGAGCTGTTTATGTTCTGACTGTAATATCAATTTCGTAAGAGGGTGTTTAGCTCCTAATAAACAAGGATGCTTTTTATCAAACTTATAAGGCCCTAACTTGAGTCTTCCACCCACACGTAAAAGATTTTCCTCATCAATAAAAGGATTTAAACCAGAGATCTTACCTCTCCTTATTTCTTTTCCCTTCTTAAGAAAACTAATTTCCTCCCCGAAACATTCCCTTTGAGCAATTCTCACCAAACATTTCTCTGCTCTCGTTATCTCTACCAAACTCAAAGGACCAGCATCACGTTCACACGATCTGCAATTCTTTAAAAACCGTAAACAGTAGGCAAATATCCTGTACAACTTAGTCATGTCAGAATATTTTGTAAATAGTTCATTCTGTTCATTCTCTATAATAGATAGAGACATCATATTTTTCCTTCGTTCTGGAAGTTCATCTAGAAGAGAAATCTCTTCTATAGGAAAGTCATCGTTTGATTTTAATAAGCAATCTGGCCCATGAAACCACAATTTATTGTTTTTTAACACAGATGGGAAAACTCCTCGAGACGCCCAGTCTGCAGGATTTTCTTCAGATTTAACATAGTGCCAATTTTTAGATTTTGTCAAGTCTTGAACTTGAGACACTCTGTTAGATACAAATATCTGAAATTGATGGGCAGGTGACCTTATCCAGCTAAGTGTCACACTGGAATCACAACACAGAAATAACTCATTTATTTTCAAGGTCAGTGAAGACTGTACCTCTTTAATCAATTTTGCAAGAAGAAGTGCACCACACAGTTCAAGCTTTGGTACGGTTAACGATTTTATTGGTGCCACTTTACTTTTTGCACATAACAAGTTTGACTGGATATCTCCAGATGCATCAATACTCCTTGCATACACACACGCACTATACGCCACCAAGGAAGCATCTGAAAATCCATGCAACTCTATTACATTAGCATTTTCACCACAAACACTCCGAGGAATGGAAAATGTATTCAATAGGAATAAATCACTTTTAAACTTACACCATTCCTTGGCTAGGTTGTCTGGAAGCTCATCATCCCAAGACAGTTTTAATAACCAAAGTTTCTGCATAATAATTTTTGGTATTATCACACTAGCACTAACCAAACCCAAGGGATCAAAAATTTGTGAAATTTCTGACAACAGAATTCGCTTAGTAATCACACTCTCACTTGAAACTAGATCTACCTTGTAGGTTAAAAAATCAGAATGACTATTCCAATGAAGGCCCAACGTTTTGGTTTTCTCATTTTCACCTAAATTTAAAACCTCAGACTGATTTGTTTCTTTCAAGTCTTTTAACACCTCTTTTTTGTTGGAATTGAACTTCCTTAACTCAAATCCCCCTGACTGCAAAATACTAGAAATATCCTTGCACAACTGGACAGCTTCCTCTACTGATGAGGCCCCCGACAGCAAATCATCAACATAGAAGTCTCTAGCAATAACCTCTGCAGCTTGAGGATGACTCACATTAAACTCCATTGATAGCTGCTTTAAACACCTTATTGCTAAAAAAGGACTAGAAGTTAGACTAAATGTCACAGTGTTCAGATTATAAACCTGAACTTCTTCAGAATGATCTTTTCTCCACAATATTCTCTGCAGTTGTCGCTGGCCTTTACTCACCCAGACCTGTCTGTACATTTCGACAATGTCTGCACAAAATGCAACCTCATAACTGCGAAACCTTAACAACATAGAAACCAGGTCCTCCTGAATTTTAGGACCTACATATTGAAGTTCATTTAGAGACACTCCAGTATCTGAGGCAGCACTACCATCAAACACTACTCGCAACTTGGTTGTGGAACTATTTTCATTAATTACTCCATAATGTGGAAGGTAATAAATCACTTGATCATTCTCTACACCACTCACTCTGCTCATATGTCCAACTTGTTCATATTCAGATAGAAAAGCACAATAATTATTCTTGAATTTCTCATTTTTTACAAATTTTCTTTCCAGAGAGTATAACCTACTCAAAGCTCTTTGTTTAGAATTACCAAGTATACTAATGGACTCCTTAAAAGGAATGGTCACCACAAACCGTCCATTTTGTTTCCGCAATGTTGTCGTACTGAACAACCGTTCGCACTCTTCATCATCTGGCGATAAAACAGGTTTTAATGTGTCTGGCTCCTCCAACTGCCAGAATTTAGCCAACTGTTCTTGCACCTCCACATTCATATTAAGGTTGCACACAGTTTGTTTACCTTGACTGCTCAAACTGAGATCACCAAACTCTCCTGATACAATCCACCCTAAACATGTACTTTGCAATGTTGGCATATGTTCTCCCAACTGCACTTGACCTACCCGAATGATTTTCCAAAACACATTTTGTTCCTAACAACATATCAATTTCTTCAGGTCTATAAAACTCAGGGTCGGCAAGATTAATATGACTTGGGATATTAAATGAAGTTACATTAACCTCAAACGTAGGTATTTTATCGCTAATTGTCTGAATAACTAAGCACGAAACAGTCATATTAAAATTACTCTGGCTTGATTTAAATCCAATCTCACATCTCTTTGAAATTTTAGCCGAGACTTGACTAATGCCCGTGACAGAAATATTCACACTTTCTGTAGGTAAATTTAATCTCTCACACATTTTATTAGAAATAAAATTGCTCATGGAGGCTGAATCTAACAGTACCCTGCAATGATAGAAAGTTCTACACACATCTCTTACTTCTACTAAAGCTGTGGACAAGAGCACCTGCCCAAAACCAGTATTTTGTTTACTTGAAAAGGACATTACATCAGTGCTAGCAGTGTTAGACTCTGAAACCTTCACACTCTCATATTTTTTACTTGAGACACCTTGAGCTATTGTTTCTGCTTTCTCAAGGACCCTTGACTCATAGTGCAACAAAATGTTGTGATTTAACCCACATTTTGCACATTTTTCTGCAGTGCAATTGTAACTCAAATGATCTGCTGCAAAACAGCAAAGACACAACCTATTTCTCTTGATATGAAGAACTCTCACATTTATTGGTAAATCAAGAAATCTTTTACATACACTAACATCATGAGAACCCTTGCATTCAACACAAAAGTCTTTCTTACCTCTTGATGAATCTTTATTTGCTGATGCTATAAAAGATTTGTGTTTAATGTAAGATTCTTTACCCTTTACCTTAGAATTCATCTCAAGAGATTCTAACAAATCAGCCCTTCCTCGTATAAACTCTTTGAAGTCATTTAACGAAGGTAGCTCATTTTTAATTTTATAACTTTCCCACTCTTTTAATGTCACACGGTCCAATTTTGTTGTTAAATGAAAAATGATAAGTGAATCCCATGACTGTACCGGTTGCTTCAAATTCTCTAATACCCTTAAATGTTTACTTACATTATCAATAAGATTCCTCAAACCATCAGACGATTCATGATTAATGGCACTTATATCAAAAATACCTTTAATATGATTTTATTATCAAATCTTGAGCATAATATCTCCCAGGCTATTTGAAAATTACCCGCACTAAACTCTAAAGAACTATCACTTGCCTTGCAGATCCTTCCAAAGAAGCTCTTAAGTAATGAAACTTTTGAATCTCTCCTATGGAAGTGTTAAAATGAATCAAACTTTCAAAGGTATCTGTATACTCTAACCATTTATCATATGCCCCTCCAAACATAGGCAGTTTTATTTGCGGTAACTTTATATTACGCAAACCAAAATTGAGAGAATTGGTATGGTGTTCATTTGAAAGTTGGGAAACATCCCCTAAACTTTCAGGTATATCTACAAGAATTGATGACTGATACTCTTCAATGATCTTTTTACTTTTAGATAGAGTCGAGAAAAAATCATCCTCAAACTTTTGTCTTTCCTCAACATGTATATCTAAATCTGTTTCATCACATGAAACCTCTATATCATTTTGTATTTTATCAAATTCTATAATTAAATTATCAACTTTCTCAATCCTCACTTTTAACTCAATAAAAATCTCTTTATCTACATCTACAAAATTTTTCCCCAGAATTTTATCCTCTGTTTGAGACAAATATTTCTTAAATAAAGTTAATCGACATTTAATAGAACCCTTTTTCTAATTAAAATTTTGACTTGTTCATCTGTCATGATTATTTATTTTGTGTCAAATAGATTAGAGATACTAACTGTTTTCTGCAAAACCCACAATTACTTGAAGACGGCTTTGGCAGTTAGCTGAAGCTGTTTCTCTATGGCGACGGTGCGGTGATTACTGCTTAGCTCTTCTTGCACCTACACAATACTCATAACCTCTCACGCCCTTCAGCCACGATGCTCCTCTGGTAGGCCCTGTCGATGCCGTCTCAAATCGTAAAACTGGACACGAATGCACTTGCCAATTTTATGCCGACTCAGCTGGTATTCACAATGTCTCTTTACCCAAAACAAACTGGGATATCTCCTGCTTTTGATTCCAGAAAACACATCTACTCACATAAAAACAATGTTCTTTCCGTTGTTTCACAACTACAACGTTTAATACCCTCACATCTAGGGGTTGTCGTACACACAATATTCTTGAACTAGTAAAGCCTCTCAGGCTGTTCAAACCTTCTCACCACAAAGTGTTTGAACAGTCAACTAACAGCAATCCACAGGTTCCTCAAAATCCGGCTCGAGTTAACCACATGTTAATTTAATAAAACGACCCGTATTTTACTATCGTATTTATTTCAATATACACTATTTCGCTGGTTCATTTTAGTGTTTCACAAAAAGAAAATATAACTTTATCCTAGTTTAAAATATTGACAACAACTGTCATTACTATATATTTCATGGCTATCCTACAAATAAGAAAAGACACAACACTGACTATCTTGTGTACAAAGTTTTAAGCTCGTGGATTCTGCATGGGGTGAAAAAAATAGTATATTATATTACTAGGAGTAGAACGCACTCTTTTTTTGTGTTGAGCCCAGGATTTGCAAACTGGGCGAAACACAAAAAAAGGCGTTCTACTCCGTGTAATATATACTATTTTTTCTTCAAGCGTATTAAAATGCAAAAATTCATTTATTTATCATAAATGTACAAATATTCAAACTACAGTCTTACATGTTGACACAATATGACAAGTGGCTAGTGGATAGCGCGCCACCGGTGGCTTTCGGTATTAACATTATGTTACTAGTAAAACAATACCCACTTCGGTGGCGCTTTCGGAACTAACATTATGTTACTAGTAAAACAATGTCCACTACGGTGGCGTCCGGTACTAACATTTTGTTACTAGTAAAACAATGTCCTACTTCTACTTCTGTTTTTGGTGACATAATTTAAACATTTTAATACGCTTGAAGAAAAAATAATTTACCCCTAAATGTTTTATTTTTTTTCTCACCGCCTGTTTGACGGATCGCTTTGTAATTTGGCACAAATAATATTAGTGTTAGGATAGTTTATTTTAAAAAATATTACTCTTCTACGATGATTTTATGCATTAAAAAGAAATTAATATATTTTTTCAATGGCCTGAAGGGTGACTACCCTGTTTGACACTATTATCATATTTTGATATAATATGTGTTTAAATTATAACTATAACATATAACAGTTACAGTTTTATTAATGCGGTGGAATCGGATAAAAATAAATAAAAATTATCTGAACTTGTAATATTACGAGTATATTATTTAATATTTAGATAGGTAATCATATAATTCATTCATGTTTAGTTATTTCACTTTCGATAAGACAGCGCAAAGAAAAAGAAGAACAAGAAAAGCGACGTCAAGAAGAAAAAGAAGAGCAAGAAAGCAGACGTTAAGAGGAAGAAAGGCGGCGTCAAGAAGAAAGGCACGAATTGAAGGAAATAATGGAAGACCTGGAAATAAGGCGTCAAGAGGAGAAAGAAGAACGAGAAAGACGCCAGAAAGAACTGAGGAAAATCCAACAAGACGCTATGAATTCAATCGCTAACGAAATCAAAGAAGAGATAAACAAGGTCGAAGATAAAGTGGGTGTGGTCAAGACAGAAGTCAGTCAAGTCAAAGGGGAAGTAAGCGACATCAAAGAAAAGATGAGTGAGGCCGAAGGAGAAGTGGAGCGCCTTAAACGACAATTGAGAGAGAAAGGAGGCCAGCTGGTAGCATCATCAGGTCCTCGTTTAAAACCTCCCTCATTTGACGGCCCAAGCTCATGGACAACGTACAAGAGACAATTTGAGGCGGCTGCAAGTGCGAATAACTGGGATAATGAGGAAAAGGCTATGGCATTAGTTCTGGCGCTAAGGGGCCAAGCCTCAGAGTTACTTCAGACCATCCCGGTGGAGAAACAAAGGGACTTCAAAGTCTTGGAAGCTGCATTAGACTTGAGATATGGCGACCAGCACCTTGCTCAAGTATACCAGGCTCAGCTAAAATCAATAACGCAAAAGGTTGGGGAAAGCTTACAAGAATTCGAAGCTGCGATAGAGAGACTGGCACACCTGGCATATCCGAGTGCACCAAGAGAATTTCAGGAACTAGCCGTGGGAGCCTTTTTAGATGGCATCAGGGTCGAAGAGGTCGGGCGTACTTAGAATATCACGGTATCAAAGTATTAGCGAGACTTTGGTACGTGCCCTCGAAGTAGAAGCTGCCTTTAAAGACACCCCGCGGTTAGAAGTGCGTGCTGTGGCAGTTGAAGAGGCACTAAAAATACAAAATAAGTCATTTTTCAATTGGCTGCCGGAGCGCTGACTACTCACCCCCCCGCTCTACCACGGCCGCATCTGTCTTACAAATCTCCGTAGCTCCATCTCATACTGTTACGTTCTCATATATAGTATCTTATCTCCGGAATTTTAAGTGTGTGGATCGTACTCGTGGTTTTCTTATGTTATTTGTATTGTACCTAATACTTAATTTTTCCCTTTTTAAAAAACTTAGATAGTAGTTAGTGTTATGCACGAAATGGAAAGTTCTACAACTGATAGCAATAGTTCTGAGAGAAAAATCAGCTCACTTAATTTAAAACGCAAAAACAGTAACAATGTATAATATGTAAAAAAATTGGAGGTACTATAACCGAATCAACCAATAAAACTGTCTTTACTGCCGCAGTTAGATGAGGAAAGTGACTTGGATAAATTATTTTGTTTTTTATGATCATGTTCCTAATGGTTAATAAAATAAGTCTTATAGATGTTCAATCCTACTCCTTTGTTTCAGACATCCTTCCATTCTGGTCGGGTTCCTTTTTCCCTTGCTGGCAATATGGGTCCAATTTCTGCATCACTCAGTTACTCTTGTCTGAATGAATTATATGATTGCCTATCTAAATATTAAATAATATACTCGTAATATTGCAAGTTCAGATAATTTTTATTTATTTTTATCCTGTTCCACCGCATTAATAAAACTATAACTGTTATATGTTATAGTTATAGTTTAAATACATATTATATCAAAATATGGTAATAGTGTCAAACAGGCCATTGAAAAAATATATTAATTTTTTTTTAATGCATAAAATCATCGTGGGAGAGTAATATTTTTTAAAATAAACTCTCCTAACACTAATATTATTTGTGCCAAATTACAAAGCGATCCGTCAAATAGGAGGTGAGAAAAAAAATAAAACATTTAGGGGTAAATTATTTTTTTTTCCACCCCATGCAGAGTCCACGAGCTTAAAACTTTGTACACAAGACAGTCAGAATACGAGACATTTTATGGAAGCCATTTTAGTTCGGTAGGTGCGGGGGCACTTTTTACATTGCTACCCGCTCATACTCTTTCGGCTACTTCTAACTAAGCTAGAGCTTTGAAATTTGGCACACGTGTTTAAGTCCGGTGACAATGGAATATAGTGTTTCTATTATCATTCAAAATTCAATATGGCGGACGTCCCAAGATGGCGGATTACCTTTTCATCACTATCCCCCTCGATACTGGTATCAAATGAAAGGGCTTGACGAATAAAATACGATAGACAATGTGACGTAATTTTAAATCCAATATGGCGGACGTAAGGTCAAAATTTCGACTTGTCCTAATTAACCTAGAGCTTTGAAATCTTGCATACGTGTATAAAACCGGTGATAATGTAATATATGATATATCTAATATTGTTCCAAATCTAAAATAGCCGACGTCCCAAGATAGCGGATCACTTTTTTCTTCACAACCCCCTTAACACGGATATCAAATGAAAGGGTTTGACGAGTAAAATACGATAAAATATGTGACGTCATTCTATACCCAATATGGCGGACGCCGAGAGATGGCGGATTATCTTTTTCTTCGCAACCACCTAGGTATGGGTATCAAATGAAAGGGTCTGACGAGTAAAATACGATAAACTATCTAACGTCGTTCTAAATCCAATATGGCGGACGCATTTTTTAGTTTTAAAACTATAATGTAATCGGATAGTGTATTCACTTAGATGTTGCATTCTAAGAAATGACGAAGAATTCGGTGCTTTTAGTCCTGTTCTTTTAGTAAGGACAACGCAATGAATATGAAACTAATTAAGACGTAACTAAAAATTTAAAAATAAATTAGTAGTAAAAAAACTTTTTTAATAAAAAGCTTTTATTTGAATGCGCTAAAAAGAAGAAAATGAACTTTGAAATAAATCAAACCCATCATTTTGTTACATTATAAAATTTTATATGATATGAAAGCTTGTCGCGAGAATTAATCTTGACGCAGGTAATTCTAAGTACATACCTATTATTTCTTATAAATATAATTTAAAATTACCTGTGTCAAGATTAATTCTCGCGACAAGCTTTTATATCATATAAAATTTTATAATGTAACAAAATGATGGGTTTGATTTAATTCAAACTTTATTTTCTATTTCGCGCATTCAAATAAAAGCTTTTTATTAAAAAAGTTTTTTTACTACTAATTTATTCAACTTTACGACCCCCCCACCTCCTTATCCGGTATGGAATCAGTTGGCACGCTATAAGGGCTTGTTTTGGATGTCCAACCCATCGTGGTTTTGTATTTTCGCCACATTTTAGTACTATTCGTGACAATTTGACCGGACTATAAAAAACTTTTGAAAATTAGAAAATTTAAGATAAGTCTCTGTCAGTGAATATGCCTAGAGCGAAGCAAGTAAGTTGAAAATAAATAAAGATGATAGGGATAATAAACATTAATTATACTCAACTAAAATAACGAGAGAAATCGCATATTTTACCGATTAGGATTTAATTATTTTACAAGTCACGATGGGTTTATTTTATTATAATAGATATAAATTCCAAAGTTTTAGATTTTATCAATGGTTATCTTCCTGAAAATTATAGTAAATATATTTATATTTTGATATTTTAATATTAACCTATCATAATTATTATAATACTATTTATAGCATCTGTCTGATCCTTTTGGCGCAGAGGTTTATTTCATTAAAATTTTTAAATAATTTTACAGTCGCAAAATACCCAACAAACATAAGATATAATACTAGTTTAACAATTCAAGAGTAGATCTGAATGAACTTGTATACAACATTTTTTACATTTTCAGTGTAAATTAGAGACATCTGCTGTATATATACATTTTATTCACAAAGCCCTGTTGAACAGTTCAACTTGTAACGGAATAAACGACGTTATCGAACAGGTGAGAATCTTACACCTATCATCATCAATTCATTAATAACGTAACGTGATGTATGATAACAATTGATCGGTCATTTTTTGTGGGAAGGTCACCTTACGATTGAAGAATATGTACAGTCGTGACCATGTCAAAGTGCCTTTTAATTACAGTTTAAAATCGGTTAATTTCATTCCTAAAAATTATTAATTAAATCATTCTGTCGCTCCGTACAAGTTTCAGTTCATAAAAAACATTAGTTTCTATTTTACAAATTTTTAAAGGTTTAACATTACTAAAATCTTCTCGCTACAAAGGACTCTGACCATTTGAACCTCCGTCCGACTAATGTCCACGAAATAGGCTTCTTTCTGTGAGTAAGTTTGGTATTTCGTGCTGCTCCGGACTCAGATTTGGTTGGGATAATAGTTGTAGTGTACGCTGTATGGCCAGTAACGCGTCCCCACATCTATGTTCGATTTTGCCGGCAGGCTTATTAAAAAACTGTACCGTTGGGCATTTTGAGATTCGACAGCGCTTGATTATTGCCCGATATCTGGTGTCGACCCCCCTGATATACGTTGCTCCGCAGATGCTGAAGAAAGTGGTGGGTGGCTGTCAAGCGTACCCACCAGTAACGCCGGATCACTAGTTCTGGCCCTCCCTGTATTCTCATGGTTAATTGGGTCTTTATATTGCTCGTCCTCTTGATGCATGTCTTGCCTACTCCTGCTACGTGTTTGGTACATGTGAGAGACCTGGCACACACAGCCCCAGGTCTAGCAGTAACGAATTCTCTATAAATGCCAGACTGCATTTTATTTTATTTGCACCTTTCGTAAGAGCCCACTTAGGCACAGGGGAAATAAACACTTTGTTTAATTTGTAACTTGGATTTTTGTGGAATGGTTGGCCACCACCAACACAATAAAACACTGAATTGAAAAGTAATACTAAGGTGCCAAGGAGTGAAGTTTCATAGGCGATGTTAACTTGACGATGTTGGAAGATGAACTGAATTGCCGACGCCAATATTCTTGGCTAAAGATGTCGCTCTCGGATGACTGGGGCTGGGCAGGACTATTGCCCTTTACCCCAATACATCGCTGTAGACCGGGGACCAGCCTCGTGCAGGGCGAGCGAACTTACTTTACATCGGCCCCACTCACAAATGTGAGCGGCGCAGAAGATTTCGGCCCACCTCCCTGGGTCCTGGCTCGTTGGACCTTGCTGGCTAAGGCCTCTTCTGGCGTTCTTCTGTCTTCGTTTTCTTTTCTTCGCCAGCTGGTCCCCCCGGAGGGTAGTCATCGGTCAGTTGGGTATTTTTGGGTTTTTGGCAGGGATTGACTGCCGGTACACAGACTGCCAATTGGCATCCTGTCATCCGGATCGTGGGTAGGGTAAGGATGAGCTGTGTAGCTCGAGGAAGGGCAGTCTTAACTGCTTTGTAGCATTTTTGGTCTGCCCGGAGCCAGGGTGACTACAGGTACTGGACGGTTATTTGTCCGGTAACCGCAGGGTCTTGGGTGGGTGGTTGGGTGATCGTCCTGTCTCTTCCGTGGGGTGGCTTCATCAGACGGTGGTATGTTTATACTCACCCGTTATCCAGGATCTGCATCTTCGGCTGCTTGTGCCTCGGAGCGTCTGCTGAGTCATAGTCAGTAGCCTCCCTGACCAGCGGGTTCCCATGCTCCTCGGCAAGGGCGTACATCTTCTTGGCTCTCTCCTTGATGATTTCGGTGACTGGGGTGTACTCCAAGTTTCTGAAGATGTCCTCGGTGCGCACTAACCAGGGTGCGTTGACTGCTGTCCGGAGGGCGACGTTCTCCACTCTCTGGATCTGATGGAGGTAGCTTTTCGCTTGGTAGCCCCATGCTACCGAAGCGTCCGTCAGTTGGGGCCGGATGAGTGACCTGATGAGCGTGAGTTTGTTCCTCAGGTTGAGTCTGCTCTGTCTGCCCGTCATCGGGTAGATTAGAGCTCTCGTCCTACTGGCCTTTTTGATGATGGCTTCCGTGTTCAGTCTCCATGTTAGGCCTTTGTCTATGATCACGCCAGGGTAGTTGGCGGTATCGTGCCACTGGATGTCTTCACCAAACATGGAAACGTGACCTGTGGGGATTTGTTTTCTTACCTTCTTGAAGAGGACCGCCTTGCTCTTCTCGGCGTTGACGGCTACCTTCCATCTGTTGCACCAGTCCTCTAGGTGGAAGGTCGCCTCCTGGAGGTTTCTGGTGGCTATTCTTGCGTTCCAGGATCTGGAAGTCAGGGCTGTGTCGTCGGCGTAGAGGGCCAGAGAGGTCCGCTCTGTCCGTGGTAGATCGAAGGTGTAGATGGAGAACAAGTACGGGGAGAGCACTGAGCCTTGAGGGACTCCTGCCTCCATTGTTCTGTACGTGGACACCTTGTCCACGATCTTCACCCTCATCTGCCTTCTGTGTAGGTATGATCTCACTAGCTTGAAGAGTGCAATGGGGTAACCCATACTCATCATTTTGGCTAGGAGACCATCGTGCCAGACCCTGTCGAAGGCTTTAGCGACGTCCAGGAACAGCGCTGCCGTGACCTGTCTTTGGTTGAACCCCTTCGTGACCTCCTCGGTGAGGCGGAGCACTTGGAGTTTGGTGGAGTATCCTGTCCTGTAGGCGAACTGCTCGTCCGGTAGGATGTCCAGTTTTTCTGTCTTCTCGGCTATCCTCTTGCGGATGATTCGTTCGGCTACCTTGCTCATTGCTGGGAGTAGACTGATTGGCCTGTAAGAAGAGGGACACATTAGATTCTTACCTGGCTTCGGGATGACTATGACGTCGGCCTTCTTCCACCTGGAGGGGAAATGTCTCAATCTCAACATTGCGGTTATGATGTTGACCATCGCCGCTACTCCTTTCCTGGGTAGCTTCTTGAAGGCGATGTTCCTAATGCCATCACATCCTGGAGCCTTCCTGGGTTTTAGGCTCCTTAGGATCTCCTTGACCTCCTAGGGGGTGCTCGGAAAGATGTGGTCTGGACCGTTGGGTGGTCCAGATGCTTCTGTCCTGTGTGTCCAGTGACTCCAGGTGGCGCTGCTAACCTTCTTTTCTGTGTTCTTGGAGGGCAGCCTTGACTCTCCTACTTAAAGTGTTGTATAGTCTTCTGTCTTCTGGGAGTCTGGTTCTCTGGGCCCGTCTCTTCGCACTTCGTCTATCAGCTGCCTGGTATCCTCTGGGAGGTTTGTCATCGGCGCTGGTGCTTGTCTCGTCTCCGTTTCGGTGGTACTTTCCCTCAGAGCCGCCTGGATCAGGTCCTCCAGGGAGGCGATGGCCCTCTCCACGTCTGCCTCGGTTTCGAGTCTGGGAATTTGTGCAATGTTCCTCTTCAGAATTTCACGGAACAATTCCCAGTCCGTCCTCCTTTTGATGAAAGTTGTCGTATTCTCACCGTGCTTTTCTCCTAGTTCTAGGAGAATTGGGTTGTGCTCGGTGGAACCATCCATCATGGCGGTGATTTCGGCTTCGAGAGTCATCTCCTTCAACATCGCAATGTTAGGACATCCGATCTGTGTCTACCATTGTCATGGGTCGGTCCGTCCGGCCCAAGGACCAATAGGTTGCCATCGTATTGTCCCAGGAATCGCAGTAGCTCTCGTCCTCGAGTGTTTGTTATCCTACTGTGCCATTCCGGAGACTTTGCGTTGAAGTCGCCGATGGCCACCGTCTGGGTCCTCGTAGCATGACTTGAGGTGGCTGGTAGAAGGAGACCACTCTGATGTCGCCATTTCGTACCGTGGACATTACTACGGCTGTGGCCTCCAGGTTCTCCATATCCGGGAGCAGAATCTGATGGTGTGCGATGCTCATCTTAACTAGCAGGGCTACTCCTCTTATTGCTCTTCTGCCCCGCCAGTCCTTCCTGTATATGTGGTAGCCTGGTCCTGTCGCAGCTTCGTTTCCTGCAGTGCCAGCACGTGTTACACATGGCGAGAAGCTGCTCCACCTCAGGTTTGCGTTCTCGCAGTCCGTTGACATTCCATGAGGCGATCTGCAGGAACCCCGGTTTAACCTGAAAAGCCATTAGTGGGTGGTTAGTACTCGCATTTGTGCAAATAATGCGCTCATTGCTGAGCACATCTGTTGCATTTGTGCAAGCACCGCGGTGAGGTTTTGGGCCTCAACGGGTGCCTGCTGGGCTAGGCCGGTGGGCTGCCCTGCCTTTCCCTGGGCTACTCTGGCATAGCTTAGGCCTCCGGTTGTTGGTGTTGCCCTCCTTGTTGCAGCACCGTTTTGGGTCGTCTTGATGGCGGGGGCTGGCTTCGTTGCCGCCGTCTTTTTTGGGTACTTTGGGCACCCTCTGTAGCTGGCTGGGTGTGCCCACCTGGCAGTTGGCACACTTCGCCGGTACATTTTTGGGCTTTTCGCAGTCTCCTGAGTGATGTGGTTCTGCGTACTTCACACATTTGGCCTGTGCAGTGCATCGTCCCTGGGCGTGGCCGAATCGCTGGCAGCGGTGGCACTGCGCGATGTTCAGGGCGGCTTTTTGCCTCTCAGTCCGGACTACCAGTGAGCAGCAGCGGTTCACCGATAGTATGTTTTCCTCGCTGAGGGGACCTGAACCAAAATCAGGGGGATCTCCTGCTTGGTCCTCCTGGACGTCATCCTGTGGACGGCTACGGGTGAGAAGCCCTTTGTTAGGAGGTCCTCTTTGACCTCCTCGCAACTCCCTCCACTGGGGATGCCTCGGATTACTACCTCGGATTACTAATATGTCCTCTGCCAGGGCGTAGGTGTGATATTCGCGCTTTTCCTGCACGAACATCAACGTCATCTTACGGTAGTCCTCGGGCGTTTGTGGCTCGATGGCGATCCCCTCTCGCACGGTCCTGGCCTTGACGAATTTGACGCCGGTCTCGTCCAGCCTCTGTTGGACAGCCGACCATGTCTCCGCCTTTCGGAGGATCACCGGGGGAATCTTGGGTGTTTTGGCTTCAGCGGACGGCTGTTCGGGGGCTCCCTGGTAAGTGGACGGGGCCGCTTTACTGGTGGACGGAGCCGCTTGGCTGTTAGGCTTTGCGTCTCCGCTGGCTTGGACTGGGGTTGCCTGTGTCGTCTTCTTTGCCCTGGTCACGAGGGTGAACTCCTCGTCGCTGTCCTCCGCGGCATTGCTCTTTGGGGCCTCTTTTTGCGCCGGGGGAGTCTGCTCCTGTGGCTGCACCGGAGGGTCCTGGGACTGGACCTGGTCTTGGGGCGTTGTCTGGGTTTGGGGGGCCTGGGGCTTCACCTGGGGGGCCCTCTCGGATGTGAGCGGTGTAGATGATTTCGGTCCACCTCCCTGGGTTCTGGCTCTTTGGACCTTGCCGGCTAAGGCCTCTTCTGGCGTTCTTCTGTCTTCGGTTTCTTTTCTTCGCCAGCTTGTCTCCCCCGGGGGGTAGTCATCTGTCTGTTTGGGTTTTTTTTGTGAGTTTTGGCTGGAGAGACTGCCGGTACACAGAATGCCAATTGACATCCTGTCATCCGAATCGTCGGTTAGATAAGGATGAGCTATGTAGCTCGAGGAAGGACAGACTTAAGTGCTTTGGTAGCATTTTTGGTCTGCCCGGAGCTAAGGGGACTACAGGTACTGTCCGGTACCCGCAGGGTCGTGGGTGGGTCTGAACTTCCGACGCCACGCCAATATTCTTGGCTAAAGATGCCGGTCTCGGATGACTGGGGCCGGGCAGGACTATTGCCCTTTACCCCAATGCATCGCTGTAGACCGGGGACCAGCCTCGTGCAGGGCGGGCGAACTTACTTTACGTCGGCCCCACTCACAAATGTGAGCGGTGCAGACGATTTCGGTCCACCTCCCTGGGTCCTGGCTCGTTGGACCTTGCTGGCTAAGGTCTCTTCTGGCGTTCTTCTGTCTTCGTCTTCTGCTCTTCGCCAGCTTGTTTGCTCCCCGGGGGGTAGTCATCTGTCAGTTGGGTGTTTTGGGTTTTGTGGCGGGAGTGACTACCGGTACACAAGATGCCAAGAGGCATCCTGTCATCCGGATCATCGGTAGGGTAAGGATGAGCTGTGTAGCTCGAGGAAGGGCAGACCTAACTGCTTTGGTAGCATTTTTGGTCTGCCCGGAGCCAGGGTGACTACGAGTACTGGACGGTCTTTTGTCCGGTACCCGCAGGGTCTTGGGTGGGTGGTTGGGTGATCATCATGTCTCTTCCGTGGGGGTGGAACATCGGGTGGTGGTATGTCTCTCATACTCACCCATTATCCAGAAGCTGCACTTTCGGCCGCTTGTGCCTCGGAGCTTCTGCTGGGTCATAGTCAGTAGCCTCCCTGACTAGTGGGTTCCCATGCTCCTCGGCAAGGGCGTACATCTTCCTGGCTCTCTCCTTGATGATCTCAGGGACCAGGGTGTACTCCAGGTCCCTGAAGATGTCCTCGTTGCTCACGAACCAGGGTGCGTTGACTGCTGTCCGGAGGGCGACGTTCTCCACTCTCTGGATCTGTTGGAGGTAGCTCTTTGCTTGGTAGCCCCAAGCTACCGAAGCATACGTCAGTTGAGGCCGGATGAGGGACCTGATAAGCGTGAGCTTGTTCCTCAGGTTGAGTCTGCTCTGTCTACCCGTCATCGGGTAGATTAGGGCTCTCGTCCTCCTGGCCATCTTGACGATGGCCTCCGTGTTCTTTCTCCATGTCAGGCCTTTGTCCATGATCACGCCAAGGTAGTTGGCGGTATCGTGCCATTGGATGTCTTCACCAAATATGGAGACGTGACCTGTGGGGTTTTGTTTTCTTACCTTCTTGAAGAGGACCGCCTTGCTCTTCTCGGCGTTGACGGCTACCTTCCATCTGTTGCACCAGTCCTCTAGGAGGGTGGCCGCCTCCTGGAGGTTTCTGGTGGCTAGCCTGGCGTTCCAGGATCGGCGTAGAGGGCCATGGAGGTCCTCTCCGCCCGAGGTAGATCGGATGTGAAGATGGAGAACAAGTGCGGGGAGAGCACTGAGCCTTGGGAGACTCCTGCCTCCATTGTTCTGTACGTGGACACCTTGTCCAAGATCTTCACCCTCATCTATCTCCTGTGGAGGTATGATCTCACTAGCTTGACGAGTGCAATGGGGTAACCCATACTCATCATTTTGGCTAGGAGATCATCGTGCCAGACCCTGTCGAAGGCTTTAGCAACGTCCAGGAACAGCGCTGCTGTTGGTTGAACCCCTTCGTGACCTCTTCGGTGAGGCGGAGCACTTGGAGTTCGGTGGAGTGCCCTGTCCTGAAAGCGAACTGCTCGTCTGGGAGGACGTCCAGTTCTTCTGTCTTCTCGGCTATCCTCTTGAGTTTGACTCGTTCGGCTACCTTACTCATCGCTGGGAGTAGACTGATTGGCCTGTAAGAGGAAGGAAACGTTAGGTTCTTACCTGGCTTCGGGATGACTATGACGTCGGCCTTTTTCCACCTGGAGGGGAAGTGTCTCAACCTCAGCATTGCGTTGATGATGTTGACCATCGCCGCTACTCCTTTCCTGGGCAGCTTCTTGAGGGCGATGTTCCCAATGCCATCACATCCTGGAGCTTTCCTGGGTTTTAGTCTCCTTTGGATCTCCTTGACCTCCTCGGGGGTGGTCGGAGGGATGTGGTCTTCATCTGGCAGACGGTTCATCCTACGTACCCTGCGTCTCACGTCGTCCTCCCAGTCCTCGTCCTCATCATCGAGTTGGTTTTCCCTACACTGCAGTTCCAAGCTGTCAGCAAAAGCCTCGGCTTTTTCCTGGCGAGTGTAGACAACACCATTCTCTCAGTGGATCGGGGGCATGGGAGTCCGTCGGTTTCGCAGGGCCCGTTGGGTGGTCCAGAAACTCCTGTCCTGTGTGTCCAGGGTTTCCAGATGGCGTTGCCACCCTTCTTGTCTGTGTTCCTGAAGGGCAGCCTTGACTCTCCGGCTCAGGGTGTTGTAGTGTCTCCTGTCTTCCGGGAGTTTCGTTCTCTGGGTCCGTCTCTTCGCACTTCGTCTATCCCGTATCAGCTGCCTGGTATCCTCTGGGGGGTTTGCCATCGGCGCTGGTGATCGTCTCGTTTCCGTCTCGGTGGTACTTTCCCTCAGTGCCGCCTGGATCTGGTTTCCAGAGAGGTGATGGCCCTCTCTACGTCCGCCTCGGTTTCTACTCTGGGAATTTGTGCAATGTCCCTTTGCAGTGCTGCACGGAACACTTCCTAGTCCGTCCTCCTTTTGATGAAAGTTGTCGTGTTCTCACCGTCCTCTTCTCCTAGTTCTAGGAGAATGGGGTTGTGTTCGGTGGAACCTTCCATCATGGCGGTGATTTCTGCTTCGAGGGTCATCTCCTTCAGCATCGCAATGTCCAGGACATCCGGCTTGTTTACACCATTGTCATGGGTCGGTCCCTCCGGCCCAAGAACCAGCAGGTTGCCATCTTGTCGTCCCAGGAATCGCAGTAGTTCTCGTCCTCGAGTGTTTGTAATCCTACTGTGCCATTCCGGGGATTTGGCGTTGAAGTCGCCGATGGCAACCGTCTGGGTCCCTGGGGGTGGGACCGTCTGTGTCTCGCAGCTTGATGTGGGGTGCTGGTAGCAGGAGACCACTCTGATGTTACCATTTCATGCCGTGGACACTGCTACGGCTGTGGCCTCCAGATTCTCCATCTCCGGGAGCAGGATCGGATGGTGTGCGATGCTCGTCTTAACTAGCAGGGCTACTCCTCTCATCACTCTTCTGTGAGGCCGATTCCAGTCCTTCCTGTATACGTGGTAGC
Organism: Rutpela maculata; assembly: GCA_936432065.2. Lineage (NCBI taxonomy): Eukaryota > Metazoa > Arthropoda > Insecta > Coleoptera > Cerambycidae > Rutpela > Rutpela maculata. The sequence goes on from OW386289.2 coordinate 22,784,733, forward strand.
CTGGGAAGTTGATAGCCTGGTCTGGTCGCAGCGTCGTTTCCTGTAGTGCCATAATGTCTATGTCTCCCCTGGCTAGAAGCTCCTCAACCTCGAGTTTACGTCCTAGCAGTCCGTTGACATTCCATGAGGCGATCTGCAGGAAGCCTGGTTTCACCTGAAAAGCCATTAAATATTAGTAAATTTTGGCATGTTTGCAAAAAATGCGCTCATTGCTGAGCACATTTGTTGCATTTGGGCAAGCACCGCGGTGAGGTTTTGGGCCTCGACGGGTGCTTGCTGCCTGTGGGCTGAGCCGGTGGGCTGCCCTGGTTTGCCCTGGACCACTCTGGCGTAGCTCAGGCCCCCACTGGTGGTGGGTTTCTTTTCCGCGCTGGTGGGTTGTTGGGAGACCTCGCCGTTGGTTGTTGTGGCCTCTGTGCCGGGGCAGCTGGCTTTTTGGGGAATTTGGGACATCCCCGGTAGCTGGCTGGGTGGGCCCCCTGACAGTTTGCATATTTGGCTGGCACGTCCTTAGAATTTTGCAGTCTCCGGAGTGGTGGGGCTAGCTGCACTTGACACACTTCAGCTGTGCTGTGCATCTACCCTGGGCGTGTCCGAAGCGCTGGCAGCGGTGGCATTGCGACACGGTCGGGGCGGCTCTCTGTCTCTCAGTCCTGACAACGAGGGAGCAGCACCTTGTCACCTCTAGTATCCTCTCTTCTGCTAGGGGGACTTGGACTAGCATGAGAGGGATCTCCTTCCTGGTGCGTCTCGACGTCATTCTCTGGACTGAGGCCGGCGAGAATCCTTTGTCTGTTAGGTCATCCTTGACCTCTTCGCAGGTTACACCACTCGGGATGCCTCGGATGACCACTCTTAGCAGTCTGTCTTCGGGTAGGGCGTACGTGTGGTACTCCCTACCTTCGTTTGCCAGCATCCTAGTGAGTCTGTGGTAGTCGTCAGGGGTGGAGGTCTCGATTGCGATGCCGTCGGCTACCACTCGGGCCTTCTCGAAACCAACTTTGGTCTCGTCCATCCTCTGTTTGACTGCGGACCAGCTCTCTTGTTTTCTCAAGATCACGGGTGGGATCTTGAGTTTCTTGGGCTGTTTGTCTGCAGTCTCCAACTCTTTGCTCTGGGCCCTCTGGCTTGTGGACGGTGGGGATAGTCTGGCTTGTTGACGGGGCTTCTTTACTGGTGCTGGCTAGCACCTGGGAAGCCTGGGCCGTCTTTTTCGCCCTAGTCCTGGTGACCAGGGTGAATTCGCCTTCACTGTCGTCCTCTGCCTCCGCCTTCTTTTTTGCGGCCTCTTTTTGCGCTGTTTGCGCCTGGGAGGCCATGGGCTGGTCCTGGGACTGGTCGTGGGCCGGGTCGTGGGCCTGGTCCTGGGGCTGCTCTTTGGGGGGCTGGGGCTGCTCTTTGGGGCCCTGGAGGGCTCTCATGGTAGCTAGCAGCTCTGTGAGTTGGATTCACTGCTCAGCGAGTTGGACACGTTGTTCCCTGTTCTGAGCACGCTGCTCCTCGTACTGGGTACGTTGGATGTCCAGCTGCTTAGCCATCTCAATGCGGAGTTGAGCCATTCTCTGGCTCATCTCTGCTATCTGGGCTTTTAGTGCCTTGTTCTCGTTGACGAGCGTCTCTATGAGCAGGTGCCTGTCGTCCATGTGGTCCATGGGCTTGGGACTCTCTCTCTGAGTGGCTCCGTCCTCGCCTTGTCTGTCCATACTGTCCTCCACAGTATTCTTGTCCTCTAGCCTGAAATAAAAGTCTGTATTAATAATATTAAAGGAAAGGAATTTTGGGTGGGAAAGGTGAAAAACAAACAAAGTGTCCCCAGGCGGGGGACAATATTTATCTTTTTATACTTGTGTCTTGAAAAAGACAACAAGTATTTCTCCTTTTCTCTCTGCTATCTTCGTCGTAGCGCTCGATGAACGCTACACTTCTCACTCGCTGTGGGGCTGCCACTTCACTGTTCACTCACTACTGAAACTACTGCACAACACTAGGTGGTCTGCTCGCTTCGGTGTCCAGGTGAACTGTGACTGAACTTCCGACGCCAATATTCTTGGCTAAAGATGTCGGTCTCGGATGACTGGGGCCGGGCAGGACTATTGCCCTTTACCCCAATGCATCGCTGTAGACCGGGGACCAGCCTCGTGCAGGGCGGGCGAACTTACTTTACGTCGGCCCCACTTACAAATGTGAGCGGTGCAGACGATTTCGGCCCACCTCTCTGGGTCCTGGCTCGTTGGACTTTGCTGACTAAGGCCTCTTCTGGCGTTCTTCTTTCTTCGTCTTCTGTTCTTCGCCAGCTTGTTTGCCTCCCGGGGGGTAGTCATCGGTCAGTTGGGTGTTTTGGGTTTGTGGCGGGAGTGACTGCCGGTACACAAAATGCCAAGAGGCATCCTGTCATCCGGATCATCGGTAGGGTAAGGATGAGCTGTGTAGCTCGAGGAAGGGCAGACCTAACTGCTTTGGTAGCATTTTCGGTCTGCCCGGAGCTAGGGGGACTACAGGTACTGGACGGTTGTTTGTCCAGCACCCGCAGGGTCCTGGGTGGGTGGTTGGGTGATCGTCTTGTCTCTTCCGTAGGGTGTCCTCATCGAACGGTGGTATGTTTTATACTCACCCGTTATCCAGTAGCTGCACCTTCGGCCGCTTGTGCCTCGGAGCTTCTGCTGGGTAATAGTCAGTGGGTTTGCATGCTCCTCGGCAAGGGCGTACATCTTCCTGGCTCTCTCCTTGATGATCTCAGTGACCGGGGTGTACTCCAGGTCCCTGAAGATGTCCTCGTTGCGCACGAACCAGGGTGCGTTGACTGCTGTCCGGAGGGCGACGTTCTCCACTCTCTGGATCTGTTGGAGGTAGCTCTTTGCTTGGTAGCCCCAAGCTACCGAAGCATACGTCAGTTGAGGCCGGATTAGGGACCTGATAAGCGTGAGCTTGTTCCTCAGGTTGAGTCTGCTCTGTCTACCCGTCATCGGGTAGATTAGGGCTTTCGTCCTCCTGGCCTTCTTGACGATGGCCTCCGTGTTCTTTCTCCATGTCAGGCCTTTGTCCATGATCACGCCAAGGTAGTTGGCGGTATCGTGCCATTGGATGTCTTCACCAAACATGGAGACGTAACCTGTGGGGTTTTGTTTTCTTACCTTCTTGAAGAGGACCGCCTTGCTCTTCTCGGCGTTGACGGCTACCTTCCATCTGTTGCACCAGTCCTCTAGGAGGGTGGCCGCCTCCTGGAGGTTTCTGGTGGCTAGCCTGGCGTTCCAGGATCTAGCTGTCAGGGCTGTGTCATCGGCGTAGAGGGCCATGGAGGTCCTCTCCGTCCGAGGTAGATCGGATGTGAAGATGGAGAACAAGTGCGGGGAGAGCACTGAGCCTTGGGGGACTGCTGCCTCCATTGTTCTGTACGTGGACACCTTGTCCACGATCTTCACCCTCACCTGTCTCCTGTGGAGGTATGATCTCACTAGCTTGACGAGTGCAATGGGGCAACCCATACTCATTATTTTGGGTAGGAGATCATCATGCCAGACCCTGTCGAAGGCTTTAACAACGTCCAAGAACAGCGCTGCTGTGACCTGTCGTTGGTTGAACCCCTTCGTGATCTCCTCGGTGAGGCGGAGCACTTGGAGTTCGGTGGAGTGCCCTGTCCTGAAGGCGAACTGCTCGTCTGGGAGGATGTCCAGTTCTTCTGTCTTCTCGGCTATCCTCTTGAATATGACTCGTTCGGCTACCTTACTCATCGCTGGGAGTAGACTGACTGACCTGTAAGAGGAGGGAAACATTAGGTTCTTACATGGCTTCGGGATGACTACGACGTCGGCCTTTTTCCATCTGGAGGGGAAGTGTCTCATCCTCAACATTGTGTTGATGATGTTGACCATCGCCGCTACTCCTTTCCTGGGCAGCTTCTTGAGGGCGCAGGGCCCGTTGGGTGGTCCAGATGCTCCTGTCCTGTGTGTCCAGGGACTCCAGGTGGCGTTGCCACCCTTCTTGTCTGTGTTCCTCAAGGGCAGCCTTGACTCTCCGGCTCAGGGTGTTGCAGTGTCTCCTGTCTTCCGGGAGTCTGGTTCTCTGGGCCCGTCTCTTCGCACTTTGTCTATCCCGTATCAGCTGCCTGGTATCCTCTGGGAGGTTTGCCATCGGCGCTGGTGCTCGTCTCGTTTCCGTCTCGGTGGTACTTTCCCTCAGTGTCGCCTGGATCTGGTTTTCCAGGGAGGTGATGGCCCTCTCTACGTCTGCCTCGGTTTCTAGTCTGGGAATTTGTGCGATGTCCCTTTGCAGTACTGCACGGAACACTTCCCAGTCCGTCCTGCTTTTGATGAAGGTTGTCGTGTTCTCACCGTCCTTTTCTCCTAGTTCTAGGAGAATGGGGTTGTGTTCGGTGGAACCTTCCATCATGGCGGTGATTTCTGCTTCGAGGAGCATCTCCATCAGCATCGCAATGTCCAGGACATCCGGTCTGTTTACACCATTGTCATGGGTAGGTCCCTCCGGCCCAAGGACCAGCAGGTTGCCATCTTGTCGTCCCAGGAATCGCAGTAGTTCTCGCCCTCGAGTGTTTGTAATCCTACTGTGCCATTCCGGGGATTTGGCGTTGAAGTCGCAGATGGCAACCGTCTGGGTCCCTGGGGGCAGGACCGAGTCCAGGTCTGCGTCTCGCAGCATGATGTGGGGTGGCTGGTAGCAGGAGACCACTCTGATGTTGCCATTTCGTGCCGTGGACACTAGTACGGCTGTGGCCTCCAGTTTCTCCATCTCCGGGAGCAGGATCGGATGGTGTGTGATGCTCGTCTTAACTAGCAGGGCTACTCCTCTCATCACTCTTCTGTGAGGCCGGTTCCAGTCCTTCCTGTATACGTGGTAGCCTGGGAAGTTGATAGCCTGGTCCGGTCGCAGCTTCGTTTCTTGCAGTGCCATAATGTCTATGTCACCCCTGGCTAGAAGCTCCTCAACCTCGAGTTTTCGTCCTAGCAGTCCGTTGACATTCCACGAGGCGATCTGCGGGAAGCCTGGTTTCACCTGAAAAGCAATTAGACATTAGTATAGGCTGGCATTTGTGCAAAAAATGCGCTCATTGCTGAGCACATTTGTTGCATCTGTGCAAGCACCGCGGTGAAGTTTTGGGCTTCAACTGGTGCCTGCTGCCTGTAGGCTGGGCCGGTGGGCTGGCCTGTCTTTCCCTGTGCTACCCTGGCGTAGCTCAGGCCTCCAGTGGTGGGTGTTGCCTTCCTTGGGGCAGCACCGGTCTGGGTCGGCTTGGCTGCGGGGGCTGGCCTCGTCGCCGCTGTCTTTTTGGGGTACTTCGGGCACCCCCTGTAGCTGGCTGGGTGTGCCCCCTGGCAGTTGGCACACTTCGCCGGTTCGGTCTTGGGCTTCACACAGTCTCCTGAGTGATGTGGCTCGGCGCACTTCACACATTTTGCCTGTGCGGTGCATCTCCCCTGGGCATGGCCGAATCGCTGGCAGGGGTGGCACTGCGCGATTGCCAGGGCAGCTTTCTGCCTCTCAGTGCGGACTACCAGTGAACAGCAGCGGTTCACCGATAGGATTTTCTCCTCACTGTGGGGGACCTGAACCAACATCAGGGGGATTTCTTTTCTTGTCCTCCTTGATGTCATCCTGTGGACGGAGACCGGTGCGAAGCCCTGGGTTGGAGGTCCTCCTTGACCTCGTCAGTGGTTACTCCGCTTGGGATTCCTCTAATGACTACTCTCAGTAGTCTGTCCTCAGGCAGAGCGTAGGTGTGATATTCGCGCTTCTCCTGCGCGAACATCTTTGTAATTTTCCGGTAGTCCTCGGGCGTTTGGCGCTCGATGGCGATCCCCTCTCGCACGGTCCTAGCCTTGACAAATTTGATACCAGTCTCATCCAGCCTCTGCCGGACTGCGGACTACGTCTCTGCCTTTCTGAGGATCACTGGCGGGATCTTTGGGGCCTTTTCCCTGGGGGGTTCTTGGCTGGGGGCCTCCTGGCCGGCCTGGCTGGACGTTGATGCATCCTTGCTGGTGCTGGGCTGCACCTTGTTGTCCTGCTGGGCCGTCTTTTTCGCCCTTGTCCTGGTGACAAGGGTGAATTCCCCATCGCTGTCCTCCGTGTCAGCTTTCCTCTTTGGGGCCTCTTTAGGTGTAGGTTGCATCGCTGAGACCTGAGGTTGGGCCTGGGGCTGGGTCTGTGCCTGGGGCACAGTCTGGGGCTGGGGGGCCTTCTCTGCTCGTATGGCTGCCAGGAGTTCAGCGTGTTGGACTCGCTGCGCCTCCAACTGCTTAGCCACATCCGCTCGAAGTTGGGCCATCCTATGGCTCATTTCGCACAGCTGCGCCTTGAGCGTGTTATTTTCTGAGATGAGCCTGCTGATCATCTCATCCCTCTCGTCTACTTGGTCCATGGGCTTGGTGGACCCTCTTTGGGAGGTGTCGTTTTGATCGGGCATACTGTCCTCCACAGTATTGTCCTGGCTTCCTGAAAAGAAATATGCTATATTAATGTTTAAAAATAGTGGGAAAGGAAAACGGGAAAGGAAAAATAAATGGTGTCACCAAGAGGGAGACTTTATTTATCTTTTCTATATTAGCGTCTTAAAAAAGACGTCTAATATTTCTCCTCTTCAACTTCAGTGTGGGGCTGCCATTTCGTAGTTCACTTCGCTTGGATCGTAGACACACTACTGCACTACTGCACTGCACTGGTGGTCTGTTCTTGTAGAAGAACGCACTACCGGGCGTCAAAATGACGCGACACCAATTTATTTCTCAGGGGGCGCCAGTCGCGTATTCTACCGTTCTTCTACCTCCCAGGCGGGTCCGAGATAAGATGTACTTCGGTAGCCGAGTAATGGACCAAGGCTGCACTACCACAGATCGGAAACTACGCTCTCTCTGGATCTGAATTCCCTCGTTAGGGGTTTAGGCACCTCTTAATTTCCTGAATTTTTGCCTAAAAAAATCCCAACCGAAGAATTTCTCTGCGGAGGGATTAGTTTTGGTACGCGGAAATCACGTTTTGGTCCATTAATAACGGAATATATTTCTCAAAAAACGCATAAAAAAATCCCTATCAAACCTCCGTAAAGCAACCAGAAGGTCGAACGTTAATACGAATTAACTCGACACATCCGGTTTTCTATACGAAAGTTCCAGGGATTATAGACCGTCAACAGGCCTCAAGATCAATTAAGAAACAATAGTTCAAAGAATCCGTTTATTTAACAGAATTGGTTATACAAAATTCTCAAGATAAGAATCGTGCCTTCCCCAATCAAGGTAGTGACTTTCAGACCATACAAGCGAGAGCGCTCACGCTAACGATCGATTAGGTAGAAAAGATTCATACATACCTTCTCAGAATCAAAATGCGAGCTTTTAGAATCATTTCAGACTCTGGGTAAATGAATAATTAAGGCTGACTGAAATTAACTTAAAAAAGTTTTACTAAATGAATTTAGTTTCGCTAGAGACTACTTAGCTTTAAAGTTCTTGTATCGTGGAGATTCACGTACTCAAACACATTCAGAGGACTTATTACTGCATAAGTTGAGTGGCGTTCGATCAGTCCACGACTTACTAACCCTTATCACAGTCGTTCGATATTATCGATTTGGCAGCGTCTCACCTTCGAGCGACTTTTAGGCAAAATTGAATTTTTGGATTTTTATGCACAAGGCGTTTTCCTCTATAACTTTGTCATTTGAAAAGCCCTGTTATTGGCTTTTCTACCATTGCTTTGTCTGGACCACTCAACGCGCTCGACCAAATTGCGAGCCGCTGGGTCAATCCAAACTCTTTCTATGCGAGAAACCGGCCTTGTACATGTGCATTGATTTTTATCAATTTTTGCTTATCGGCACTACGCCGGCTTTGACAAAATCTTCTATTTTGCCTTTCGGATCAGTGCATCGTTAAAATTTTATGCTCATACTTTAGAATTGGGCTTTCAATGACCGTACCTCAAAGGTCAATGTCTTTGGTTGAGGAATAAAAAAAATAAAAAATAATTTAAATTATATTTTCGTGGTACTTTTTAAACTGACTTTGTGGTACTTTTGAAAAATCCATTTTAAGACCAATTTTAGCGTACTTTTGAAAAATCGATTTTCGAGCCAAATTTCAAGGTACTTTTGAAAAACTAATCTGCGGGTGAAATTTTGGCGTACTTTTGAAAAATCGATTTTCAAGCCAAATTTCAAGGTACTTTTGAAAAGTTAATCCGCGGGTGAAATTTTGGCGTACTTTTGAAAAATCGATTTTCAAGACAAATTTCAAGGTACTTTTGAAAAGTTAATCTGCGGGTGAAGTTTTAGCGTACTTTTGAAAAATCGATCTTCAAGCCAAATTTCAAGGTACTTTTGAAAAGTTAATCTGCGGGTGAAATTTTGGCGTACTTTTGAAAAATCGATCTTCAAGCCAAATTTCAACGCAGTTTCGAAAATTTAGTCTGCAAGTGAAACTTTGGCGTACTTTCGATAAATTGATTCCTGGGCCAAATTTTGACGCCCTTCCAAAAATATTATTTCTCAAAGTCCAATTTATGGTACCTTTGAAAAAGTATATTATTCATAAATCTTTGTCATTATATACTTCTACTCTCATATTCTGAACCAAAAAACATTTTTTCTAAGTGAAAATTCGGTGTTTCTTCGAATTTTCACCTGGTCATTTCCAACGCCTTATAGAACCCAAAACGGCCCTTGTGGACTGATCTGCGCCTCTGCAGACTCCCAAAAATGTCTTTAAATGAAATTTTTGCCTAAGACGAATTTTGATTATGTCTTCAACTTAGGACGATTTTGGAGAGTTCTACAACACTCCCCTCCTTTGGTTGAATCTTTTCTACTCATCGATTGCCTTTAATTTCCATATTCACTTGTATGTCTGTATGCCTTCATTTGACGGTCTGACCTATGGTACAGATGTTTAAAAATAACGGCCTTAATTGGGGCAGACGGCTGATTCGCCTAACTTAAAAATAAATACATTTTTTAAACAATACGCCAAGTTGATACAACATTTTTATCAACTTAATTACACCCGCGTCGAGGTGCGAAGCGTAGCACAATTTTGATTAGCGTCCACTCTCACTAATTCGTTGCACTCGCTTTTTCGCCCTGGTTTCACTCTTGCTTAATTTCGGCCCTTTCTAGAGGAGGCTGTCTATATCTCCATGCCGCAGCTTGGTCCTCGCCTTTGAGTTCCAGACTTCACCATGTCGCGCCCTTGCGACAGACTGGGTCATCTTTCCATTTCTGCACATGGAAAATGCAGTTCTGCAACTAGATTGACTTTTTAGCAAGTCGTCGACTGGGACGCGTCTACTAACAAACACAATGTGTTGTTTTTAATGAAATATTTTTCTAACATGAATTTTGTTAACTTATAATGGTTAGAAATTGGTTCTTCGTAAGGTAGATTAAATCGGCTTACGATACTCGTGCGGTCATCACTACTTTGTGAAAAAAGTATAAAAAAAAATTGAAGCGTCTTCTTGAGCGAAGAACGGCTTCTGAAACTCGTCTCGTAGTTTCTACTTCGTAAGGTAGATTAAATCGGCTTACGATACTCGTGCGGTCATCACGACTTGTGAAAAAAAAGTATAAAAAAAAATTGAAGCGTCTTCTTGAGCGAAGAACAGCTTCTGAAACTCGTAGTTTCCATTTGGGGTATACGTTAATTTTGTTGACTTAAAATGATTAAAATAGAAGTTGTCTTCTTACATAAGAAAAACAGCTTCCGAAACTCGTACTGATTCGTACTTATGCCTACGTCCATTACTCGAACTTGGCGGCTCTCGCTCTTGAGAAGCTAGGCTTACCGGATCGCGCTCTTGCGTCGGGTTCGCCGTCTTTCCATGTCTGCTCATGGAGTAGACTTTAAATTTTCGATTCGACCGCATATAGGTCAAAATCGCCACTTAGAATTTTGAGAAAAAATATAAAAAAAAGCAAAAACGGCTATTAGCCGTGGTCGACCTCGGAAATATCTAGAGGCGACTCTTCTATGTCTGGCTCATCTCGAGCATCATCGGGATCTCGACTTATTACATCCTGCTCATCTTGAGCACTTGCGGGAACATTGATTTGAAATAGCGTGGTATCGCTACGTCGCTCTGACCTGGGCGCGATCTCATTGTCTGATGAGGAAGCGTCGTCACTAAGATGAGTTTCATCCGGACTATCTTCTGATTCTTCAGACAATTCCAATTCAACATCGGGATCTCCCTTAGGTGCCGGCCTGATGGCATCGACATGTAATCTCGTCGAAGTTACCCCCTTGTGAATGAGGTAAACTTCATCGGACAATCTCTTTAAAACCTTGTGTGGCCCACTCCACGACGGTGTGAAGGTATGATCCTTCCTGATCCTTTTAGCCATTACCATATCTCCCACTTTATATACGACCGGCGTTACCGCCACTTTGGGCGCCTATCGCCATTGGTAATTTGTTTGATTTCTACGAATCTCCTTGACTCTTTCAAGGCGGGGAACGTCCGCTTGATTACGACGCTCTTGTCTATAAGCGAACATATTCCAATCACCAATCTGCGGTAATTCATAGCCGAGTACTACGAAACTGGGCGAATGCCCCGTAGCGGCGTTTTTTCTGGTTCTCAAGATATATGCCATCTGACTAACATGTCGATCCCACTCGTCGTTGGGTAAACCATATAATAAGGTTTTTAAGATCTTCTTAGCTTCTTGCACCCTCCTTTCTATTGGATTGGCCCGTTGGTGGTAAGCTGCTGTGAAGAATCTTTCAATATTGTTACGTGTACAGAACGTATCGTAAAAGCCGGAATTAAAGTCGCCTCCCTGATCGGAAATGATGACCCTCGGAACGCCATATCTCGCCACTAGTTCCTCTTCGATAAATTGTGCTATTGTTTTTCCACTGACTTGGGTGAACGGCCTTGGCTTCGACTCACTTACTAAATACATCCTCTACCATTAATATATATCGGTTATCTGCATCTTTGGTTCGCTGAAGCGGTCCTATTACATCGACGCTTAGAACTTCGAACGGATGCGATGGAGCATGGCTTCTGAGAGGAGCCTTCGGTTGTGACTGTCTGCTTTTTACGGAATTACAAATAATGCACTCATTTAAATATTTGTTAACTAGTCTCGACAAATTATTAAAATAATAGCGGCCCGAGATGATTCTAACAGTTTCATCGCGGCCGGGGTGACCTACTTCCGGTCGGCCATGAAAATGAGATATTACTCTCATGACCATACGTTTTGGTACGTATAATTTTTCTTTGACATTTTCGCCTCTCGTCCAAAGTGTGCCCCCTATCACTTGTCGTGTATTGACGAATTTCACCTCTGCCTCGGTTTTATCCGCTTGTCGCACTAGAGTATTCCATCGTTCAATCTGGTCTTGGATATCTCTGGAGTGCGTTTGCGCTTCTCTGACCTGATCGTTTAATTCCAATGTGGTAATCACTGATATTCGTTCCTTGTACGAGAATTTTGGTGGATACATCCTTTCCTCTTCGTCGTCTGCTTCGACGTTTGGGCCTTGAGGATTCCTGCTAAGATAGTCTGCCAATATATTTTCCTTGCCGGGACAATGTTCTATGGTGAAGCTGTATTCTTGAAGTAATAATGACCAACGTGTAAATTTCGTTTTCTCGTCTTTATGCTTATTCAGCCATAGTAATGCTCTGTTGTCAGTTCTAACTATGAAAGGATGGTGTAGCGTATTCACTTACATATTAAATATCGTCATGGATATGATAAAAAACAATAACAAAAATTATATTATTAATTTATATTTTTACATAACTGTGCACATTTGAAATAAATCTTTTCAATTAAATTCTAAATTTATTATTATAATAAATATTACTATAGATGGTCTGCCAAATAAATTTTGTATTTCTTTATATAGTTAACGACGCTCAGGCATTCTAACTCGTTTATGTGATAGTTTCTCTCTGTTGGAGACAGCGTATTGCTTGCATAAGAGATGATGTGCTTCTGGTCGTTATCCCCCAGCTGATAAAGGACGGCCGATAATCCTATCAGGGATGCATCGGTTTGTAAAATGAACATTTTGTTAAAATCGGGCCGGTGTAGTCCTAGAGGTTGATTCAATACTTCTTTTAGTAAAATAAAAGCTTCTTGGGCCTCCGGATTCCACTTGAAGCGCCAGTCTTTCGAGAGTAGTCGGGTCAAGGGCTTAGTAATTATTGCTACATTAGGGATATATTCACGTACCCAATTACATAGGCCAAGGAAACTCTGAAGCTGGCGCCTCGTCGTAGGTGCCGGATAATTTTGCATCTGTAATATGTGTTTTTCTAATGGCTGAGTGGTGTTGGCATTTATTTGATGCCCGAGATAGGTTATGCTAGACGTGGCTACCACACATTTTTCCGGTGACACCTTTAAATTATGTAAACGCAGGCGTTCAAAGACGACTCTCAGATGATTTACATGCTGATTTATGTTTTCACTATAAATGATAATATCATCGAGATATACTTTGCAGAAATGATGCAAGTAGCCGGTCAATACGTCTCTTGCCATAAATTTTTGGAACGTACATGGAGCGGTCTTCAATCCGAAAGGCATCACGTTAAATCGGTAAGATGCTCCATCCAATGTTGTAAACGTAGAATAATTTTTTGACGACTCCTCAAGAGGGATTTGCCAGTATCCGCTCTTGAGGTCCAACACCGTAAATATGTTGGCGTTTCCTAGATCCTTTATACTCTCGTATATCTTAGGTAAGACGGATGCTTCGTCTTCCGTTACTTCATTTAAGTGGCGATAATCAATGCAGAAGCGAGGCTTCTTGCCGGGCCTTTCTATTATAATGGGAGGCGAACTGTACTGAGCGGTACTCGGTTCTATAACTCAGGCTTTCAGCATCTCTTCGATTTGATCGTACATAACTTTCTTCTTAGTAGGAGACATAGGATAAGGTTTGATATTAAACGGGCGGTCGTCTTTAACTTTTATTTTATGTTTCGTTGTCACCGTGGTAGCTTGGGTAGGCACCGCGGTGAACAATTCAGCGAATTCCTCGAATAGAGGTTTTAAATTATCGTTTCCGATGATCAGTTCTTCGGGAAGCCGGCACTGCTTCCTTGCTTGATGTGCCGCTTGATTCCAGAAGACGGTTATTCGCTCTTCAGTGCCGACGTAGACACATTTACGTTGATAATCGAATACGACATTGTTGGCATATAAAAACGGGGCTCCCAGAATGAGCTCTTCGTTTAAATTTTGAATGACCTGAAACGTGGTCTGAAAGGGTACATCTAGTACATTAACATTTATGGTCGTAGTCCCGAGGGATTCTACTAAACCATCGCCACAAGCCATAACAAACGTTTGGGGAGCTGTAAGTTGATCAATGTCGTTCAAAAATTTCGGTTGGATAATATTTCTTGTCGAACCTGTATCCAATAAAGCGTTAACCGCTCGATTATTAATTATAATCTTAATGCGAGGCAGAGGGAAAGCGTCGTTAGTTTGATTGATAGATTCTAATGGAGTGAATCGGTGGGGAGATAGGTTGACTTCTTGATCCTTAAACAAGTAATTAAGGTCAGGAAAGTCATCGAAGTTATTTAATTCAAACTTCTTGCTTCGGAGCTTCCCCGAGGGTCGCTTCGAGCCTGGTGGGGCCTGGTAGGCGGGGCTGGTACAGTTCGGCCTGGGCCATCGCCTCTGACCCCCGCTTGGTTTCCCGTATTCATATTACGATAGGGATTGTTTGGGCATTCCGCATGAAAATGCCACTGCTCCGTTGGGCAATATCTGCAAGGGCGATACGGGACTCGGGAGTTCCTTACGTCTCCAGTACCCCTTCTCGGTATATCCCCTCTGGGCAGCGAGGAAATATTATTTGCAAAATGCACCCTTGGTGCTGGCGGATTATTTCTTCGTTGAGATCCATTGAATGGTGCCCTAGATGCACCAAAGGAACTGGAGGACGGCTTCGCTAATGCGGAGGGTTCCGTTCTCCAGTTACTGCTCGATTGCTGATTCCCTTGAGCTGAAGCAGTAGAGGTGGACGCTTCTTGGTCCTTGCTTTTTCTGACATTATGCAGAGTCTCGAATTCTTTATTCTCATCCATGATTTTGGCCATTTGTTTGGCCACTAGTGTATTTGTATCTAGTATAACGGCACTCTTTAGGAGCATTTTCATATCAGGTCTCAACTGACTGAAGATGATAGCCGCCTTCATCGCCTCCGGCTTAAACGGATCGATTCTCTTGAAGAGGCATACCTTTCTGGAAATAAATACTGACGTATTTTCCTCGGCATCTTGTTTCTTGCCATATAAATTAGCTACTGCTTCGGTGAGTACTTCACCCGAATCGTAACGGCTTCTGAACCGTTCGAGGAATAGAGGATACGTGGTAATTAGGGTTCGGTATTGTTCGAACCATTTCCTAGCATCGTCTTTGAGCTGTTCTGATATTTTATATAGACGGTCGTTATCCTGCGTAATTCGTACTCGGACGAAAAATTCCTCCATATGATTAATGAAGGTTTCAGGGTCTTCGTGTTCGAAGCCATGAAATTCCGCATTTGGATGCTTCGACCGATACTTATGCTCGTGCGTGGCTTCGCTTAGAGCTTTGGCAAGACCTGCTGCCATTTGGGCGAACACTTGTTCTGAGGAGGGCTGTATGACTCCTTCAGTGGTACTCGGGCCTACCCCCGAACTACCCAGTACATCCTCCGCGCATGGCCTCTCTAACCCTCTAGAGACGTTGTCCATCACAGATGTCGGCTCGTCGTAAAACTGGAAAGGCGTTGATTCATCCATATCCTTTCCAGAAAGCCCTGCTGAGTAACAACGCCCCACGTTGGGCGCCATGTAGAAGAACGCACTACCGGGCGTCAAAATGACGCGACACCGATTTATATCTCAGGGAGCGCCAGTCGCGTATTACCCCGTTCTTCTACCTCCCAGGCGGGTTCGAGATAAGATGCACTTCGGTAGCCGAGTAATGGACCAAGGCTGCACTACCACAGATCGGAAACTACGCTCTCTCTGGATCTGAATTCCCTCGTTAGGGGTTTAGGCACCTCTTAATTTCCTGAATTTTTGCCTAAAAAAAATCCCAACCGAAGAATTTCTCTGCGGAGGGATTAGTTTTGGTACGCGAAAATCACGTTTTGGTCCATTAATAACGGAATATATTTCTCAAAAAACGCATAAAAAAATCCCTATCAAACCTCCGTAAAGCAACCAGAAGGTCGAACGTTAATGCGAATTAACTCGACACATCCGGTTTTCTATACGAAAGTTCCAGGGATTATAGACCGTCAACAGGCCTCAAGATCAATTAAGAAACAATAGTTCAAAGAATCCGTTTATTTAACAGAATTGGTTATACAAAATTCTCAAGATAAGAATCGTGCCTTCCCCAATCAAGGTAGTGACTTTCAGACCATACAAGCGAGAGCGCTCACGCTAACGATCGATTAGGTAGAAAAGATTCATACATACCTTCTCAGAATCAAAATGCGAGCTTTTAGAATCATTTCAGTCTCTGGGTAAATGAATAATTAAGGCTGACTGAAATTAACTTAAAAAAGTTTTACTAAATGAATTTAGTTTCACTAGAGACTACTTAGCTTTAAAGTTCTTGTATCGTGGAGATTCACGTACTCAAACACATTCAGAGGACTTATTACTGCATAAGTTGAGTTGCGTTCGATCAGTCCACGACTTACTAACCCTTATCACAGTCGTTCGATATTATCGATTTGGCAGCGTCTCACCTTCGAGCGACTTTTAGGCAAAATTGAATTATTGGATTTTTATGCACAAGGCGTTTTCCTCTATAACTTTGTCATTTGAAAAGCCCTGTTATTGGCTTTTCTACCATTGCTTTGTCTGGACAACTCAACGCGCTCGACCAAATTGCGAGCCACTGGGTCAATCCAAACTCTTTCTATGCGAGAAAACGGCCTTGTACATGTGCATTGATTTTTATCAATTTTTGCTTATCGGCACTACGCCGGCTTTGACAAAATCTTCTATTTTGCCTTTCGGATGCAGTGCATCGTTAAAATTTTATGCTCATACTTTAGAATTGGGCTTTCAATGGCCGTACCTCAAAGGTCAATGTCTTTGGTTGAGGAATAAAGAAAAATAAAAAATAATTTAAATTATATTTTCGTGGTACTTTTTAAACTGACTTTGTGGTACTTTTGAAAAATCCATTTTAAGACCAATTTTAGCGTACTTTTGAAAAATCGATTTTCGAGCCAAATTTCAAGGTACTTTTGAAAACCTAATCTGCGGGTGAAATTTTGGCGTACTTTTGAAAAATCGATTTTCAAGCCAAATTTCAAGGTACTTTTGAAAAGTTAATCCGCGGGTGAAATTTTGGCGTACTTTTGAAAAATCGATTTTCAAGCCAAATTTCAAGGTACTTTTGAAAAGTTAATATCTGCGGGTGAAGTTTTGGCGTACTTTTGAAAAATCGATCTTCAAGCCAAATTTCAAGGTACTTTTGAAAAGTTAATCTGTGGGTGAAATTTTGGCGTACTTTTGAAAAATCGATCTTCAAGCCAAATTTCAACGCAGTTTCGAAAATTTAGTCTGCAAGTGAAACTTTGGCGTACTTTCGATAAATCGATTCCTGGGCCAAATTTTGACGCCCTTCCAAAAATATTATTTTTCAAAGTCCAATTTATGGTACCTTTGAAAAAGTATATTATTCATAAATCTTTGTCATTATATACTTCTACTCTCATATTCTGAACCAAAAAACATTTTTCCTAAGTGAAAATTCGGTGTTTCTTCGAATTTTCACCTGGTCATTTCCAACGCCTTATAGAACCCAAAACGGCCCTTGTGGACTGATCTGCGCCTCTGCAGACTCCCAAAAATGTCTTTAAATGAAATTTTTGCCTAAGTCGAATTTTGATTATGTCTTCAACTTAGGACGATTTTGGAGAGTTCTACAACATTCTCTTCGACTGCTGGTTGAACTATTCTGTGAACTTCCGACGTCAATATTCTTGGCTAAAGATGTCGGTCTCGGATGACTGGGGCCGGGCAGGACTATTGCCCTTTACCCCAATGCATCGCTGTAGACCGGGGACCAGCCTCGTGTAGGGCGGGCGAACTTACTTTACGTCGGCCCCACTCACAAATGTGAGCGGTGCAGATGATTTCGGTCCACCTCCCTGGGTCCTGGCTCGTTGGACCTTGCTGGCTAAGGCCTCTTCTGGCGTTCTTCTTTCTTCGTCTTCTGCTCTTCGCCAGCTTGTTTGCCCCCTGGGGGGTAGTCATCGGTCTGTTAGGTGTGTTGGGTTTTGTGGCGGGAGTGACTGCCGGTACACAAGATGCCAAGAGGCATCCTGTCATCCGGATCATCGGTAGGGTAAGGATGAGCCGTGTAGCTCGAGGAAGGACAGACCTAACTGCTTTGGTAGCATTTTCGGTCTGCCCGGAGCTAGGGGGACTACAGGCACTGGACGGTTGTTTGTCCGGTACCCGCAGGGTCTTGGGTTGGTGGTTGGGTGTCGTCATGTCTCTTCCGTGGGGGTGGATCGTCGGGTGGTGGTATGTCTCTCATACTCACCCGTTATCCAGAAGCTGCACCTTCGGCCGCTTGTGCCTCGGAGCATCTGCTGGGTCATAGTCAGTTGCCTCCCTGACTAGTGGGTTCCCATGCTCCTCGGTAAGGGCGTACATCTTTCTGGCTCTCTCCTTGATGACCTCAGTGACCGGGATGTAGTCCAGGTCTCTGAAGATGTCCTCGTTGCGGACGAACCAGTGTGCGTCGACTGCTGTTCTGAGGGCGACGTTCTCCACTCTCTGGATCTGTTAAAGGTAGCTCTTTGCTTGGTAGCCCCAAGCTACCAAAGCATACGTCAGCTGAGGCCGGATGAGGGACCTGATAAGCGTGAGCTTGTTCCTCAGGTTGAGTCTGCTCTGTCTACCCGTCATCGGGTAGATTAGGGCTCTCGTCCTCCTGGCCTTCTTGACGATGGCCTCCGTGTTCAATCTCCATGTTAGGCCTTTGTCCATGGCCACGCCAAGGTAGTTGGCGGTGTCGTGCCATTGGATGTCCTCACCAAACATGGAAACGTGACCTGTGGGGTTGTGTTTTCTTACCTTCTTGAAGAGGACCGCCTTGCTCTTCTCGGCGTTGACGGCTACCTTCCATCTGTTGCACCAGTTCTCTAGGAGGGTGGCCGCCTCCTGGAGGTTTCTGGTGGCTAGCCTGGCGCTCCAGGATCTGGCTGTCAGGGCTGTGTCGTCGGCGTAGAGGGCCATGGAGGTCCTCTCCGTCCGAGGTAGATCGGATGTGAAGATGGAGAACAAGTGCGGGGAGAGCACTGAGCCTTGGGGGACTCCTGCCTTCATTGTTCTGTACGTGGACACCTTGTCCACGATCTTCACCCTCATCTGTCTCCTGTGGAGGTATGATCTCACTAGCTTGACGAGTGCAATGGGGTAACCCATAGTCATCATTTTGGCTAGGAGACCATCGTGCCAGACCCTGTCGAAGGCTTTGGCGACGTCCAGGAACAGCGCTACCGTGACCTGTCGTTGATTGAACCCTTTCGTGACTCCTCGGTGAGGCGGAGCACTTGGAGTTCGGTGGAGTGCCCTGTCCTGAAGGCGAACTGCTCGTCTGGAAGGACGTCCAGTTCTTCTGTCTTCTCGGCTATCCTCTTGTGTATGACTCGTTCGGCTACCTTACTCATCGCTGGGTGTAGACTGATTGGCCTGTAAGAGGAGGGAAACGTTAGGTTCTTAAATAGCTTCGGGATGACTATGACGTCGGCCTTTTTCCACCTGGAGGGGAAGTGTCTCAACCTCAACATTGCGTTGATGATGTTGACCATCGCCGCTACTCCTTTCCGGGGCAGCTTCTTGAGGGCGATGTTCCCAATGCCATCACATCCTGGAGCTTTCCTGGGTTTTAGGCTCCTTTGGATCTCCTTGACCTCCTCGGGGTTGGTCGGGGGGATGTGGTCTTCATCTGGCAGACGGTTCATCCTACGTACCCTGCGTCTCACGTCGTCCTCCCAGTCCTCGTCCTCATCATCGAGTTGGTTTTCCCTACACTGCAGTTCCAAGCTGTCAGCAAAAGCCTCGGCTTTTTCCTGTCTACACTCGTGGATCGGGGGCATGGGAGTCCGTCGGTTTCGCAGGGCCCGTTGGGTGGTCCAGATGCTCCTATCCTGTATGTCCAGGGATTCCAGGTGGCGTTGCCACCCTTCTTGTCTGTGTTCCTGAAGGGCGGCCTTGACTCTCCGGCTCAGGGTGTTGTAGTGTCTCCTGTCTTCCGGGAGTCTGGTCCTCTGGGCCCGTCTCTTCGCACTTCGTCTATCCCGTATCAGCTGCCTGGTGTCCTCTGCTAGTTTGGACTATGTGGGTGCGACAACGAGAAATATTTTTTTAAAACCACTCTGTAGGGTTGGAGAACTACGTATAAATCCATCAAAAATTTAAAATTGAATGTATGCATGATCGCAATAATTTTCCTACGTAATCCGGCAAGTATAAAAACTCTATAACATACCCGAGATAGTAAAAAATTTTTGTAATAAATATTTAATTTTTGAAATATCTTCAAAAATGTTTCTGTTTCTTATTGGGATGCTCTGCCACATGTATTTTCTTCTAAACAATGTCGCGAAATCTACAAAATAATACAATGAACCAGTATTTAAATGTTTGCTTTTTGTTTAAAATACCTATGTATTTCTCTTTTATAAAACCGCTGCCCAAGGAATCACTATTTCCACACCCAGAATATTTATCCAAGTCTCTTACAACGAAAAAACTGTTGATACCATATTTTCACTCCACTAGGTGGAAATAATTGTTCACAGAACTTTAATAATATATTAAAAAAATGTTATGCCTTCTGGGTCTTTTAGATGCACTAAATCGCAATTTAATCTTTTTACCCCCTTTAATAATGAAGTGAGGGTGGCCGACGCCAAAAAAATGTTGAGACCTTGGCTTCTCGTACATACACTAAATTTCAACTTTATGGACTCTTACTTGCTTACTTTACTTATTTACCCCCAGTACCTCCATTTACCTTCCAACCTTTCAACGAAATAACATCAAAATATAATCTAGTTCCAGATCTCGTTAAAATACATATGTGTGTTATTTTCCCGAAGGAACTTTCGAAGATTGGCTGAGCGAGGGCAAGAAGGCGGCAAAATCCATGAGGATATATCAACCGCTACTGATATGAAGAAAATTTTGCAGGAACACGAAAATCAGCGGAAATATTATCCAGAAGAAGCGTTAGCTTTATTTTTCGAATGTAAACTAAACATTCTTATAATTTATTAAGAAACAGTGCACTTGGGGCATGTCACAATATGTATTCCCCCTACAGAATTTTCAGAAAGCACAAAGGGCTTGCAATCTTTGCAATGTTTTGAATGATTTGAAATTAAGTTATGTTAGAAAATAAAAACATTGGCAAGAAATTTTTGAAACTTTTTTACATACTTTTAAAGTGTATTTATTTTTTAATCCTCTGAAATCCAACCCCTCATTGCTTGGATTTTTTTATTATTTTCAGCGAATTCATGGATCTAATATTATCATGTGCACAAAGTTTCAGAATTTTAAAATAATATTTATCTTTCAACCCCCTCAAAAACGACCCCCCTACTATTTATAATTTTTTAACTATTTTTGATATATTCACAGACATCATATTATTATATTCACAGAGTTTAGAGAATTTAGAAGCAAATTTATTTTTCAACCCCTCAATAACCACCCCCTTAATTCTTAAAATTTTTTCACGATTTTTCCTGTCTTCTAAGAACTATTTTAAGGTCATTTAGAAGTTTCTAGAATTTTGTCCACATAGAAGTTGCAAATGGCCCACTGTGAGACGGGCTGGAAAATGATTTCAATGCATTGGCCAGATGTATTTCTCTATTCTTAACAATACCACGTCAAAATTGAAGCTCGACATCAACAGTTGCGAAAATAAGTAATTTTTTAATGTATTTCAACCCCCGCTCACCCCCTTAGACGGGCTGGAAAATGGTTTCAATGCATTGGCCAGATGTATTTCACCATTCTTAACAATACCACGTCAAAAGCGAAGCTCGACATGAACAGTTGCGAAAATAAGTAATTTTTTAAAGTATTTCGACCCCCCTTAGACGGGCTGGAAAATGGTTTCAATGCATTGGCCAGATGTATTTCTCTATTCTTAACAATACCTCGTCAAAATTAAAGCTCGACAGCAGCAGTTGCTGAAATAAGTAATTTTTTAAAGTATTTCATCCCCCGCTGACCCCTAGACGGGCTGGAAAATGGTTTCAATGCATTGGTCTGATATATTTCTTTATTCTTAACGAAACCTCACTAAAATTATAGCTCGACAGCAACTGTTGCTAAAATTTGTAATTTTTAAAGAATTTCACCCCATCTCACCCCCTAGACGGGCTGGAAAATGATTTCAATGCATTGGCCAGATGTATTTCTCTATTCTTAACAATACCACGTTAAAATTAAACCTCGACAGCAACAGTTGCTGAAATTAGTAATTTTTTAAAGTATTTCAACC